>CM021772.1:13141597-13173020 GCA_011076525.1 Nettapus auritus
TTTTTTTTTTTTTTTTTTTTTTTTTTTTTTTTTTTTTCCTGAAGATAGCTCAGTCTCTGGTAGCTCTGGTATCACAGTACCACATGCTACTGCACAGCACAGAATTTGTGCATCTCTCATTATAAAATTGAAATACATGAGGCTTTATACTTTTATGTCTGGGAGCTGTTGGAGATCTTTGGATCAAATTTGCCATAGACATTACAAAATATCATGACTGCTATGTAGGGAAGTAAACTAATTCTAAGAATACACCAGCTGTAAAGGTTAGGGATTTATTGCCAGATCTTATTCAGGAGTTTAAGGTGATAAAATTAAAAACAACCTTAATTCATTTGGACAGTAGAGTTCTAATTAAGTAGAAACTCCACATCTGCTTTTCCTCAGAGGTAGTGTGGAGATCAGCTCTTCAGTGGGTGTAAAACAACACAATTCCTTAGAGAATCTGATCCTCGCTATCCCAGTGAGAGGAAAAGGGGGAGGGGGGGGAGTCACACAGGCAAGTTCATGCAATCACGTTTTACTACATAATCTCAGAGTGCATATTAAGCAACATAATTGACACCATGCATCACAGCAGCTGCAACATGACAATCATAAAAGGATATGCTTTAGCAGCCTCTAACACAGACTACACTGTCTCACCATATTTTCAGTAAAGCATATAAAGGAGTATGAGTGAGAGAAGTTCTAACATTGCCAGCTAGTTGGTAACAGCATGAGATGCTTTAAAGCAACAAAATTGCACATAATGTAGATGTTATGATATATACTTTGGAAAGACTTTAGATAATTATTCTTCAGTCTTAAAAATAAATAAAATAAATAAAGTAGAATGAAATAAAATATACCAAGAATAGACACAATGGAACATAACAAACTGAACAACTTTGTTAAATTAATTATGTAGTTTAGTCAAGAGAGGAGGAAGGAGAAAAACAAGACAGGAAGACAAAGGAGAGGAGAGGAGATACAGATATCTTATAAATTCTATATGGATTTAGTATTTATATATTATTATTCTATATTCATATTCATATATTATTCTATATGGATTATAGAATTTATAAGATATGTATTTTACTTTTAGAATTTACAATTAAAACTTGAATCTAGTCTTCCTCTTGAATCTTATTAATTCAATGATACAAACACTTCTGAAAATGTCCTTCATTTAAATCTTTTAGAGGCAAGTGATTATGAGACTTATATCATTGAATTCTCATGCAATTCATAATTATATCTATCCTCAGGACTTCACACGGTACTACAGTGGGATTTAAATTTCTGACAGCAAAACTATATAATGCAAGCAATGCATTATAATGTTTACAACATCAATATATGCAATGGCAGAAGCTGCCTTTAAGAAAAAAACTTATCCAGGAAGGTCACTTTCTATAGTATAAAGTGATTGCTACACTGTGCTTTCAACTCTATAATGTCTGAAGTGATGGTGTTTTCATCATTGTTCTACAGATTTGTTTGCTGAATCAAGCATTCAAAACAAAATTAATTGTAATTTTGCAATTTGTGCAATCTTACACAATAAATAAGCTCCATAGAAGTAAATGAATTCAACAAGGTTTCTCTGTGCACAAATCAATATCATTGAGATCAGGGTTTTCTCCATTCAAACTCAACCATCATCTTCTTAATTTATCAAACCGGTTTTCATATTCTTTATTCAGATTACCAAAATTAATCCTCTAATTCCAACAAAATAGTAGCTACATGCCATGCTCTTGGGGGGAGCTGCAGGCATTCTACCTTTGATGTTTGCTTCCTGAAAAGTAAAATATAATAATATGTACTACAGCATTTTAGCTATACTAGTTCATTTTTTTCCTAACAGTTTTAATAATCCTACTAAGTAGAGGACACTGGTATACAGTGTCCTACCTAGAATACATCTTCTCCAAAGTACATAAAGCTTTGAAAATAAATATAATTCCATGTTTTTTTCTTTGTCTTTTAATTAAATCCTTAAGTGAAGTGATGATAAAATAGTACTGATAATAGAGAAAATGGATTTAAGAGGTACATTAATATTTTTTCTTCCATCTTATTTTAGTGAATTTAAGTAGGCGTTATTCTTACTTTGGTTATCTGCTTGAAATACAGTATTCATGGCAATACTGAGCCATACATATCATTGGAAGAAATGAATACACTAAATACACATAAAGCATAGCAATTTATATAATTTATTTATTTATTTATTTATTTATTTTTAGAATATACATGAGGACCTGTGCTTTTTGATTTTTTAATCTATGTTTGAAATGTTTTCATTTGGCCATATAGATTTATCTATTAAAAATAATCTTGTACAAAGCAGTTGTTATATTACACAAACACAGGGCTAAAATATTATGCTGTTCTTTCTTGAGGTAAATAACTCAAGCATTGCAACTGTTAAACTCCAGAGCATCAGGAGCTTAAAATGATAAGACAATTAGCAAAGTTAATTAAGATAATTTAATCAAGCTTGTCAGTGACTTCAGTGTCAATTTACACTGGGGAGGATCTGGTCTTGATGAAAATATAGGAAGCTAGCAAGTGTCTACAGCACATAGTAAAAGCAGTTATATACTCTTATGATCTCTCTCTTTTTTTTTTTTTTTTTTTTTTTTTTTTTATTTTAATTTCTTTTTCTTCTGAACCTCTCTCTAGATTTTCATGCTCACAGGAGCTCTAGATCTCTTTTTTTGGGGTCTCTTTTTTGGTTGAAGAAAAGTGCTCGTCTTTATGACACATCATTCTTCGCTCTAGGTGTTCTCATCTACATCAGGTTCAGAAAGAAAGGAATGAAACAAGTCCTTGGACAAGATTCTGTACTCTAAACAATTTTTGTACATAAATTCATTAATGAAATATATGCCCACATCCAAGGCCTAATGAATGGGCCTTGATATTTTGCAGGGCCTTCTATTACCACAAATCAATATGATTTGAAGGATTTTTCATCTAGACACACCACTTTGTCATGATAACATTGCCCCTTGAGATTAAGTCTAAGAGCAGTATTCTGCATATTAATATTATCTCTTTGACTACTTCCTCAAATAAGAATATCAAGAATCACTCAGTCACTATCTGAACCTTTCTAAAAAGTAGTCAGTTTGTTCATTCATGAGTCTTTATAGATGGTGAATGAGATAAGGTTTAGCAGAAGAGTTTGATGAAAACATCCTTAATGCCGTGGGGCAAAGGTATTTTCACTGTCAGAAACATGGAAAACAACAGAGTACGAGTCTACAATGTCCCATCAAGTTTAATGTTGATTTATACTGGGGAGGATCTCATATTTCTCAATAAAAATATGGGATATTGGCATGACTATATAGGAATTTGCCACCAAGCTGTTTTTTCCTACCTCTCAAGATGTTATTATTATTATTTTTTGGTACTTTGCTTTTCCATTTCACAATGGTCTTTTGTTACAGTAAAATTAGAGATATTTGAGTACTATTTTATATGCATGTACTTATGAGTATTTTGATTATTTAATGCAATCATACGAATCTTGTTTTACTTGTGTTCTTCTGAATAAACTGTGGAACTTTTATTTGAAGTTTTCATTGTACTTCCTGAGCTGATGTGCATTTTTGGATAGATTTGCTTGCATTTATTCTGTAAGATTTTTTTTGTGTATACATTAAAATTTTAAGGGATACCAAGAAAATATAGTTTGGTTCCTACATCCATCTTTTCCAGTTCTCATTTGCTGAAGGTAGTTTCCACAATCTTCAAATCTTGGAGTGACATTAAAAGTTTCTACATTTAAGGTTGAGCATAACCAAAAACTGTCATATACGTCCTTAAGCTGGATATGTATGACAGGACTTAAGTTTGACATATATGGTCTTTTTTTCCAATTAGTTTGACAGACTAAATTTGAAAGACCAGACCATAAAAAAAGCACAAGTACCAACTAATATTTCCAATAAATTTCACCTGAACTGAGAAACTTGGATTCAGTCCTCCTCCTTTCCAATCCATAGCAGAAAGGCAATAAGAGAATAGAATTATCCAGAAAACACTAGGTCTCAGAGGAAAAAAACAAACAAACAAACAAACAAACAACAAAAAAAAAAACCAAGGGAATTTATTCGGTTTAGGGAAAACTGCTCTGAGTTTATGATTTGTCGGTTTATTTTTTACCAACTTTTTTTTTTTTTTTTCTTTCAAATAGTACTTCATCTGAAAATTTCTTTCATTTATGCCTTACCGTTCCCAATATTTATTTATTTATTTGTCAAGACCCATGCTTACTACCATAGCAGCAAGCTTTCTGTTTGCTTAAAAAACATTATCTGAATTTAAATTAGGTAAAATTAATGATTACAATAATTGTTTGATTCACAGTAGAGACTCAGAGATCAGTAGAGACACAGTAGAGATGTGGAACTTTGTGAATATTTGCATTGTCATAGAATTTAGCCTCAAAGAAAAGTTCAGTGTATTTGCTGTCAACTATTTACCATCAACTTGTGATTGCAGAAAGATGAGCTAATATAGCAAGTTAATATCATAAATAAAATGCCTCCTTTTCCAGTCTTTCTTTGCCAATGCTTTCTCTGCTATGAGTAGTCTGAAACGAGCGTGTAAACACTGACAGTTCTGCCTGAAGACTGGCAGCTGGGACAGAAATAGGAACTCTGTGGGAGAAGTTTCTATGAGTAATTTATATATGAAGATTAATCATAGTAAATGACAAATTTTACTTTTCAGACCTCTGGAGATTTATGATGTTTTATGTAATCCCCCAAAGGTTTCCTTAACACCTTACCCTGCAGTGAATTCAGAAGTCGCTTGGGTGACAAAGAGCCAAATGCTACTGACATTTCCTGTATCTTGTGAGAATTCCACAAATCCCACAGATGAAGTCCTCAAAACTGCTTCAAAACTGGTGGCATAACTACATCCCTGGGGAGCCTGTTTCAGTGCATGACAGCCCTCTTGGTGAAGAACCTCTTCTTGATATTCAACCTGAAGGGACAATCACATCCCTCAACTGGCTAGCAAAACCATATTTGGTGCACCCCAGGATATGGTTGGCCCTCCTGGCTGTCAGGGCACACTGCTTGCTCATATTCAACTTGTTATTAGCCACAATCCCCAAATCCCTCTCTGTGGGGCTGCTCTCCCGTGTCTCATCGCCGAGTCTATACGTATAGACAGGGTTGCCCTGTCCCGGATGCAGGACCCGGCACTTGCTCTTGTTAAACTTCACGTGGTTGGTGATTGCCCAGCTCTCCAATTTGTCCATATCACTCTGCAAGGCCCTTCCACCCTTGACAGAGTCAACAGCTCCTCCCAGTTTAGTATCGTCAGCAATATATGTATTTACTGCAGCAAAATTTGGAATCAGATTCCCATCTCAAGTGTTTTTTCTATGTCTTTACATAAATCCACGGGATTTAAAGGCTGAGTATTTGCTTTTCCCACACATTAAATTACACAATAGTAATGGAACAGCACAATTAATCAGAGTTACAGAATAATAAACCTAAACAGTTCAGCTAACAAAAAGGAGACTTCATATTAAATGAAGTTAAGAACTTCAATATAAAGTTGCTTTGATTTTCTACAACAAATTTAGCCAAGAATTTCCCTTTAGTTTGAACATCTGAGAAGGGCTTAATGATTAAACTATGATGAGTTGATAGGCAGGAAAAAGTGTAAAAAACTGTCACATAAAAATAAGAATTGTACAAAACTATAAATGGAGACTTGGCAATAATGATGAATCAGAAAGGGCAAATGTATTGCAGTCATTTACCAGAAGGAATAAATTGGGAAGAAGTAATAAGGATAGAACCTAAAAATAAATCCTTAAAAACATGCAAGTTTTTATGTAGAGAGCAAACCAGCAGACATGCACGTTATGGACAGTAATGTGATTTATTTTGAGAGGTTATAATGACAACCCCAAAAAGGGTAGTTTGACTGGAGTATGGTAAAATAAAGTGGACATGTAAAATGTCCTTCTTGCAGATGTCAGCGTATGTGAGGTGCTGAATTTTAGGAACTGTAGTGCTATGGCCAGCAAAAATAATTCTGTATTTTATATGCTTTTGATGGGAGGAAATATAAAATGTGGGAATACCTTGTATTAGTAAATTTTTTAATGATGCTACCAAAGACATTTCAAATAAGTCTTAAACTTGTACTGAAATATTTAATCTTAGGTAAGATCTCTGTGGAAAATCTGGATCTTAATTAAACTATTCTTATTACTTTGATCTTTGAGCTTAAAGACTTTACTTCTTTTGATGTTATTTTTAAGTCCTAATATCTTTAACACATTTTTTAATACATTTTTTTCTCTATAAATTTTATATATATATATATATTTAAACTGACCACAGGTAAAAGGTAGAATATTTAAAATTATGTAGAAATAATGTTTATGTTAATCTTGACCTTCTTTTCCTGTAGTTTCACAAAGGAATATTTTGACTTTGTATTCTGATTCTAGAAAGACTTTATATTTTTGTGTATACTTTTGTGTATACTTTCCCAACCTAAGACAATGATTATCCATCCAACTGCAGTGTTATTACGACTGATAATATCTGTGAGTCTTATAAATTGCCAAATTGTTCTATCTTTTTTAAAACTGACGGGGACACAATGAAAAATCCCAGTATCCTCAGCATTGTATATTGAAACTGAGCAATGAAGATCCTATTCCTAATCCTTTTGGGAAGTCTTTGCATGGGATTTTGCATTTGGGCTAAATAAAGACAGAAGTTGTCCCTTTACATTACTCATCCCAGATTTTTTTTGGAGCTTTTTGTGCATTATATAATAATTGTATTAGGTTTGGAAAAGAAGTGAGGGCTAGGGAGTAGGCTATACTTCAATGAGCTTCTTTGCTTTTGCTCTCTGCAGACACCATGAGATTTTTGTATTAATGAAATATTAATTTGTAACCTGTGCTGTCTTTTTTGTATCTAATTTTATCTCTTAAGCAAAATACATAGATTTCATTTATTATAATTATTTTTTTTTCTCAGCTTTCTCTTTATGCAATAAAAGTTGTGAAAAAAAATCCTAGTAGTATGCATTCAAGATGTGGGTTAGCAGAAGTATCTAAGTGTAAACAAAAATAAAATATTGAGCTTTTATTGCATCTTTACTAAGAAGTCCATTACTTCTCCATAAGAGAACTTCACTCTCATGTATTCCTCAAAACTTGTTAAAAAGAATAACTTGTTCTTTCAATGGGAATGCCTATCCTCATTATCAGTCGTAAGGCTGATGCAACCCTTGATTCCTGGAAGTGCAGTTAATAAAGGTTTTGGCACTCCTGCCCAGACAGACTAATTTTCTGGGAGCTTTCCTGTTGCTTCAGATAAAGATACATGGGAATATGACATCTGACACACAGTGGATTTAAAATATCCTTGAAAAGGGAAGATTGTGGCTCCAATGTCAGAACTGTCAATGTTGCCAGCAATTTCAGTTGGCGTAATTCCTCAGCTTCAAGTTCCAGAGCCTCAGAAGTGTTGCAAAGTTTGCAGAGCCAGTGTTAGGGAACAGCATAAGGAATAATCATTTTTTTTCTTCCCCACCTCTATCCCAGCTATCATTAGAAAGCTGTTTAACTTATATATGTTTTGGTAGCTCAGAGCTGGTGCATTCCTGACTGTCTTCACTTCTTCTCTAAATTTCCTGTGACACAGCATAGATTCAAAAGTTTGTTGATGTTCATGTGGATCCTCCTGCAATTAGCAGTTAACAAATTGTTGTCTGAAATAGTGGAAAATAGACCTGAACTGACAAGTGATTGCTCTGGATCAGATGAAAATAAACAGTCCCCCAAAATCATTACCTTTTATAAGAATGTAAAAGCAAAACAGAATTAAGATAGTCTGAGTTCATTTTCAATTCATAAATATTCTGATTTCCAAGGTAATGTTTAATGTGGGTATAATACCTTTCAATCCTTTGTCATTGTAACGTAGCAGTGTATCTCACAGTGCATTTGTGAGAACAGAGAAACAAAGGAGTGAGAGGGATTACGCTGATCTCTTGAGAAGTTTTATTGCTGTGTTCAGTGAAATTGAAAGTTGTCTCCTTCCTCCAAAATGTGAAAAAAATTCTTATCCCACTTTTCCTGGTTAATGAACATTTTGCAATTTATTTCATTTGCTGAAACATCAAGTTTACTGACTTTGCTATGTCATGTAACATCAGTTGACAGAAACTTAAGATGGTAGTGATTCCAGGTTGTCTCAGTGGATTCATCAAATTAAAATGTCAGTCTTATACTAACAACACAGCTGATGGAAAATGTGTTGAAAATGTCACATGCCTATGAGGTATTGCTTTAGAATACTAGCAATTCTAAAATCAAAGAAACAAACAAAAACAACAAAAAAGCCCATCACCAACAAGAAGCAAACTCCTAAAATGGCATCCCGTGGGAGAGACCCCACGTGGAGCAGGGGCAGGAGGAAGGAACCATGAAAGAGTGTTGGAGGTGAAGCGTTATGGACTGACCACAGCCTCCATTCCCTATTCCCCTGCACCACCTGGAAGGAGGAAGTAGAAGAGGGTGGATGATAAGGGAAGGTTTTTAGTTTCCTTTTAGTTTAGTCTGCTAGTAATAGACAATAAATTATATGAAACTCCTTTTGCTGAATCTTTTTTGCCTATGATGATAATTAGTGAGTGATCTCCTTGTCTTTATCTCAGCCCATGAGTCTCTTTTCATAATATTTTCTCCCACTGTTCTTTTGAGAAGTGAGAGAGTAGCAGGGTGGATCTTAGCTGTCCATCAGCATGAAACCATCCCACTGTGTTGGCAGGAGAGCCACTTCTAAAAAAAAATACAGTTAAGTCTTATTCATGGAATCAATTTTTCTTAAAGTGAAATGAGCATTGACTTGAATGTACAGGGATGACAAGGTGAGGAAACATGGACTGGAAGACAAGTCCTTAAGGTAGGGCTGACAGAGAGTCATACAGAAAAATTCTAAAGGAAATAGGGGATGAAAAATATGTGCTGTGATAACATCCAGCCAGGCAGCCCCTTGTGACTCTTCTGTTCCATATCAACGCCACATATGCACCTGGTTTTGTGGCTCACAGGTATGATTTATCCCTTACAGACCTTTGCCTACCAACATGAAGTGATCCTTGCCCCCTTGCATCACTACTGGACTATGGACACCATTGTTTCTAGGTTGAGTCTTATATCTGATTGCTCATAATGTGTAATTACACTGGGGAATTCCAATTATTTTAGGAACTGCCAAACACTGTTACTATGCAATTAATCCCACTGAATGATTTATGAAGGAAAGGACTTATTTAGTGAATGACAGTGGCAGGATTTGATTTTACCTAACAATTTATTAGCTTCCTTGCATAAAACGTTATTCCTCTTTGTCAGATGATCCTGCAAAATATTAAATCACTCCAGTTTTGTCTTTTTCCTTGGGTTTCTTCTCCTGCCATGCCTTTGTTCATTCTTCCATATGTACCAGTCATTTAGAAGATACCACCACCAACAGTGGTGTCACATATATATGAAGAATTTCCTCTAAGTCACTATTTAAATGCTTAAAATAATAAAGAGGGTAATATGAATATGAATGCAGCTGCCTGTTTTGAAGTGACTAGCATTGTCTCCTTCTACTTTATGTGCTTAGTTATCTTCCTTAGAAGCCAAATACCTTTTAAGAGAGTCTTCGTAAGGAGGACAGTCCTTTATGCAAGACAGCCTACCATCTCTGGATGGGCATGTAGTTAAGAATATTAGCTATGTGTCTTTTAAAGAACACAATAGGAAAAAAAAAAAGTCTCTGCAGAAATATATTTTATTCTTATTAGGAGAACCTTCTGTAGGCTTAATTATCATGGACAAAAAAAAGTACAGTTTCCCAGGGAAATACTACCCACTGATATCACAAGAATTCAGCCCTTAAGCAGTGCTGGGAGGTATATGCTCGGTGCACTTATAATCGGGTCATTATCACCATGGTTATGAGTTTTAACTGACTGAAAACTGTAGACATTTGTCTCATTAATGCCACATGTTACAGTTTATTTCTGGGAACTGAAAATTCTGCTGCCCAGGGAAAGCTGTGTTGTGATAATCTGTGAAAACAAGGCACTTGAGAATAGCATGCTTGGTTCATGTCAAATATTTTGTTACCAGTTCTTACGTTTTTTTTTTTATTATTAAATAACTGTTCTGTTGTATTTTGCTTTGTGAGTTAGTGTCCTTTACAGACTGTGGATCAAGCTCCTACAAATCAGTATTCTTTATTCATCTTTATTTGTCTTTATTCATCTGCAATCACTTCTGGACTATAGTTACATCTTAGCATACACTATTTACATTTTACCTTTCCCTCTCCTGTTTTTGACTTAGCTTTTATTGTAAACCTTCAGACAAAACACTTCAACTGTGATCGTGGAACTGAATATAGTCATACTTCTGTGTTTGGAAGATACTTAAGGAAGTGCCAATTCCTTTCCAGTGTGTCTTCTATCATTGTGTCTTCTTCCTGTGACAGACAGAAAATGCAAAATTATCAGTGATTTTAGTAACACCAGCATTGAGACTGAATTAACTCAATTGGATTCTACCCCCCCACATCTTGTTTTGTGATGTTGTTTTGCGCCTCTGTGAGAGCATATTTAAGACAGGGGAAAAAATAACGCTGCGCCACTCAGCAGCTGGGAAAGTGAAAGGAGTGAGGAACAGCCTCACAGGCACCAAGGTCAGTGAAAAAGGAGGGGGAGAGGTGCTCCAGGTGCTGGAGCAGAAGTCCCCTGCGGCCTGTGGTGAGGACCATGGTGAAGCAGGCTGACCCCCCTGCAGCCCACTGGAGCACGGTTCCATGCTGCAGCCCATGGAGGAGACCACGGTGGAGTAGGTGGACCTGCACTGACAGAGACTGAGGCCTGTGGAAGACCCCTGCCAGAGCAGAGTCCAGGCCGGACCTGTAGCCCATGGAGAGGAGACCACGCAGGAGCAGGTGACCCGGCAGGAGCTGCTGCCTGTGGGGGATCCAGGTTAGAGCAGTTTGCTCCTGAGGGATGAACCCCATGGTACGGACCCATATCTGGAGCAGTTCTTGAAGAGCTGCTGCCTGTGGGCAGCCTACACTGGATCAGTTCAGCAAGGACTGCATCCCATGGGTGGGACCCCACAGCACAGGGGATGAGAGTGACCAAGAAGGAGCAGTGGAGATGAAGCGCTATAGACTGACCATAACCCCTGTTCCCCCATTCCCCTGCGCTGCTCAGAGGGAGGGGGTGGAAGAGGGTGGGTGGGGGGGAAGGTGCTTTGGTTTCTTTCATTTGTTTCTCACTTCTCTGGCTTGTTAGTAATAAGCAATAAATCTTACTATCTCCTTATGCTGAGTCTGTTTTGCCTGTCACGATAATTATTGTGCAATCTCCTCGTCCTTATCTCAACCCTTGAGCCCTTTTCATCATATTTTCTCCCTGTTCCTCTTTGGGGAGGGGGAGTAGGGGAGTAAGAGAGCTGTTGTGGGGGAGCTTGGTCACCCACCCGAGTAAAACCACCACAACAATAAAAAAACAAAACAAAACAAACAACAACAACAACAAACAAACAAACAAAAACACACCTTTTAATGATACTTACTTCCCTTCTGCTTCTGTGCACACCTAGATACACTGATTTTCACTCCCATAATCAAAACAATGGTTATTTCTATGTGTGTTTTGCATCATCCAAGTGAAGACTGAAGTTTCATGAAAAAAACGAGACATAATTATACGACTACTTACTAACCTTTTTTATTTTGTAATTGCAGGAAGTGTAAGAATAAACAGAATGAATAGGGTTTGTAAAACCATCTCTATAGTTCCTACATTTCAGATGAATTCATGAAGCTGCATTGCCTTATAAACAAATGATTGAAAATAATAATAATAATAAAAATATATATGGGTCTTTGTATAAAGAATTGCAGAGATAAATGCTAAGCATAATCTTTCAGAAACAGGATAAACAGATTTTTTTTTTTTTTTTTTTTTTTTTAATCTTATTAATATAGGTGCCTGTCTTTGATACTATATGAACAGTTTAGTATTCCTTATATGGGCTGGGGATACTATAGAAAATGGGATTTTAGAATGGAACTTTGATCACTTGGGAAAAGAAAAGGCCTGGAGGGTCACGGATGAATCAAAGTTGTTGCTCTGGCAGTGTCCCACACAAATCTGTTATCCATGCAAGAATTTTTATGTTGATTCATGATTATTAAGCAAAAAACGAGGTAAATCTGGTCTTGGCATAAATATCAGACATTGCCAAATTTGGGCAGGGAGTAGAGATCCTGACTACGTCTATTTCCTTGTGTGGCTGGCACTCTGCTACCAGATTTTGCTGAAATCATTTCAGCGTGTCCTCCCGACAAGCTGATGACATTGCAAAGGACATCCTTCTTAGTTCCCAGGAATACTAGTTCAGAGTGACAGAAAGGGGCCAATATCTTGGGCTGGTGTAAGATTTCACACTTATTTTGTGAAAATTTTAGGGCTTGGAAAATATGAAACAATGTATAGATAATCTCAGTAGTTTAAGGAATTGCATGATCCAGCTGCAGCCACTCACACATGCTGGTGGTAGCACAGACACTGTACGACCACTGGGTGATCCTAAACAGCATAAACATTCATGAATTATTTTAGTAAATCTCCATATTCCTTTCAAAACAGATTGTTTAAACAGCAGGCTTCCTTCTGGTCGTAAGAGTTAATGTTAGATGTCTGCTGCTCGGTGGAGGTGTAAATTTTGGAAATGAGCTCTTTGACCCCCTAATTTAGACTTATTCTCCAGGAGATTCAGGGTAGAATACACTACCTGAAGTAACAAACTATAGAAGCAGTTGTATTCAGAGCTGAAGCAAATCAACAAATAGATGCAAATGTCCAAAACCTCTGAGATTATAAAAAAACGAGAGCGTGGAAGTTCCAAGATAGTGGCATGTTGGAATGGACGATAGAGGAATTTGTTGTGTTTTGGCAGTAAAGAAGACTGGGAAGATATCCCATGGCCAACATTTCCCGCTAGAGCACTTGTATTACTTTTATTCCACTTTCAATGTCCTCTTTCTTTCTGGTGTTGGTATAAAGGGGAAGAAATTCCAAAGCCATGAATTTGCTACAGCATCCAATCCAGTTAAAAAAAAGTGAGATCTTGGTATACCCACCTGTCCTAAGTATTTGAGATTTTTCCTTGGCTACCTATAGAAGCTATAATAGCCATTGGGACACTGCCGGGCTGGCTGTGGAGCTGCCAGCCTGGCGTCTGGGCATCACAGCAGAACTTCAAAAGCTGTTGCAATTAATTGCAGAGAAACTGGATTAGGCCCTATTTTTTTCACTTACTGTGACATTTAAAAAGAAATTAGCTTTTATAAATGGTTTTTGGACACTTAAGTATCATATATAATATTCCATTAAGTATATAAATAACTTGCCTTTATTATTGTTATTGTTATTAATAATATATTTTTTTCGTATAACAAACTGCATGTTGCCAAGCACAACCCACCACTGCTAAGACAAAGCTTTATTTGTGGTGATACTGTTTTGATAAATTTAGATGTATTTTGATCCTGTGGTCATTGATTCTGTGATTACAATAGATGTCTAGAGTCTTACATCTAATCTTATTTTAGATCTTTACCAGATGAAAGATATCCCACCATCACCATTATAAGCACAGCTCATAAAAGGTTTTACTTCTGAATCCTGCTCTGCTACACAGAAGAAGTCAAAGTTTTTTTATGATTTCAACAAGGTGTTGTGCACATGTGCACAAGTTTCATCAATGAAAATCATAGTCTGCATTCTTGTGAACCATATTTATTAAATTCATTCTTATTCCCATAGCTATGAAGAGGTAAATAATCTGTAGACTGTTGGTCTCTTGTAGTGATTCCCTGCTATAGAAATAGCACTCTCCCAAGTTTGTTGGTAAAACATTTACGGTCATACTTGTCATATATAAAATGAACTATTTCACCTTAATTAAGTCTGAAATGTACAGACAGATGAATTTAAGGGAAACTTTATGCAACAAGCTTCTGAACTCTTCAGTCTGTTTTGAATAATGCAGCAAATGCTTTTCCATTCCCTTACCATTAGGTAACAGAAACGCGGACTGGTCCTCTTGGCTGCAGTAACTATGACAACCTAGATTCTGTCAGTTCTGTTCTGGTTCAGAGTCCTGAAAATAAGATTCAGTTGCAAGGTATGTAGGTACAATTTCATTAATCTGTTTTGGAACAGGATGACATTTATCACACTATTTGTTTTTCTTTTTTCCACCTCATGAAAGGTCATTTTTTTTTTTTTTTTTTTTTCCTTCCCCGATAAGTATATTCTAGGCAAAGTGAAAGAAATGTCAGTAACTCATGTTGCCTTTGAAATAGAAACAATTTCTGTGCCCATCAGAAAATAATCTGAATAATGCTGTTAACATTTTACAGCCTTATTTAGTAACGACTTGCTCACCTTTTACAAAGCTTGAATTCCCACGGATTCTACCAAGCAGGGAATGACATTTACTGTGTTCAGCCTGCTTTGCGCATTTTGAGTAGTGGCTTATACGTCATACAGTCATCCCACTGGAACAAACGTAGCCACTGGAGGAGCAGGGCATAAATACACAAAGGCTTTGAATAAAGCAGAGTCCAAAGGCTCCTCAGGGACTTTTAAGAAAATCTGGAAGTTTAGGCATCTCACTCAACAGAAAAAAAAAAAAAAAGTAAAAGAAAAGTGAATATTTGTATATATATATATATATATATACACATGTATATATAAAGAGGATTAATTTCTAATTCATTTGTTGTTAATTCCAACAGATACATATCCCATATTGCAGATTAGGAACCTAAACGTTTTTGAAAGTGAACTTCTAGGGCCCTTAGTAGTTATTGTTTTTTTTTTTTTTTTTTTGTTTGTTTTTTTTTTGTTTCAGTTACACAAATGTAACTTGAACAACTTTTTATTATTATTTTGAAAACAGACTGATTCTCTTTAATTAAAAAGACTGATTCTCTTCAAATATACACAGGTATTTTTGTGTATACCTGTGTATATATAAGGAGAGAAGAATATGGTTCTCAATTTGCTGTTACAGGTAGCTTCACAATTATTTCCAGCTGTAAAAAAAAATTAGTATTGCTTCATATCTCAGCTGGACATGTAGTGTGAAATTGTTGCTGATTATTAAGATTGTCTGTCAGGGAAAGATTATCTTATTGTGTAATACATCCATGTTTTTTTTCTTTTTTCTTTTTTTTGGGGGGGAAGGGCGGAGAGGGTTGTTTTTTGCCTTTCCTTTCTCTTTCCAGAAGGTGAGAGTAGGTTTAAAGCCATTAAATCAAACAATGATTTCACAGATTATATATATATACATATATATATAATTTTTATTTTTTAAAAGAACTTTTCATTTTCACTGAAATGCAGTGAAATATCTCCAAAAAACCCCCACAAACAACCATTTTTTAATGGTCTCCAGTGTTTTCACAATGTTTCTCAGTTAAAATTTGGAAATCAATCCTCGCATTGGTCAGAGAGCAGTTTTACACCTTTTTATCATAAGAAATTTAGTATCAGAACTGCTTAGACTATTTCATGCTTACCATGTAGGAATTGAACAATGTGGGATTGCTTATCTGGGCTTTCTTTTACTTTCATAATACCAAGGGTTTTCACAAATATACCGGTACATGAAAAAGTATAGTCAAGAGTTTTAAAAGAGTTTTACAAGTTTTGATAGTGCAAGAGTTTTACAAGTTTTGATATGATGCCCAAGAAAGCACAAACAGACACAGTTTTAGCAATATTATCATGCATTTGAATATGGCTTTCTACTTGGAAAGGTCAAAATTACTGTTATAGATATTTTTATATTTACCTTAAAATTAGGAATAAATCTCTATGAAATTGTCCAAGTACCTTTTATCATAAATAAACAATTAATATACTGAGAAATTAAGCCCCACTGGTTCCAGAAAAATTATTTTTGCTTCAGAATATAGCTATGTGTAATAAATCAAAAATCTTGCTGTGCGTGTTTTTTGTTTGTTTCTGATTGTTTGACTGCTGTTGTAGCTAAAGGACTGATGGCTTTTACAGATGGCTGTAAATTAAAAAACTAATTTACAATGCTTCTATATAAAATACTCATTCCCATCAGTTCAATCATGTTAACAGTAGTCAAAATTTTCAGATGAATTAACTTCTGGTCACAGATATTCTGAATTTTTGATTTCCCTGCTCTGTGGTTTTGATACATCTGAACCACATACATTCTGATACATGTGAAACATGATTGTATAAGGCTTCTGCCTGTCATGACAAGGTAAAGTATGAAAATGCTTTGCAAAAGGATTTGGGACATAGCATGTTAGTTTTTTAAACAACATGGTAGCTAGATCTTCCATCCCTTCTCCATGCTAAAGCTTTAGTTGATTTAAGAATGAATTCTGTTTCTTAGGGTTTTATAGCCCTACCCAGCACATCCAGCTGTCTCTTAGCATTTTGAGATCCTTTAGGAGCGTAAACATCTATTTGATAACACCTGACTTGGGCTAATTCCAATGCATGTTGTATTCAGAGGACTTTCTGTGGTGATGGATGAGGTCCCATCCTGCAAAGTCTGCTTAAAGTACTGAAAGTTGAAAGAGGGGTAAACCACATTATAAATGCATGCACTCAAAAAAATCAATAACTAAACTCATGTTTATCTGATTTTGCTCAAACTGACACGGTTACTGGTCATAATGAATCCATGTAGACACATTTTTGCGATACCTTGCTGAAAATAGGCCATTATGTATTGATGTTTTACAAAATGAAATATTTTTTAAATTTTCCTAAAATTTCCTACAGTTCAATTTTCTGATTATTCTTAGTTTGTGTCTACAGAATCATGGAGAAATAACCAGAGTAATTTAGATATTTCTGTATTTCAAGTGTACCTACTTATGTCAAAGCCAACATGGAAAACAAGTCCAATACAGAATGGAAATGTTTGTCTTCAAACCTCTCTTTTTCTGGTTATACAGCCTCTTTACTCTCATTGTTGTCTTTCAAAGCTGCTTTCCCTCCAGCACTCTCAGAATTTGTATTAGCTGCATAGTATCAGTATTGTAATTCATCTGCATGCTTCCTTACTGAAAAGCTCCTACAGCTGAGTCTGTAAAAGAAAAAAGAAATTACATTAGTATACAATGTGAGGAACACAAGTTACTATCTACTGGAATGGATGGTCCATAATGAGACAGGAGTGTAAGGTATATATCTGAAATTAATTCTTAGGAAAGGAAATACATGACATGGTGCAAATGCTAGACATATATGTAAATTGTCCTAAGTAAATGATATAGTTTATTTTTGTAGCTTATTATTAGCTTATTATTTATTTGTTTATTTATTTATTACCATGTTATACAGGTATGGGAAATTGCTTGACTTGAATATACATTTGGGTTTAATAACACACTACTTACTCTGTTTCCTTCAGGTCTTCAGGTCATCCTCCCTGAGTATCTTCAAGAACATTTTGTACAAGCAGCTCTGAGCTATATTGCCTGCAATTCAGAGGGGGAGTTCATTTGCAAGGACAATGACTGCTGGTGTCAGTGTGGCCCCAGATTCCCAGAGTGCAACTGTCCCTACATGGATATTCAAGCCATGGAAGAAAATCTGCTCCGCATAAGTGAAACTTGGAATGCATACAACAGTGAATTTGAAGAATCTGGTGAGATGTTTTATAGGATTTTTGTCTGTTTGGCTCTGTATTATAAATAGTATTTATACAACAGACTACATATGAACTATCCAGAATGGTTCACAGATCTAAAGCTAAACATCCTGGATCTCAGTCTTAATTATTAAAACATTCTGATAAGAAGTGCTTTCATCACATCATGTTCATCAGATTGTGTAATTACATTAGGGTTTAAGCAGGCTGTGTTTGAGTATGTGTCTGTTATACTTTGTGGAGTCCAGGGCTGTGAGGACTTGGTCCCTCTAGTGGAGCAAGAATTGTGCTGGAGCAGGCAGAAAGCAAATTAAATGGGAAACAAAGGTTGCATATACTTGACACATGTATTCTGATTTTTTATTCTGTAATACTGCTGAAACAACTGTTTCATTTCACATCCATCTTGCTGTGTTGGGTCTGAGTTGTACTTCCTTTTTACCTCATACCATCATAGATGCCAAGAGACAGAGAGAGCATAACCTGCCTTTGATTTACCAAATAGTTAATACTTATGCCATTGTAGTTGATAACTTGTATCTTCATGTGATTTCTGCTTACACTGGGCTATCAGTGTTGCCACTACAGCATGTTTATACCACATTGGTTTTCTCTAAAGCATCAAGATTTGTTTCATACATCATTTCATCTGTTCTGATCTTCAGAATTTCCAGTCCCTTAGAGAATGAGAACCACAGGTAAAATCAGCTTCTGAGCAACTGTTTTCACTCGGTGATATCAGTAACAGCTGTCTAGCCAGATGGTGGGAAAAGTAAGGAGATCTAAGCAGATCTGGGAAAAGTCACCGAGAAAAAAGATAAATGGGGGAGATAAAGAAAAAGCAGAAACCATAGTTTGAAAAGAGTTGTACTGGAGAAAGAGGATGAGTAAGTGGCAGAGAGGGGCAAAATGACTAAGCATTTCAGCATTTCAGCAATAAGTGTTTCAGCTCCCTGAAATTCTTCTATACTAATGTGCTTGGTATGGGTTACAAACAGGAAGAACTGGAGATCTGCATGTGGTCACAAGGCTACGATCTCATTGCAATCACAGACAAGGTGGGATAGCTCATATGACTGGAATGTTGTCATGGAAGGCTACACGCTTTTTAGAAAAGACCGGCCAGGAAGGCGAGGTGGTGGAGTTGCTCTTTACAACAGAACAGAAGAGAACAGCAAGAGAAGAAGAGAACACAGTTCTCTCACAAGAGAACAACTGGAATGCATGGAGCTATGCCCAGGGCTGAACAAAGAGTGAGTTGAGTGCTTATGGGTAAGGATTAAAGG
Organism: Nettapus auritus; assembly: GCA_011076525.1. Lineage (NCBI taxonomy): Eukaryota > Metazoa > Chordata > Aves > Anseriformes > Anatidae > Nettapus > Nettapus auritus. The sequence continues at coordinate 13,160,672 of CM021772.1, forward strand.
GCAGGCTACCATGGCTGACACTGTTGTGGGTGTTTGCTACAGGCCTCCTGATCAGGAAGTGGAGGTAGATGAAGCCTTCTTCAGACAGCTCCCGGTAGCCTCTCAGTCACAAGCCCTGGTTCTCATGGGGGACTTCAACCACTCTGGTATCTGCTGGGAAGTTCACACAGCTAGGCACACAGAGTCCAGGAGGTTCCTGCAGTGCATTGATAACTTTTTCGGCACAGTTGGTGGAGAAGCCAACAAGGAGGGGTGTGTTGCTGTACTTTGTAGTAACAAATGAAGAAGGACTAGTTGGAGATGTGAAGGTAGGAGCAGCTCCTTTGCTGCAGTGACTATGATATGGTGGAGTACAGGATCTTATAAGGAGGAAGCAGGGCAAAATGTAAGATTACGACCTTGTACTTCAGGAGAGCAAGGTTTAACCACTTCAGGGATCTACTTGGAAAAATTCCATGGGTTAGGACCCTGGAAGGAAGGGGAGGTCCAAGATAGTTGCTTAATATTCAGGTATCACTTCCTCCAAGCTCAAGATTGGTGCATCCCTTTGAGCAAGAAGGCAAGCAAAGAGGGTAGGAGACCTGCATGGATGGTCATCAGAAAAGGCAAGAAGGAGGACCCAGGCAACTACAGGCCAGTCAGCCTCACCTCCATCCCTGGAAAGGTGATGGAACAGCTCATCCTGGAGGTCATCTCTGAGAATGGGGAGCATAAGAAGGTGATCAGGAATAGTCAGCGTGGATTCACCAAGGGGAAATCATGTTTAATCAATCTGATAGCCTTCTATGATGTAATGACTAGTTGGGTAGTTGAGGGGAGAGCAGTGGATGTGGTCTACCTTGACTTCAGCAAGGCTTTTTACACTGTCTCCTATAACATTCTTAGAAACAACCTCAGGAAGTGCGGCTTGGATGAGTGGATGGTTAGGTGGATTGGCAATTGGCTGGATGGCAGAGCTCAGAGAGTTGTGCTTAGTGATGCAGAATCTAGTTGGAGGCCTGAGGCTAGCGTTGTCCCCCAGGGGTCAGTACTGGGTTCAGTGTTGTTCAACTTAGTCATCAATGACCTGGATGATGGAACGGAGTGCATCCTCAGCAAGTTTGCTGGTGACACAAAGCTTGGAGGAGTGGCTGATACCCCAGGGGGCTGTGTTGCCATTCAGAAGGACCTCAACAGGCTGGAAGATTGGGCTGAGAGGAACCTCATGAAGTTCAACAAGGGCAAGTGCAGTGTCCTGCACCCAAGGAAGGAATATCCCCAAACACCAGTACAGGCTGGGCGCTGACCTGCTGGAGTGCAGTTGGACTAGATGGTCTTCAGAAGTCCCTTCCAACTCTGTCCATTCTGTGATTCTGTGATTCTGTGATTCTGTGACTACTCAGTGATTAGGGGAAGAATATGGGAGAAAATAAATAATTAACTGTAAACAATACGTTATCAATGTTCTTTTTATTTTTACATTAACTGTTTTGTTGTTAAAGAAATGCAAAAATTTCTAATGACCCTATATCAGTTACATATTCAGTACTTTAACTGTTAGTGAGATTTGATGTCTGTATCTCAGTCTGCTTTTGAAGATCTCAGGTCCTTTTCCAAGCTCCAGTCTCACTCTCAACATGAGAACACCAGAATGTACTTTCTAGAGAACATTTCTGCCTGGAAATTATATAAAATTAATTATAAAATTAAAAAATATATAATTACTTTTTATAAAAGCATGAAATTATATTACTTTTTGTGTACATAAAAGCAGAATTTTGTCAACAGCTAGTTCAATACCCTTATTCATTTCTGGATTCATGATATCATTTACTGGTTTGCAAACTGGGATGAGAATATTGACTCTACTAAAGGACACAGATTTGTTTACCAAATTTCATCCTGTTTGATCAGGATGAAATCTTATTCAATAACTGAAGAATTTCATTTGATGGCACCTACTTAGCAGCAATTTTAGTTACCTGAAAATACTGGTTATACACATATTGGAACCTGTGGAGAATTCTTATGGCAAGATGTAGAGGGACATCAAATAACTTACAAGTTAGAATAGTTCATTGTCAGACACAAGTAGTCCTATGTTCAGGACTGAGCCATGATTGTCAGGAGGCAAACAGGTAAGAGTTAAATTTATGCTTTTATAAAACTTAGAAATTTTATCTTTTTATCTTTTCTCTTTGTCCTTTTAGCTATGTGAGTAACTAACATGAAAACTTTACCTACATATGCCAATTAGGTTATTGCTAGTAATTACATTAACTAATAAACTGTGAAATATGATTTATCAGTATCATTAAGCCATATGCCACATGTACATTTAAGCCCTTGAATTATTTTTAATCTAATAAATATATAAAGCGTCATGTCTACATCTCATATGAAGCTTAGAAAGTCTGTTCTTACGTACAAACAATTTTGCATAAGAAACCTTGTTCAGCGCTTGGGCCTGCACTTTGCTGAAGAAGAGTTGTCATGTGAACATTTGACATATAATGTTGTCATGGTTCATTCAATTTTCCTGTATAAATCATATGTCACTACCTGAAATACTGTCTAATACTGTCACACATAATCTGTAAGCATTTCAAGCAACAGTTGTTACTGGGAGATATTCTGAAAAAATTAGACCTTTCCTTGTGAAAACTTTAAATTACGAACAATAATATACCTGCAATATCTGATTCATGTTAACTGTGTGTTCTGAAAACAAAATTGACTGTTACTAGACAAAATTAATGTTTTAAATAGATATTCTGTAGCTTTGATGAGGGAAGTACATCCTTCAGGCTTTGTCTAGTCAATGTAAATCAGCCTTTGGGATAAGAGTATGTTATTTTATTGAAATCCATTTAGAATAAAAATAAATTAGCTAGACAAGAATAGGGAAAAGGATGTCTAGATTGTTTAAGAATGTGGAATCTGAGTAGGTAAGTACATGATAATACAGTGCACTAACTACTGGCCTATATAGCCTATTGCAAAATGCAGAGGAATAAATTGATTAATTCAATACTTTTACACCTATTACAAGGTTATACGGGATTCCAGGTAAAGTTAAATACAAGTGTATTCACTTCCTAACTTTCCTGCGACCCTAACCCTTCCTTATTTTACATATAACAAAACATTTCTCTCAATTCAGAGACAATTTTTTTTCCCCAGATAAAGACCTATAAAACTTACTGGGTTCACTTGAGGTCATGCACTTTATCTGTGGGCAGAATTTAGCCTAAAGAGGAAGTAAATAGTCTATTTAAAATTGCTTATTTACAGTCAGCATTATCATTCTTTCTGTCTGTTCAAGATAAAACAACAGAGGAATAAATTTTTTTAAAGTGAAAAATGGCAGGTCTTTAGTGGCTAAATCCCATTTAATATCAATGGGTATCTAGATTTAGTTTTTATGTTTGAAACTCTCTATCTGAATCTCCAGAAAGAATGTAAGAAAAAAAAAAGGCAGGCAGGCAGGCAGGCAGGAAGGAAGGAAGGAAAGATGACTGTTTTCTAGGGCTTACTGCTGTCTTCCAAATTACCCAGTTTACAATATTACTTTGCCTTTTAAATCATGAGATGCAAAAGAAAAATGTGTGTGCATGGTTAAAAGTCAAAGGTCTTGTACATTACAATTACAACTGCATAAAGGTGAAAATTTAGTATGACCACTCTGCATACAAGTTCAGCCACAGTGAGTAATCATTTAAGGTGAATGGAGAATTGGCTGAAATGAAAGCATGTATGACATCAAAGATTTTTGCCTGCTTTTCTTTTAAGATGACTCTGGTCTACAGTATGGGTTTTCTGGTAGGGACAATTCTCTTTTGAGTAACTAAGATTGATATAGATTAGACAACTAATTACAATTCCTGTTTGGAATGTATTATTAATTGTTACGTGCTGATTTCATTTCACTCAGGCTCTTCTGGCATCTTACAACAATTCAAATCTCATTTTGGAGGACACAGAGCAATAAGTTTATCTCACAGTAAATTTGGATGGCTTTTTCATCTCTTTAGTTGCCCTCCAGAAATACTTGATTGCTATCAGATCAATGAGTTTATAACATCATAATATGTACTAAGTTCTCTCTCAAGGAAATGACAGGAGCTACTTTAAGTTGTTTACTATGAGCCATCTGTTTATTCCTTATCATATCTTGTGGCCTTCAAACTTAGCTACTACCCTTGCAAGATGAGCAGCTATTTCCTTATTGAAAATCCATCCTAAAACTGTTCAGTCTTTATTAAAAGATTTCATTAGTTTCTCGAGGCCTTTGGATGCATTAATGTGTTAGCAAAGTTCTCTCTGAGAATATTGTTCCAAGAAACTGAGTTCTTATACCTTATCATCTAACCATGGCCTAAAAACATCACCTTTAATGGAATCAAGCAGAGTTTTCTTTATCCTTTGTCTGCATGAAATTATCCTTTCACAAGAATTTGTAGCCTAAAAGGAGAACTAGATAAACAAGTTGACCTTTTATCACAAGCTGCTAAGTTTCACTGAGATCCCAGAATATGAAGTCCAGTTATGTTAGTTAGATTAAGGCACTGCAATCTTTACTTGTACACCTATAGTCTTGCCCTACAGGGGCAAGGGCAGGACTATATTCCTTTTCAATGTGTTGCTCTTTTCAGGTTGTCACTTATTCCTGTATCCCTACCTATTTTACTCCTTTTGTTAGGACAATGTCCAGCTCCCCCTCCTACTCCACCTGCTGTGTAAACTTAATCTTTCCCATTCAGGAAAAATGTTTGATCTAAACGCTCAACTGCTAATTAGTTTCACACAGTAAAACGTGTCAGAAGATTACTTAGGAATATTCCCCAATTTTAAAACTATGTAGGACTCTAAAAGCTTTTGGTTACAAGATGTGTGTGATGATGTTAGTGAACGTGTACTTGTTGTACATTGCTGATTTTGCAAGTCTGCAGACTCTTTTTAGCAAGACTTACCAATGCAAAGAAGCAAATTCTAACATACAACCCTGTCAACCCCTGTCTGGAACTTAGCCTCTTATAGAAATCATGGTACGCTGCTCTAAATGCATGGAAGGCATGAATATCCATCCACATGCTCTGGATTCTCATAGCAGGGATAAGAATGTTATCATGCATTGTCTGTACCAAAGACAAATCCTGGTGTGGTAGGCTGCTGAGTACCTTTTGAAATCTGGCCACTTCATTCAAATAATTTAAATTGTATCAATTTTCTTTTAAGGTGGTTTGTCCAGTGTCATCTAAAAGAACTGTTAGCACTCAATTTTTTAACTTCATTTTACTTAAACTAAAAACAGCTATTAAAATAAATAAGGACATAGATGATAGGATTGTTAAAGGCATATAAGATGGCTAAAATTTACTTAAATAATTTTTTTTTTTTTTTGTATCGCTGATATTTATAAGACCTTCTGAAAACATCAAATTAAAATCTTCTATCCAATCCTTTATTTTCACATAGCTTACACACAGTGGCAGCTTTCTGCCTATCCATTGCATGTTTCCCAAGTGTTTAGCAGTTGATTTTTTTTTTTCCTTCCTCAAAGGCAAGAAAATCTGTTTTGGAAGAGTTCCTTAAAAGACAAGGGATATGGAGATGTGCAACAATTACAAAACGTATGTTAAAAGTAATGTGCTTTGAAATTGAAAATTTATTATTTCAAACATTCAGTAAAAATACAAATACAAAATATATTGGAAGGAACTAGTATGCCTACAACAAATTAAAAAGATGTCTTCATAGAATCATGGTTTGGGTTGGAAGGAACCTTAAAGATCATCTGATTCCAGCCCACCTGCTGTGGAGGGTTGAAACCCCCTTGAAACTGCCCTCCCTTTATTCCTAACCCATCATCTCTCTGTCAGCTCCTCACCCATCCCCAGGAAGAGCTCCATGCACTCCAGCTGCTCATTGACGTTGAGGGGGATGTCCTCTCCTCATTTCCACAGCCTGTATATATATATATATATATATATATACTGAAAGAAAACAGATACAAAAAAAGCCAGTTAAATAAAATGTTAAGCTATATCTGAGAGTGTAGTGCTAAAGACAGAAATCTTTGACATCTTGTTGAAAGAATACATTATGATGAGAGATAATAAAAAATCCAAACTTCAAGAAAAATGTAAGCCCAAGTGTAGGACAAAGTATACCTGAGGGAAAGAAGTTTGCATCATAAGATAAATACTAGATTTTTTCTTTTTTTCATAAAATGTTGTTAGGTGACATTTTGAAATCATCTTAATTTTGAATTATTTTAATACCACCCAGTAGCGCTTTAAGAAATGCTACTAGTGTTGGTAATGTGGCTCATTCTTTCTCTTCCTCTCCATCACACAAACTTTTAAAAACATTACAGTGATTATAGTGTGTCAGATTTTTTATGTTGGATGACTCCAGCAACTATGAAAATAATGTGTGATGTTTAACACTAACAATACCTCCATTTAGTCAGGAGACTGTACTATAATTTTGTTTGCCAACCCAATAAGCCACTGATAAGCCCAATAAGCCACAGGGCAAGTTCTTTCTAAAACTGCTTTAGCAAAAATGTGCATTATGAAATTTCTTCTTATTGCCTCTTGCTATCTTCAAATCAGTCACCTTGCTGACAAAAAAAAAGGTAATTTTTCCCATCTGCCAAGCTTGAAGATTCGCTACATTGTGTATACCTCAGCCTGGGTTCTGGACTTCAAACTTACTACCAGTAGGAATGACAACCCTAAGATCCAAATAGTGCTCTCAATAACTTGTGTAAACTACCGTGATGATACTTTAAGTTTTTTAAATGTTTAAGTTAGGAATGACAGATCAAACATAGGTATTGCTATTATATACTTTCTGATCAAAAGAAACTTCCTGCAATTATAGTAGAAGAAAAGTGCCCAGTCTGAGTTTGAGGCTCTGTGTTGAGATTCCAGTTCTTAAAAAATAAGATTGTGAGCTGCATAGGTTTGATTTTGCATTACAGACAGGCAGTAAATCTAAAGTTCCACACTGCCATTTACAGTGAAAACAATATCCACTTAAAGTTCTCTCTTACTGTGGTTCAGTGACACATTACTACTTTTCCAGTTGCTTTATTTTAACTCATATGCATGTAGCATAAGCTACAAAAAATAAACCTGAAATTAAAATGGAATACTGAAGGATTTCTTCTGTTTATAATTCATCTTGCTCTCTAATAAGCTTATTTTTTTTTTTGATTCAGGAGAGAGAATGTACCTGTCAAAAGGTCCTTGCAATCCCATCTTACATGGCACACATAAGGCATAATTGCATAGGTCATTTTGGTAGCACAGTCTGCCTTTCTGTTGACCAGAACAGACCAATTGCAATGCAAAGTGAGTCTCATTTGAGATCTTAATTGAAAGACTCCTTGTGGAATGTCTCAAAAGACTCACTGGCAGTTGAAGGTGCTTTTTAATCACTGAGAATAAAGACTTCAATCAATATGGTTCAAACTATTTGCCCCAGAGCACTAGAGCAGTGGTTTTCTTTAAAACAGCATTCACAGCCTCAGGCTCAAGGCCAAGAAAATTTAGCCTAACATAATTATTGTTTTCTCTATTATCTTGCAAAGGTGTTAATTTGCCTTCCAGTAATTAACTTCCCTATGTGGTTGTCAGGAGGTTTAATCGATACATCAAGCTGTCATTCCTTCTGTGACTGATACTCCCCACCTCACCCCTGCAGAGGTGTCACTGTTTTAATAAAATGAACAGGTGGGATGTACAGAATTTCTTCAGAGTCAATATCTAAATTGTTCATCTCTGATTCAAAAAATGAGGATATGGCCCATCAGGTCCTGTCAATATAATTGCCTCTATTTCAAACTTAGAAGCATTATATACCTCCTGCTTAAGCAGCACCTGGCAAATCAACCTATTAAAGATTTGCACAGTATTTGCATTCTCAGACACCTTAAATGTTGTGATGATATTGTAATAAGAGGAGAAGCAGAAGGGTTGATCTAATACAATTCCACTTATGTCCACCATGTACAGGACATAATGTAATTCACTTCAAAGCTGGTGACAAACGCATTCCTGGTGGAATTCCAATCTTCTGTGGCATCTTTGGACTTTATTAAGAGGGATGTCACTTCATGGTCTCACTTTTCTTGTAGGCAATGTTGTCTATTCTAATTTGTAGCTTCTTAAATCTTCTTTTGTAACAGCTTAACAATGGTTATTTAGTTCAATGCATTTTCCAAGAATATTTTCAGTTTAACTCATTCTGTTTCCTGAACTATCCTTCTGTGACATATTTATGTGTTTATTTGCTTAAACCAGTTTTCAAGTTGTAGGAGTTATCAACATAGCTAAGAACAAGAAAGGTAGCTTTTAGGGATGACAAAGGTTGCGCCGAAATCTACACGTAAGAATTATGTCCTGTGCATTATGTTCATTTACAGTGCTATGGAATGAAAATAGTTAGCACCAGATAGAAATTGGAATGTCTGTGCTGCAGGAATATTTGTATAACAACAACAACAAAAAAACTATTGAAATGATCAAAACATTCACAAAAAAATCCAAAATAACCCATGATTCAAACCAGATATATTTATTGAGATTTATTATTATTATTATTATTACTATTTTGAGTTTGCAATTAATTACAAATTAATTACAAAATAATTACAAATTATTTACATATCACTACCTTTCCAAGTGGAAAAGTAGTGATATGAACAATTTGAAAGGAGCAATTATTCAAAATCACACCTGAAAGAATAAGAGGATGAAGGAAAGATCCTTTGTAAGTTGGGATTTACAGAGACAGCTGTTGGAGTTCATCTTGTGGGTTTCTGAAAAGCAAATTCACAAAGTCATATTTAGACAGAGAATGAGTCTTAATTATAGGAAATCTGTGTCCTTTCTGCTTTCAGCAGAGGCTAGGGAAAATTATCTGCTGCCTAGTAAAACTTCAGAATTTCTCCTTGATTTTCAGGATGATATTCTAACTATACTGACACCTTTAACTCTACAATGTTTTGCTTTTTATCTGTGCACCAAGAGGGGTTTGTAACAGGAATATCTAGAATTTCCTGTTCCATAAAATTAGTTCAAAATTACCATTTGCTTATGGTTCCTAAGAAATTACACACTAATGAAGAACCAGAGGATAGCTGTTCCCCACCAATCTCACCTTCAACTCTGCTGATACGTAGCCTCGTTTTATACTCTTTGCAAAGCCTAGGGTTTAGATCTATCCCTGCAGCAATCTTAAATTCAAACAAGAAAGCCAACAGGAAGAACAAACAAACAGAAGCACCTAGCCCACTACAAGAATCATAAAAATTTGCTTCTCTTGAGACTTGCAAAGCAGTTAAGATTGTACCAGTTCAAACAGCCTCTCCAATATTAAATGTTGAGTTTCTCTCCTTCATATGCAGTCCATACTGCCAGAGCAGATACATTTCATTCCTTATGTTTGTCCTTCAGAAAGTTCAAAAAAGAGTTAATTTGCTTTGGAGAAGTTAAGTGTTTTAATTAGAGTGAAAGCTAAATGATTTATCCTTTAAATCTGGATAAATTGGAAAACTAGAAGAAAGGAAGGAAGGAAGGAAGGAAGGAAGGAAGGAAGGAAGGAAGGAAGGAAGAAAGGAAAGAAAGAAAAAATTTACTTTTCCTATATTTTCTGTGAAGAAATAAGGTGGTTTTAAAGCCACTGTCTTATGCTTCCTTCAGTTGGATTAGTTTCAAACGTATTTCTTGGATCAGAGCTGCTACTTCTCTGACAAATTAAGTCATGTATCACAAACAACTAAAATTCATTGCAACATAAAAACAAATATATATTGATTTTAGTACTTTGTTTTCTCCAGGCTTTTGAATCACAGTGGGATATTTTAAAAATCATATATCTTTTATAAATCTCTTTAATAATATCCACACTATATTGAGGCAGCACTTTATTGGACAGCAACCGTATCCAACTGTTAGAAATGTAGGCCCTATTGCTTTTTATACTCTCAGACTAACAGCTTTGTGGTTTGAGGTTTCAATTTGCAGCTGATTCTGGCATTTGACTTGCTGTAATATTTATTGCCCTGGTAACAATTAAAAACATTGTTATGGGAAAGTAATGATATTACTATGGTCATATTGTTAAGGAGAAACTTTTTTTTTTTTTTTTTTTTTTTTTTTTTTTTTTTTTTTTGTTTCACATACAGTCCTGTTACATAAAAGGTGTAATAGGCTGTTGGGGTTTATGAGATTGTTCCCATCAGAAGTCTCACTCTTAACATTAATTGCAGCCATCACTATGGACTCCAGGAAGGATGCAGTTGCCTTGAGCCACAGGCAAATTTATTATTATTATTTTTATTACATGCCAACAATTAAATTTGGGGTCCATTGTGCTAAGTGCCCTGTAAAGATATAATAAGGGACAGGCTCTTCTCTGAAGAACTGGCTATCTAAACAGAAAAGACTGTTCAAATGTAGAAGGCATAAAGCGTTATCTACAAAATATTACGAAATACTGAGGCAGTTCTTTTGAAGAAAAACAATCCTTCAGTAATTACAAAGTAATACATTTTTGCCAGAATATAGGAAAACACTTTGACGGTTTTGGAAAGAATTATTCATTTTGTCATTTCTGACTATAACATTTATCTTATAATATGAAATTAAATGTTGACATATAAATGTAAAATTTCAGTTCTGTCAAGGTGAAGTATTTTGACTGATTCAAAGCAAAGTAAATCAACAAAACCTTTCAATGTTCCTTTCATATCATTTTAGAGAAATCAGAGACACTTGAAGAATTTCATAAAATTAGGTTGCATTCTGATTTTGAAATATTAAAAATCTCATCACAAAATGGCTCTGTACAGATCTAAAGAGCCTCCTTTGCTGAGAAACAGCAATAGCAGCTTTCCTTAACTTTTGTTATTCTGATTGCAGAAGCCAAGATTGTTCCCAGCCTTTACAGAGTGTGTCTTGGGCTGGGAGGAAAAAATCACTATAATACCCATAGATCAGAGAGAGTATTTTTATTATTGTAGTATTATTGTTTTTATTGATAGGAGAAACAGTGGCTATCATATCATAAAAGAAAAAAAAAAATCAATTTGTTCTGTTTATGCAACAGCCAATGGGAGAAGAAAGTGCAGTGATATGATGTGGCATTTTATTGCCAGCATTACATTGCATGTTCAGATGTTAGCCTATGGTACCATCATTAACCTAGTGTTTTGGATTTGCAGGCTGGTATGATTGTGTTGACTGCCAACATCTTTCCAAAGATCTTCCAAAAGGGATCTTAGGAAACAAGCCAACACAGAACATTTTGATTTTCTAAAAAAAAGTTCCAAAAATCGCTTGGTTTTAGCTGAAATGAAAAGAGAAGTGCACTGTGGTCTTGTGTAGGTCTTGTAATTCAACATATCAGGGATATGAAAAATATCTAGAGCAAAGGAATCAAGGGTCCTGCTCTCCTCCAACATACAGAACAGGCATCACTTTCTCCTTGTAGCTGGGCATTGTCAGATCCTTTGATGAGGCTTACTGCATTTTTCTAAGTCTTTGCTTGCTCTGTATGCAGAATGTTAATCAAAGCATTCACCAGTGTGCCCTTCTCTGATACTGAATAACACTGAGAATCCAAGTTACAAGCTAAGTAGTTCTAGGTATTTATTACAGCCTAAATGTACCCGATATTCATCTGATTTCAGCAATTATGTTTGCTTCCATTGTGGTATTTTACATTTATGCTTTGCTACTGAAATATGGTAAGTCATTTCAATCTACACACCACTAATACAAAGAAGATATAGCTTGCAGAAAGGAGTGAAAAGCAGACATGACCAGCTATAAATGAAACAGTTAAATAAATTTGTTTTATCAATCACTGCATCTGTTTTATATTTTTCTCATTATTTGAAGTTATTAATATGAAAAATGGTATTATGTGGGCATTTGATAGCCATCTATGTGAAAATAAATTAGAAAGTGCTGAAATCATATCATATGAGGTATCAGGTATCATGTTTTAATAGTATCAATTTGTATGGCCACCAGCACCACAGCACTGGCTGTTAATCCTCACAAATGGCTGGTATAATGTGTTGATTAGAATGTAATAGTTTAATCATCTCTCAGTGGTAGGAGTTCATGTTGTAGTTTCACAGATCATGAAATGTGTCTGTTTAAGATATGAGCACATTTTCCTTTCCTTTCCTTTCCTTTCCTTTCCTTTCCTTTCCTTTCCTTTCCTTTCCTTTCCTTTCCTTTCCTTTCCTTTCCTTTCCTTTCCTTTCCTTTCCTTTCCTTTCCTTTCCTTTCCTTTCCTTTCCTTTCCTTTCCTTTCCTTTCCTTTCCTTTCCTTTCCTTTCCTT
>CM021772.1:13173120-13236414 GCA_011076525.1 Nettapus auritus
TTTTTTTTTTTTTTTTTTTTTTCCACAAGGTAGTACGTAACCATGCTCATTTTATCTCTCTCTCTTTTACCTGCATTGTGGTGCACCTTAGCGTGATCATACAGGGCACAGGGATAGTCAAGGATGATGTTTATTACAGGAAGGGAAAGGAGCATTTTCTTATTGGAAATAGTTTTTCCTTGCAAGTTAAAGACTGTAAACCTTCCTTATCACTTCTAAACACTGCATCTGTTTAGTTGTTAGCTGTAGAGCTTATTACCATTGTGCGAAGGACAGCAAATAGACGGTGTTTCTTAAATAAATACAGAAATATGGAAACTGAAAATGCATATTCTGAATACATTCTCTCCTCCAGGATTTTATTTTATGTTATTTTTTTTTGGTCATCATGACACTGAGTTTAAGTAATTTACTAATGTCTCAGAAAAACAGAAGAGAAATGAGAAGTTAGTGATTAAAACAGGTATTCAGGAAAGTCGCTTTTGGATCTGATCCTCCCTGGGCGAATTAGTATACTCCTCTGAAGTCAGTAGAGCTTAGCTGATTTATATAAACTGCAGATCAGAGCTTTGCCAAAGGATATACTTTGAAAAAGTTCAGTTAACTCTGTTTTTTTTTTTTTTTTTTTTTTTTTTTTTTGATCCTAGTTTCATAAATTTGAAAATGCACTCCTCTACCAAGCCAATGAGACTGTGACCCCTTCAGACAAACCAAACAACCCTCTCTCACAACATCTGTGCAAGCCTTGAAGGGAAAAGATATCTGGGATGTGTTGTGCAAGGAAACTAAGGTGTAATTGTTCACTTTGTCACTTGAGACTAGGTTCTCCCAGAATTACACCAAAAGACAAAGAGCTGCTCATTTGGTAAAGCAGAATTTGTCAAATACTTCTATTAAATAGAATAATTAAGGTAAAAACACATACTTATTCTTTTTGAATAGGGGATAAGAACCAATATCTTGGATAAAATTAGGAAAAGGATCAGGAAGAAGCGAAGGGTAAGAGTTAGGCTTCAAATACTTCATGAAAGAAAGAAACAACTCCTTAAGACCCTTAATTTGCACCCAGGGACAGCAGGGGGGCAGTGGTGTTGACCTGAAGTGGAGAATAGTAGAAGGCTATTATTCAAAGAGGAAGGCAAGACAAGAAAATGAATAGCACATTGCCAAGGAGGTCCCAAATGCATTATTAAAACCAGCTTATTAGATATTAAATCACCCTTTTTGCCCCTTGCTTTTCATTTTGTACATTCCTGAAGACCTTTCAATACCATTTTTCTTCCAATGAATCATAATCCATCACAGAAAAATCTATGCCAAAAAATGCATGTTTTGTTTCATCATGGACCTCAGTCCCTCTGAATATGGAAAATCAACATTTGATGTTTTTGTTCTAGTATTGCCACTAAAAATGTAGTTATCTTTCTACTTTAAAACAGTGTAAAAGTTCAATTCCAAAATTTCAAAAGTTCATTTGAAAATTTTTGAAGTTTGAGAACAACCAAATAAGAAGTTAATTTTTGCTGCAAAAATAACTACATAATTAAAGTCTATTAAATTTTACCTCTTTTATTTTTTTAGATGAATTCAAATTATTTATGAAGAGGCTGCCCATGAATTATTTCTTGAACACATCTACTGTAATGCATTTGTGGACAATGGATTCTAATTTTCAGCGTCGCTATGAGCAACTAGAAAACAGCATGAAGCAGCTCTTCCTCAAGGCACAGAAAATTGTTCACAAGCTCTTTGGCCTTAGTAAGAGATGCCATAAACAGCCACTCATCCGCATGCCAAGGCAGAGGTAAGAAAACCTGAGAAACTCATAGTATTGTCTAATGCTAAAATATCCTTAATGGCATGGAAGTGGGAATGTACAATATGCTGTGTATGTACAGCAGACAGTCTTTATATTTGTAGGAGTTGAACAGTCCCAGCCTTCAATATTTTTCTGTTCATGCTTTCCTAAATGTGATGGTAAAGATCAAAATAAAACCTGATTTGTATGCTATTGTGTTTTGTCAGGCAACTTAAAAATATCATGAGCATCCAGATTCATCCCGTTTGGTTTACCCCTTTTTTACAGAATTGTATTTTCAGTGGAACTTGGCCAATTGTAACAGTGCCAAATAATTGTATACAGAATACTCAATAGCTATTTTAAGAACTTTCCAGGTCATTATACTGTGTATACTACATACTATTGATTTCTTGTCTCATTCGTCAGATAGGAATTAGATTTGAAAGGATGCCTAAGGAAAGAAAATGTGTTTTAGCTCTGCTTAAAAACAGAGAGAACCTGAAAGCTACCTAGTCAAATCTATATTAACATAAAGTGGTTATTGTTGATTGCTGATCGAAAATTACTTTATTGAAATTAGTGGAATGACACAGAGTAAATCTGAAATGAATGAGCTTTTAGGGAAATTATTTTTCTGAGCGAAAGCATTATGGACTTATTCCAGTGACTCCTGAATTTAGCACTTATCTCCATCAGTTTTGAAGAAATCTAGTTTAGGTTCAGTGTTCCAGAACTGCCAAGGATACTTTACTCTCCCTTTCTTTCAGCTCTGCTGGAGCTCCATCAATTTCCCCTTGCCTTTTGGTAGCACACAGCTAATCCAATCTCTTTTCCTTTCTTTCTTTCAGAAAAAGGTAGCCATTATGGTTCTCATGTCTTTTTTTTTTTTTTTTTTAATTTTATTTTATTTATTTATTTTTTTTCCCCCACATATTGTGATCTGCTTGGTGATCTGCTAGTTGAAACAAAAATATGTATGTGTGTTTGCTTTTTGGAATCATTTCATAACTATAAAATATTCCACTAAGAAAGGTTATATAGTTACTACAGAAGGAGACTGGAATATAATGACATAATGATGATCAATATATAGCTCAAAGATCAATGTTAAAGGCAGGTTTAGAAATACTTAGCCAGTGGGATGCATTTACTAAAAGAGAGCATTTTGAAAGGATGGATTCCATCAGACTATCTGGGAAAATTACCTTCTGACATCAAGGCTTTTATGGCTGATAAGAAAAAGCTTTAAAGTAAGAAGTGAGGAGGAAAGGCCAACAGAAACTGATTTAATTTCCAAAACTGATTAGAAAAATAAACAAACAAGAAATAACTCAGAAGGAGATACAGGGATGGATAAAGGATTCAGTAGGGAAAAGAGGGATGGTGGGAAGAATACAGAGGTCATGACAAAATAGCGTTCAGGTACTTTTAGTGATAACAGTGTACTTAATCCAAACACCATGCTGTGTTTTTCTGTAAGGAACTGCTAACAGGGAAGCAGTAAATTAACAGGAAAAACCTAAGGAATGCAATAGAGAAGCATGAATTATCTCTCAGGCTATAAAGTAGACATTTCAACAGAAATTTCAACAAATTGAATGAAAGAGCAAAACTAAATACTAATTTTTCTGGAGTTTGAGGGAAGACAGAAGTAAAAGCAAAAAACAGCTTCATGTGCCAATGAGATTAAGGACTCCAACAAAAACAAGAAGGGAGAATTTGAACAACATGTAATAATTTCTAAAGAATTTCCAAACAAATCATTTGGATTAGTGTTTGGGTCCTACTATAGAGAGTTAAGTATGAATTGTTTTATGTAAAGAGAGATTAGAGAGAGTTAATGGAGGTATAAATACTATTTAAAATTCTTTTATAGGTACTTGTCTTTTCAGATATAGATTAAAAAGCCTTCAGTTTTTAATAAAGATCATGATGCTGTCAGTGAGTAAAACAAAGAAACTGTGGTAATGTTTAATTTTACAAAGCAATTTCACAAGTTTCATTTCACAAGAAAATAGATGATATATACAAAAGATTTTTAAACAAACATGTTGAAAGTGAGAGCTGGCTTTCTATTTCATGAAGCTGGGAGTTGTGTCCTGAAAGTTTCATTTAATTCATGAAAACTTTCTGTAAGACTGAGTTTTATAGAGATTTATCTATGTCGTCTGCCAGAAATCATTTTGTCACAGTTAAAGGAGCTCCTACATAGAGTCAAGGTTATAACTCATTACTGAAAATACCCATCTTTCTGGCCTTAGAATTTTGTTACTGAACATGAAAAAAGTTGTTGCTTGATTTTGATTTTTTGCAATGGTTTTCAATTAATCTGTTAGTCACAATTGCTTATAACTTTATCCATATTTCCTGAAAATAGCCCCTTAATAATGCTAAATTAATGCTGAAACTAAATTATGTTTATATATTCATTTTCTAATCCTTGAATGCAAATAGCATTGAATCCCCTCCTAGCATCATTGTTCATGGTAGAAGAGGGTCAATTAACTTGCAAGTTAAAGATACTACATTTGCCTGTCTCTTTTTAAAAGACAGTTTGTATTCTTCAACTAAAATAATGTGTAAATAGTTTTCTTTCAGTCTGCACTAGCAATCAGAACAATGTCTTATTTACTGCAGTACTTTGGTATACACATAGGATGGGAACAGGATTACAATTTTTATTTTATTCTGCTCATTAAAAAGCTTTTTAAGTTCTGGATATTCTTCACAGATTTTAAGCTTTCTTTCATTACCATGAAATGGATCATTATTCTTCTTCCTGAAAGTCAGATCATGCCAAGATACATCAGAAGTCTATGTATTTGCATTATAAATTGTTACAGCACAGTTCAGCGTAACTTTTAAAATTCACCTGAATTAATCAATACACTTCAATAATCATTGAAGTATTTACTGGTTGTCTAAGTTCAAAGAAAAATACCTATTCAAAACCAACAAGGAATACAGAAATTCTACAGAAATTGCTATGTGGATAATCTGTTCTCATGTTGCGTACAGGGGTGATAGAACGATAAAACATTACATTCCAAGAAAGTAAGAAAAAACAACAAAAACAAAAAACAAGGTTAAAAGAAATGTACTTGGAAAGACAAATTTTTGATTTTCTCCTAAAGACCACTACCAGGGTGATCTAATGCCTCCAGAAACTTGTGGTTCTGCTGTTTCAAAAGGTTCAAGAGATTATTACTAACATGCTCTCATTGCATTTACACATCAGCCTTAAAACCTTGAAATATGATAAGTTCATTGTATTTGTTTTGCCAGAGTCCACTGTATGCAGCAATTGTTATTCCACTAGATGGCCAGATCTTGCTGCAGTTTTTATACAGGAAGATTGCTGAAACACCGCTAGTGTCACAATACATTTTGCTTTGCAGGAATCAGTAGATAGTGTAAAATGTACATTAGAGGGTTCTTGAATCATTGCTATCAGCTCAGTACATTTTGCTCTGTAGGAATCAAGGTGTTGTGTAAAACTGTATTTCTACACTAATACCATCATGCATACTTCTGTACTGAGACTATGACACTTAATTAATAATTGTAAATCTTTGGAAGCAGTTTGCATATGGTATCTGTGCTCTAGTATATCTAGCCTGAGAAAAGGAATGACACAACCCTAAAGTTAGTCCAAGCTTTTGACTCTCTTAATGTCTTTCTCAAATCTGGTGAGAAAGTGTTGCTTTGGGATCTGTGTATATTTCATCTCATGTTAATGTCACCTTTGGATTGAATCTCCTCATTTTTCAAAGACAAAACAAATGGAGGAAATAGAGAAATAGCAATTTTACATAATTGGCTTTATATTTTAATAGTCCATACTGTATATGGACTCTAGTTCACTCTAGTTCACATATAACAATGGGAAGAGGTAAAACAGCCAGCCAAATTGTGGTTATACATTTGTCATTGTGTTTTGGGGGGTGAAAGTGGGTTCAGTTTTTGTTTTGGTTAACACAGCAGTAAGATTTCTTTTAAATTTTAGTGACTATATACTGAGAAGCTGAAAATCAAAGGAAGAGATGTGATCTTACCCATAATATGTTATCAGTGTAACTTCTGACATGAATCAGAGCTGAGGGCAAGCAGGCACTTAGATCTGTCCAAAGTGGGGAACCGAAATGATAAAATTGGCAAATTTATGCTTAAGAGTGTAAAACAAGTATAAACTGTATTGAAGGAGAAAAAGAATCTTCACTTTCCCAAATATAATTTCAATTAGAATAGCAATGATTTTCCATGAGTGGACTTGATACCTAAGCACTACTGAAAGACACTGAAGACAGGGAGCAGCTTTCATTTCTTCCTTCAGAAGTGCCAGTTTAGCACTTGGTTTTTCCTTTTTTCTATGTTATTCAAATGGATTCCTTGGCTAATTTTTTTTGAGTGAATGAACGTTGTACAGGATATTGCTATATGTATGAACCTTATTTATTACACGCAGTTTAAAACACTTCATAATGAAAAAGCAACACTCAAGACCAAATTTAACCAGCACAATTTGTGATTAAATAAAGACACAAACAAAAATATGTAAATTTTTTTAAAAAAAGGAGAGAAAAAGTAAGATAAGCACAACAATAAACCAGTGGAATAAATTACGTCTTGCTTGGCATGGTAACAAATGCAAATGTGCTGCAACAAATTGCAGCTGAAGATTATGAGCAACTCATGTAAATAAAACTTTTAATTTTAAAAGACTTATGAAAAATATTGCACAAAAAGCATATAATCTTGAATAAAATGTCAGTATTTGATTTTTTTTTAAATAATGGATGCTTCATATCATCATATAATGTACTATACTACACTAATGTAAAACACTTCACAGAAGGTACTTGTGTTTCAGTGCTCTCTACAGTCCATATGCAGAAAAAAAAAAAAAGAAATTTGACTTTTCTATAATACCTATAACAGAATCCAATTTTAATCCTCTGATTATGGAGGCCTTGTAACCTGTTTTCATGAGAATGCTTCATAATGAAATACACAAAAAACATAATGTTTTTTGCCCTCAAGATGTCACACAGCATACTGCCCAAAGTTGGTTATGAGCTACTTTAGATTGCTTTACTGTAAGTATAATTGATTCATGGGCATAGAATTATGAAGGAATAAAATTTTCCACTAAGGAAGTCACAAAGTTCAATACATGCATGTTTCACAATACATCACAAAGATGTTCTTCCTTTCAAAGCATGTTCGTGGCACTGGATGTAAGGAGAAAGATCTGATTACACATCACTTCGTGGACTGGTAAATAGTGATAGGTAAATAATGATTTTAGACAAAAAATGCATTACAGAAAGACAGCGTAAGACAGCAAAAACTCAGTTCTATGGACTGGGTCTAAATATGGTGCTTCTGAAGAAGTAAAATTGAACTAGCAATATCCCCTCCTCCCCCCCTTTTCTTTTTTGGACATGTTCACCTTTTTACAGAATAAAACTTAGTGACATTTCTAAAAAAATTTTAAAAATGTTCTAAGAAAGGACAAAGAAATGCACTTAGATTGTACAACATTTTAAATTACCAACAAATACCAGAAAATTATTTGATCCACTTCATTAAGATACCACATTTGGGAATTGGCAAGTCTGAATGGAAGGGAACCCTCTCCAGTTAAAACTTTGATTTGAGCTAACACACCATGTACACATCTGAAAGTTGTATGCCATAAAAAAGGAAAGTATGTGAGATAAAATGAAGGTCAGTTTGACAGTGGTTGCTTTAGTAAACTGAATAAGACCACATCTTTCCTCAGAGGAAATAAAACAATCCAATTTGAGGTGATACCTTTAATTGCATGGGGGATTAGAGTTATTTAAAACTAAAGTGACATATAAAAATATGATACACAGACCTGCAAATAATAATTCTGATAGCATGGAAATCTAGGATAAACCTTTGTTTATAGAAATGTTTTCACACACAACGCAATAGCTGTATATATAAAAGGGCAAACCACTCTTAGAAGTTCTCTCAGTTTTGGTTTTCTAATGTTGCACTTTATTATCTACTCACACAAGCTATTCTCAATCACTTGCCACACATGACATTTTTTCAAGGCTTACGATAACTCCTTTTGTGAATTTTTGACGACTAACAACATTAGAAGAAAATAATGTCATCATCTTATAAATTGCTGTGAAACTAACAGACAGGTTATAGTCATGTCACAGAGCAGCCTTATGCCTGCTTCCATGTTCTGAAATTCTGATATGAGCAATATGTGGAATGAATCATAGAACCATTACGGTTAGAAAAGACCTTCAAGATCATCTAGTACAATCATCACCCTACTACCAGTATCACCAATGTCACTAAACCATGTCCCTAAGCACCATGTCCAACCTCTCCTTAAACACCTCCAGGAACAGTGATGCCACCACCCCCCTGGGCAACCCGTTCTTTCTGAGAAGACTACTCTTTCTGAAAAGAATGTCTCCTAATTGCCTCCCCTGATGCAACTTGAGGCCATTCCCTCTAGTCCTATCACTAGTTACCTGTTAGAAAAGACCAACACACAACTTCCCACAACTCCCTTTCAGGTAGTTGTAGAGAGGAATAAGTTCTTCCCTGAGCCTCCTCTTCTCCAGACTAAACAAACCCTGTTCTCTCAGCTGCTCCTCACAGGACTTGTGCTCCAGGCCCTTCACCAGCTCCATAGCCCTTCCCTGGACACGCTCCAGGACCTCGATGTCCTTCTTGTACTGAGGGCCCAAAGCTGAACACGGTACTTGAGGTGTGGCCTCACCAGAGCAGAGTACAGGGGGACGATCACCTCCCTGGTCCTGGTGGATGTTCTACTCCTGACACAAGCTAGGATGGCATTGGCCTTCTTGGCCACCTGGGCACACTGCTGGCTCATGTTAGGTGAGCATCGATCAGCACCGCCAGACCCTTTTTCTCTTCACAGCTTTCTAGCCAATCTCCCCCAAGCCTGTAGCGCTGCATGGGCTTGTTGTGGCCCAAGTGCAGGATCTGGCAGTTAGCCATGTTGAACCTCATCCCATTGGCCTCTGCCCATCCACCCATCCTGTCCAGGTCCCTCTGTAGGGCCTTCCTACCCTCCAGTAGATTAACAATTCCCCCCAACTTGGTGTCGTCTGCAAACTTACTGAGGATGCATTCAATTCCCTCATCCAAATCATCAGTAAAGATATTAAAGAGGATGGGCCCCAATACTGACCCTTGGGGAACACCACAGGTGACTCCATTCACCTCTACTCTCTGTACCTGGCCGTCCAGCCATTGTTTAACCCAGCAAAGAGTGTACCTGAAGCCACATCTTTCATGCCAATGTTTTGTCCTTTAAAAGTATGGACTACTTGCTAGTGCAACAGTACAATAGTGCTTTGGTAATCACATTTTAGCAGCACAAGTCTCCGATAAGGTATAACGTCCTGCACCATGTAACAAAATGTTAAAAAAAATAATAAAAAAATAGTAGGAAGCATCTGACATGAAAGGAGTTCCACCAATAAAATAACAATGTAATAGGATTAATATAATATTTTGTTATGTTGTATTACACCTTGTTTTGACACTTATGATTTTAAAATGTTACTAAAGCACAAACCACTATTAGAGGAATGGCAAGCAGTCTACACTTTAAAAGAACAAAATATTTGTATGAGGGATGTGGCTTCATTTCATGTTTGTTTATATTATATAATAACATTGAATATTCAGACAACAGTATCTTAGACAATAGCTCAAAGGCGACAGTATTCAGAGGTTCAACAGCAGAAAATGACTCAAGGAAAACATGTCACTCAAGAAGACTGCTGAGTACTTTACTGTCAAACTCTTTCTTGTAAGTTCTCTTCTAAGAATAACAGGGTAAGAGGCACAGAAATCCCAAATTCCTTTCAAAGACAAATTTCCTCTGTACAGCACAGTTCTGAGAAGTGAAATATTGGGATGCAATTTCCCTTCTCCATTATGAAACTGTATCTAGAGTACCATTTTTTTCAGATCTGCTAACACTCATTCCACTGTGAATTGCCTCTGTTGTTTCCAAATGCCCAAGTCCCTTGTTTCTAGCCTAAATGCCCAAACTTATATTTCTCCTCTGGGAAAATTTTATAACGTGATTGATGTTGTCAGCACTGGAGACTTAAAATTTTAACATAATAAAATGAAATCAACTTTGAATTAAATTTTATTTTATAGACATTGTGTACAAAAGAAGAAAAGGGCATATTGAGAAAAAGCTGCTACAGAATTTATATTATAAAGATACAGTTTTCAGCACGTTTGCTCTCCAGTGTATATCCAGGATATTGAGGAGCTTGCTCTTGGCCTTTTGGTTTTGACTGTGACCTAAATGCTGTAATGGACCTTCACTCATGCCAGATTTAAAGATATCTTAATCACCATTCCACACAAATCGCTTGTAGAAACATTAGAGCCAACACTGCAGTGACTCATGAGGTGTGCAAGCCTGTACTTTAAAATAATTATTTGACATACAGATAGATCTTGGCACACTTTTCTTGGCTTGGCAGCTTCTGTTTGCTCTTGGGCTGATGCTTATCTATTTTTGCTGTCATGACATTTGACATGATGGCTAGGATGCATTCTAAATAGTGCTCCCCAAGTTCAACAAGCACACTAATGTAAACCACAAATTCAGCTGGCGGTCAGGCACGCACATAAGCATGAGATACTGGATTTCAGATCATCCCGGGCTTCAGGCTGTTCACAGATAGTCCAAATAGTTCTAGTATTCTCCGGATTTCACCTGTAGAATAAGAGAATGTTTGAGCATTGCTTTATGTAATCCAGAAGACTATAAAATGTAGCAAATGAGCAGGTCTTTTATCATCTGTGATCTATTATGTAAGATGTGAGAACAATAAGAAAGAATAATCCCTGATATTCAGTCTCCAGCATCAGGTTTCCTCTGTGGAGTAACAAAAGTCCCTCTGCCTGTGCTCCTCTTAGACAACAGGGCTGACAATACACTGCCAATATCTTATTTCCTTTGCTCTCTTTTGTCTATTGTCTTCCTTCAGACTGATATACAGACCGTCTCTCACTATGTGTTTGTACAGCACATGTCACAGTGGGGACCCAATCTCAGCTAGGGCTGGTATGAATTAGTATAATATAAATGTTTTTCTGACCTGTGGTACTGTCTCCTCTGTGGGAAAGTAATATTAATGCAAAGCACACAAAAGCTTTGATATGACTTAAGAATAAAAGAGAGTATGAAGACTGGACTTTGTTATAAGTTACTTTCTCACAGAGTCAAACTATATCAAGATTTTCAATTATGTGAGAAAGTTTTATTAATTGAATAATTAAGTAAGCAGACGCAAGCAAAACAGCGCTGGGCAGCCGGGGAGTCTCGGCTCTGCAAAACGGCACGCAACCCCCCCCCCGTAAGAGTCCCAGTTTTATCTTCTTGCAGTTCTGAGATGACGTGTCACATTCCAGCGTGTTCTGGTATCGTCTGCGGCTGCGCATCCTGTTGCTAGGGGGTCTTTTTTCTTCCCTCTGGTGGTCGTGGGGAAGAAGGCCGCAGTCTTCCTCTGCGTTGTGACTGATCCTCTTCCTAATGTGGTCTTCTCCCACCAGTTTATCAATCCACTGTCTGCACAACATTCTCTCAACTGCTACCTTGGTACAGCCTGTTTTTCTCAGCAGGATATCGCAACATTTGTTGCTGTCTTGAGAACTTTAATGCATCAATTGTTCTCTGTATCTAACAACCGTACAGGACTGTTACAGCCTTTACAAACCTCCTTATTAATTTTTTAGACAAAAGACAATGAACAAACATTTATTATCTATTACAGACTTGGTGACAGGAGGTGTCTGGGCAGGTTATTTCCATACATAAGCATATTTCAGGCAAAACTTTTCATTGCTCTGATGCCTCATTTTGATAGAGACCTCTGCCTGGCAGGTCAGGGCTGTCAGTGCTCTGAAAACAAGCTTTTCCAGTCTCTGAATCATAAAATATTCACAAACAAACAAATCGGGAGATTGGTTTACAGGCCGCGCCTCGGGCCCGTGCTTCGCAAGGGGCGGCGCGGGGCAGCGGCGCAGCCAGGCCGCACCCGGCGGCTCTCGCGAGAAGCTGACAGGGAGGGGGCGTTTCCTGGGCAACGGCTGTTGCGCCCCGGCCCTCTGCCTAGACAGCCCCCGGGCGGGCGGTGCCGCGCGCTGCCCATTACGAAGAGGGAGGGGGCCGCAGAGGCGTTCTGTTCGTGTGGCAGGGCTTGGGGGCTCTGTCCCAACTCACAGAATCACAGAATCACCTAGGTTGGAAGAGACCTCCAAGATCACCGAGTCCAACCTCTGACCTAACACTAACAAGTCCTCCACTAAACCATATCACTAAGCTCTACATCTAAACGTCTTTTAAAGACCTCCAGGGATGGTGACTCAACCATCACTGGGCAGCCCATTCCAATGCTTAACAACCCTTTCAGTAAAGAAGTTCTTCCTAATATCCAACTTTTCAGTGAAGGACAATCAAAAGATCCAGTCTTTGAGGGGGTTCTTTTCATGTGAAACCCTAATAATACTAATAAATTAATCATAAAGTAAAAATCACTGGCTCTGTAGAGGCAGCTGTGTGAAACTCCAGTCAGTACTGCCATGTGGCACCAGGAGCAGTCAGGTCATTCCTCTGGAAAAGCTGACCTTCAGGGAAGTAATTTCCATTTAAGTGGAAGGTGCATGAAAAAAAACAAACAAACATGAAATGGTGCCTTTTGTGTTCAGCAGTAACCAACGGAGATTTTTTTTTTTATTATTATTATTATTATTTTTTTCTGCCAGCATCTCTTATATGAAGCATGTGAGTGCAGGCCTTGGATAACATCTGGGTCTCTAAATAGCGCTGAACACCAGAGAGGGAATCCAAAAGTAGATAACAAACAGATTAGCAGGAAGAAAAACAGCCCTCGTTCCCATGCCGTCCCTCTGAGAGCCTGGCCGTGACTCAATCCCTTTGCCTTGCCATGGAGGAGCTCTTCTGAGTCTGAAAGCAGAGTGGGTCTGCTTCTCCTGGGGCGAGATCCCACACCTACCGTGGTGTCCACTAGGCAAAGAGCTCACACCAAAAAGACTGTGGTGACCCAGGCGGAGGGCCTGCCCAGAGACGTGGTTGTTCAGGCCTGTGGCTGCAGGGAGTGCTTGAGCCTGCCATTGCCAGGGGAGGGCAGCGGGGAGAGCACCTGTGTGAGGTGTGAGCAGGTGGAAGATCTGGTCAGCATGGTGGCAGAGCTGAAAGAGCAGGCTGAGAGACTGAAGGCCATCAGGGACTGTGAGCAGGAGATCAGCTGGTGGAGTAGCTCCCTGGCATGTCAGAGGGAAAGGTGCCAGGGAGATATCCCACAATGGGCGGTGGACCCTCTGCCCTGCACCTGTTGGGCAGAGGAGGGGGACCTGAGGGATGGGGAGGGTTGGGAGAGGGTCCCTGCTCGGCATCGTGGGCAAAAGGATCAGGGGGAAGTCCTTTAGGGGTGACATCTTGGTCAGGGCCTGTTATAGACCACCTCATCAGGATGAAGAGATGGATGAGGCATTCTGTGAGCAGCTTGCAAAAGTTACACCATCACCAGCACTCCGTCTCATGGGAGACTTCATCTTCCTTGATATATTCTGGAAGTATAATACTGTGCAGAGGAAACAGTCCAGGAGGTTTTTAGAGTGTGTAGAAGATAGCTTCCTGACACAGCTGGTATGAGAGTCTACCAGGGGAGGTGCCCCGCTAGACCTGCTCTTCACTAACGGAGAAGGACTGGTGGGAGATGTGAAAGTTGCGGTATGTCTTCATGGCAGAGTGGCCATGAAATTGTAGTTTTCTATCCTTGGTGATGTCAAAAGAGTAACTAGCAAAACTGCTGTCTTGAACTTCCAGAGGGCAGACTTTGACATGTTAAGGTCACTTGTTGCAGAGGTCCATTAGGAGTCACTCCTGAAAGGACAAAGGGGTCCAGGAAGCCTGGATGCTCCTCAGAAAGGAAATCCTAAAGGCACAGGAGCAGGCCGTTCCTGTGTCCTGTAAGGCAAGCTGGAGGGCAAGAAGACCGGCATGGATGAACCGGGAACTTTTATTGAGAGTCCAGGAGAAAAAGAGAGTCTACGTCTGACAGGCTACTTGGGGCGACTACAAGGAAGTTGCTAAGATATGCAGAGAGGAAGTTAAAAAGGCAAAAGCCTATCTTGAACTCTTGGCCACTGCAGTAAAACAGAACAAGAAATCCTTTCATAAATATATTAACAGCAAGAGAAGAACCAAGAAAAATTTTCATCCTTTACTTGATGCAGCAGAAAGTGAGATCACTGAGGATAAGAATAAGGCTAAGGTTCTCAATGCCTTCTTTACATCTATCTTTAGTAGTCAGATCAGCTATCCTCAGGGTACTTTACTCCCTGACCTGTACGTCCCCTATGATTCAGGTGAAGAATCCCCCCCTGTGATCCAGGAAGAGAAAGTTAGAGAGCTTCTCCTCCATCTGGAATGTCACAAATCTATGGGACCAGACAAGCTCCACCCTAGGGTGCTGAGGGAGCAGGTGGAGGTAATTGCCAAGCTGCTTTCCACCATCTATCAGTGTTCCTGGTTGTCTGGAGAGGTCCCAGAAGATTGGAGGCTTGCTGATGTGACTCCCATCTACAAGAAGGGCTGTAAGGAGGACCCAGGGAACTACAGGCCTGTCAGCCTGACCTCGGTTCCAGGGAAAGTTATGGAGCAAATCATCTTGGGTGAGATCACATGGCACTTGTGTGGCGTCCAGGGGTTCAGGCCCAGCCAGCATAGGTTCACAAAAGACAGGAGGTGCTTGTCCAACCTCATCTCCTTCTATGACCAGACTGGTAGATGAAAGAAGGGCTGTTGATGTAGTCTGCTTAGACTTCAGCAAAGCCTCTGACACAGTCTCACACAGTATTCTCCTGGGGAAACTGCCTGTGACCTGGACAGGTACACTCCTCTGGGTAAAGAAGTGGCTGGAGGGCCGTGCCCAGCGGGTATTGGTTAATGGAGTAAAGTCCAGCTGGTGTCCTGTTACAAGTGGTGTCCCCCAGGGGTTGGTACTGAGGCCTATCTTGTTTAATACATTTATTGATGACCTGGATGAGGGGATTGAGTGTACCCTCAGTAAGTTTGCAGATGACACCAAGCTGGGAGGTAGTGTTGATCAGCCCGTGTGTAGGGTGGCCCTTCAGAGGGATCTGGATAGACTGGACTGCTGGGCTGAGGCGAATGGGATGAGGTTTAATAAGGCCAAGTGCCGGGTTCTGCACTTTGGCCACAGTAACCCCATGTAATACTATAGGCTTGGGGCAGAGTAGCTAGAAGACTGTGAAGAGGAAAGGGACCTGGGAGTGTTGATCGATGTTTTTCTGAACATGAGCCGGCAGTGTGCCCAGGTGGCCAAGAAGGCCAATGGCATCCTGGGCTGTGTTAGAAATAGGTCATCAGGACCAGGAGGCAATCATCCCCCTGGACTCTGGTGAGGCCGCACCTTGAGTACTGTGTTCACCTTTTGGCCCCCTCACTACAAGAAGGACATCGAGGCCATGGAGTGTGTCCAGTGAAGGGCAACAAAACTGGTGAGGGGTCTGGAGCACAAGTGCTATGAGGAGCAGCTGAGGGAGCTGGGATTATTTAGTTTGGAGAAGAGGAGGCTTAGGGGAGACCTCATTGCATTCTACAGCTTCCTGAAGGGAGGTTGTGATGAGGAGGGGTTTGGCCTCTTCTCTCAGATAACTAATGGTAGGAGTCAAGGAAATGGCCACAGGTTGCACCTGGAAAGATTTAGGCTGGATATCAGGAAAACCTTTTTCTCTCAAGAGAGTGGTCTGGCACTGGAATGGCCTGCCCAGGGAGGTGGTGGAGTCACCATCCCTCGTGGTATTCAAGAAGCACTTGGACAAGGTGCTACAAGTGGGTGATATTGGTGATAGGAAGACAGTTCAGCTAGGTGATCTTATAGGTCCTTTTCAACCTTGTGTTTCTATGATTCTATAAATCAAGAAATTGGGATATAAATACATTGACATAGGCACAGACATATAAAAGTGTCTAGTACTGCTCACCTGTGTTAAGTCATACACAATTTACTCTCTTAGGTCAACCAGAAACAGATATTAGCTCTTCAAGGAGATATAAAATGCTAGATTATAGTCTTCAGGGTTGTGCCTCAGGTCATTTTAGCTAAAGACATATTGTAGCTTTGTCTGTTAATAAATTTGAAGATTAGATGGTCTCAGTCTTGAAGGTACTGTACTTTGGTTTTGGTTTTGAAAAATGCTTTGAAAAATAAGCTTGCCTCTGAATTGTTCGTATTTTCCCATGTCTACCTTTTTCCATTTTTTTATTTTTATTATTATTTTTTTTTTTTCCTTCCAACAGGCAAAATGCACCAGTCCGATTCTGTCTTTAGTTCTTCCAAACCACATAGTTCTGGGAACAAGTTTTCTATCTGGCCAGTACAATTATGAAAAGAATTATTCAAAGTTTGATACATCTGTTTCATACTATTTTTTTTTTTTTTTTTTTTTTTCATATGCAACACTAAGCAAGGAACAACTCTAATGTTCTGCCTTCCACATCATTTAAAGTTAGTTGGTCTTTCTTATTTACTCTGTAAGGTAGACTATGTATATATGTAATATATGTATATGTATATATATATGTTATCTATGTATATATATAAAGCAAAAAAATACCACTTTAATTTATGCTGTGATATGATCTCCGTATTTCATTTAAGTGCCCTTAATGAGAGCAAAGTAAAAGAAGAAAAAGAATAAAGTCTATTCTATTCTGAATTAGTGACAGAGGGTAGGGAGACATCTAATATTTATGAAGTTGAATTGCTAGATAAGAATTGAATTTGTGCATGACTTATGTATATTGTCAAGGGTAGAGAAATTTATGGACAGAGACAACAGGAAAAATACATGTGTACATATATATATGACAGTGGTCAATTTTCGGAAACACAAACCAAAGGACAGTGTAAAAACTTCAGATTATAAATTCCATATGGGCACCTCATACAAGTATCTCAACACAGACTGTTGGAGACAATGTACATTTCATTTACCACGAAGAATTTAGCGTGTAGCACACTCAAAGCCCCACAGACAGCAATACTGTGACATGAGCTAGAAACTTTATTTGCTCCCTCCTCTCATTTTTCTTCATTCCTTCTCTCCAAAGTTTCTGAATGAACCTAGCACTCCAGAGAGGGGTCAGCCAGACAGCTCAGAAGCATCCAGCCTTATGAACCATTCCCAGAGAGACAGAATTGGTAGCAGGCTTGCATTGCCTTGCAAATGTATCTGAACTCTCACTGGGAGGCATCATTGCTGAGGGTTTGAAAGCAAGTCATAAATAAAGTTTCCATAGTATTTTATTCCTTGGGCTTTTAGCTGACAGCATCAGCTAGAGCACCAGTTTTGGTGATGATGTGTGTTGTGTGGACAGATGTCACCTAGGAAATAGCTTTATCATTGAGGTATTCACCTCATATTTTGTGTCATCAGACCATTTAAGTTCCTGAAAGACTTCATATAAATTTACTGTAACTCAACGGCTGCACTTGGAGACACCAGCAAAACAGCAAACTAACCACAGAGTTTTCAATTGCTTCTGGGGATTATTATAATTAGAAATATATATATATATATATATATATACACACAGTTCACTATAATACAGAAGTGTCTCCAGACATCCTTATTTAGGTTTACCAATTTGCTTGTACCTGGAATAGGATCATTCACTTCCCAGAAAACTTAGCAAACAAGGGAATAGAAAACACAGTAACAGTGACAGAGATTGCCCATTAGACACATTAATTTACAATGGAATCATTAACTGCCATGCATATTCATAGTCTGGAAAGAATTTATAATCTTATTGACATGCAAACTTGGATCCCAGGTAAATGTCTTAAGCATGACAACTGAATTCTCAGAACCAATATATTTTGTTTGGTTCTAGGGGAAAGAAAATAAATCTTAATTATTGAGAATTCCTGTTTATTTATTTATATATTTTTAAGAAGTGTAGAAGATGTGCACTTGTACAAAATGCCTTACATCTACACATATTTTTTCCAGATATTTCAGGTATTTATATTCTTCTGGAAAAGTGCCATGAAAA
Source organism: Nettapus auritus (assembly GCA_011076525.1). Classification (NCBI taxonomy): domain Eukaryota; kingdom Metazoa; phylum Chordata; class Aves; order Anseriformes; family Anatidae; genus Nettapus; species Nettapus auritus. Next base: position 13,191,087 of record CM021772.1, read on the forward strand.
TGTCACAGAGAGTGAATACAAGGCACTGTGTTACCAGTAGTAATATTTAAAATATAATTTTTGAAGTTTTATTTTAGGCAGGGAATAAAAAAGCTTTGGATGGAGAGACTGCAGATGAAATTTTGTTCCCTCTATTAGTGAAGGAAATCAGGATCTTTAAGACCTGAACATTTCAGACAACATCTGAATTGAAAACAAGATTTCATTTCTATCAAATTCCTTTCTCCACATTCACATCTTGACCAGTATTTTAAAGTTTAGTATTGCCCATATTCTAACACCAAATGCCAACCAATGAAAAGAGAAAGTCAAATGTCTAAGACGTGTCCTCTTTTGCTTCAACCCACACCTCACTGAAGAAGATGTCAGGAAGTTATTTTTTCACAGGAAGGTCTCAGAATTCATTAGACAAAACAACACAGAAAACACATCCTGGGATCCCATATGATCTATTTTATATACATGGCTGATTCATAACATATAAACTGCTTACACATTTAGTGTATGCTTATCAGATCCTAAGGCATATTAAACAGATATAAAGAGTAGCATATTTTAAAATTGATGACCACAGATCATTGAAGAAATCCCTCTATTAGCAGATAATACAGAGCAGCTGCAGAAGGCGTCAATTGCAATGAATTTTTCAGGAAATTACACCAATCATCATACCAGTTTTCTGGAGCCTACATATGGAACCACAGATGATAAAGATAAAGGATTCATGCATTGCAAGCAACAGAAGTAATAATAATCATAGAATTATAGAACGTCTAGGATTGGAAGGGACCTTAAAGATAATCTAGTTCCAACGCCCCTGCCATATAACAAACCCACGTCCTTATTGTACTGGGGGCCCCAGACCTGGATGCAGGACTCTTAAGTGGGGCCTCAGAAGGGCAGAGTAGAGGGGGACAATCACCTCCCTCCCCTGCTGCCCACTCGTGTTGATGCACCCAAGGATGCATTTGGCCTTGTGGGCTGCAAGCATGCACTGCTGGCTTTTTGTCCACTAAAACTCCCAAGTCTCTGCAGGGCTGCTCTCAATGAGTTCTTCTCCCAGTCTGTCCCCATGTCTGGGCCTGCCCTGACTCAGGTGCAGCACCTTGCACTCATTGGCACTCCGGACAGAAAGTGACACTTGTTAATTTTCGAATGTAGTTTTATTTTATTATCTTTAATGACTGACATCTCTCAGTTGTCAAGATATTAAAATAAAAATATTACCACAAATAAAATCAAACTGAACTAAAATCCTTCTATACCTGAATTCTACACAGAACCTCTACAGATAGTACAAACATCTTTCCCATTGTTAACATGTTTTCATATCTATCATAATACTGATTCCCTATATGTCTTAGCAAAAAAATAAAAAATAATATTTTTTTCTTCCTTTATTTTTTATTTATTTTATTTTTATTTTTTATTTATTTTCTGGCTACTTGATCATTCAAATTCTTGAGAGAAATAGCTCCTTCTATGTGACAAAAATGACTGCAGTGTGTACTTCACTGTGCACTCTCCTCATCACTTAAAAGTGCTACAAATATCAGGATCTGTTGCTTCAATTAAAATTCATGTATATATCTTTGTATTCAGTAAGAAATTTTGAAATAAATTAACTTTTCAAAATGCATAGTCTTTTAAAAATTGGTAATTAAAATTTTCTCTCACCATTAATCATCATCAAAACATAGAATCATAGAATATTCCAAGTTGGTAGAGACTCACAAGGGTCATAGAATCATAGAATGGCTCATTTGGAAGAGACCTCAAAGATCATCTAGTTCCAACCCCCGCCATATGCAGAGATGCCACTCACTAGATCAGGTTGCTTAGGGACTCATCTAAGCTGGCCTTGAACACCTCCAGGGATGGGGCATCCACAACCTCTCTGGGCAACCTGTTGCAGTGCCTCACCACCCTCTCGGTGCAGAACCTTTCCCTAACACCCAGTCTGATCTTCCCCTTTCCCAGCTCCATGCCATTCCCTCCAGTCCTGATGCTGTCCCCAGAGAGCAGAGCTCAGCACCTGCCCCTCCACTCCCCTTGTGATGGAGCTGCAGGCCGCCATGAGGCCTCCCCTCGGCCTGCTGTGCTCTGGGCTAAACAAACCAAGGGACCTCAGCCACTCCTCATACGGCTTGCCCTCTACGCTCTTCACCCTCTTAGTTATCCTTCTTTGGACATTCTCTAATAGTTTTATGTCTTTCTTATATCATTCTTATATCATGGCACCAAAAACTACTTGAGGTGAAGCCTCACCAGCACAAAACAATCAATTCTCTCAACTGGCATGCAGTGCTATCTTAATATTGTTTAGACCTTGTTCACTATAGATCCTAAAGCCCTCCTCCTTTATGTAAAACTGGAATATTTCTAATAGGTTCCAGAGTCAGGGTCACTATCTTAGACTTGTCCTTTTTTTGTTTTGTTTTGTTTTTAATTTTCCCAATGTTAGGAAACTTCTTTTTGATAGTTAAGTAGAAATCCTAAAAGATTCTTTAACTGACCTTAGAAGAAACCACAGGCATTGTGTCCTTGAAACAGCATGTATATTATTTCATACATTTTTGGATAAGCTTGCCTTCATTTTGGAAAAAAATGGGGACAATAACTGATGATTTTTTTAATGTAAGTTGAAAGCTTACCATCTGTGTAGATTGCTTCATCAGTGTATTATCTTCAGAAACTACTACTGCTTTAGATAATTCCTGGAGCGATGGCTAAGATACAGAATAAATATAAATGAGAGAGCTGGCAAATATATCCAAGAGGTGAGCAAAGTACTGTGAAATGGATAGCTAAGCTGATGACTGTGTTGTCCGTAATGTTTCTCTACAAAACTTCAGTTAAATTAGCCCTGAGTAGAGACCAATGTAGCAAATCCCAAGACAGCAGGCAGACTTTCAGTTTCATCAATTTAGCCCTCAATACTTTGCAAAAGAGTTGAGTAGCATTTTCTTTCTTGCTGAGTTGAGTTCACAGTTGAAGAATCTTGCTACTAGTATGAGGTTGTTCAACATTAAGTGATTATTTTATTTTATTTTATTTTATTTTATTTTATTTTATTTCTTCAGCTAATCATCCGCTGCATATGCAAGCTGCTTAACTATGTATATCCACATTCGGGTATAATGTCAACAGAATTGGAGAGGAAACATTTTACTTGTCGATTATGACATAAGCAAAAGTTCATAAAAGCCAGAATCTTCAACTATAAACGTGAGAAGTAGAGGAACATGTTTCCATCCATGAATATTTAAAAGGAGGTTTATACAGTATATCTACATCTGTGCTTCTAAGTGTTGTTGCAAGTTGGGGTTGGATTAACTTCAAAGATAAAAATAGACCCTCTGTTTATGAAAGGCAAAGTTTCTCTGTACTGAATAGAGATTAGTGTCCTGATAGAGAGGAGTGAAGTATTATAAAGGAGTTTCCTACAGGAGGCACCTGTGAATCTTGGCAAATAATGATTCCAGAGCCTGTTTCTTCTTCCTTTTTTTTTTTTTTTTTTTTTTTTTCTGAATAGCCGACAGTCATTGGTTGTAGAACTATAGACAAATCGAGATGAACAGAGCCATGCAGTTCTGAAATCAGTAACATTGCAGGTCTCACAGTCTATGTGATCATACATCTCACCAATTTTTGTAAATATATTTTATAAACATTAAAAAAAAAACACTATTTCATCTCTGAACATGCAAGAGCATTCATTGTATTCTTTCCACCCTTGGAGTGGGTGCAGAAGTAAAATGAAACTTTCTCTGTGTGTGAAATTCTCATAATTTTGATGTTGTTCTGTTTAAATGTCTATCCTTAATGGTAAACATAAATTGCAATGTTTGCACATTGTAATCCCTATTCATTGATATCAAAAATACAAGTCTGCACACACAAAATCATATTTACACAAATACAGAAATTTAATAAGTTAAGGATAATATTTCTAGGACTCTCTCTTTACTGAAATTCTGTAACTTTCTATCATAATTACCAAGGTGAAATTTCTTGTGCACACAAGTTAAAATGCATAAAACCTGGTATCTTAAAAAAAAAAAAAAAAACTGGTTTCTTAAATCTACCCCCAACAATTTTATAAGACTATCTTGAATTCCAGATACTAATTTAACATTCCTAGGACTTTTGTTTTAAGAGGGTATATCACAGATCAATCCCCCTGAATCATGGCACTTTGCATGGTTTAGAAAAAAAGGCTTATATCATCATTATTTTACATTTTCCTGATTGTGATCTGAGGCATTGCCTTCACAAGTAGAAAACTCTAGTATCCAACAAGCAGATAAAATTGTAATTAGTTACAGTAATGTCCTTTCTTCATGAGATTTTTGTATATTTCTTTTAGATCTAAACTCAGTTGCTTGATCATAGCTGAAATCCATTGTCATTGTTACCAGCACCAGAGAAGTGAACTATTCCTCTGCAGTCTTATGTCTGTAAGCTCCCCTAGACATTACTGACATTTGTATATATTTATTGGCAACATCACTCTAATCTGGCATGGATTCATTCTTTTGAAGCTCAAATAATCTTTTCCCTGTAATGATGTAAGTTAACCACTTACTGTTATATGTGCTCAGTGTTCTAATAGAAAATTAAAGATGCAGAATTATTTCAGATAATCTGCAAACAGAATAAGTGAACTTATTTTTAATGTGGTTAACACTTCGTTTTTGAGTGTGGAAGCTGGTCTGCTGGTGAGGTTTCATTTGCATGCCTGGATTTCTAGGCTGTTCTGTACATGTTGTTTACATCAGAAGGTGCCAAATTAACATTTCCACTTGAGAAAAGGAAAAGATTGAGTGCTTAATTTCTTGAGAAGATAGCTTTCAAAATGCAGTTAAGGTGTGCAGCTGCTAGTATTAAGGCACCTGAATGGCAGTAACACTTTTCGTACTGTTAAGCTATGAAGTAAAACTGAGTATGATTAATGGGATAGCTTTACACATAACAGCACAGCTGGGGATTATGTTATTGTATATTCATCTTCCAAACTCTCATAAAAGTAGATTATTGTAGTATAGCACTTTTGAATATCTAAAAAATCATTTGAATCTTAACAGCTCCCATGTTCTAAGAAAAAGAAATATTCTGCATAGAAACTCAGTCTTCCTCAGTGTCATTCACCTTCAAAGAGGATGAGGAGTATAAAACTCTGTAAGGGTGTTCAGAAGACATTGATGTCATTATACAAATGCCAGAAGAGATGTAAATATTTGGTTCTGCATGGGAGCAAAAGAAAATAAAATTTTCTTAACTTGTGTGGTCCATGTAGACTGAGGAGGTGTAGGGGGCATGCCTGGGCCTAGGGGCAGCTGGCTGCTGGGAACTGTTGCTCTGAGTCCCAGCATCATGGTAGTTACTTTACTTCATGGTGAAGGGTTCAGCTGCAAACCCATTGAATATATTGTGAATAATGTGACTGTGTACTTCTAAGGATCAAATGCATTGTCTTTCAGTTTCATGCTTGAGCCTGAAGAGATGGCATAGAGTGCCTGAAATACTGGTAATATCATATCGACATTTGTCCCATCCATGATAGGACCTATGCACAAGTACCAAAATACCCTGAACAGCAATAAGAGGTGATAGTATACTGACAACTCTGAATAAGCAGTGTATTTGACTTTAAGTTGTTACCACTCACTAATTGCAGGAAAATAAGTTTACAACCATGTAAATTCTGCTGAAACACAAATGGAATTGCTGCCATGTGTCGTGAAATATCACTCACAAAAGATATTCATTTAATGCGCTGCTGGCATTAGCTGGAACATACCCACTAATCTCAAGCAATTTTTTGTCATGGTCTACCCCTACTCCCTTGATTTATGGTTTGTATGTATTTGCCATGGTAGGTATTCTTCCTTTGAATACTTTCTAATAATCAGACATTTTAAAGAATCAATTGTTACTGAATCATGGTATACTCAAAATTAAAAACATATTTATGATATTAACCATAATATAATAAAATAATATTATAAAATAATATAAGTTGCTTTGGAAATAAAGAAGTGGCTGACAACAAATTAAACATACCAATTTGTATCAACTTACTGGCATGCAGGATATAGCAGCTGATAAATGCTTCTCCTTTATAAAGACTATCTAAGTTACCTTATTTTTTATAAGTGAAATTGTCCTTAAGTCTTCATTTTTTTTTTCAAGTATCTTACTTCTTATGACTTGTTGACACACAAGAAGAGATTTATTTTTTTTTTCCTTAATTGCTCAGGTTCTCACTCATTCCTTTTTTTTTTTTTTTCTGTTATTTGTAAGTTTACCTTTGATAGCATAATGACTGTGGTTTTGTTTGTTTGTTTGTTTGTTTGTTTGTTTTTTCCCCAATAACTTCAACTGTATTTGTCCATTGTCATAAGGATTTCTGTAGCATCAATTATATAAATCTGCAGAACAATATACTGGCAGTCTGGCAGGTATAAAAAAGATCCAAGTCCAAAGAAAATTATCAATTAAACCAGTGAAAAAAAAATGAAGTTTCTTTATGCAAATAAAATTTCCTTAGCAGAATGTTAGCCTTTTTTTCATTAATAGAAAAATAATGTGAATTATATGCACATTTCTGAACTGTATGGTTTCCGTATGCATGGCTCAGATAATACTTCCCCATGCTAGTATTTAATTTGACATAGATGTGTTAAGCTGTCAGTAAATTAATACAGAAAACATATGTATTTCTAAAACAATAGTTTTCTTTAGTATATTAACTTTCGTCAGCTATTTATAAGAAAGTATAATATGGTGTCTGTATATTTTTAGCTACAAACAATGACTATGTACTTAAACTAAAGCTACATACTGAAAATCGTTGTTGGTACTTTTAGTATATTACTGCAGCATCAATTTTGTGCTACACAAGAACTTATAAAGATGGATCTGGGTAGGTGAAGCTGAAGTCTAATAAGATGTATTTTCACAGGTCAGAAAAAATATAAATAATAAAAGGCAATGCATTTCTTTACCTAACAAATAGGAGTAATGCAAATATACTACACATAATGGAAACATTGTCATAATTTGAAAGGTAAACACATATAAACAAATTCTGTCTAGGGCTAAAAAATACTCTTGTTCCTTATGCTTTGTAAAATACATTCAATTTTTTTTTTTTTTTCAGTTGCTCAAACCCTGAAACACTGCTTTAGAGAATGACCTTTAACTGAATGTGAGAACAAAGATGTCCTTAAAGAGTATGCCTACTTGAAAAAGTTCAACTTAGTATATATTGACTGTTGCTACGAGTTTGACTGCCAGTATTTTTTGACAGTCAAATATATATATATATGCTCAGTGGCAAAGATGTGCAAAGTAGTGACGGGTTTCTGAACGTTCTGAATGCTGGCTACACTGTACTAAAGAAGAAGTTATTGACATGGAGTATGTAGATCATATTTTCTTCTGGTCACTTTTCATTTGTCATAAACATTAAACCAGGAGTTAGTTGGTATTCCTTAATGACTTCAGAGAGACTGGTTTTAGCTTCTGACCACCTTCAGCATTCATAGATCTGTTAAAAATGTGATTTAAAAAAAAAAAAAAAGAAAAAAAAAGAAAAAGAATTACAGCATCCATATATCAGACTTTTCTCCTTATGTTTCTTTTTTTTTTTCTTTTTTCTTTTTCTTTTTCCTTTTTTCTTTTTTTTTTCCTCTCCCAGAAATCTTGTATTTTAAGTAGTTATTGCCTAAAAGATGATAGAAAAAAAAATAATAATAATTTTATAAGTGGTGAAACTAGTGAGTCCCCTTTTCCTAAAAATTAAACTCACATGGTTGAATTCATGTATGAATTTATGGAATATTTGGGCTCACACTGCAACTTAATAGAAACTCCTCTGAGCTATTTTCTTGTTTTCATAAAACATTAAGGATTTTATATATATATATATATATGTATATATATATGTATATATTTCTGCCCTTTTGTGATTTTTTTTTTTGGGTATTAGCTGAACAGTTCTAAAAGTTGTTGGCAGAAATAATGAAGGCACAGAAGACAGAACTGACAGGCAATACTGTTATATTAGACTTACTTTCTTCAGAAACCAAGTGGAAAAACATAAAACATGAAAACGAAAAAGAACAACACTGGCTCCTTCAGAGGACCGCAATAAGAAAATTTAAACATTGGAAATCACTGTACCAGAAAAAAATAATAATAAAAAAATAAAAAAAGAAGTGAGGATTTATCCTTAACATCTCATCTCCTAACTAGTTTATTAGCAATGAATAGCCCACTGATATTAAGAGGAAACCCAGGCCATTGTTATGCATAAGCTGGTCATAACTAACAGTATATTTATGTAAGGTATTGTAACTCTGTATTACAAATAAATCAAACGTTAAAAAAAAAAAAAAAAAGAAGAAAAAAAGAAAACAAAAAAAATGCTTTCTAATATTAAAAAGATGGCAATTTTCCAAAGAACAGTATGAGAGCTGATAAAAGATCATATTTCTTTTTGATACAACACTGTTAAAGCTAAGCTTTTATAGATGGCTTTTTCTTTTTGTGTTCTCTGTTCTTCACATTGATTCCGTTTTTTCTGAAGTTTGGTATTTCTGTTCCTGAATTGTAATTCCCTGACTTTAAGTTATGATTCGTGCTTTAGCAAAGGGCATGGGGATCAGCTGCCCAAGCATACTGACAGGATTCAGTCAGTCTTCTGTTTTTTTGCTTTCTCTTCATGTACTTGAGAGTTATACTTGACTGTAGGATTACTTGAAGACTAAAGTACCTTATTAGGAGTGGGGGTGAGAGATTGAGTATTGGCACTACAGTCTTTGCTTTTGAACTCATTCTAGTGAACTTATGTTTTATGTGCTTAACAGCATAAGCTGAATACAAATTGGCTAACAAAGCATAGTCTTTTTTATCACAGTGCATATTGTAAAACAAACAAACAAGCAAAAAAACCACAAAATGGAAACCATATTGAAAAGTTCGAAATTGGAAGTATCTATAAAACAGCCTGCTTGACAGCCATGCTCAAACTCAGTAGAAAATTTTAAGTAGAATCAGAAGGAAAAAGAAAAATCAATTAAATTGCAGATCAGCCTGTACCAAAAATAATAACCCTAGGGCAAGTAAGCAAGATTTTCTCCTGGGACAATGGAGATGAATAAACATTCCCCCCTCTTTTTCTAATGGTTACCTTTGCCCTAATATTGTCTTCATATGGATGTTATGAAATTGTTGCAATCCTCAACCTTTAGGTTATCTTAGAATAGACTGCCATAGAATAGATTATGCCATAGTTCTTCAAAGTTTCAAATTTTCTCATCCATCTCAGTCATTAAATGGAATGGTTTTACAGCACCCACCAACTCCTTTTTGTTTTTTTTTTTTTTTTTTTTTTTTTTTTTTTGTGGAGCTAATGGTGTAGTTATTTTAATTAAGAGCTTAAGTACCCATATATGGAGAGGTAGTTCATGTAGCAATTCAGATTTGAAATATTGTGAAAAAAAAATGTAATTGTTTCCATAGAAACTAAAAGCAGACAGTGGAAGCTGCTAGGTGGTATTAAAAAAATTCAGTCCAGTTACATTTGAATAAATAAGGATCATTTGCAAAGTACTGTTTGTAAGTACAGGTAGTACCTTTATATACTTTTAAAATTATGTCACTGAGTTTCAGCCTCTAGTCAGACACACAGCTTCTCACGGGGCTAGTATTAAACATATGTCAATGTTTGATCATGAGTGCTCTGAAGTTAAACGTAGTCTTTTCATCAATGCCTTCATTTTTTGAATGAGTCCACAGTGAGGTAAGTAGATCAAAAAAGTAATAAGCATTCGGATAAAAGTAATGCTTGACAGCTGTATTGCAGTAAGCTGTACTGATCATAAAACACCTGCCAGATAAAAAATTAACAATTTTCACTAGTTTTATTATATTCACGTCTTCCTATGACTGTTTGGCTGCATACAGTTAACTTCAAAAAACAACCAATTAGGCAAAATTTGAGCAGAGTCTATTTTTCTTTAACTTCCTGGTAATGTCAATTCCAGTTGTTATCAGCCTTGTGAAAAACACTGGATTCTGTGTAGATCTGGGCTTTTCTGTCCTTTTGCCAGCAGAGACTGTAATTACTCATCAAGGTGAGAGTGTTTGTGTTAGAGCCTTGCTTAATTTCCCAGTGACAAATCTGCTTACCTTTGTTGTCAAACAAAAGTACCCCAAAATGGTAGCAGCTACAGACAGATGAAAAGGCATTAACGCACTGAAGGAAAGTGCCATAGTAAGCAGGCTGAAAAAGATCCAACCAAATTTTCTCAGCACCTGTAAATGCCCCTTTAATATGAATGCAAAGTCACTTTATCCACTAAAATGCAAATAAAAGAGACCTGGAAACCCACTTGGACAGACTGTGTATTGAATAAACAGAAGAAAAAAAAAAATAAAAGGGTGATATTTGTGCCTCAAGACATTAGGGCTATTTTTGTGGCTATACCTTGTTATTCAGTGGTATTCACTGTGCACAGTAAGAAATCTGCAGGGCAGAGGGAATATTAAAGCTCCAGACTCACACTTCAGCAAGTTGCTCTGCAGTTATCCACCTCAAGTTCTTGTCATGCCCTCACTATATCTCTAAAACCTTTGTGAGCATATCCAACATCCCAGTTCTTTTTCTTTTTGTCTGTTGTGCCACTTATGTTGGAAATTCTTCAATACAAAGTCTCTTAAGAAAAATTGGCACTTTCTATACTGATAATGTCTTCATGCTTGTTCTGAAGTCACTTTCATTATAAACACAATACAGAATACAATAATATTTTCAAGGTGTTGAGAATAGACAGAATCCTTTTTGAGATATCTTGATACAGCTATTATCCTACTAATTACATGTTTAAAAACTATCATTGTGGAATTCATTTCATAACCTGATTCACAATCTTAATGTTTAACAATCCTTCCTGATATTAAGTAGTTAAAAGTGCAAAGATACTACAGGTGTTGTACAATTTTGTACAGGTTAAGAAAAAATAAATATAAATCAGCCATTTACTCTGCATATGAGTTTCAAGATTACATCCAAATACATCAAGCAAAGAACAGTAAGTTGCTCTACATGGCATTTCATTCTGTAATAACTGAGGACAGCATTGCACTTTTCTGCAGATTGTGCATCAATCTCCCTTCAGGTAACTTTCCAGAAATAAGAGCGCTGCTTGCATTTCAGTATAATTCCATATCAGAAACCCCATTTTACAGAACTATTTAACACTCTTACATAAACATGTAGTACACATGGTTTCTCTGGAGTTCTGTGTCCCTTCTGGGAGCAGCATGCTAGTTTCACTAAACAGAAAGAAAAATGATTCTACGAAGATCTTCTGCATGGGGAGATTTTCTTTCTCCCCTTTGATATTATGGTAAGTATAAACATAATAATGAGGAGAGAGCAATTCATCAAAACGAGATTGAATATCTAGAAACATAAACAGTTTAGAAGAACTGATATGTTCTTTCTTTGTATCAAAGTTTGTAACTTCAGATTATGATTTATAACTGATTACCCTTCATACATTCTTCTCAGGTGGAGGGTATTAACATAATCCCACATCTGTGATTTTCTTGAACTGGTAACATGCTGATGCAGCAAAGAAAACTGTGGACAAAACAGATTGACATGACCATGGAATTGTAGAATGGTTTGGGTTGGAAGAGACCTTAAAGATCATCTAATTCCACCCACTCTGACATAAACAGGGGCACCTTACACTAGAACAGGTTTCTCAAAGCCCCATCCCAGCCTGGCCTTGAACATATCCAGGGATGGCACATCCACAGCTTCTCTGGGCAACCTGTTCCAATGCCTCACTACCCTCATAGTAAAGAATTTCTTCCTTATGTCTAATCCAAATCAACCCTCTTTGAGTTTAAAGCCATTACTCCATATCAAACAGTACACTCCCTGATAAAGAGTCCTTCTCCTGCTTTCTTGTAGGAAAACCATGTTTTGTAAAACAAATAAAATCATAGAATCATAGAATATATTGATTTGGAAGGGACCAAGGGGATCATTAATTCCAACTCTTGATTCCATACGGAGAAACCTGTGAGATAAACTGTTTATCTAAGAACATTGTCCAATCATTTCTTGAACACTGATGCTTTATCTATCTTATGGACAGTTGAACACAGAACAAAGAGCTGTCATTGCGCAACCTACATTAACATAAAGAAAGCTGTGGGGGAAAGGCAGCAATGGTTCAGGGCTACACTAATCATACTGATTTCAAGATGTAAGCATTCATCTCTGCAGAGGGATATTCTTTTTGTTGTCAAGTCAATAGGTCAATTGCGTGCTAGTGTATGAGTCTCTGCATTGTGTACAGTTGTTTATGTGGAATTATCATTTTCTTATATTGCCATTCTAAAAGTAGTTGGGGGTCTATCTTCAGTTTTCCCAATTTTATACTTCCTTCACTTTCCTTGACATGAAAAGGTTGTTTGTGTTGAAATAAGATTCCTAGTTATTTTTTGAATGTCTTAAAAATGCATATCAAATGGACAAATTATTAAAATGTCTAGATAACCTCCTACTTTCATATTTTTTCTTCACAATTTCACTTTAATATACATGTGGAAAAGCCCATGTAAAAGCTTGCAGAATTAATAGATAATCTGTTGCCCAAGATTATTTTTATACTCATCTAACACTAGAAAAACAAGTGCATGTACATAGATATATCAGATGAGTGGATTTAAGAAACAGATACGATGTCATATCATTTGCATTATTGTTATTTTTGTAACTTCCTTGTTCCTCCTGTGCACATTAACTTTTTTTTTCATTATTAATTAATTATTTTTTAATTAATTTTAATTTTAATTAATTTTTTCATTATTAATTAATTTGACTGGCATTTCCTTATTTCCTTTGTCCCTGCTATGGATTGTTATTTACAAGCTATGGATCATTATTTAGTAAAAGCTTTCAAAGCTTGTCTCCGATTTGAAGCTTTTAAAATAAGTAACTGTTATTACAAAGCAGTTTGATTGTGATTTCACTATAGCTTATAGCTTTGTCAAAAAAGAGTGGGTACGTTGTCTTAAAATGCTATCTACATGACTATTCTTTGTTGGGGGGAAAGTGCTAAAGATTAGAAAATCTCTGCTACAAGAATAAAGGAGGTGCAACCTTAGTATGGTTAAAACTACAGATTTGTGTACTCCTAACATGCTAACTGGAAAAATCCTCTGAAAAATTAAGCAGAATATAATCTTTATATCCAGGAAAATCAACAAATACATAAATACCCCCTAATACCCTAAATGCCTTTAACAAGTTAAATGACTGCAGGTACATACTTACTCAGAGATAAAACTCTAAGTTGCTCTAGCTGTGTTACCACAACCAACATTTTATTAAGAAGAAAACAAACAAAAAACATTAAAGATTCATTGTTAAAAGCTTTGTTTCCTAGAGTGAGGATTTCAAGAACTTTGAGAAGATCTTCAAATTGTATGTGGCTTTGTTTAATCAATAAAACAATGTCAGGAGTTTATTCTTAAGAAAAAACAACAACAACAACAAAAATCCCTGTTGTGAGAGTTTAGTTAGCCGCTCCATGTCCGACTTATCTCAATGAACTAAATCTAAATAATGACAAACATCTTTTCAATGTCAAAATATTTTTAGTATGAAATATCAAGTAACGCTTGGCAGTTTTTTTTCCTTTCCTTTCCTTTTTTTTTTTTTTTTTTTTTTTTTTTAATTTCTTTCCACAAGGTGTTAGATGTCTATATCTTTTAGTACAGGGGTTTAATTCTGCTTTTTTATAATTAAGACAATCTGGAATTATTTAAATTAAACATGCATTATTGGTTTTAAAATGTAGAAAACCACTCATTGCTGTGGCAAGAGCTGCAGAACAGTGATACAAGAACTGGGGTTCTGCAAAGATTATTCTTAGATTTGATTAAGAAGGGAGAAGACAGTATTTGACTTCAATAAGTCAATGTAGATTCAGTATAGGTTGTTATTAATCCTAGCAACAGAATCAGCCTCCTGGTTCTTCCAGTCCCTTTCCTGTAGCATAGGTATCATACACAGGTCTCAAACCAAACTACCTTTTAGTTCCCACATCCTCTTGCTGGAAGCAATTGTAGCATATGGTAATGATATTTCTATATAATTTTCACACATAATTAATATGCTTTATGTGAACAGTAGCATGGGATTTCTAAACAGAAGCTCTTTTTCATTTATATACATTCAGAAAAGTATAATGCTCCTTCTCTACCTCACAATATGCTGTGTGATGAGTATGCAATTTGTGACAACCTCGATTTCACTATAGGCCATGTAGCTAGTGCAGATCTTTAGAAGAGCTTTAAAACAACTGGCTCAGGCAGAGCCAGCTGTGAAATTATAACGTGTGAACTCAGAACAGCTGCATTGCTCCCATTTATCATCATTTAGAGTAGGATTTGAAGCTGTCATTGAGAGTATCACTGACATACCTGTAACATCAGCCATAGTCAAATAATTTCAGGCGTGTTTATTGGAGCAGTGTTTATAGTACTACTTTAATTTTGTAAGGCTGAACAAACTAAACACCTTCAGTCTTCTAATCAATCATTCACTGGCCTTCTGGTGACTGTCAGGATAGTAGTTTTATGGTGATTCCCAGAAGAAAAGTGCATTCACATAAAGACCATTATTAAATTTAGTAAAAATTAATGTTCCTGTTAAGAATCACAGCAGAGCAACGAAGTACTTGGATTCTTATTTGTCCTTCCCAAGAAGTGATCCCACAAGATCAAGAGTAGGATGTTTTAAAGAGGCTTATAAGCGCATTTGCTGTTGATGTTCCTGTCTTACAAATTTATACTGGACTCAACCTCCAAAAGAGGGAAAAATAGGTAATGGGTATTTTACTTCCTATACACTTCCAGTTAAATTGTCTTCATTTTTTTTTTACTTAGCATCTGCCTCACTGAGTACTCATCATCTGCTACTGAACCATCTGATGTACAACAGATGTTAAGCACTTAGTGAGGCAGAGAGGGAGGTAAAAGTGTCATATCATGATTAAGTACTTGCCATAGCTATTATATAAGGTGACCATACTGCTTTGTTCTTATGTTTAATATTATAGTGTATTGAACAAGAGTAAGCATAAGTTTTGGATTTCAACTTGCAACTGCTATTGTTCAAAGAAAATATATATTTTTTGAAATGTAAAGTTATTGCATAGCCATATATATATTTTTTAAAGACATATAATAATTAAAAATTAGAAAGCACTTCATGAAGAGGTAATGCAGTGCATCTCTCACAGAATTATTTCATCTACAAAAACACTTAAGATTGCTATTTTTTGCCATGCTTGTGTAAATGTGGAATTATATGGCAGGCTTTATTTGCTCTGTAAATATTCTAGCTGAAAGCATGGTAGCCAACTGCTTAGTTCATTCTGTGCAACAATATAAAAACACCCACAAAAGATACTGGTCATCCAGCAACAGCTTGATTTTCTTCTGATATAGTAGGAAAAGGGTTAAATGTGAGAAGGTAGAATTTACTCCTTCAGTTGGCTGTTATTACCTGTTACTAAACTATAAATAATTAAAAATCTATTTCCCACTAAATTTTAAGACTTGTGAAAGGTTTCTGGAATACTGTCACAAATAAATTTATTAATTAAATAGAGTTGGATATAAATGTTTTTCCCAAAAGTGATATGTGGTTCAGGTGACTAGAAATTCTTTGCAGTCAAAGTGGAAGGGCAGTTGATGGGTTTTAACTAAAGGGTACATGTATGTGGTTTATAGTTGTATGTGTTTTGTATGAGTTTTCTGGCTCAGTGCCCTACTCTGTGTAAGCAGAGGATTGATGGTCTATTTTCTAGTAAGACAACAGGTATTCAGCTAACAGGAAAATCAATGATATTTATGTTTACATAGAAATTCCAGCCTGGACTATACACTTCTTTTGTAACTTTTTGTTGGTTTTTGAAAAGTTACTTTCCATGACTCTATATTAATCAACAAAAAAGTTACAGAAAAATGTAGAGGAATTTTGGGGGAGCATTGTATAATTTGATAAAAGGTGTCTTATACTATAATTTATTCCTCTAAATTAAATATTACTTCAATTCAAAAGTAAGATTATGATGTCAAGTATACTATTCATTAAAATAGCTTTTGATAATAGCTTATCGCATAACAGATGTTCTTGAAAGCACAGATATTTCAAGCAACACATTTTGTTTCAAAGCTCATTTTTTTATAATTAAGACAAACTGGAATTTAAATTAAACATGCATTATTGGTTTTAAATAATTGGTTTTAAATAAAAAGTAAATAAGATTTTTTTCTTTTTCACTGTGTTTGGAACACAAAAGTTCTACTGCTCAATGTCTGCAAAAACAAACACATGAGGCTAGTAAATGTAATTTTCCAGAGGAAATAATATTGCTTATAATCTTATTGAAAGGATAGAGAGCCCTTTCAACTTTCCTCCAGATACTAATTGTCTTTATTTCTTAATTAATTAATTAATAAGTAAGTAGCAACTGCTCAAGATAAGTAGCCTCTTAGTCACTAGTCACCCACTAACACAAGGAGAATGTAACTGATTAAATAGAACTGATTAAAGGTAAAAGGACACAGGCAACGTATACAGAATGATGTCGAGGTGAATGAGGGGATGTACTGAGAATTTAATCATAGAATAAAATCAGAAAATGGCTTGGGTTGGAAGACACCTTAAAAATCATTGAGTTCTAACCCCCTGCCACACACTAGATCAGGTTGCCCAGGGCTTCGTCCAGCCTAGTCTTGAACACCTCCAGGGATGGAACATCCACAGCTTCTCTAGGCAGCCTGTTCCAGTTCTTCACCATCTTCTGAGTGAAGAATTTCCTCCTAATCTCTAATCTAAATCTCACCTATTTTAGTTTAAAACCATTCCCCTTTGTCCTATCATCTGACCAAGAAAAGAAAAATTAATAATAAAAAAACACACACAAACAAAAAAATCAAACAAACAAAAAAACCACTTCCTCTCCATCTTTTTTTATAAGTGCCCTGAAGTATTGAAAAGCTGCAACAAGATCTCCCTGGATCCTTCTCTTCTTCAAGCTGAACATCCCCAACTCTCTCAGCCTCTCATCATAGGATAGGTGCTCCAGCCCCTTGATCATCTTTGTGGCTCTCCTCTGGACCTGTTCTAACAGATCCACATCCTTCTTCTGGGGGCTTCAGACCTGGACTCAGTACTCCTAGTTGGGCCTCACAACAGCAGAGCGGAGGGGGACAATCCCCTCCCTCCGGTGCTGGCTACTCCTCTGTTGATGCAGCCCAGGATGCATTTGGTCTTCTGGACTGCAATCGCTCACTGTTGGCTCATGTCAAGCTTTTTGTCCACCAAAACCCCCAAATGCTTCTCTGCAGGGCTGCTTTCAATGAGTTCTCCCAGTCTGTACTCCTGTCTGGGACTGCCCAGACCCAGATGAATTAGAAGTCGTACACTCAAGATTTCATAGCGTATCTAGATAACCAAGAACAAGCTCAGTCACCTAACTTAGAAAATTAAGAATAATTGGATCTCATGTACTAGAAAAGGGAAATCTAATGAAAGACATCAAGTAATAACTGATACTAGTTGAATCTTAGGTGAAGAAAATAACAATCTAGAAGAAAGTGATATTTTGTTTGTCTCATGCTAGATGCACCAAGCTTCAAAAAAATATTCCCACACTATACTGTTGTCTGGAGACCATGGCAAGATCTGAGCAAGGAAAATGGATCCCATTAAAATCCCGAAAGATATCTAGTAGATGTCTTTTGATTTTTCTTGAAGAGTTGTTTATTTAATTAATTTTATTTATTAATTTTAATTATGTTTTCAGAACTATCTGGCATAATATAGATGTAATTACTGACTTGTAGTCAGTCATTTATGTAAAATTTTTAGTCAACCTGTGTCTGAGAGCCTTGTGAAGGATATTCAACAGCTCAATGGTCCTCAAATTCTGGTGTTAGCATAGATTGGACTTATATAATGAGCTTAGAGGGGCAGCAAAATTTTCTGTTTGGACAGGAAATACCAGTTGTTTATATATCACTCAGGAAGACAAGCTCTTTTTGTCCTTAAGTATTAGAAACTCAATCTATGTCTGCTGGCTATAGGCACTGAAGAAAGGCAGCACCTTTTAGTATACACTTTTTAGTATACAGTTTTTAGTATACACTTTTGATACAGAACTTTTTTTCCAGAGTCAATTAATACCTGTATAAGAGTAGACAGTATCTGACTTTAAGTAGTGTGGAAGCCTCGTATTCTTCCTTTTTTTTTTTTTTTTTTTTTTTTCCCCCCTGCAGAACACTAGCAGTGATATTTGTTGTTTATACTGAAAACTACCATGCAGAACATTCCTTGAACTATTTCAATGACAAATAATAAGTAGAATAGTAAGTAGCAATATAATATAATAAACTGTAATCCTATACAATACATCTAAGAGGAAGAAAGGGTATATGAAACATAACATCTTAAATCTTAAAAATCATCTTAAAGGTGCAAATTATCTCCCTTTCCCCATGTGGTGGCTTGATCTTGACTGGGTGCAAGATGCCCACCCAGCTGCTCTCTCAATCTCCCTCTTCAACAGGAGGCAGCAGAAAAATCATATGAAAAAGCTCATGAGAACAGGGAGATCACTTACCCGTTACAGTCACAGACCCAGCTTGGGGAAAATTAATTTAATTTACTGCCAAGCAAAATAGACTTAAATAGTAGGAAACAACAACAACAACAAAAAGTAAAACACACATCTCCCCCCACCCCCATTTTCCCTGGCTCTACTCCATTCCTTCACTCCCAACTCCTCTACCTCCTGCCCCAGGCAGTGATGGAGGATGGTGAGCAAGGGGCTACAATCAGTCCGTCACAGCTCTTCTCTGCCACTCCTTCCGCTCACACTTTGCTCCTGCTCCAGCGTAGGTCCTTCCCACAGGCTGCAGCTCTTTAGGGTAGACCCGCCCTGCCATGGGGTCTTCTGCACAGGTTGGAGGGGAATTTACGCCAGCACCTTGAGCTCCTCCTCCTTTATCACACTTTTCTACCTCAGTCTGGTAGGAAGCATTTTGCCCTTTCTTAAATGTGTTTTCTCAGAGGTGCTAGCATCTTTACTGACTGACTCAGCTGCGGCTACAGTGGGGCTGTTGCGAAGCTGGCTGGAACTTCCGTGTCTGGCCCAAGGCAGCCCCTGATCTCTTCTCACAGAGGCTGCCCTCACTCCCCCTTGTCCACTGCCAAAACCTTGCCACTGACACCCAGAATACCTCAATAAAGTACTATTCAGAAATCTAACTTAAAAGTATCTGAAGTCAAGCTCCAAAATTCATAGCTGGAGTGTAGTTGAAAGATACCTCTGACTAAGCTCTGGGCCAGTAGAAATGGTCTTTGTTTAACCTCCAACCATATAGAAATGTCTTGTTCATACTAGCACAATGCAAAATCCAAGCTGCTAATCTCTGCTGAGAAACTAATGTAGTCACCTGCCTTTGTTTAGCCTTGGAGCTCAGGCATAGTGAGTTTTCATTTGACCAGAATATATCATGCAAATGTATCCTTAGATACAATAAACTCTGAAACATGTAGTTATGCCAGGGCAAGCTCAGTAGGTTCAGATTACTGTCAAAGCAAGTACACAGGAACTT
Organism: Nettapus auritus; assembly: GCA_011076525.1. Classification (NCBI taxonomy): domain Eukaryota; kingdom Metazoa; phylum Chordata; class Aves; order Anseriformes; family Anatidae; genus Nettapus; species Nettapus auritus. Next base: position 13,210,812 of record CM021772.1, read on the forward strand.
CCCATTCTACCTGGGAAAGCAGTAGCTTTAATGTTCTACTCAGTTTTGGAGTAACATTTATATTGTGACAGTGGATTTATTTGTAGAATGGATGTTCTAGTTTTATTCAGGAGAGGAAGATATAAACTTTGCAAACATATTTTTCTTTAATGTTGACTTTCAACTAAGTATAGAAAAGCAAGTTGTTTAGGCATTCATGTAGAGAATGTTTTTATATATACTTATACTTCCATAAAATACTGATAGACAATATATAAAAAAGAAACAGAAAAGAGGTGAAAAAAAAAAGACCCAAAACTCCCCAAACAAAACAAAACCACAACATTAAAAACAGAGAGTCACCAGAGTATAAAATGATGTAATATTACTGTTTTTTTTTTTATTATTTTTATTTTTATTTTTTTATTTTCATGTTTCCAAAAAGTCAGATTTTGAGATGCCATATGTTTTACTTTTAGTATTTATACTAGAATTGGGAAAAAAAAAATCATTAAGATTTTTGAACTATCCAATGCTTGAGACAAATTCAGGTATGACAGAAAATGTAAGTCAGTAAATGAGGCTCTCGCACTGAAACAGTGCAATTGAAACAGAAGAACTGTACAACCATCATCATTCATGCGGCAGCAATAAAACTGACTCTGCAGCAGACAAAACAGGTCCTTTAAGCTGTGCACTTGCAGGATTACTAAGAAGGACTTAAAAATACAGATAGGGAAAGGAGATAATTTTTCTCTTGACTATGTCCATATAACTATGTTCACATTTTCTTTCTGCTAGCAACTGTACCTTATCAGGCTAAATGATTGGTTTCAGTATTTGTTTTCACAGTGTAATTTAGGACATTAACTGTTGTTTCTAGTGGAGCTGAAATGAAATGACAAGAACAACATCAGTGATCGTTCAATTTCATCTCAGAACATGAAAATTAAACACAGCATGGTCACCTGTGGCTTCCCATAGGGATATTGTGTTGGAATTCATTCAGAGAATTAAGACTGAATCTGTGTTAGTGAGGTGCAGGGTCCTATTTGCTATTCCAGGTAAGAATTTTGGTCATTCTGTGACTCATTATCTATAAATCAGGATGGTTAGAGCTAGTAACAAGAAAGTGTGCAAGCTTAGAAAAATCTTCAAAACAAAACATGGTACAAAGTCATACACACTTAGAGACATACAAAGCATGTCCCTGAGCAAATAGTATGAGGAAAAAATCTCAACTGTCTAGGATTTCAAGATGTTAATCTGAAGACAGTTACAGAAAAACAGCTCTTTGACAGGCTTTCTTGACAGATATAAAGAGAAAAAAAGTGAGCGAACCAAATGTTCCTGTTGTGTGATCTTATAAGGAAAGTTCTCTATCATTGTTAAAAGGTGATTTAGACATGTATTTATCTGACAGCTAATGCTGTCATCTGACTTCAGTTATGTTTATAGTGCCCTAATATGCTTCTAAAAACAGCTTTATCTTTCCCTTTCTTTTTCCTGATTAAAAATAAAAATAAAAAAAATAAATTACAAGGTTGTATTTATTGTGTTTGTTTCTAACTTTGAGCTAAAATATATTATTTTAATGTTGCAGATCTTCCAACTATTGGCTCAACCGCATCCAGTCCTTTCTCTACTGCAATGAAAATGGCCTCCTGGGGAGCTTTTCTGAAGAGACTCACACATGTACCTGCCCTAATGATCAAGTTGCCTGCCATGGGTTCCTTCCCTGCACGATTGGAGATGGTTCTGCATGTTTGAGCTGTGCCCCTGACAACCGCACCCGTTGTGGGAGCTGCAATGCTGGATATATGCTAAGCCAAGGGATTTGCAAGCCTGAAGTGGCAGAATCAACAGAACACTACATTGGGTTTGAGACTGATCTTCAGGACTTGGAAATGAAGTATTTACTGCAGAAGACAGATCGGAGAATTGAGGTCCATGCAATTTTCATCAGCAACGACATGCGCCTCAACAGCTGGTTTGATCCTTCCTGGCGCAAGCGGATGCTCCTTACCCTCAAGAGTAACAAATACAAGTCTAGCCTGGTTCATATGATACTGGGCCTCTCTCTTCAAATCTGCCTAACTAAAAACAGCACCTTAGAGCCTGTTCTTGCTGTTTACATCAACCCTTTTGGGGGCAGCCACTCTGAGAGCTGGTTTATGCCTGTGAATGAAAATAATTTCCCAGACTGGGAGCGGACTAAGCTGGACTTACCCCTTCAGTGTTATAACTGGACACTGACTCTGGGCAACAAGTGGAAGACATTTTTTGAAACAGTACACATCTATCTGAGGAGTCGAATAAAGTCAAATGGTCCAAATGGCAATGAGAGCATCTACTATGAACCCCTGGAATTTATTGATCCCTCAAGAAATCTGGGCTATATGAAAATCAATAACATCCAAGTGTTTGGCTACAGCATGCACTTTGACCCAGAAGCAATTCGAGACTTGATTTTGCAGCTGGACTACCCCTATACTCAGGGATCACAGGACTCGGCACTTTTGCAACTGTTAGAAATACGTGATCGTGTAAATAAACTCTCTCCACCTGGTCAACGTCGTCTAGACCTCTTCTCTTGCTTGCTCCGTCATAGACTCAAACTGTCTACCAGTGAAGTGGTGAGGATTCAATCTGCTTTGCAGGCATTTAATGCCAAATTGCCAAACACAGTGGATTATGACACAACCAAATTATGTAGTTAACCATAAATGTGAAGCACAACACAAAACCTTGAAGGAGTTTTTACAGTGCTTTTGTGGAACAGTTTATGTTTGGAAGAGTAAATTTAAATTGTCTTTTCAATATCTGTCTTATATCAGTCAATACTGTTGGATGGCAATTTACACACATGAACTTGCTGACAATGAATATATTATACCTGCAGTTTTGGTTTATGAATGAAATAAATACTGACACCAGTCTAGAAGACATTCTACTTTTTACAATAAATTTCATTTGTAATTTTATATGTTCCGTGGCAGTGCTTTTGTGCATTACATCCTCTAGAGGGAACATAGAAGGATACCAATAAAATTTTGTAGCTGAACAGTTATTAAAAAGAAATGCTGTGGGATTCTTTCTTACACAAAAGTAGTAACCTTGATATACTTTTGTGTGTTGAACACAGGTTGTAGGTAAATAAAAGACAGTGACTTATGTTTTTAACAGAAACCACAGAAAAGTCAAAACTACGGAATATTATATTCTTAGGATATGAATCTAAATGTTCATACTGAGCTGATGTGACAACTGTAGTGATACTTTACTTGCTACACTTCTGAGACTTGAAAAGGCATGCCCTTTTCAAGTTGCTTAACGTGACCTACAGACTCCTGGAGTGGTAATATTGAGGGTTTTAGGATGGTCAGAAGGTTAGTATTGTGAGATGCACAGTAATGAAAGGTAGCATTAGCTCAATAGCAGACAGGTTGAGAGCCTGCCCGTGAAACTGATATTACTCACCTAGAAGAGACAACCATTTCCAGAAAAAGAGCTATTCAGAAGTCTCCATAATCCTTTGCTTTGCCTATGTATTTTGTATATTTCTGGAAAGAAGAAATAGTAAACCATATGTATATATTATCCCTTCCCCCATGTACACACATTTTAGTGTTAATATAGAATTATCTATTTTGAACTACTTACCTAAATATCATCCCTGCTGACAAGATCCAAGTTCAATCAAAAAAATTCTCTAACAATACAATTGTTTAATAAGTGGATTTTTTTTCCCTGAGGTACAAATAAAAACCTTTCAGTGAAAGATTTTTCAGTTTTAAATAACACACTCTTTTACATATACATGGCAGTTTTTGAATCTAGTTTAACAAGCAGAAGGGTAAAATAAATGTAATTATCTATTAATGAAATGAATTAACTCTGGTACATACTTGTGGATCAGAATTAAGTTCTTTGATATTTTAAACTTTAAAAAAAAATAAAAATCACATCAAAGATGGCATAACTTGGGACTCCCAAGAAATTTCTGCTGCATCTTGCAAGCAGTGAATACTACAAATGGCTGGGCTTTCAGAAGTCTTTCTAAGTAAATATAGGATAAAGTGAAGGAAATTGATGCAAAGTCTTTTGGTAGCACCTCTATATGTCAACTCTGAATTCATGCCATTTATGTAAAGATTTTTTTTTTTTTTTTTTTTTTTTTTAATGGAACAGAATTTACATATAAAACCACTATTTATGTGCAAGCACATAAAGAAAAAAATAAGTGTAGTTAATTTCAATTAAAATTCATTTAATTTCAATTTAATTTCAATTTAGTTATTGTACAATTTAATTCTGAATTGCGGCCTAGCCAGAATTAAGTTACACTCTTCAGTTTGTTTCTAGGTAGATCACAACAGCAAAATAAATGCTATGTTTTGTAATTATATGTAAGCAAATTAAAATGCACAGTCACTAACACTTCAAAAACTCTGCTACAAAGGAGAATATTGTTTTTCTTCTCTCCTCTCCCTCCTGATTTCATCATATAGTTATAACATTTCCTATTTCACCAACACACATTCAGATAATTCCTTATACTTCCTCTACCAGGAAGCCCAGCAGTACTAAAGTTAACATCTTTTTCCCCAAATCAGCCTCTAGATGAATTCCTGTTTGGTTTCTACTCACAGCTTTCTTTTGCTGATAAATAATGCATCTCGGTCTCTTTGTCTGTATCAAAATCCTGGCTTACATTACTAAGACCTTCTGAGTGAAGATTCTTACTACTCCTGTTCTTATCTCCAGGTCTTTCATTTGGCATGTCTTTGGTAACTGTAATGAAATGCAGAATTAGACAATTTGATTTGACTAGTCAGTACCTCTTGTAGTCTTCTTAAATAAACAGAAGACTATGGTGTAACAAAATAAATTTAAAGCAAAAAATCCTATTATGTTCATAGAAAATAAAAATTACAGTAGAAATGTGGGGCAGTGATAAATAATGCACTCACATTTGTTATCCCTTTGCTAAGGAAAATACTGATATGTTGTGGCAAATCACCTGACATGTTTTCCCCCTTTTCAGATTCCTTCCTAATATAGTTCCTTTCATTTTCTTTTTCTTTCTCATTTTCTCTCTCCTTTTCTTTCTCTTTCATTTTCTTTTTCAATATTTTTAATTTCTTGAGAATGAAAGTTCTTCTCTAGGCCCAAATATGTACACAGAGAAGATGAAACCAAAAGAGGATTAAGACAGACGTCATTTAATTATTACACAATACATTAAGTGTATTTAACTGAAAAAAAATCCTATCGACCAGTTGCAGACTTTGGAGCCAGGGCGTTCTTTTAATAGTAAGAGTTTCCAGTTTACCAAAATTAGATAAAGATAAAAATAAAAGGAAAATCATAAGTGAATAGTGAAAAACAAAACAAAACAAAACAACAACAACAAAAAAAAACAGAATTTCTTAGGTTCTCAAGTTATAAATGGGAGCCAATGGTATTTCTCTTTTGATACTTTTCTATTTGAAATATTTCTATATTTTCAAAGAAAACTTCAGGGTGTATAAAAAGAGAAAAATGAAAAAGTCTGGACAAGTCAAAATAGTCAAGACCTCAAGTCATAAGATTTTTTTTATTATTATTTGTTTAGGTGTGAATGCACTTGTGGATAAGAAGGAACTGTGGTTTTACATATGTACACTCATTTTCAATCAGACATAACATATTTTTCCTCTGCTTAGTGTGACAGAAGTTGGTAACAAAATATATCATGGCTCCTTTTTCGTGAGAATTAGTGGCATGATAGACCTTGACACACAGCTAGTAAAGTATTATTAATACCATACACACTTTGTTGAGATTTACATGCATAAATGTAATTATGCAATTACATATGCATGTAATAATACTTACAACTCCATTACATTACAAATGTAATTACATTTTATTACATAAACTGAAAAAAAAAAAGACAAGAAAATGATAGCAATATGCATCGGCAAAGATGCAATGGCATGATAACAGCCTGCAAAAATACTGAGAAAAAACTTTAGTGACTATAGGCACAATAACCAGATAGATATTCATTATAACACAGTAACCTTCCTGCTTAAGTGAAGGAAACTGCTATCCAATAAAAATAAAAACAAACAAACAAACAAAAACACCACTAATGACAAACTATTATAATAATCTTTTCCAAGGAAACAGTTCAGACTATGTTGAAAGACTAAGAAGCCAAACTAACATCTATAAGTTCTATTACAGGAAAAAAGTATAATAATGATTTGGTACCTTATCAATGCCTAAACCAGAATTATAGTGTTACTTCATTTGCCACAGGACAATTTTGTCTTTACAAATATTTGAAGGAAGAGCCTTTGTTTCCTAAAGTATGCATAAGTTGACCACATTAATTGTGTGCAATTAATTAATTGTGTGAAAGCAATTGACTCAGCAGATACTTTATCTGACTTTTAGCAAAAGTAAGGAGTTTTTCCCAGGCTGGATAAGCAGCCAGGCAGTTTGCACAGGAAGACAGGGCCATACATGAAGGAGGGTGCTATAAAAATCAAAAGGTTATGTGCTTGAAAACACAGTGCATATTGGTACAAAACAAAACATAGCAGAGCACAAAGAAAGAAAATTGATCAACACACATTGTTGTCCTGAGTTACGGTATGTCTTGCATGGCAGTAGAGGAAAATGTGATATAATAATGGATTTTACAGTCTAGTGGCTGTTGTTTCTTTGACAGGTAGATGGCAGAAACTGAACTATTTTTGTTCTGGTACAGTCACTTTTATTAATGGTAGCATGCTCCAGGTGGTGTACCAGGTGTTCCTGAAAAGATAGAGTGCAGTTTAGAACCTAGGAAAAAGTGGAGAGAGGGAAACAGGGTATCATTTTACTAGGCTTTTAAACAAGTGGAAGAGAACACCTGTATCTCACTGTAGTTAAAAAAGAAGCCACAATTACCCTGGGTGTGATAGAAGTTGGTAACAAAATATATCATGGCTCCTTTTTCGTGAGAATCAGTGGCATGATAGACCTTGACACACAGCTAGTAAAGTATTATTAATACCATACACACTTTGTTGAGATTTACAGCACAGGCAGTTTACAGGGCTACACAACTGACTTCAAATCGACACCTTGACCTTCATATAGTAAGTAAAACGTCTATTCTAGATGTAACATAGTAATCTAATATTACACATACAGATCACTCCTGAAGCAACCTATAACTGTATATAATGTCAGTGTAACCATGTGAAAGTGGAGTGTATGGCTTTCTAAGAGATTATAGGATCACACACACACACACACATACACACACACATATATAATATATAGTCACACCACAGACTACCCTCTTTTGGGAGTACATGTATCTTGAGAAGCAGGACTCCTAATTTCTTTCTTTCCTCTCATAGTCAACATTAAGGTTGGGGTTATGAATAACTTCCAGGAATGATGCAACTATTTCTTTCCACACAGGTAATTTTTTTTTTTTTTTTTTTTTTTAAGTAATGTCAATCTCAATGTCTTTTTTTCAACACACAGAATGCTCTTATTTTATGGCACATTTTAGCCCAGGATAGATTAATAGAATCACAGAATGATTTGGATTGGAAGAGACCTTAAAAATCATCTAATTCCAACCCCCCTGCTGTGGGTAGGTACACCTCTCACCAGACCAGGTTGCTCCAAGCCCCATTCAGCCTGGCCTTGAACACTTCCAGGGATGCGGCATCCACACCTTCTCTGGGCAACCTGTTCCAGTGCTTCACCACCCTTGTAGTAAAGAATTGCTTTTTTCTAATCTAAATCTCCCCACTTTGAGGAAAGGTTGGATGTGGTACTTAGGGACATGATTTAGTGGGTGATATTGGTGGTAGGGGGGTGGTTGGACCAGATGATCTTGGAGGTCTTTTCCAACCTTAATGATTCTATGATTCTAAACAACCATGCTGATGAAGACGGATGATGGAGGCTTATCTGCTCTTAGAACACAGCTGCATATCTCTTCGTCAACAAACAGGAAACAGAAAAGAGAGAAAGGGCACCTGGGAAGAAGAGATGGTTTTGCTTTGGAAAAAATCACTCCTGTAAGAAGGTCCAGAATGTGACCATCTTTCAAATACACTACAAGAGCTTTTGTCATTTCCAAGCTGACCTGAAAGGAAAAAAAAAAAAAAAAAAAAAAAAAAAATAAAAAAAAAAAGGGTGGGAGCAAAGCTAAGTGTGTGCATAATAATCTATGATTCTTCTGTAGGTGAAAGAGGAAGAACAAAGAATCTCTGAAGTGTCTTTGGGATCTTATCGGAGGTATGTAACTCAGTCCAAGTACACTTACACACTTACATACAATAAGGATAAATACAACAGGAAATCTGAAATATTGGTTTTTGAGAAAAAAAAAAAAAAATCTTATACATTTCTTTTCCTCTCAGTATGGAAGAAACTTTAAGCATTAAACATGTGCATAAAAGAAAAACAAAAGATAATTAATGTTATAAAAGTGCATATGTTCTTTTAAATGCCTTTTTTTACCAACACCCTCCTCCCCCCCTCCACTTTAGTCACTGGGTATGCCAGTTATTTCTTAGGGCATAACTCTTTTACCTACAGAATTAAAGCATTGTAACATGAGAGCAAATTATTCTAATGTGAGTTATTTCTCCATATAATTTTAAATAAAATTTATGACTTGCATTTAGTTACATATTTTCCACTACTAAATATGTAGTATGGAAAACATATCTACATCTTTTCCTCACCACTAAAAAAAAAAAAAAATGAAAAAAAGAAAACCATCACCACCAACAAATGTAAAATGGAGTTAAGACAGTTTAAAAAAGATGACATGATATAGAATGTATAAATTTTTGCTTAATGAAAAAAAATAATTTAACTTGTTCTCAGAAGCTGAAAACATTTCATATTCTGTTCCAACAACATAACAGAGTTATATCATTTAGTAACAATGCTAACCATGTGCTTTTAAAAGACATGCCAAAGAGTTATATGTTATATAAGATTAGATAATAATTCTATAATGTATTGGTCATCTGAAAGTGAATATATTTTTTAACTGGCTTTGTTTCAGTGAAGTTCAATTAATTTATTTTATTGACGTTCAGTGCATAAGATTTCAACACCAAAATCAGCCTTTCTTGAAAGGACTACTTTGCAGCATTATATATGCAAGTTCATGTTTAGCTGCAGGACAGATAAATTACAGTTTTTTTTTTTTATTATTATATATATATATATATATTTTTTTTTTATTTGAATCTATAAAGCTAAGAAGGGGACCGAATTGCTAAGTGCTTAAAAGTGCTGACTTGTCAACAAAAACGACAAAATGGAAATTCTTAGTTAAAATCTTATCTGGACCAGAGAAAATCTCAAAGTCAGACTTCAGTTATAAATCAGACTTTATTTACAAACACAGGAAATAAAGAGCTGAGGTACACTAGGCAGTAATCCCCTTGCAAGCAAGAATATTTGACTTTAAGGTTAACACTTGTCATTTCTACCTAAGCACTCATGGAACAAGCAATATATGAGAAGCAGAAATTGCTTTGTATGCAAGCTTTTTTGCCACAATGCTACAAGGTAATGTATAATTCAGATCGCTGAAGCCAATCATACCTTTATGGAGGTATTCATTTCATAAAACGTAAGGCATCTAAAATTATTATTATATATATATATTTTTAAGATGAAAGCCTGGGCTTCTTCTAGTTATGATAAAGATCTGAAGAGAAATTTGAGACATCTTAATAGACTACACCTGGCCATCATTTACCCCAAAATCCTATGCTCATAACCTAGATTACATGTATAATGTTGGACAGCATGACTAATCAAGCCATGTTGGAAAATGAGGAGAACTTCTAAAGATCTTTTCATGTCATCTGTGCCAACTCTGTTGAAATTAGGGTCATTCCCTAGGAAAACCTGCAATATAAATAAGAAACTAGGGAAATAAACACACACACAAACACAAAACAAAACAAACAAACAAACAAAAAGAACCAATTAAACCTTATGAAGCATCACCTGTGTAAGAAATTATTAAAGCCCATGTTTAACCACTGCATGCTCATGAAGGAATTTTCCTTATTCCTTGTACTGAAATCCAGGAAAGTGTAATGCAGCTTAATGTGAAGACTACTGAAAAACGACTACTAGAATCAGGCCTTAAGGAAATATTTTTAAAATATTAGGAGAAAATGTAAAATCTTATGAAATACGATGTTTTGATTTATAACTGATTTTCCCCCGGATAGTTCTCAGAAATTTCCCTAAATCAAATTAAACTCAGCGAATCCAGTTTACCTCATAAATCATGTATCTGAACTAGGCATGCTTCAGGTGATGCATGTCCTAGTCAGAAAGCATCAGGATGAATCTGATGACATGAGATGACCATGCTAGACCTGGATAAAACAGTGAAAATGCACTTTTTATACTTACTTACATGATGCCAAATGAGACCCATATTTGTAACATGGGATGAACTGTTCATATGTGCAAACTATATTGCCACATCCCACTTGATCTTATTCAAGAACTTCTTGTACATTCACAGTAATGGAGAACCTTTCTGCTGAAACAATGCTTCAAGTTACTCTAAACTTGACTCTGAAAATGCCCCCCAAAGTACCAAGTCCTGGATATCTGCTTATCCACTGCTTGTGCTAGCAGACATCAAACTAGAAAACAGACAAAATGCCATGGATGAAGACCATTCTTTTTAAGGAGTTTACCATTTCAATAAGAATGAGATCTTTCTTCTCCTTAAAAAATTATCATAAATTCAAGGTAAAGCTATAAAATATGACCATGCAAGAATTCATATAAAATAATTAGATGCAATAGAAGGCACCTGTTCCTAGCTATCACTTCCTAGGAAAGCAGCAAAGGCTTTCACTAGCTAATTGAACCTCATTTACAGGGGGTTCATACATAGCCTTTCAAGAAAGAGAAAGTGCCTGTACCTGGCTCCTGCACAACTGGGACCTTTATCAGACTGAAGCTTCCAGAAATGCTAATATGTATATTAAGAAAGGAAAGGAAAGGACAAGCTAACTGTAAAAAGGATCCAGGTATCAATTTTATACCAACCAATTTTATTTCTCCCCCCCCCCCGCCCTTTTTTTTTTCCACCATCTTCACAGAAATATGACACTGGACACTGTCAGTAGTAAAAAATGAATTAAAACATAGTTCTGAATCAGTTTTGCACTATTTATGCATCTGTGATCATTTTTGTTTAACGTAACAGTATTTCTATGATGCTCTGTTCTACTTCTTGAAAACCTACTGATGAACCCCAAAAGACACATTATAAGCTTAGTATTATTTCAGCTATTTCGGTGGTCCAACTATGATGGTCTATTTTCCATTTAGGAGATTGGTTTGCCTTTATTTTCATTTCTATAGTGCTTCATTAAGTTTACAAATGTTTCATTAGGTTTTATTAAATGCATTAAGCTGAGAACAAGGAGCTGCACTTTGCACACTTGGTGAAATGCACTTCATTGAAAAAGCCTGTTATCAAGATTGATCAAGAGTCATCTATGAATGCTTTGGTTGTTTGGTGGCTTTGGAGAGGCACTTTCTGCTTGATGTTTATTTAAAAGAAAGAATTAACATTTTGCCAAATAGATCATACAGATAAAATAATTCACCATTTTTATTAGCTATTTTCTCTTGATTTTCTTTGAATTTCCCTGTAACAGATGTATATTCTCCTTTTAGCAGGCAGGCTGAACTAACTTGTTTGGGAAGTGCTGATATTTTGCCAGCTGGAGGATTTTACTGTAAGTCTGATGATACCTGATTCATGTTTTAAATCCGAGGTCTTGGAGCTGTCACTATGGGAGTTTTCATTACACACACTAAAGATGTTAAGTTTCTAGTCCTCATGTCTAGGTAGAAATAATTAGTAATGAAATGAGAATATACTAGTAAATAGACTTCCAGATGGCATGTTCCATACCAGGCTCAAGCTAAAAGAAACAAGTTTTCCAAGCTGCCAGAGCCACCAAAGTTTCTGATAGGCAACATCTCTCATTCCTGTGGCAGATAACACCTTTTCACTGTACTTGTTTCTCTCAATGCAACCTATGTGTAGCTGAAATTTTCTGGAGTAAAATATCAAAACCAAGAGACTTGAACAAATTTGAGTCCTTAATTTAACAATACAGTCTTGTGTTTTTAAGTCTGATTCAGAGTATCATATGGTTGGTGTTTTTGTTATTATGCTAAGCATATGTAATTTATGCTAACACATCTCTCTGATTACTGATTTATTTATTTTTTTAATCACTAGGAAGCTATAAGTAATCAATTAACCATTATTTCTTTGCTGCATGGAGCTTTAATTTCTATATTGAAAAACTTTTACACTCTGTCATGTTCTTGGTTGCTTGAGATGAAGATACTTTTTCGGACCACACTAGAGTAGATATCCACAGTGCAGCCAATAGAGGACCCTATGCCAGAGCAGGTTTATCCTGAAGAAATTGTGCCCTGTGGATAGGACCCACACTAGGGGAAGCTGTGAGAAGGAAGGAACAGCAGAAAGGAGCTGTGATGGAGTGACCAGAACCCTTATTCCCCACTCCCCTGTGTCACTTGGGGTGTAGGATGGTAGATGAGCTGTGAGTGAAGGAGTGAAGTTGAACATGGGAAGCAGTTAGGGGGAAGGTGGTGATTTAATTTGTCTTTATTTCTCACTATTCAACTTATCAACTTATTTTCAACTGTTCAACTTATTTTTAATTGACAATAAATTTAAAATTATTTTCCCCAACTTGCCTTTACATTGGGAATATATGATATGTCTTCAATACACAGAAAAAAGGTCTGGTGGCATTATCTGTGTTTCCTAAAGCGTAAATTACCAGTAGGTCACTCTGCCACAAAACTTAATCCAGGTCATCATTTCTCAGACTTTACTGCTGAACCATACAGAGCCTACAGATAGCTGAAGGGTAAATCATGTCAAATAACTCCATCCCATTCAGAAATTCTTCACAAGAATTACTTTTTAGTTTCCTGACTGATAACTCTTCAGAGAATCTAGCAGGCAGGACATCCCTGAGCACTTTTCATCTAGCTGAACTAGGTAGTGAAGCAATACATTTACAGTGGTTTTAAATACTATGAGAATGGCTAACAAGTTATACTTAGAATAGCTGTAGTATTACAAGAGCTAAGAATCTAGGAAGAGCTCAGGTTTATCTCCCCTGATATCAGTGGGACTATGTTTGATAGTCACTATTATGTGATGCACAGATTTGTGTAAAACCCATCAGTGATGTAAAACACACACTCTTTTGGTTTCTGCATTGTTATAAATTACAGTATCCATATGTTGAAAAAATCAATGTTAAAAACATAATAAAGACAATTATGGAATTTTGTACTGTATTTGCAAAGTGTATAAACGTTTCTACAGCATGACAGATTGTCTGAGCATAACGAGCTGCAACCTTAGCACCTCCACCTAAAATTTAAGAGATAAAAGGTTCTCACACATAAAATATCTATATCTTACATCTTACACCTTACATATTATTATTATTATTATTAAAATATATTTCTCCAGATTGTTGTCATTTGAGCTAAATGGAACGTATTAAATTAGTGCTTTTCAATCATTGTGCATATCAACTTTTTCTCAATCATTCATTCTCAGACCACCACATAGTTAACTTATAAACCTCACAATAATCATATTATGAGGCTTCTAAACGATGATCCAGAAGGCTGAGATTTTCCATCAAGATCTAAATTGCCCTCAGATACAAAGACATATTGGAGAATAAGAATGTATTTTGTTCATCTCCAGTAATTGTGAATATTCTTGTCTTTAAAGCATTTTCCAATGTGAGTAAATACACAGAGTCACTTCATTGCTGCTGAAGGCTCTGTAGACTGTGGCTGTCAGACTTTAACAGGGGGTAAATTCACATTCAGAGTTTCTCTTTCACTTTCTTCTCCCTCCATGAATCACTAAGCACCATTTGAGCCTGCAAGTCTTGCCTGAAAGAATCCGCATTAATTACTACTCATCAGTATTAAGCATGGTGACAGCTCCTGTTAGCAGCACTGTTTATTTTGTGACCACTGTTTCAGATCTGCTGTCAAATGAAGATTTTTTTTAGTTCTCCCAAGAAAACAAGCTTTCTCTGTGACCAGCTGGTGAGAGAAAAAAATCTCCTATCCCTTTCCTTTTTAGTTCTAAATTTGCCATCCTTATTTCCTTGACAATGAAATTCTATCCTTATATTATGGGCCAGTCTGGAATTACATATATATATATTTAAGGCTGCACAAAAGATAGGAGCTATATACTGCTACTCAGCCTAAATAAATAAACAAATAAATAATTCTTCTGAAATCAAAACTCCTTGAAGATCCATAAGACAGAAGCTAAACTCAGTTAGGCTTTCCAGATCAACAGCGACTTTGATTTAAAATTATTCATGTTACATATATTCAGAGCTCGTGAGAATAGAAACATTTTAACTGTCTTTTTGTCTTTTAAAATATCTGTATGTTTTTATTTTTATTTTATTTTATTATTTATTTATTTATTTATTTTCCTCTTGGCATCTATTCAGATCTATAGTTATCTCCATACCTATGATAGACTGACTGCCTTTGCCTGTAGGCAGTCCAGTCAGTTGGACAGGCAACAAGGCTATGAATTGGGCACTGTATTTTTAGGAAATCTAAACAAGACTTAAAAACAGATTGTTATGTATATGTCACAATAAAACAGCATCCCTGCACAGGAAACAGATATTAATTTAATATACTAAGTAAATAGAAATATAAACAGAAACCCAGGGAATAACATCTATTTCTGTTTGACATAGGAATCTCAAGTTACTTGTTTAATATCATCAGAATTATAGAAGTCACCATCAAACACACATACAGGAGAGTTTATAGAAGTATACTGATCAACTGCCTCTGTTGCAAGAGAACTTTTTAGTTCAAATATCTCAACAGTTCATTTCCCACTGGGGACACTGCACTCCATTTATGTCAATGTTCAGCCAGGACTGATTTAATATATTACTTCCTAAATCCTCTGTAAATTTTTGCTAGAGAATGCGATCCAGTTGTCAAAAAAATTCTCATTTTCTGTAGTTGACTGTAGTTTCACTCTTGACAGAACTATTTCTTGTTGTAAAAGTTTGCTTAGAACTCTTTATTAATACACTCAATGTGAAAATCATTTCTGCATTTCTGATGGAGATGTTATTCAGTAATTGCTAGCCATTTCATGTGTAAACTAACTCTGGGAAAAAACATGCCTGAAAAGCTATATTTTTTTAATATATTTTTTATTTTTATTTTTTTGCATATACCCCATGACAACATCATTCTTAGTATTATTTCTTTGCACAGGACCAGTCCTAACAGTAAAAAAAAAAATGGTTACTGGTGTACTAAAGAGGGCAGCAGTTTGTAACTCTTGTGGCTGGTCAAAGCTATGACTCTAAGCTGTTAGTTCTTATTGGAAGAGTCACTGGGATGTGCTGTTTCTGGTTTATTGCTTTTCACATGTTTGAGATCCATCAAAAGACCTCATCCTAAATATAACTCAGGTTAATAACTGTCTAAGTTCGAAAGAAGTTTAGAAGTTTGTCGAAGGATAAAGAAGATGATCAAAACAAAACAACAGTCCCTTAATGAGAAGAAGCAAAGCTTATTAATGAGTTAAAAGGTTTCAGAGATTAAAGAGCAGAACGTGCAACTGTAATCACAATATCAAATAAGTCTTTTTCACTGATACAATACAACATTATTTAAAAAAATGAGAAAAGACTATGATAGGAGTACAAAGCATATCTCTTGGATAGCTCCAGAGGAGACTAAAGAGAGCAAGAGAGGAGGGGGTGGAGAGATAGAGAGGAAAAACCAGAGAAATCTCTTAAAATAAAACAGTGTTGTATTAATTATTTATTCCTATGCTCATTCATTTAGGAGCAGTGATAGATGGCTCAAAACAACATGACAATTTTTCCATTTTAATTTCTTAGGCCTCTCTCCTAAAAACAGTGCACATTTTATTTAAACCAGGTAGAAGTTTCATTGACTCAAACTATTCTGCTCATTACACTTAGGTTAGTAACTAATGGTGTGGAGTATGAGTTACTGGCTAATCATACTGTCAGAAGCAATCCGGACAAAAAAGAATACTTATATGAGATCAGTTAGCTTGTCATAGCACTACATCAATTATATAATAGAGATTACCTATAAAAAGAAAAGAAACACATTGGTTAAAATGTATTTCAACTGAAAGAGCCTTCACGAACATAAAATTGGATGAACCTGTTGAAGATTAATATTTTTAAAACTGAAAATAAAACTTGTATTTTCTATTAAACAAAGACTTCATAACATAAATGATGAAGATAGAAATAAATGAAACGAAATAAAGTAAAATAAAATATACATTTTTAACTCAATAAAGAGCATTACTCAATAGGATTTCAAAGTTCTAAAATTATTAAGTAGCTGGTGGTTGTCAACTAGAATGCATTTATGTGCAGGACTTCCAGTTAGCAGTATGAACAGGGAAAAAATAATAAATAAACCAGGAGGAGTAATGCACCAAGCAGCATGAGACAGCCTTATCCTGATGTACTTTAGTTTTAGTGTATTTTTGCAGTGAGAACTGAGAATTTAATTTGGTCCTTACCACAATGCTGCATCATTAACTTCCAAACACCTCTAGAGCTTTTCCATTTCCCTTGCTATATTGCTAGATTGTTAAATCTTGAATTAGGCTACATTAGCCTTCAGTTCAGGTGCAGTACTTACCTAAGGCTTATGCAGCTGTTCTAGGATCATAGAATCAGAATGGTTGAAAAGGACCTTAAAGATCTTCTAGTTTCAACCCACCTGCACAGCATAGAATCAGAGAATCACATAATAGTTTGGGTTGGAAGGTACCTTAAAGACCATCTAATTCCACCCCCACTGCTGTGGGCAGGGACACCTCCCTCTGGACCAGGTTACCCAAAGGCCCATCCAACCTGTCCTTAAACACTTCCACGGATGGGTGCACCCACAGCTTCTCTAGGCAGCCTGTTCCAGTGCCTCTCCACCCTGAGTGAAGAATCTTTCTTATATCTAATCTAAACCTACCCTCTTTCAGCATAAAACCATGACCTCTTGTCCTAAAACTACATGTCCTTGTAAAAACTCTCTCCATCTTTCTGATAAGCCCCCTTTCAGTATTGAAAGGCTGCTATAAGGTGGGCCTGGAACCTTCTCTCCTCCAGGCTAAACAAGCCCAGCTCTCTCAGCCTTTCTTCTTAGGAGAGGTTCTCCAGTGCTCTGAAAATTTTTGAGGTGCTCCAGTGTTCTGAAAATTTTTGTAGCCCTCTTTTGGACCTGCTCTGATACGTTCATGTCTCTCTGGTGCTGGGGCCCCAGAGTTGGATGCACTATTCCAGGTGGGGCCTCATGAGGGCAGAGTGGAGGGGGAGAATCCTCTCCCTTACCTTGCTGGCCACACTTCTTTTTGATGCAGCCCAGGAGTCAATTGCTATTTGGGGTGGCAAGCACATATTGCCAGCTCATGCTGAGGTTCTCATAAGCCAGCACCCCCAGATCCTTCTCCCCAGGGCTGCTCTCAATCCATTTTTTCCAAAGTCCTTACTGATGTTTGGGATTGCCCCCAACCCAGCTGAAGAACCTTGCACCCGGCCTTGTTGAATCTCGTAAGAGTTGCATAAGCCTATTTCTCAGACCTGTCTAGTCCCTCTAGATGGCATCCCTTCTCTTTAGATATCTCCTGCACCACTCATCTTGGTGTTATCTGCAAAGCTGCTAAGGGTGCATTCAATCCCAGTCTATGTCACCAATTAAGATATTAAACATTAATAGTTCCAGTAATGCAGTATTGCTGCTGTAGTAGTGATTTTAGCATTCCTAAAATCGGGGAGGAACTTCACTTCCCCAGTCCCTGTCTGAAAGTTTAGTTTGAAAGTTTGAGAGACTTAAGAGATGTGGTAGAAAGAGTGGCTGCCAGTGAAAACTGAGTACCTCAGCCTTCTCCATGTCTGTTGTCATCAGTTCTCCCACCTTATTTATCAGACAGTGTACACTCTTTAGTTTTCCCTTTCTGGCTAATGTATCTATAGAACCCCTTCTTATTATACTTTGCATCCCTTGCTAATTTCAGCTGCAAATGTGCCTTGTTTTTATTGATCCCATCCCTACACATCCAGACAGTATAACTGTACTCCAAAGCCACCTGCCCTTGCTTCCACTGCCTGTGCATTTCCTTCTTACACTTCAGTTTGACCAGAAGGTCCTTTCTGACCAATGTGGTTTCCCTGCCTTTCCAGCTTGATTTCTCACATGTGGGAATTGAGAAACCTTTCACTCTACGAAAAGTGTCCTTAAAGAGCTGTCAGTTCTGATCTGTTCCTTTATATGTAAATATAGTTTCCTGGTAGACCCCCTCACTGAGTCTTTAAGCATCTGGAATTTCAGCCTCCTAAAGTTCAGCATCCTGACTTAAATCTTCACTAAGCCCATCCATATCCCTCCAGATCAAAACTGCCAGTGCATGATCATGCTGCCCTGATTGCCTCTGATCCTGACCTCTTTAATGATCCATGTTGGTGAGCACAAGGTCTTGTAACACTTCTCCTCTGGTTAGGAATTGTCCTTTGGTTCTAAGTCTCTTCCTTTATATAAATGTTCTATTTTTCCCCCTCTCTTCTTCCTAGTATTTTCTTTTTTATTGAATTTTCAGATAAAATTTCAGATAAAATTTATTTTTCTGAAAACTGTTAACCAAGAACTGCAGGAAGATTCTGTTCAACAGCTATGTGAATAACAGAGATTGCTGAAGACCAGAAATACTATTTTGTGATTTTTCTAATTATTTTTGCATTCCACTTCAGAGAAAATTTTTAATCATAGAATCATAGAAATATTGATGTTGGAAAAAGACCTTAAAGATTCTTTGGTCCGACCATAACCCTACAACCAATGTCACCTACTTAAGCATGTCCCTAAGCACCAGGTTCAACCTTTTCTTAAACACCCCCAGTGACGGTGACTCCACTACTTCCCTGTTAAAAAGCTTTTTTAAAAAATTACAATTTTGAAAAAAAAAAAAAAAAAAAGTCTTTTTTTTTTGCTCAGAGAGGTCTGGTTTTCATTTCATCTTCTCAACAAGTGGATTTCAAAACTTTTCTGTGAGAAAGACTGTCAAAACAGATACAATTTCCTGAGATATTTAGCTTTCAAGGAAATGGAATTTTCTACTGAAAAGCTTTCTGAACTGTTTTGGTGTATAAAAAAAACTCTGACAGATCCCTCTTAAGTGGGGAGATTTAAGAGATTGTATATATATATCATATGTACATTCACCTCAGTACCTCCTTGTTTTTGAAGTAATGAGCTCTTATTCTCTCATCAACACTGGCAAGAAAAGCTAGGTGTCAATGCCAAACTCAAATAAAAAGCTGAAGTATCTGTAACTGTGCCAGAAGTAATGTTTCAATTAATCATTTTGTATTAATGTGTTAATTTCTACTTCATTTCCAGGAAGTTCAGAGTGGTATGATGGACCTGTTTTGCACTATTAAACTATTAAGATATTAAGACCAAAAAAAAAACAAAACCAAAAAACACACAAAAAAACAACAACAACAACAACAAAAGTTTCAATTATTTGGATTACATACATGCAGGAGGAATTATTTACGATGAAGAAACACTTCCATGAACTAGTCTGATTCTGGGGAGAAACAGAGAAAAGTGCAGCACCTTTAATTTTCTTTTTGCAACCAGGTGGACAACCAGAGGAACAAGGAACATTGCTCTTGCACTGAACTACTACACCAGGAGCACAAAATTCAGTCTAAAAGTAATCCACCTCTAGAGACTGGTGCATTTGTGACATTGCAGAAGAACCACTCCAGCTGAGCTCTTCTTGAGGTTTTGGAATATTTAAGTGGTCGTGTAGTATCACAATCAGAGAGAGTGAATGTTTCCTAAAACTGCTGGACACACACAACTTCATGACAGCAATTGGAAGAGCCCCGTCCTGTGAGCTTTAAATTCGCACGCACCTTGGGGAAAATGAGCCACTTGTTCTTTCTTCTGCAAATACAGAGCATGGGTGCCTGCTGTCTTCATCTCCAACATTCTCTTTCATAATAGGCTATTATAATCTGGCTGCATTTAACACTGATGAAGCTTTCTAGCAGCACTGCTGATAATGCTGTTATTATGCTGTAATTTCTTCCATTGTGAACACAGGAATGCAATGATTGTTTGCCTGATGCTTGATTGTGATTCTGTCAATATGGAGCTCTCAATTGCCAACCACCAAGAAAGTATCTGATTAACTCTTTTTTTCTTTACTACTCTTTTTTTTTTTTTTTTTTTTTTTTGCTTTACCATTAAACATATTTGAGTCTCTGGTCTCTGCGCTCTCCTTCTAGGCCAAATAGTAAGAGGGTTCCTCATTATTTCATTCATTGTTTAGTAACAAAACAGTTGTCAAAGTGCAAATGAATGTCTGAGTGGCAGAAACACTACTATATTGTTCCAGCACAGCACCTTTTGCACCTTGTAATAAGAAAATATATGTATATGATGCATGTTTGCAACATATTAAGATTACCATTGTGTAATTCAGTTATGTTGACTGTCAGAGCTCAGCAGTTCAATACAATACATTGTAAAGTTGCCACAAAAGACAGGCAAAGAGATCTGAAATGTAAGAAATCCAATGCAATTTATTACTGAGTCACAATGAAAACTATCCATTAACATCAGAAAAGTGTGCATTCTTTAAATATTTAAAGCTTTATTCTATGAAGTCCTGTATACTTCTGCACGGTATGTATGTATGACAAATACATTAAAAAAATTTAGAAGACATATTACCTTTTGAAGCTGAAAGAATGCTTACATTGGCTGAATATTCTTAAAATTAATTTCCCTTATAAAGCTGTATGGCAAAGATGCCAAAGCCTGACATGTTAATGACTGATGGGGGGAACTTGCACAATGCACATTGATGTTTGTTAAGAGGATTATTTTGTGTGAAGTATTTCCATGAACACTAAAGCTTTTATTAAGAACCAATTCTATATCAGGCTTTCTTTTCAAGACCATGTGCTTACAAAGAAACCACTCTGGGTCATTAGATTTTCTACCTGCCACTTTCTGGGTCTCTGGAAGAAGTAAATAACTGTATAGTACATGGTGACAATGGGAGCTGGCAGCTCCTGTGAGAGTGGCTGAGGAGGCATGGACAGAGCCAGCACTGTTGGCGGACATCCCCACCCTTGTAGGAGGCAGCCCGTGGGAGCATGGTTGGGAGGGCTGCCTTTCACCTGGCCAAATGGGTGACTGCCCCCCGACCCAGAAAAAATATTGACACTTTTCTCATGCAAGAGATAAGGCTTAAGCAAAATCAGAAAGAGAATATGTACTGATTCTTTCCTTGAGTCTGCTATTGCAAACAGGGCATGTCTCTATTTTAATTAAAAGCATGAAGTGATAAACAATTAATTTTTGCCCTTTATTTCTAATCTATAAATATATGTCTCTTTGCTTTTTTATTTCTGTATGTTGTACAATATAATCACAAAACTTTAGTACATACAGAATAACAAAAAATGGTGCTGTCTGAAGTTCATTTTCTTGCAGCAAGGCAGCACTAACTTTCCAAATACCATTCCTGGCAGATGGCGGTCTACTTCATTTGCACAGAGCTTCAGTAACAACCCCCCCCCAGCCTTCACATACAATTTATTCCAGCATTTCACTGCTATTATGTTAGCTAACAGAGCATGGTTTTAATACCAATTTCCAGAAAGAAAGACGAAGGTTTAAACCATATGCTTCTACTCTCTTCACAATGGACAGAAAAAGTTGGATAATTTCCTTTCTCTTTAAAGTTTGTTATCAACGCCATTGTTTTATTTCTAGAATAAATTTTTAGAAGAAAGTGACAGAATTAATGATTTCATAGTCCACCTAAGAACTTTGAAATAAGCTAGGTAGGTTTCAACAGTTTAATTACTGAACCTCCTCTAACTAAAAAAATGTTCATAAGAAATGCATCCTAATAACACAAGGGAAATTTGTGATTCCTAGTGAAAAAGTGTCCCTGCACCTCCAGGAAAAGAAAAATTAGATGAACATTTTAAAGACCTCGTAAAAGTTAAAAAATTATCTGCAGATTTAATACAGTTCTTTCTTAAATCTATTAATGCCAGTAATTCCAAAATGGTTTTCCTAACATAATAGTTAAAAAGACACTCTTTCTCCCCACTGCAAGTCCAGCAAATTAGAATTACATCCACTGTGCTGTTTCCTATTTTCTGTTTTTAGTATACTTTCTCTAGGAATTTTTGATCTTGCACATAGTCAGCATCAGCCATGACGTAGTAAGAATGGTGGGTAGAGAGGGGAAAGGGTAGAGTGGGACTTGGCAGGCTATACCTTTTCATTAACTCAGACTGTGGAAGCGGTGTGGCACAACTATCCAAGTCTGTCACTACAGTCAAGAGCATCACCTGCATATGCTACTGAATTCTTCAAATTACACCATAAATAAATAAATAAATAAATAAATAAATAAATAAATAAATAAATTGTCCTCCAACAAGGCCAGAGTAGAATGTCACTGTCAATGGAAAAAACAGTTTCCTTAGGCACTACCATGATGCAAGAAGTATTTTTTTTTTTTTTTTCCTTAATGGCACAAAGGTGGAGAAGGAAGAAATTTTGAAGTTGCAATTTTTCGAGAACTGATTTTACTTTTAAACAATATTCAGAATAACACAGTGCCTATCCTATCCTCAACAATACAGAAATTCAGAGAAGAGATGGGGATTTATATTACAAATATGTATATACATATATATATAATGGACTATTACTACAGTAATTGGACACATTGAGAAATCAAGAGAAGAAGGCTTCAGCTGAAAGACTTAGATTGGGTATAAATAAGTCAGTGTTTTGAAATATTGCAAAGAATGCCACAGCATATGTATGTAGAGTAAAAAGAGAGTTTGACACTTCTTATATAGGGAGGACCGATGTGTACATTTCACTTTTCTAATTTTATACTTATTGGAGAAAAGAGTAAGGATACAGATAAAATTACTGCAATGGAGACTGGTAGTTTCCTTGTAGCAGCTGCAGCAGTCACTGAAAGGTTGAAAAGGTATATCATCTTTTTAAGATGTCCATATTCCTAGCATATATAAACATATATTAAGAAACAATTTACATACAGTTTGCTTTTGGTTGGCAAGTCTTGGTATATAACCAATAGCTATTGACAACATAGCATTTTGTTGTTTTAGCTAAGCAATAATTCCTCTAATACGCTACAAAAGGTACTTTTTATGAAAGTAAAAATTGGGTAGTACCTTTTTACTTTTTTACAAAAGTAAAAAAGTCATCATGTTAAAGAAATAAATTCCTTCTTCAATTCAAGGGGAATTACAATTCTTCTAGATGTCGAAGACTGACATTGTTTAAGCCAATACTAGTAATAGGATATATATTATTGCATTTAAGAAGGCAGTAAAGTAGCCTAAAATAAATGCAATAAATTAATAATCATTAGAATTCCCAATCCACTATGTTATTTTTTTCTGATACTGTCTTAAAATGTAACCTCTCCCAAAAGAGTTCTCTAGAAGTCATTAAAAAACTGTGGTGATTTCATTCATGAGCAGTACTAAGTCTAACATTCATATTAAAAGCAAACAAACATTAACAACAACAGTAAACAGCCTTGAAAGAGAATGCATATTTTCTAAAAATCTCTCCTCTTCTAAGAATAAGGTGAAAATACATTTGAAAGCTGCTAAAAAGCTTTCCCACAGAAGTGAAAGGAAGACATGTAGTTCTTTGTGTGTCATGAAATTTCCGGAAAATAATGTTTTAACCATTTATATTTCATTTTCAATCAATGCATTTAGACAAAGGATTAGAAAAGTAGTAATCACACACATACATTTCTTACATGCTTGTTCAGGAAGTAACCAGATACTAAAAATGACATCAGAATAATGTAACAGTATTGGAATTGATGAGTTAGACTGTGATGTGATATATTACATATTTCAGATGAATCTTGATACAGAAATAAGATGTTCTTGTCAGTGCAGCAGCAGTTTTTTTTTTTTTTCTATTTAAAGTAAAAAACAAACAAACAACTTACTTTTTCATTATGTGACACTATGCCATTAATCAATAGCATGCACCACTACTATTTTATCACATTGCAAAAAATTAATTACACTACAAAATACTGAAAAGTTCCCTATTTAAAGCACAACTTATTCATAGCTACCTAGTCATTTCAATCTGAAGATTATTTTAGCAAATTTCTTCTTCCAGTACCAAAGAATACTTTTTTTTTTTTTTTTTTTTTTTTTCTCGGTGGGAATGATTTAAAAGCCATTCTGTGAAATGTCTGTTGTTCCTATGTGCGAAGTGTTAGTACTGTGTATTACCTTTACCTTAGGGGAGCTTATGGCCTTGCACAGGTGTCTCTGTATGCTTTGGTTTCAAAATATCCTGAAGTACATAAGAATGCATTCATGATCTTTAGGCTTTTTGATAAAGAAATAACCTCCCGACTTTATTAAATCATGTGCCTCTGTATTAACAAGGCTTACAGGCATTATGATTTAGGTCTGATTGAAAATGCGACTATGCATGACTGACTTTGTTGTTGTTGTTCTTTTGTTTGCTTGTTTGTTCATCTTCAATTTTAGCCTTTCGTTTTATTTTTAAGTGATGGATTTTATTATGGAAAGGCTTTAAATAGTTTGATAAAATGTTCTTTCCCTATATATTTAATGCCCTATTATTTATGAGTAAATCAAGGTAAAATATATAAATAAAGAAGACAGCATTTTATGGAAACTGTATTTTCTGATTAAAAACACTGATAAGGAAATAGAAAGAATGATGGATGCTGTAAAATATGCAAGAGACATTTGTCGTACATTGAAGAAAATGTGTACATTTACAAGATTTAATCACTGAGATTACTTACAATGTATATATATTTATTAACAGTACCAATGTAAAAATATCTTGAAAAGAAAGGAAACAAACTGGAAAAAAATCCCAATAATAAAATATGCTAAGTGCCTAAGAAAGGAATTCATTTATTTATTTATTTATTGAGGGGGAAGTGTTTGTTTTGCCTTATTCTTTGGATGTTGATATATGCAGAGACCCACATCACATTCAGAAATGGTGAAATTAATAGTAAAGAATGAAGACGCAATGCTTCTTCCTGTTTGTAGCTTAAAAAATCTCTCAACAAGTCAAAAGTGATTCAAAATGCTCTGCTTTCACCTGAGAATCCTGCCTCCCCATGCACTTTTCTGCCACAGTTAATTTTTCAAACTTTTCACATCAATCTTCTCTTTTTAAATAAATCAAAATAGTTTATTCAGAAAAACAATGAAATTGGAATTCCGTTCAATAGTATGAATGACTCATTTAGGGTAGTGGTTTTTCAAAGTGTACATGTAATAACCATGTCTCACTGTAAATGCTTAGAATTTATATGTCCAAATGATCAGATACGTGC
>CM021772.1:13236514-13247114 GCA_011076525.1 Nettapus auritus
TATTACAGCATGGAATATAACTTCCTGTAAAACCAGAGAAATGAGAACAAGGCAACATGAATAAACAGTGAAAAACAGTTATATCTGGAGTTTAATGTTTGTATGGGTTTCAGGAACAGAACTGATCAAAACTCGGAGTGATAGTCACTGAGATGTTTAGTATTCATTTCAACCAGTGTGGAAACTAGTCTCTATTCATAGGATTGCTCACGCTAATCTTTGTTGGTGTATTATTTAGTAAATTTGACTACATTCCTTAGCAAATGATTTCATTCTCAATCAATACAGAGAATACAGAACCTAGGCTACTAAAACAAATAGAAAAAATAAATAAACTAAACAGGAAAATGCTCTGGAATTTAATGTTAAAATTTAGAAAAGTGTATTATGGTTAGGTTCATATATATTTATAATGGTAAAGTTCTAACTTTAGCATATATTAGTTTAGTACAGCTTCTTTCTAACACTTTTAAAACAGAAAGTGATTATTTCATTTTTTTTTTAATTAAAAGGTATCATTCTTTTTTTTAAACAAAAATAAATATTCTAACTTCAGCTATAGTAAAAATGAATCTTTGATTAATACAGTGCACAAAACTTTGGTTTCCTATGGCTTTGTGCTTTATGATTAGATTTCACAGTATCCAAAGAATGTGTAACCTCTGAATTAAAGTTTTCCAATAAAATGAAAAGTCCTGATAACCATTCTTTTATAACAACTCTTTTTTCTTTGGTGTCCATTACAGTTGCCTTCTTCAGTAAGGCAGTATTTATTCTTCTGTATTCTGTTTTACCATCTATTTTATCAATAATTTATCAATAATTCTTTTCTTTCTAGTTAAAACTGCTTAAGGTTGGCCAACATGTTACAATAGTCTATGGACAATGGAAACCATAAACATCTACCTAATAAGGACAGTGTAGTGAAGTCGCTTCTTCCCTCTTCAGAGAGAGGAAACTGATTCTCCATTTCCAACTGTTGATCTCTATTTGGAAAGTATAATGGGGATTTAGAGTAAGAGGGGAAATAAAAAAAACAAAGATGGAGTTTTCCTTTAACCATCTTCCATTTAAACATACACACACACTTTATCATTTTCCCTCTAATAACTGGAAGCAGGGAATTTTGTTTTCTTCAGCTTTTCAACATCAGCCCTATTAATGAGTATTTGAATAGAATGGGAAAAAAAAAAAAAAAAAAAAAGCTAGTTAGTAGTTAGTCTACAGTAATGCCTATGGCATAGCATTACCATGATATGTAGGAGACTACAGGGTATTTGCAAAAATTGTGTATGAACACAGGCTTCCTAGCATTCAGAGGTTAAGCACATAATGCAGATGTATAATGCCTTTTAACTGCATAGATTCATTTGTTGATCTCAAGTAATGTCAGGAACAATAGGTGCAGTAGTTAATGCATTATAGCTGTGCATATTATTATTATTATTATTATAAAAAAATTATAGCTCCCCTATGCCTTTTGGGAAATGTTTCTGCTATAGGAGAGTGGAGTCATCATGAAGCTCTCCAGGACTTATGAACCAAGTAGAAGATACCCTATCATTTTAACTTGAGTCACCATGTGACTGTGCTACAGCAAGAAACATCATGTTTATTAACTAAAAATGCAACAAAGCTGGAAGAATTAGAAAACAGACTTCTTTCTAGTGAAGAGGAAACAGTTAATGTTACAACAAAGCAGAATTTAAAAAGAAATAAATAAAAAATTAGACATTTCTGTGCTCAAGTGATATTACATGAGTCTCTTTGGAAACTTTAGAAATTAGTCGACATCACTTGTTCCAGTACTGTCCAAATAATGCAAAAGGTATGAGAGGTTCTAGATTTCCTTTGAGGGTACAGACATTTACATATCAGGCATAGAGACCCTATTCTGCTAAGAAACCAAGCTCTGCTCAATTTAGACTCTCCTGTTTATTCTCCATTTAACATAGTGCTTCTATTTAATGTGTTTTTTAGTTGAATAATGATTATTTTTTATAGGAATAATGCTTTTGATTTCTGTTACAATATTCAATATTTCTATAAAAATATTATACAGAATTTATTCAAAATATTCCACAAGTTGTTTTAAATCCCAGGAAGTTTTTAAAGTTAAGCATTTGAGTTACATTCCTGGTTTCACACTCTTGTGGAAAAGAGGAAATTCAAGTTGCCAGGCTTTATATTACTTTAATTTTTCTTCTTCTATTTCTCTCATGTTGGTACCAGTCTCTGCTTTTTATCAAATTTAAGATCTTTACCAAATATGTACTAGAATAAATTCTAAATCAACTTTCTTTTATAGGAAAAAAATAGTGAATCCCTATATCTTTGCTTGCCAGGAGCACTGTTCAACAATGATAGCACTTTACTTCACATATATGGACAACTGCATCTTCTAATGAAGTACCAGGCAAATATTGATCTCTCACTGTAAATAAAATTAAATGCAATTTTCATTGAAACAAACACATAGAAATTGAGATACTAGCACAGTAGAAAGTATCTGACTTTATTAGACTCCTTTTAAGACAAAGATTCAATCATCCATGATGACTGCAGTATGAGCCATTTACAGGCTTTGTCACTAGAGAACTTTTAATCTTATGGATACTTGTGTATACATGGTTTAATCACTAGCATCAACATTATTGATGAATAACCCTATACCTACAACTGAGCACACAATTCAAGGTGCAGCCTCACCAGAGCTGAGTACAGAGGGACAATCACTTTCCTAGTCCTGCTGGCCACACCATTTCTGATACAAGCCAGGATGCTGTTGACTTCTTGGCTATCTGAGCACACTGCTGGTTCGTATTGAGCCAACTATTGTGCAGTACACCCAGTTCCCTTTCTCCTGGGTAGCTTTCAAGCCTCCCTTCCCCTGGCCTGTAGCGTTGCATGGGGTTATTGTGCTCCAGGTGCAGGACCCAGCACTTGGCCTTACTGAACCTCACAGAGTTGGCTTTGACCCATAGGTCCAGCCTATCCAGATCCCTCTGCAGAGCCCTCCCTTGAGCAGATCAGGATTTCTTTCCTGAAGAGTGTCTAGCCTTCCTGAACTCCTTTGCCCCTCAGGACTGCTTTCCAAAGGGACTCCACCAAATGAGCTCCTAAACAGGCCAAAATCTGCCCTCTGGAAGGCCAAGGTGCCAGTTCTGCTAAACCCACCCTTTACTTTTCCAAGAATAGAAAACTCCATTAATTCATGATTTCTGTGCCCAAGACAGCCGTCGTACTATTCACAGGTTCTTCCCCGTTCACAAACAAAAGATCTAATGGGGTGCCCGCCCAATATGGCTTACTCACCAGCCGTGTCAGGAAGTTATTTTCCACATGCTCCAGAAACCTCCAAACTGTTTCCACTGTGTTGCATTTCAGCAGACATTTGGAAACTTGAAGAATCCTGTGAGAACAAGGGCTAGTGATTGTGAGACTTCTCCCAGCTGCTTACAGAATATTGTGTCTGCCTATTCTTCCTGGTTGGGTGGTCTATAACAGACTCCAATCATGACATCTGCCTCATTGGCCTTCCCCCTGCTTCTTACTCATAAACACAAGATCTTGTTGTCGCTATTGTTCAGCTCTAGAAAATCCAAAAACACCCTAACAGGAGAGGCTACCCCACCACCTCTCCTTCCTGGCCTATCCTTTCTGAAGAGCTTGTAGCCATCCATTGCAGCACTCCAGTCATGTGAGTCATCCCACCATGTTTCTGTGATGACAACTATGTCACAGTTTTCCTGCTGCAAAATGGCCTCCAGCTCTTCCTGAGTAATGCCAATACTGTGGGCGTTGGTATAGATGTACAGCAGAACACATCTGTTACAGAGCTGATCTCCTAGATGAGTAAACAATTTCAGATGTCTCAGTGCCTGAGTGAGAAAGTCAGCCTGGTCTCATGGAGTATGTGCTCACTTCCACATTAGCTTAGTGCTTGGATTTGAAATTGAATGCAGCTTCTCATTTCATGCTGTTTACTGTTAACTGAGCATCATCTGAATCATAACTGATCTGAAAGATTTGCTTGAGAAGAAGCTTCAGCCCCAGGGGATGCTCTCTGAGATTCATACCTTATTTTTGTAGGCAACTGGAGTGTAATGAACCAAACTAATAACAGCCAAGGTGTAGTGAGATGGCCAGGAATTCCAAGGACATCTTTCACACATTCTTTTGAACACATAATTCTCTCAGTTTTTAGAATGAAAAGCAAATACCAAGTTGAAGTTATCACAACAACAACAACAAAATAGAAAATCGTCACCAAGAAAAATAACAATCACACCCATAAAACAAAATCAATCAATCAAAAATGCAAACCAAAACAATAACAACAACAAACAAACAAACAAAACAACTGGAAGCAACTGCATAGGAGACCTGAGAAGTGTAAAAATGATACCTTTTCTTTATTAGAGAGTGTGGTTGTTAACTGCCATACCAACAAACCTAATCACCAAAGGAACATTTTTTTTAGGATAGACCAATTCCCTCAACAAAATTGGTTAACTGTCACAAATTCACTATTTTTTTCAGTCACATTCTTTGCATCTATTCTTTACCCCTACACACTCCTGTTTTCTAGGAGAAATGTACTTGAGAGAGAAATGATTTTTCACACTCCTATTTGATATGCTGGCAAAACCTTTGAGCAAAGCTTAGACCAGAAAGCACTGGAGAATAATCCCTGAACAAAGCATAACTGGAAAGGAAATTAATAATCTTTGTGTAGTTGAATTCAACAGAGGACAACAATTAAGTATGTTGCAGTGGAACAGCTAAAGGTATGATTGAATGTTTTTATACTATTCAAGGACCTTTAAAATAGCAAACGTATTTATTGTTTAGTAAAAGACAACATAAATAGCTCACTGTTTTTAAAGGAAATCTTCACATGCACTGATGCAAACTGAAATTCCTTCACAGCTCAACCTTAGTTCCAGTTCAAAGTAGACTTCAAACATAACCTTAAAAGACAAATGTGAAATGATCCCCCCCCCCCATTCAATAGGAGGAGCAATATTTTATAAGGTCTGTTAAGGCAGCTCTCAGTTCCTTCTGCAATATTTCTGACATATGTTATTTTAATGTGTTGTTTCCATTTGCACTCTAACCCTTCAGCCAGCCACAAAAAATTGAAAAATGACTTTGTACAATTGAAGTGACAAATACTGATCCACAGGACCAGCCTTCAGCAAGACTCAATGATCATAAATTTCATGTTTCCTTTGTCTTCTTGAAAAATATATGATATAGTTTGGCTTACTTTTTAAGAATGCTGAATACACATTGTCAGCAGAAGGGTTCCACAACTCTAAGCAATAACACTTTTTCTTTTCTTTTTATCTTGAAGATTTGTCCCAATGGTAAAGTTTGCAGCTTTACAGAAGCTGGTTGGACAGCAATTTATTACTTTATTTAGGATCTCTATTGCATTTTTATTGTGTTTTTGTTATTTTTGATTTATTCTATACTATAAAGAAATGTGCTCCTAGAAGATGCTACTAGAACAGTGTCATGTTGTGCAAGGCAGTTTGGAAGTTAAAAATTATCTATATCCTAAAAGCTCCACAGTACGAAGATAAAATCAGAATCAGAAAAGCAATACATATGAAAATAGGATAAGAAAGATTTTCCTTTGATGGAAAAAAAGGGGGAAAATAAAAACCAACCAACCAAAAAATATAAATACTCATAGATTTCACTTTCCATCTTTCCGATAATCATATTCATCAAATCACTTATCACCTTCAAGCTTCAGTTCTCTGTGTATAAAACAGGAAAAATGGATTTGCACTCTCTTCCAGCTGCAGATTTATGGTAGGAAGCTCTAACAGTTTTAGTCTTCTTTGATAATCCTTCACTTTTCTTCCTTTAGTGACACAGGTAACTTACTCATTCCTGCTGACTTTTCTAATATTGCACATAAGACAAGGTGAAGCTGGGAAGAATTTGGATGATACTCAGAACCAGAGAGTATGTGCTTCTCTCCATCTGTAGGGCTGCAATATTGATAATATTTTGCCTTTACTATAGTCTGATGCTAGATGGGGTTGTGCCTTCTCACTGTCAAGGGTTGTCTTTAGGTCTTGGTCATTTCTGATCTCAACAATTAACTCATCATCTGCATCATAAGTTTTGCCTTATTCCTGCCATCTTGACTGAGCATATTAGGAACAGCAGGCGTACAAGTATACCATTATTTAATATCTTCCATAATTTTTATAGAATATGCTGTTCTTTATATTTACCATTCTTTATATCTTCACATATTCTGCGCCTTCATCATCTTATTTACTACATGAGTTATACACCACCTTTTCATTTTAATCTCTCCTTGTATCCAGGGGCACATTATTTTGTTTTCTTCTGCAGTCTGGTATAGTGGGGGACCCCAACCGAACCAATTCTTTAGTTTGATTGCTTTCTATTGCTTTTCAACAATGCTCTGAAAATATTGTTTGTTAAAATCTGTCCTGGAAATGTGTGCCTGATCAAAGCACTGAGTTACTAGGATTTGCACACTGATTCTTATTCCATATTCCGGAACTAGTATCATATAAATTTTCTATTTCATAAATACCCTGCTTTAAGGTCTTGTCAAATTGTTCCTATATGAAAAGTTTAATATGTCCTTAGATGCTTTACAGAAAATGAATATTCTGCTTAAGATCTTAAGATAACATAGTCACATGTTATAACATAGTCACGGGACATCTTATTTGAATCAGTGATGACCATCAATGTAATTGGATTCACTTAGATCAACTTTTCCAAGAAAAGGAATCCTCAAATCACTGAAAAATCCCACGATACACAACTAAGGTTAATAAAGGTTATAAGGTTAATATAGGTTATAATTTTATATATAACATATATAAAGACATCTTCCTTTGCAGTATAGTAAAGGTTCCTGAAACTACTACTGTAGTGAATTTATGTTTTCTTACAGTTCAATTCAGCTGCCATACATAGATGAGAAACAGAACTTAGTAGTATTTTCTAATAGTCATGAAGTTTGGAGAAGGAGAATCATTTCAAATATGTTTCTAAATATATCGTATAACTTAAATACACTGATGAAGTTATTTTTGGGAACTAGAATAATTCCACCAGTCTGATTTAAAGAGAATATTCTAAGCCATGATATTAGTAAAAGGATCTTGGAGGTTGTTTCTGAAAGACTGCTGAGTAGGATTTTTCTTGCTAACCATACATTTTCAGGCACAACTAAGCAAGACATCCAAATTTGCCTAACTTTAAACTTAGCAGATTGATCATTTTAGCCTCTTCTTTTTGCAGTTCACTTTTATACAGCAGCAGTTGAAAAGCTGTAGACAGCTTATAATTTTGGGGAGTGGGAGGATAGCAATATGTTGGTGTTATATAACTGAGAAAAATTGGTTACCTCATTCTCTTGTTTTAAATACAAAAGGAGGCAAAGAAAAACTGATATATGGGATATACTACCCCTGCCTTATTTTCACATCTCACATAAGCATTGCCATTATCAGTGTCTTTGCTCCTGTACTTGCTTCTGTGATAACAATACAGACAGATTGAGGAGGTGCCAATATTGCTGTTGCAATCATTTTCTTGATCTTGTTAGTTTATGATGGAAGAGTGAAGTATTGGGAGCTTTTGATGTTTTAATTCCTCTCCTTCTTCTTTTGTTGTTGCTGCTGCTTTTGTTCCTTCCAAATTAAAAGTTATTAGGTCTATTCTAATGATTCACATTTTATTCTCACTTCAGAAATCACTTGACAATAATAATTGTCAATAAATTGTACTATTTTACCATGTTCTCCCCTTTTTCTAAGGCACTTCTTTAAGAACTCATCAGAGCAGTCATTGCAGGATATCAGTAAAGCAGGACAATTATCTTTAAAAAGTTCTCTGATATTTCTTGAAATTATTCTATCTGAAAAGAGGATATAACAGAAAGTGCAGACCTCATAAAAACAATATTTGTGTGTCTGTGTGTATGACTTGGCACTACTTGTAGGCATATTATAAATTAAAAATATATCTATGTAACTCATAGACGTGTTTTAATGGGTTGCTAATGCTTACCACTTAATGTGATGCATAATAGGACATTTGTCTTTGTTCTTATGTGTTTTACATCCAAAAAGCAAACAGTACATTTGAAAAAGCAAATAATATACTAGATCTGAATGGATGAGTTCTCATCTTTTAAATAAATATGTCCTCTGTGATGCTTATATGTAGATGAACCCATAAACTAAGAACCTGAAATGTAAGGAATAACACCTTAAGATTACTGAAAATAATATTCTCCCATGTGCCTCTATGAACTGTGAATTCTAACACCAGCACACAAAGTTTTCAGCTGACCATCTCTTTAAACTTTAAATGGAAGCTTGATTTGTTTTACTCCAGTTTGCCTTCATATATTATCAGTTTCATGGGAAGCTGTTCAAAGATGAAACGTAGAGGAATTCCTCAATGAGGAGGCCCTCAAAAGTTTTCCCTGTTATAGGACAGGATGATCATTTGTATTTTGCTTAATTCTCATCCTTTTGTTCTCATCATCTTGGAATGTCCATTCTTGAAAATGTAAATTTGAAATACCCACATAAGTTTTTATGTTATTTAATTAAGTATAAATTAAAAATACAAAGGATTATGATAAAAGTGACTAGAAGGCTTGCAGGTTAAATAATATAATTATTTAACCAAATTCTCAACTAAAACTTATGTGTGTATATACACATATATATACATATATATTAAATAGATGACATATACTGCAGGATACCATTTAACTTGACAGTTTGTATGATCTTTCTATCTTTCCCCCAGCTTTTGCAAACATACACCTAAAATAACCTATGCTTTCCTATCTATTGTTCCTTGTGAATGTGTGTGCAAAACAGTTGCCCTGGTGAATGTTTAGAAGTGTATGCTTTTTAATGGCATTCACTGATGTGCAGCATTAGATATGCCAACATATTTCTGAGTTAAATGCAGCTAAGTCTATATTGTGGTTACCATACAGTAACCAAAGAAATTGTGTATTTTAGTGATGTCATTAGAAAGAGAATTTTTTTAAGTGCTTGTAAGGTCATAGCTCTATTATGTCAAGAAACAACTAAAACATTTAGGGAAACTAACAAACAAACAAAAAGATCAATCCATGATGATGATTCTTGATGATATTTTTCTGCTTCATATGCCTTCAAATGGCTTATAGGATTAACTGTTCCACATCCTTCTCAGGGATCAATGTGAGGCTGACTGGCCTGTAGTTCTTCAGGTCCACTTTCATGCCCTTTTTGAAGACTGGAATGACATTTGCTTTCTTTCAGTCTGCAGGCACTTCTCTCAGTTGCCACAGTTGAGCAAAAATTATAGAGTGGCCTCAGAATCACACCTACCAGCTCCCTCAGTACTCATGGGTGCATCTGATCAGGGCCCATGGACTTGCAAATGCCCAGGTTAAGTATTCCCTGACTTGATCCTCTTCCACAAAAGACAGATCTTGATTGCTCCAGCCATTCGGCCTGGCCTCTGGGGCCCAGGATTTCTGAAGTCTTGTTATTAAAGATTTCAGAGGCAAAGAAGACATTCAGCACCTTGTCCTTTTCACTGTCCCAGGTAACCATGTCTTCTGTTTCCCTAGGGAGAAGGCCCATATTTTCCCTAGTCTTCTTTCTGTCATAGAGGTATTTGTAGTAGCCCTTCTTGTTGTGCTTGATGTCCTTGACTAGATTCAATTCTTTATATCAAGTCTTTAGCTATCCTAACTCCATCCCTGGCTGCTCAGAAAAAAATGTCTTTGTATTCTTCTGAGGCTATCTGTCCTTTCTTCCGCCCTCTGTAGACTACCCTTTTGTGTTTGAGTTTGGCCATGAGAAAAAAATCTCAAATAATGTTCTTCAGACAGGATCTTCTGTGAAACTATTTTATTTGTGATTGCAATGGCGGGCATCCTGTCAATTAGAATCACATTATATTAAACAAATCATAACCTTTTATTCCCTATTATGTGACACCTGATCACCTCCCCTGTTTCCTCATTGGCTGAGTACTACAAGTTCACAAGCTACTCGATGCTCCTCTATACCATATATGTACATTTTCTTTTCTTTTTTCTTTTCTTTTCTTTTCTTTTCTTTTCTTTTCTTTTCTTTTCTTTTCTTTTCTTTTCTTTTCTTTTCTTTTCTTTTCTTTTCTTTTCCCAAAGCTCAGTTTGATTCTCAAAAGGGTATGTAAGCCATAGATAAAACCTCTTTGAGTTAGGTAGTGGAGACTGTGGCTCCAGTAGCTGTTCAGGGATTTTGCAGCTGTTCTCCAGTGGAGATGTGCAATAACCATCCACAGTAACCTACATGTATTTTCTTTCATAGTGGACATTAATTTATGACCTTGCTTAGAACTCTAATGCTCAGCTGGTTTACACTGCACCTTTTTTTTTACACATAGACAGCATTTCCTGAACAGGGATAGCAACTGGATATGGGATTGCCTCAAATCCCCAGTGAGGTCTGCTGCTCAGAAATTCCTCCCTATCCCCAGCTAGGTCTTTTGTCACAGAATATTATTAGTTCCCTCTATAAGACTGTGACAG
>CM021772.1:13247214-13277188 GCA_011076525.1 Nettapus auritus
CCCTTTCTTATGTTTTGAGAACCTGTGATCTTTGTTTTACTGTTCTCACACTGCTCATCCTGTTTTTCTCAAGTTTCTACCTTATTTTGGAACAGTGAGGCCTTCTACTGTCTACTTATCTACTTAGCATTTCTCCTTATGTCTACACAACAACCTTGGAATACAGAAAATTAGTTCTCTACTGCAAAAACACAACTTAGTTTCTCACAGCCAGGAGCTACTTAGTCATTCAAACAGGCTTTCTTTCATTTTTACCTGACTTCCTCTTTGTTGGGATGAATTGCTCCTGGGCTTGGAAGAGACGATCCTTGAGTATTAGCCAGCTTTCTTGGGTCCCTCTTCCCTCCAGGGCTTTATCCCACAGTACTCTACAAAGCAGATGTTTGAATAGGGCAAAGTCTGCTCTGTCCAAGTCCAGGGTGTGAGGTTACTGTGCTCCCTCCTCCCTGCCCTAACAATCTTGAACTCCACCATTTCATGGCCACTGCAGACAAGGATCTCATTTATAGTATTGGAAAATTACTTTGCTAGCCAATTAGGTCTTTGAGACTATTAGTCTCTTAAGAATATTGTCATGCCCTTCTTTAACAGATTTCAATAGGCATTTTGTGATACATTGTCCTTTCTTAGCTTGTTGCACAATGAAGCAAAACCCCACAGATTTTAACCCATATAGAGAAAATGTAATTATATTTTCCATTTTATAGCCTTTTGCATGAGATTTTTTTTTAAAGGGAAATAAATGCACATTTTATATTCTTGGCACTCTATTAAATAGATAGGTCTTGAATTTTGAAAGGTCCTGGAGAAGAAAAGTGGTCTTTTATAAAACTTTCATCATCCTTTTGGAAAATGAAAATCAATGATGGATTATTTGAATAATAAACTATTTCTGGGAAAGGCTTAGAAGCTGATTTATTATTCAGAATGACTGACCTGCTGCACGTATTTAAATTGAGCATGGAAAAAATATAATTGGGCTTCCTAACAATTTTTTTTTTTTTTTTTTTTTTAGTGTCAATGTACAGTTAGAGTCTTCATTACTTAAGCTACTTAAGCTATAGATAGAAGTGACACTGTAGCACTCTATTACCATGCTACCATTCTGCAGAATGTTTTGAAGTTTAACTGCAAAATAACAAAGCAATTTAGCGTATAGAAAATCCATTTAGGCTGTACAACACTTGAATGAAGATGTGTTTACAAAGACACTGTTCAGAACATGGAAATACTTTCCTTTATTCACAATTCAGAACCCAGAGTCAGTACATTTCTACACTGTCTCTTAACCTTTAACCTTATTAATATTAAAAGATTTTTTCCTCAAGGGTTCTTGACTCTGTAGTCTGCTTATAACTGTGCCTCAAAGTGTACTAGTGGATTTCACTATTTAAAAGAATATATAACTGCTGTTTTTAACATGTATTCTCATTCATAAAATCATCTATAATTTATCCTGCAATTTAAATGCAAATAATATTTAAACAAGGATAATTTGGAGGGGTTTTGTATAGACAAAGATATATGGAAGGGAGCTGTTTAAGGTGCAACAATTTACCACTGTGATTTTCTTTTTACATCAATCATTTCTTCACATGGTTCAACAATTAAAATGGTTCAAGGCTGCAGGAAACATGACAAACCAACTTCAAAATGTAATTACCCATTATAGTACCTCTGAACATAGGAAGCTGATAGAAAATGATAAAACTTATAAGTTGTTAGCAGAATGAAATATTACTATACTTTGGTGACCTGCTGAAGATAAATAGAGTTTGTTTATACAACCAATGCAATACAGCAAAGTATTTTTGTGGTAGGGGTTGCTCTTATTTAAAACTTTTTAGTAAAAAATCAAACATGGGCAGTAAAAATAAAGCATAAAATAAAAACAGAACAAACAAAAACAAACAAAAAACATGTTATATGAAAAAAGATTATTGTTGCTTTACACATGTAATCATGAATCTTACCCTGTGTCATTAGTCGTTACTCTTGGAGAGTTTAGTTTGGGGAAGGCTATTTTGATTACATTAGATGAAACAGCTTGTCTTCTATTGATAAAGAAATAGATCTGTAATTGTTACAAGTAGGTTGAAAATGAAGAAATGGACAATTTAAAAAACATTGTAATTGAAATACAAGAAGCAGTTTCACACAAACTCTGAAATCATCTTATGGATGCTGTGGACCCAGCTTGGATCAGGTTGAAGCAGCTTGTCCTTGTCCTTCTTCTTCTTCTTCTTCATCATCATCATCATCATCATCATCTTATTATTATTCTTGTTCTTCTTCTTCTTCTTTTTACTTCTTAATAACAAAACAATAATAGATGAACTGATGCTCACCTCTGAATCTGAACTTCTGCAACAGAGGACTGACAATAATGTTATTTAGCAATGGATGCCCTCAACAGGAAATGGCTTATCCTTTAATGCTATTACTGTATCAAGCTCAACTAAGAAAGATTAACCTTATGTATTGTGTGAGTGCAACAGATATGTGGGACTATATCCTCAGAAATAAAGAGTTTAAATGTTTATTACCTTCACAATTTACATATCAATGAAACTAAGTTAAAGTTATGATCTAAGAATTCCCTTCTGGAACATTAATTTTCAATAAAGTAACTTTGATTGTGTCACCTAAATAATCACATCTCCTTCTACTCCAGAAAGAGAGAGCCATAACATCTTGGACATTAAACAAAGGTATGACAAACATTCTGTAATCTACAATGTTAGTTTATGAAAAGACTATAATATCTGTTTTCAAAAAGGAAAGACAGAAATACAGGTAATTATTTTCTGCAAGTTTTACGTTTCTCCCAGTTTTAGTATAAAACATACAATATATTTTTGGTCATCATCTGATGGCATCTGTTTTGCTCAGAATCCAAAGAGAGTTACTGCACAAAAATTCATCCCCTTTTGTTCATAGTAATCTAAGCATAAATATCTAAACATGCTTGACTCTTGCAGACTGAACAATGAAATTTAGTAGCTCAAGTTTTCCAGTGGGGTTACCAGAAGTGATGCATGTCTCTGATCTTAGGGAGACAGTAAATACAGTCTTCTAAGTAATCAATAACTGAATTATATGTAGAGAGAGCACAAACAGAGAGACGTTGGAAGTCAAAAGAAAGCTGTTCTGAACTCATTTAAGTTAGCAACATTCTAGGAGGATTTGAGTGAATAAAATATTTTCCAACAACTAGACATACATCTGAAACCAATGGTTAAATACAATATTTAATATATATTCTGTACTTTAAGAAGTCACATTATGGTTGAGGTTGGAAAGGACCTTTGGAGGTCATATGGTCTAACCCTCATGCTCAGGCAGGGACACCTACAGGCACTTGGCTAGAACCATGTCCAGATGGCATTTGAATATCTCCAGGCTGGGCAACCTGTGTCCGTTCTTGATCACTCTGTCAGTTAAAACTTTCCTGATGTTCAGATGGAACTTCCCATTGCCTCTTGACCTATTACTGTGCACGCCAGAAAAGAGCCTGGCTCTGGCCTCTTAACAACCTTCCTCCAGGTATTTATCAAGAATTATGAGAACACCTTGGAACATTTTATTCTCTAGGCTGAATGGTAGTCTCAACTTTCTCCTATTTTCCTCATAGCAGAGATGATCTGATTCTTTAACCATGCTATGAATCTTTGCTGAACTGTCTCCAGTATATCTGTATCTCTCCTGTACTGGTAAGTCGAGAACAGGGCACAGTAGTCCACGTACACAAATGCTGAGTTGAGGGTAAGGATAACTTCCAACAACCCGTTGGAAACGCTTGGCCTAATGCAGCCCAGGATACCTTTAGCTTTCTTTGTGGCAAGGGCACATTGCTGGATCATGTTCAACTTTGTGTCCACTAGGAACAGTATGTCCCTTTCTGCCAGGCTGCTTCCCAGCTGGGGTGGCCCTCAGCATGTCCTGGTGCCTGGGGTTGTTCCTCCCCAGGTGCAGGACTCTGCACTTCTCCTTGGGGAACTACATGAGGTTCCTGGCAGACCAGTTTTGTGTTGCCTGCAAACATGCTGAGTTTACACTTTGCCCCGTCACCCAGATCATTATGGAAGATGTTAAACCCCTGGGGTGACACTGACCGCTGCAGTACAGTGCTAGTTATGGGCCTCCAACTAGATTTTGTGTCACTGATCAGCACCCCCTGGACCCATCCAATCAATGAGTTTTTAACCCACCACACCCTCTGCTCATACAGCCCATACTTCAATGGCTTCTCTGCGAGTATCTTACAGTAGACAGTGTCAAAGGCCTTCCTGAAGTCCAGGTAGACAATATGCAATGCTCTCTCTTTGCCTACCAGACTGAACAGGCAAGGTAGGTGAGGAGGGGACATCACCTTCTATATCAATGTACATCTGGAGTGCATGGAGCTCTTCCTGTGGATGGGTGAGAGGCAGACAGAGAGCTGGTGGGTCAGGATTAGAGCAGATGAGACCCTCTATAGGCAGATATAAGCAGCCTCTTGTTCTCAAGCCCTGGTCCTCGTGGGGGACTTCATTCACCCTGTTATCTGTTAGAGGGACAGTGCGGCAGGGCATAGGCAATCCAAGAGATTCCAGAAATGCATTGATGATGACTTTCTTCTCCAAGTGACAGAGGAACCAATGACAAGAGATGCATGCTATGGTGGACCTCATTCTCACCAAGGGTTTGGTGAGGAATGTGAAACAAAAAGGCAGATTTGGCTGCAGTGTCCATGAAATGGTGCAGTTTTGAATTCAGAGGGCAGCAAAGAGGGAAAACAGCAAGCTCACTACCTTGGAATATGGGAGAGCAGGCTTTGCCCTCTTCAGAC
Organism: Nettapus auritus; assembly: GCA_011076525.1. Lineage (NCBI taxonomy): Eukaryota > Metazoa > Chordata > Aves > Anseriformes > Anatidae > Nettapus > Nettapus auritus. The sequence continues at coordinate 13,252,046 of CM021772.1, forward strand.
ATCTGCTTGGTAGAGTACCATGGGACTAAGCCCTGGAGGGAAGAGGGGCCCAAGAAAGCAGATTAATAGTCAAGGATCACCTCCTCCAAACTCAGGAGAGATGCATCCCAACAAAGAGGAAGCTGGGCAAAAATACCAGGAGGCCTATATGGATGAACAAAGACCTCCTGCTCAAGCTTAAACAGAAGAATAAGGCCTACAGAGAATGGAAGCAATGGCAGAAAGTCTGGGAGGAATACAGAGACATTATGAAAGCAAAAGCCTGTGTCGTATTTAATTTGGCCAGAAACATCAAGGGCAACAAGCAAGGCATCTATAGGTGTTTTTTAACACATTGGTGATAAAAGGAAGATGCGGGGAAATATAGGCTCTCTCCAGATGGAACAGGAGATTTGGTCATCCAGGATATGGAGAAGGCTGAGGTAAAGACTTTTTTTTTGCCTCAGTCCTCATTGACAAGAGCTCCATCCACATGGCCTGGGCCACAGAAGGCAAAGTCAGAGACTGGAAGAATGATGAACCACCCACTGTAGGAGAACCACCCACTGTAGGAGAACCACCCACTGTAGGAGAAGATCAGGTTTGGGACCTGTTAAGGAACCTGAAGGTGCAAAAGTCCATGGGATCTGATGAGATAAATTCGTTGGTCCTGAAGTAACTGGCAGAAGTAGTTGCTAAGCCACTATCCATCATATTTGAAAAGTCGTGGCAGTCTGGTGAAGTTCCCACTGCCTGGAAGAGGGGATACATAACTCCCATTTTGAAAAAGAGAAAAAAGCAAGACCCAGGGAACTACAGGCCAGTCAGTCTCACCTCTGTACCCAACAATGTCATGGAGCAAATCCTCCTGACAACTCTGTTAAGGCCCATGGAAGGTGATTGGTGACAGCCAACATGGCTTCATTACGGGCAGACTGTGCGTGACAAATCTGGTGGCCTTCTATGATGGCATTACAGCATTGTTGGAGAGAGGAAGAGCAACTGACATTATCTGCCTGGACTTATGCAAAACATTAGACTGTCCAAAGCCAACCATATCCTGGGCTGCACCAAAAGCAGTATGGCCAGCAGGTCAGGGTAGATGATTGTACCCCTCTATTCTGCCCTTGTGAGGTCCCACCTGAAGTGCTGCATCCAGTTCTGGGGCCTCCACTTTAAAAATGTGGGTCCAGAGGAAGCCATGAAGATGATCAGTGAGCTGGAGCACCTCTCCTATGAAGACAGGCTGAGAGAGAGCTGGGGATGTTCAGCTGAGAGCAGAGAAGGCTCTGGTGACAGCTCATAGCAGTCTTCCAGTACATAAAGGGGGCTACAGGAAAGCGGGGGAAGGGCTCTTTATCACAGAGTGTAGTTATAGGACAAGGGGTAAAGGTTTTAAACTAAAAGAGTGTAGATTACGTATTAGGAAGCAATTCTTTACTCAGAGGGAGGTGAGGCACTGGAACAGGTTTCTCTCTGGAAGCTGTGGATGCCCCATCCCTGGAAGTGTTCAAGGCCCAGTTGGATGGTGATGGATGAACAACCTGGTCTAGTGGGACATGTCCCTGTCCATGGCCATGGAAGTGGAATTACATAGTTTATAAGGTCCCTTCCAATCCAAACCATTATATGATTCTTATTCTATGAAATAGACAGGGAGATTGTGTGCACCCTTAACAGGTTTGTAGATGACACAGAGCTGAGTGGAGAAGTTCAAACAATAGAAGGAAAGAATGCCATTCAAAAGAACCTGGACAAGCTTGAGAATTGGGCACATGTGAATGTGCCTAATGAGATTCTATAGGTCTATGTGCAAGGAGCTGCACCTTGGTTGGGGAAATCCCAGACATGAGTACAGACTGGATGAAGAGCTCATTGAGAGCAGCCCTACAGAGAAGAACTTGGGGGTTCTGGTGGACAAAAACTTTGACACGAGCCAGCAGAGTGTGCTTGTTGCCCACTGCATCCTGGGCTGCATCAATAGAGAAGTGGCCAGCAGGTTGAGGGAGGTGATTGTCTCCCTCTGCTGTGCCCTCATGAGGCCCCCGCTGGAGTCCTGCATCCAAGTCTGGGGACCCAAGCACAAGAAGGATGTGGGGCTGCTAGAACATGTTCAAAGGAGGGCCACAAAGATGATCAAGGGGCTGGAGCACCTCTCCTACTAAGAAAGACTGAGAGCTGGGGCTGTTCAGCCAACAGAAGAGGAGATCTCATTGCGGCTATTCAATTGTTAATGAAGGGTTATAAAAACTACGAAGAGCAACATTTAGCTCAGGCAGATAATGACAGGACAAGGCAAAGTGGTTTTAAACTGAAAGAGGTGAGATTTAGATTAGATGTTAGGAGGAAATTCTTCACTCAGAAGGTAGTGAGGCACTGGAACAGGTTGCCCAGAGAAGGTGTGAATTCCCCAACCCTGGAGGTGTTCAAGACCAGACTGGACAAGGCTCTGGGCAACCTGATCTAGTGGGTAGCATCCTTGCGATGGCAGGGGGATTGGAACCAGATGACCTTTAAGGTCCCTTCCAACCCAAGCTGTTCTTTGATTCTGTGATTCCTGAAAGCCAGTCTTGCTAGTAACGTCTGAGGCAAGGCAGGCATTCAGTACCTCATCCTTTTCCCAGTCCTGTGTAACCAGGTCTCTCTTTTTATTCAGCAGTGGGACCACATTTAATCTTGCCTTTTTTTTTTTTTTTTTTTTTTTTTTTTTTTTTTTTTTTTGTCACTGATGTGCTTATTGAAGTTGAGGTTACATTCTTCACCATCATCTAGATCGTTATTGAAGATATTAAACATGACTGGACCCAATTTTGACCACTGGGGTACAGTGCCAGTCACTACACTTTGTGCCGCTGATCACTGCAAAAGTTGGTTGTGCTTCAGTGCAAATTTCTTCATAGCTACACATTATTTCATTTATTTACTTATTTATTCATTCATTTATTTATTTGTTTGTTTATTTTGGAGGACGCTTGAGAGATTGAAGGAACTTTCATGTTTATAAGAGGAATTATAAAAAAGAGAGCAATAATTACTTATGTTAGCGTACCTGTCATGAGACATCTGAAAGGTGCTGGGGTAATTGTGTTTTTCCTTGAGTAACCATTTATGACAGTCATAACATGTTGTTCCCACTATTACATGAGGTCAATGATAAAGTATACAAACTCAGAAAAATGGTTAAAGCATATTAAACAAGATCAATAAGCACATCAATTATTTACAGCCTAATGTGGAAAAATTTTCTTTAAGTTGGAAAGAATCTATGGCATAAATATAAAAATCAATATGCTGTAGTCATGAGGGAGAGTCGCTGTTTGCAGTGTGCTGAATATTTATGAGATCTCCAGAATGAATTAGTTCTACAAACAGTGGCCTTGATCCTTCAGCGATCCTGTCATATGTTCTTGCAATTGAAGTATTTAGCATAAAATTATGCTGCTGTTATACCTAGTAATTGTCAGATTTAACAAAACCAGTAACTGAAAAAAAGAAATCCTTCAAATGCTTTTTTTTTTTTCCCCCCAAAATGCTTTCCTCTTAAACTACCCTTCCAAAAATGGTTTTGTCCCCCGATACTATTTGTAAGACAACATAGCTTCAGAATGAAAGCATTTTCATATGACAGTGTTTATTATTATTATTATTATTATTATTATTATTATTATTATTTTACTTAGGACAAATATGTCTTGATCCAGGGTACCTGCAGATAAAAGGTGTTATTCTGTAATTTCATGTTCATTCATAACTGACAAAAGAACTGGAGATTTTGCTGCTATGAGCCATTTCCACCATTTGACTTCCCAGGCCAACAATGTCATAAGAACCTCTGCTTTGATGTACTTCAGTGGTCTGGAGTAACATACATAATGACAATGGGATCTCTCTGGCATTGCTCCAGCAAGCTAGAGATGTCAAATTGGTGAAAGGGCCTTTCAGCTGACAGAGTATCAGAAAGATGGAATTGCTGAGACCCTGTCTCAGTCATACATGCTGACATGACCCTGGAGTCCAGTGCTACAAGTTCTGTCCTTGAGTAACCAGTTGGAAAGTTGTAGCCTGGCCTCACACTCAGAATGCCATAGCTGTTATGGTTTTGACCTAACAGAAGCCTCTGCTGTGACATCAGGTCCACAGGACAAATGAGAGATTCACTGAAATTTTAATAAGCCTAATACGGCATTCAGCATTAAACAGATGATAAAACAGATGATAAAACATCACAGAACTATGGTTCATAAGGCCAGTAAGTAGGTAAATATCACTATGCCTGTACAAAACAAAAAATCCCCAGTATATAATCTCAATCAACCATCCCAAGTCACTAAAATATGAAAACTGGGAGATTAAATGCTTTTAAATACATCATTTTCTTTGCTTATTTCTGTTGGCTATTTTTGGGAGTGTTTTTCTTTCCACACTGTCTTCCAGAAGTTGTGCAGCAGTTTGGGAAAGAAGGGAAACAACTGCCATTTTAAGTCTTTCTTCCAGGAGTTTTCAGTAACATTGAGAACTGAAACAGTTTACTGAACAGTGACCAGAGTAAATGTTTCTCACATTCATCTGTATTTTAGCTGTGCTGGCAATTCTAATAAACAAAGAAAACAAAACAAAACAAACAAACAAACAACAACAACAACAAGGAACAGACAATATTTCATTCATTTTATTCCATTTCATTTTCAGTCCCTTACATTTTATAAAATAATCACTAAAAAGTATAATCATTATGAAAAATATTTGACTGTCAAATCCTGTTTTTTCTTTGTGTGACTTGTACCAAACACTTACTGCTTTGTACACTGCCAGCTCATGTTCAGTCAAGCACTGATCAACACTTCCAGGTCCCTTGCTACCATCTGCTGCTGGAGGTGCTGAGCCATTACAGCTTCATGTCTGTGAGGCTACTAGTTCAAGCAACCCTTATCAGCATAGCCTTATCTGGTGCTTGTTCTGGGTGCCTACCTCCTGGTGTATAAGCTTCAAATGAAGGTGCATTATAAACTGATGCTTTCCTAAACAAGTATCTTTAGTTGTTCATTTACCCTTCATAAACCAGAGGCGTATTATTACATTTCTTGTTAAACCTTCCAGAATAGATATCCCCAGGTCTTTCAAAACATAACCTTTTCAGAGTTACAATGCCAGGCAATAAAAAAAGACAAAGTTTTTACTGCAATTGTTTTAGCCTTGAAATTTCTGGCACTTCATTAACATTCCAGTCTGAGGGTTCTTAATTCAGCCACTCAAGATTCTTTCTAGAATCATATCCCGAGTTGGAAGGGACCTATAAGGATCACCAAGTCCAACTTCTGGCACCGCACAGGTCTACCCAAAAGTTTAGACTATGTGACTAAGTGCACAGTCCAATCACTTCTTAAATTCAGACAGGCTTGGTGCAGTGACTACTTCACTGGGGAGCCTGTTCCAGTGCGCAACCACCCTCTTGGTGAAGAACCTCTTCCTGATGTCCAGCCTAAACTTCCCCTTCCTCAGCCTAACACCGTTCTTGCGGATCCTGTCACTGGTGATTATGGAGAATAGGTCACCTGCCTCTCCACTCCCCCTTGTGAGGAAGTTGTAAACTACGATCAGGTCCCCCCTCAGCCTCCTCTTCTCCAGGCTGAACAGGGCCAGTGACCTCAGCAGTTCCTCATATGTCTTCCCCACTAGGCCCTTCACCGTCTTCGTCATCCTCCTCTGGAGGCTCTCCAACAGTTTAATGTCCTTTCCGTACTGTGGTGCTCATAACCACACACAGAGTTCGAGGTGAGGCCGCAACAGCGCAGAGCGGGAAAATCTCTTTCAACATTTTTTTTTTTTTTTTTTCTTTTTTTTTTTTTTTTTTTTTTCTCTTCTAGAAAATCTCTTTCAACATTTTAAGCCTAAGAAGTATCATTTAAAACAATCCTGAAGAAGGAATAAACATTTAGACTTTCTAATGCATTCTTGATACTTTAAAAAGTAAATTTACCTTCTGATACTTTTATAGAAGAGAGTCTTCATTGGTTTTAAAAAGTTATTTTGGGTAGTGAGTAAGCGGAAAACAAGGAGCTCTCTTTCTATCATTAGCTAAATTTATTTGCTCTTGCATATAATGACAGAGAAAAAATGTCTACCCATTTGGCAAACAGCTTCTTAACACATACCATCATGGAGAACTGCACAGTGCTAGAATAAGATTAGTTGTAAAACAGGTACTTTGATACTTGATTCAATATGATCAGAAGAAATTTGGATGAAAAAAACAAGCTCTGACTTTTTCTTCAGATTTCAACCCCCCCTTGTGTTTATCGATAAAGCCTGAAGATGAACTCTACATCTTTACTTCTCATGAAAAATACCTGTTGACAAGTTATATTGTTATATTTTCTCAAATATGATAAGATGTAAGATGTTAATTCAGAAAGGTATTCCAAACATCATTTTGCAGCAAGTATCAACCACGGTTGAATGTTTTTATTGTTGTCTTTTTTTAAATTATTTTTTTATTTTTTAATGTGGGTTAAGAAATTCCTTGTTTTTATAGACAAGCTAGTGTTTTGGATTGAGAAGATAAAAGCCGCTAAAGAATCAATTGGCTGAACAAGTAGAATGAAGGGAAAAACATTAAGAAAGCTCAATGCATTCACTACGCTAACATTAAACGTCAATAAGAACAGAGAAGCAGAGTGCATATGGTTTCCACAAGCATGAGATACATTTTAAGGAACTTAACTCTGAAAATGTGCAAGTAAGGAATCCTTAAAATACTTTCACTAACTTTTATTTATTTATTTATTTATTTAGTAATGCTTGCATCAGAACCAAGTATAGTTTTTTTTTTTTTTTTTTTTTTTTTTTTTTAAGACAAACAGAAAAACAATACTTTTGAGTTTCTTTAAACTACTGTTTCTAAATATTATTACACTTGTGAAATTTGCCTTATCCACAGTTACCTACACATGCATCCTTATACTGACTACTTTCCATTTAGGGCATACAAGCTTTTATAATTTCTGTAATTAACTGTAATGAGCTAATGGCAATAACCATCTGCTCTAATTAAGTGAATCAGTTAGAAGAGCTGCTTCTATTTGCTTTGTGCCTGTAAAGCTAACTTAGATTAGGTAGTGCAAAAATCCTGCAGGGGTACTGTTTACATCTCTATTGGCTAAAAGTATGAAAAAACATACTTGAATCAGGTCTGTAAATAGACTTTAGAGTCTAACTATTGTTGGGTTTTGTACCAGGAGGAAATCTATGACTAATTAAGAATATTTTTCCAATTTTTTGACGTGACTTTAACTTTGTATATAGGTAATAGAATAACCCTGCTAGTCTCTTCCTAAATCCCACTGAATGGTAAACTTTATATTTCATTTTGTTCATTTTAAATCATTTCCATAAATAGTTTTTTTATTTCATTATGTAAAGATTGCATTTTATATATATTTATATATAAACCATATTTAAGTTTTACAAGTTTTATTTCTATAGAGAAAAGAGATACCTGCTAGATACAATTATTCAGGGACTTCAGTTAAAGTGTGGAAATACTTTCATTTTATTTCTGACCCTGTCAGTGGCCAGCAAAACACTGAATGTTTTCATACTCTGGAAAACTGAGATAATGTTTAATTTATCTGTTAAACATGTCTCTATTTATAGAAGCTAATACTGTCTTTCTGAAAACTGTAATGAAAATTATAGTCTTATTTTCATTTCTCTTCTGTGCAGTCCTTGTATTTTTCCTGTATCCATAATTCTGGAGAAACTGAATGATGTCTAGATCCCTGGAAAATCAAGTCAATACATAAGCTAGTATTAGATGTACTCATTCTTATGAAAGAGATGAAAATAATCTCATTCACCTCTTTCCTCACCCTGCTAAAAAAAAAGGGGTGGGGTAAAAGGGTGGGTGGAGGGAGGAATATAATTTCTTTTCACTTCCTGATTCTGTCTTGTTATGTCAAGATTAGAATGATACCTGCCAAATACTATATCATCAATGACAGCTCGGAGCTCTCCAGCGTGCTGTAACAATTTACTGGGTGTCAGACATTAAGACTCTAGAACTGTATTTCTACAACAAAATATTTTATTGCAAGATCTTTAATGAGTACAAAAAATAATTTATTGGTGGTGCTTTTTTGTTTTTGTTTTTGTCGTTGGTTGGTTGGTTTTGCTTTTACTCTGACAAAGCAAGTTCAGCAGGAAAAATAAGAGGTGGCACTAAGAACTGATTCTCATTACATTATTCAAAATGTATTTCTCTGGGCATCAGCTCCAATAGCCTGGGTTGCTGTTAATGCATATAAGTTATTAATTCTTCTTTATTGAATACAGTAATTTAAGAATCTAAATTACACACTTAAAATACATATGAAACAATACTTACATGACAGATTTATTGCCAGCATTATATAAGTGAAATGAGGTTTATGGACTGTGTGAACTGAAATTGTAAGAAGCAATATTCTGCTTCAGGGCATCTAATGTAAAGTCATATCTCAACAGGGAAGAAGTTCTTTGTTTTGTCAGTTCACCACCAGGAAAATACGAAATTAGAAACTTTCTTTTTCATGTGCTTTCCATATTTGATTAGTTTAAAAATCATTTGGGACACCCTTTATTGGTAATGTTCAAAGTACAAACTATTGCAGATGGAACCAGTGGGTGTAAGAGTGGTGGTGGAGTGTGAATCTATACCCTTAAAGCAAAGTTTACTTACAGACTTGAAGATACACTTTTATGGAAGTAGTTCATGTTCCATTATTCTTTTACCTTTTTAAACATAGAAAATCTGAAAGAAAAATAGGATGGCTCCCATTTTCACCTAAAAAACAACCACACAAACAAGTAAAAAACACTAGAAATTTGGACAAACCTGTAAAACAAAGTGAATGTGTTTAGCCACACTCTAGAGCAGGTAAAACTATAGCAAACTTTTAGTTGTTTGTTCTGAATTCTCATGGTTTTCAGTTGTACTGTTCTGAAGTTACTTTCAAATAATATTAATCATGCAATTTTGAAGAACTAGTCACTGAAATACAGTTAAATGTATAACATGGCAATCTCATTTGTTAGCAAACCAATGCAAGTTGATATACAACACTGGCTTATTGTCTGAGTAATATTTTTTATTGCAAAACTTCCAGTGCAAATTACTGTAACATCAACTAAAGCAGACACCTGTCCGAGCTTTTAACAATTTATATCAAAATCTTGATATATAGCGAAGTGTATAGCTAAGTGAAGTAAAAATTAAATTTTATCAAATAGCGTGTATTTGTGACCTGAATTAAAATTTAATATCAAGGTTGAATTTTAATATGCTTTTGGAATGATTGGTACCTAGAGAAACATATGGGACTATTCAGTGCTTTAGATGACCCTAAAAAAACACATAATTTTATGGAAACTAATTAATTAATTTTTACATCTCCTCGTCTTATGCAGACCAGCCTGTTCAACTTTAAGATTCTGACATGATGCTTTTTCTCAGCTGATGTGTTTAAAATCTTCATTACTGAATTATTTGTACTTGTCCCAGGTGAGATAGACTTTTTTTTTTTTTTTTTTTTTTTTTTTTTTTTTTATGAGAAGAAGGCTATAAAAGCAGGGTTGTAAGTTATAAATAACTCAGGACAAGAGGGTACAATAAAGGCTTTCCTGCTGCTGTAACTATACTAGTCAGCTCTTCTCCTGCTACTATAAAAAATGATGTGTACAAGGAAAGAGTGTTATCCACTTACCTTATAACATTATTTTGGACAGAATTCATAATTTGGAACCCATTTGAAATAAATTCTCACACTCGCATTATTAGAAATTGAATTTAAAAAATTGTCTTGTTCATTTTTAACAGTAAACCTTGAACTTATTAAAAAGTAGCGGGCAATGAAGACTGAATTATATTCCTCTGACAGCAATTAAGTTAGCAACAATTTCTTTTTGTAGCTCTGCTGAACATTAAGCCAGTGGATGATAGATTAGGTAAAATTTGTGTATGTGGGGTCAGGATTTGATCATAGAATCTTTACTGTACTAATACAGGAAGGAATTTGTGTGTCAGGTAATATTTCATTAGATGCAGCAGCCATTCTCTCTTTACAGAACATTTAGGTTATGTATTTCAGCGGTCTCATATTTTAAACAAAACAGGAAATTTCAGTGCAACATAAAAACTTCAAAAATTGCACAATTACAGAATCTTTGAGAGAGAATAATAATTGGAAATAATGAATACAAATATTTCTTAAAGAAAATATTGGATAAATATTTTAAATAAAATGGATAAATATATGAAGGTGGCCTTCATTTAACGAAACACCAGTCCTCAAGGAAGACATCAATACATCCAAGATAATGTTCCTAATACCAGCTTATTTACAAGTTTAAAGATCAATATTAACTAATTTCATAGAAGGATATTATGTATCAGTTGTTCACTGTGTTTTCTTTACATTTTTATCAGATACTTGAGTTCAACTACTATATCAGAAACCAATGTCCTTTAGGATTCAGTAAATATTACAGACTGCAGAAATAAGTATTTGACTATTTTCATTATATATTAAAAAAAAAAAAAAATGTTTCCCTTATTCAGGGAAACAATGTTATTTTAAAATAGTCACATAATTTTTTTTAATGGTTAAAAAAAATCTTAAAATTTGGGGATCCAAGGTTAAAGCATTATTTGTAGTTCATGAAACAAAACATTACATGAGACAATTCATTTACAGTTTTCAGAGATTTTTGTACTGCAAGAATCCTCATTAGCAGGTTAAACAGCTCTGGGTTTATGTGGCAAAGTTTTGGTAGCAGAAGGTTGCAGGGGTGGCCTCTGTGAGAAGAGTAAAGCTGCTGCCCCATGTTAAAGGCCAATTTTAGCCAGCTCCAAAGGAACCTGCCACTGGCCAGGGCCAAGCTTATAAGTGATGTTTGTGCATCTGTTACAGCAGATTTAAGAAGGGGGGGGGGGAGGTGGTCGAAATAAAAATAAAAATTCTGCACAAAAGCAGCTGGGACAGTGAGGAGTAAGAAACATCCCTGCAACCACAAAGGTCAGTGCAGAAGGAGGGCAGGAGGTGCTATAGGCACAGAACAGCAGTTCCCCTGTGGCCTATGGAGAGGCCCCTGGTGGAGCAGGCTGTCCTTCTGCAGCCCATGGGTCCTACATGCAGCAGATAGATCTTCACGCTGCAGTCCGTGGAGGAGCCCCTGGTGGAGCAGGCGGATGTGGCCTGGAGGAGGCTGTGGCCCATGGAGAGCCCCCACAGGAGCAGGCCCCAGGCTGGAGCTGCAGAATGTGGAGAGGAGCCCGCGAAGGAGCAGGGAGGGGGTCTGGGGGAGCTTCTGCCCGTGGGGGACTAAGGTTGGAACAGTTTGTTCCTGAGAGATAGACGCCGTGGTCCCATATTGAAGCAGTTCTTGAAGAGCTGCTGCCTGCCTGAAGCCCATGCAGGATCAGCTGGGGAAGGACGGCATCCTGTGGGAGGGACACTACCCTGGAGCAGGGGCAGAGAGTGAAGGAGTGGTGGAGATGAAGCACTGTGGACTGACTGCAGCCCCCAGTACCGCTCTGGGTGAAGATGTAGAAGAGGGTGGATGGGGGGATGGTGTTGGTAATAGGCAATATTTGGTCTAAGTTGGTCTATCTTGTTGATAATAGGCAATAAATCTCCCTGTGCTGAATCTGTTTTGCCCATTACAATAGTTGTTGAGTGATCTCCCTGTCCTTATCTTACCCTTGAACTCTTTTCATATTTTCTCCCACTTTTCCTTTGAGGTTGGGGAGTGAGAGAGCAGTTGTGGTGGAATTCAGCTGCCCAGTTGAGTAAAACCACAGTAGTATCTTACCAGAGCCATGGAATCATAGAATATTCAGAGGGTGAACAAGTCTTCTGAATCTTCAGTTATATGATGGGAAACATTTGCTTTTGAAGGCTAGGAATTTAAACTGAATATAATTGAAATCTTGATCTGGGAAAGGACATCAATCATCATTAAATGATGATAGTCAAAAATGCTTGTGGGGATATGCACAACTGCATGGTTCACAGGTGATAAACTGGGGAGATAATCACACAAAGGATGATTTCCTTTAACTGTTTAACTTTCTGAAGACCGAGCACTGTTTGATTTCAAACTGAAGATTTGTTAAACTCAACTCTCATGCCTGGATGAGCATCTTGGCTTCCACAGAAAGTCTACCAGTCTGCACACTTATTCTAGGATCTTGATCTGAACCCTAGCAGAAAGTATGCCATGCCTCACATTGTTCATGTTGCATGCATGACACTGTCATTATATATCTAGATGAGATAACTATCTGGTGCTGGACTCAGATTTTCTGCAGTTATGATTTCTAAAGAGCATGTCCTGACATGTTACTAAAAGATCTCCTTGGATGTCTCCGCACAGAAAATTCCTGTTCCAATGTTGACTAGAACCAACACACGTTTGTCAATAAATAGTCTGGAAATACAAATCCCAGACTGTACTCATCATAAGAGAAAGACAGTCTGCTCTCCTCAGGGGTGTCACTTCATCAGAGGGAGCAGCACAGGTGCTCCTTGACTGGACAAGCAAGTGCATGGTATGGGCACAACAATATATTTATTGTTCTGTTCCGGCTGTACTGGAGAGATGCAAGGCTGTTTAAAGGAGAGTTACTTCACATGATTCAATTTATCTTATTTCTTTTTTCCCCTTTCATCTTCTCAAATAAGCAAATAAGCAGTGTTATTCTTTCCACATATGTCCTGGCTTTGCTGGTTTTATACTCTGGTTATATTGACTTTAGTCTTCCACCCCGGATTAGCAGGCACAGGTATTTCAGTATTATATACATTCTTTACCCAAGAGGTTTTCCCAACATTCCATTTACCAATTCCTCCCATTAATTCCTCCTGTTATTTTATCATTAATTTTCTTTTTATATATATCTTGTTTGTTACCATACACAAAAAGCCAGTATTCTGAGTTGACTATTTTTGCCCTGTCAACTACTTTTTTTTTTTTTTTAAAAAAAAAAAAAAACTATATTTTTTTCATTTTTTTATTTTTTTTTTTGGTTTTTTTTTTTTTTTTTTTTTTTTTTTTTTTTTTTTCATGTGTTGTGGTGGGATGGGGGAGAGAATTAGAAAGGCAGAAGTGCAAGAACTCATGGACTGAGATAAAGACAGATTACAAGGTAAAGCAAAAGCTGCATGCACAAGCAAGACAAAACAATGAATTCATTTGCTTTTCCCATTGGTGGGCAGGTCTTCAGCCACTTCCAGGAACACAGGGCTCATCAAGTTTAACAGTTTCTTGTGGAGACAAATGCCATCATTCCAAATGTCCTTCCCTTCCTCCTTCTTTACCCCAGCTTTTATTGCTGGGCATGATGCCACATGGTATGGGTTATCTCTCTGGCCAGTCCGTGTCAGCTCTTCTGCTTCTGTCCTCTCACAGCTCCTGGTGCACCCACCAGCAGGGCAGCACAAGAAGCTGAAAAGTCTTTAACTTAGTGTAAGCACTACTCTGCAACCACTAAAACATCAGTAAGTTATCACCACTATTTTCATCAAAGATACGAACACCACATTGTGTGAACACCTACAAAGAAAATTATCTCTGTCCAAGTTAAAACCATGACATTATGATGGCCCTACTCTCACTTAAACAAAAATCCCTTTAAATTTTCAGTGTACTCTTTGTCAAATTGTCCTGGTTTCAGTTAGTACAGGGTTAATTTTCCTCCTAGTAGCTGGTAGAGTGCTGTGTTTTGGATTAGGATGAGAACAGTGCTGATAACATGCTGATGTTTTGGTTGTTGCAGAGCAGTACTTGTACCAAGCCAAGGACTTTTCAGCTCCTCGCTCTGTCCTGCCAGCGGGCAGGCTGGGGGTGCAGCAAGAGCTGAGAGGGGATAGACCCAGGACAGCTGACCCAAACTGGCCAAAGGGGTATTCCATACCATCTTATGTCATGCTAAAAATATATATGGGGTGGCTACCCAGGATGGGGGGGCTGCCTGCTCGGGATAGACTGGGCATTGGTCAGCGGGTGGTGAGCAATTGCATTGTGCAGCACTTGTTTCATACACACTATTATTATTATTATTATTATTGTTGTTGTTGTTGTTTTCTATCTTAATAAATTGTCCTTATCTCAACTCTTGCTTCACTTTTCCGTTTCTCTCCCCCATCCCAGAGAGGGAAGGGGGAGGGTGAGCGAACGGCTGTGTGGTGTTTAGCTGCTGGCCAGGTGAAACCAAAACACAAATAAACATGGCTGGTCTTCATGGGCAGGTTTGTGGGAAATATCCTTGCTCTCTGCAAGCTGGTGATTTCTCTCATTTGAGTAAATGTACATATTCTACCACTTTTAAAACACAAAGTAACACTTTAAAAACACAAGGCTTACATTGCAAGAGTTTTAAAAGATATTGAATCTACTTGTGAAATGAAATGTAAAACTAGCAAGAACCCTAGAGATTATTTCAAGAAACCTATCCTATCAGTTTTGAAGAAAAATGGCATCTAGCAACACAGTTTACTCAGAATATGGGATTTGTCATTTATAACTGGCCCAGATAAACACTGCAATGGCATAATCAGTCAGATTATTAAAGTCCTCAGGAAAAACAGATATAAGCTTTGCAGGACATTTTATTTGAAGCAAAATAATTTGGTTACTGATAAATTCAGATCTGAAAAAAAAAAAAATAGAAAAAGTGGCTGCTACAGAAAATTCTCAAATAAACTGTAGAAAAAGTTTTTTAAGGATATGTAGTAGCCAGGAAATTTTGGCTTTACTGAGAGGTCACCATAACTCTGAGCAGTTCTGGTCACCACAGTACAAAAAGGATGTGAAACTATTGGAGGGCGTCCAGAGAAGGGCTACAAAGATGGTGAAGGGCCTAGAGGGGAAGACATACAAGGAGCAGTTGAGGTCACTTGGCTGTTCAGCCTGGAAAAGAGGAGGCTGAGGGGAGACCTCATCATGGCCTACAGCTTCCTCATGAAGGGGATTAGAGGGGCAAGTGCCGATCTACTCTTTTTAGTGACCAGTGATACACTGACCAGTGACCTGAGGGAATGGAATCAAGCTGCAACAGGGGAGGTTCAGGCTGTATGTCAGGAAAAGGTTCTTCACCAAGAGGGCCGTTGCGCACTGGAACAGACTCCCCAGGGACATAGTCATGGCACCAAGCCTGTTGGAGTTTAAAAAGCGTTTGGACTATGCTCTCAATCATATGGTATGAATTTTTGGGTAGAGGTAGACCTGTGTGGAGCCAAGAGTTGGACTCGATGATCTTTGTGGGTCCCTTCCAACTTGGGTTATTCTATGATTCACTTAAAATATATATATATATATATATATTATTAGGCATAGCTCAGCCATCTGAGACCTTGAATATTGCAGATATTTATGTATATGATGCTGTGATAGGTGACAGGAGGAAATTTTCAAAAGCTCTACAGAAGACTTAAGCACCTGAAGTAGAGTTTGATGAGAATTATAAACCCCTAAATCCAAAATTATATATCATATGTATATATATGCATGACATAAATCTGAACTCCTAATCTTTAAAACTGTAGTCAGATATGCTGGCTAGAACTGTAAGAGATAGAGATGTCTATACCGCTGTGTTCTCTTCAGGTTAGACACATACTCAGAAAACTGAAGTAAATCGTAATTATTATGTCCTATATAAAGCACTTTGGGCAAAAACTAAATCTCAGGATTTACTCTTCCAAAACAAATCTCCTTCTCACTCAGTCTTGTTTTTCACCTCACCTTCTCTCCATTTTCAGTTTTTGTAACTGTGATATTTATTTTTTATTTTTATTTTTTATTATTATTTTTTATAATATGATAAAGCACATTTCCAGGAGAACAGGAAGAGCTACTTCCCATATACATAATGACTCCTCTGGCAATCACAAGTTTGAAACTCCCCAGATCCAGCAGCACCTGAGCAACCCAGAAAACACCCCAGATCCAGCAGCACCTGAGCAAGAAGTCTAAGTGCTCACTTGCAATATGAACAGTAAAGGGACTACCTCTCTCTGTGTTATTCAAACAAGAGTACTCTCCACTGTATTTTTGAGAGACTTAGTTTAAATATTTTTTTGGGGGGGAGGTAGATTTTGAATGAAGAATTGCAATTTGTATTGTGCTCAGATACCAATTATGGGGCATAAAAGCAAGTAGTGATAGGATAATTGGAGGACTTAATTTCTTGTCCACAGTATTTTAGAATTTTAAGGGACAAATAAAACTGCATCAGAAGGTAATCTTGTTTAATGGAAATGGATATGCAATTGGAACACTGCTCAACTAAGCTGAATATGTATGTTTTTTACCTACAGGGAAAAAAAAAAAAAAAAAAGAGGAAGGGGGATTAATTTTCTATCTCTTGATGCTCTGCTGGAGCTGTCATTACTATAACCACTTGAAAAGTGGAGTGAAAATTATAATTTTTATGATTTATGGCTTTTATAAGAGCAAGACTCTGCTGTGCAGTAGTTATACAGCTAATACAATTCAAAATATGAAAATGCTATCAGTTTTCCTCAGATTTGTTAAGGTCCACTTGATAGTTAGTTACAATGGAGAAACAGAAAACAGATACGTCAACACAATAATAGCTTTGAGCCTAACACAGACTGTTATCTTAGAAGTGTTATAAAATTTATTTGAATTCACTGTGATACAGGAATGTTGTATGATCCATGTGAATTGAAGTTCAGTTTCTCAGCTTGGTTATCAACCACATCAACCATATTTCCCCTGTACTCGGCTCTGGTGAGGCCGCACCTCGAGTACTGTGTTCAGTTTTGGGACCCTAACTACAAGAAGGACATGGAGGTGCTTGAGCGAGTCCAGAGAAGGGCTACGAAGCTGGTGAAGGGTCTGGAGAACAAGTCTTACGAGGAGCGGCTGAGGGAGCTGGGACTATTTAGCCTGGAGAAGAGGAGGCTCAGGGGCGACCTTATTGCACTCTACAGGTACCTGAAAGGAGGCTGTAGCGAGGCGGCAGTTGGTCTACTCTCCCATGTGCCTGGTGACAGGACGAGGGGGAATGGGCTAAAGTTGCACCAGGGGAGGTTTAGATTGGATATTAGGAAAAACTTCTTTACAGAAAGGGTTGTTAGTCACTGGAATAGGCTGCCCAGGGAAGTGGTTGAGTCACCATCCCTGGAGGTCTTTAAAAGACGTTTAGATGTAGAACTTAGGGATATGGTTTAGGGGATGATTTGTTAGTGTTAGGTCAGAGGTTGGACTCGGCGATCTTGTAGGTCTCTTCCAACCTAGACATTCTCTGATTCTGTGATTCTATGATATTTTTGGTAGACTCTATGGTTAAAATTTATTATTTCAAAAAATCTGTAAGGTGTTTATAACCTATATTGAGCAGGTTTTTTCACAATTACAGAGCAAGAACTGATTTAGATTTAATTTAAAAATTATACTATTTCCTGTCAGTGCTGAAGCCCAAGAAAATGTTTCTTGCTCTTTAGTAGAAACGTATTTTTATCATCAAACATATCAGTAGTTTTGTAAGTATTTTTACTTAAAGAAACATTTCTTCATTCAGACTACTTTATTTCCTTATGTACTTCTGTTCATAAATCCTCATTTTGTGGGGAAAAATTCCCAAATTCCCACCAGAATTATTTTTGAGCATTCAGGAAGAACATTTCTTCTCAGCTGCAGCGAAAGCTTAAATAAAACTTAAAGATATACTGCTTTTTTAAAAGGATTAAAATAAAATAATAATAATAAAAAAAACAGAGTACATTTTCATTCATATAATGATTTTAAATGTAGACAGAAAGATTAATGCAATAAATATCACACAACTTCTTACAGAACTCAGACGTTTGATATATTTCAAGTTGAATCTTTTGCTTTACTTGCTTGTTTATGAGCTTTTTCCCAAATCTGTTATCCTCTGCGTGCAGTTCCCAGTGCAATTAATTAAAGAATGCAAATTCCAGTGAACTAAAAAACTGTCTGTAACATAAAAAAGAACAGCATAAATGAATCTGTTCCTCTGACATTTTTTTCCCTAATTTTAAAAATTAGGGAAACATGAACAATTATTGAAATAACCAACTACGTGTAGGTAAGTCTAAAAACACAACTTTCAAGAGGTCAATGAAAGATAAATTTAAAGAAACATTTAAACAGAATTTTCTTAGGGTGGAGGGCGCAGAGGAGGAAGGAGAGGAAAGCTGTCTGCTTAGTCATCCTTTTCCCAAGTCCATAATTAATTAGATAGTAACAACTAAGCAGAGCTGCAGAACAAGCTGTTTATAAATCCTAATACTGCAAATTCCTTCTCAAAAGCTTCACTCTCTCCATGTGCTTATTCTCATTAGGAATTTTGATAAATACAACATGAATAGAGAGCGTGGTTTCTTTCTTTCTTGTGCACATAACTACCTAATTTTGTCATATAGTTAAATAAATAAATAATATTTAATAATAATAATAATAGAAAAATCAAAACTCTGGCATAATACACCCTGGGTATTTTTGGATCTAGAGACATAATAAGAGCTAATATTAAGAGACTTTTCCACATTACTTATTTTAATTGGCTGGGGAAGAAAATCAAAAGAGAATGAGAGAAAAATGATTATTTTTTTTTTTTTTTCAGTTGTTTTTCTGTGTTTCTTAAAGTTCTCAGTTACAAGTTTTAATCTTCTTTAGTGATACTGAGGCTGGAATCACCACACTTTAAATAAGAAGACTATCTTATTTAGCGTGCACAGTAGGTACTCCCTGTAAGGACATTTATTCTATAAGCAAGATCTTAATTGCTATCTTTATGCTGATGACACCCAAATCTAATAGGTATATCAAACAGTTCATGATGACTTAGATAAACCTGTCCCTAGTCTGGAAATATATTAGATGTTCAGTGTTGTGTGTCTGCTAACATTTGGTGTTTAAAACAGAATTGATTTTCTTTGGCCCATCGCCTGCTAAATAGCACTTCCTCATTTATGGTACCATTTGTTGGGAATATAAAATTGTCTTCTCACTAAATAATTGCAGTATTATGTTTAACCCTGAAACTTGTTCTGAGGGACACATTGTTAAGACTTCATATTTCTATGTCAGGAATTTAGCAAGGTTAAGGAAATTGCTGTTTCAGCAGGATCTAAAGCTTTTGATTTATGTCATACAGCATCAAGGTGGAAAAATATAGTTTGTTTGTAGACTTATCCTAGATGTTTGCTTTACACACTTCAGCTGTATAAAATTCAACACCTACAGCATTTGTCAGAAATCCACAAGAACATGTCTGAGGAATATGTTGGCTGTCTGTCAAAATGATTTTGAGATACTTGTCATTTAGAAATTCTCACTCAGATATTAGCAAATTAGAAAGCATAGGTGGCTGATGACAACTAAAAACCTAAATCAGATTTTGATTCATTTTTACTTAGTAATTCTGTGTTATTTTCCAATGTTTCTCTAAATGAGTACTCCAGAATTCACTGTTGTTCTCTGGAAAGTGATTAAGTCATTCAGAGGAGATGCTTATTTTAATAGTTCATTTTACTTCTTCAGAAGTCCTTCATATGCACTGATAGAAATTGCTAAACTGCTTGAACTATTGTATGGCATTTTATTTGGAAAAACACTTATTTAGTCTGACTGAGATCTAAGTATTTGATCTGAATTTAATTTAGTTTTTATGAAACCCTGAGGTTTTAGGAAATAGAAGGTGGAATGATCAGCTGATACTCAATCTTGAAATTCAGGAAAGATAAGCTATGTAGTGTTATACTTACCAACAGGCACACTTTACTGCTCAGAATACTTTTCAATTTTCTTTTTATTTCCTAATAAACTGAATAAATAGACTCCTGTCATTATTCCCATTGGGCTCATTTACATTTACATTTTCTTAAAATATGTATCTAACCTCTTTCCTGCTGTCAGCACTGTGTACTGTCAAGTGATAGAAAGTAATTTTGCAGTAGGTTGATAAGAGATGAGGTTTCTGTTTCTGATACTGAGAGCCAGACCAGTACCACTTCTCTAAACTCTTTGCAGAACCGTGTCCACTAAATTAAAGGTATGTGTCCAAATGTTTCTAATTTTTCTATTCAAGTTGCACATTGTCACAAGTTTAAACCATGCACAGGTAAGTGCTAAAGTCTTGCATTACTGGGTCAAAACAGAGTCATTTAACTAAATATAGCAAAAAATATATTTATTGGACTACAACAAATGAGAAGCGAGGTGGCTGCAGCATTCTTTTTGAACAATATTGGCCATAGGAAAAGTCACACAATAAGGTAAATTCATTCTTCTATGTAGGTCAAAACCTTCAAAGCAAGATTGCAGCAACAAAACACTACACTAAAGTTTGACTTCTTTCTTGGTATTTCTTTTGATGGTATACAACTACAAGCAAAGGCCATACTTCACACCTAAAGACAAGAATTATGATTCTCTAAATTAAGCTGGAGATATTCCAGCAATGCTGTATCTGTATGTTATTTTGTTATTCATATTGAGCAAAATATTTGAAATAATGAGGAGAAAAAGACAGTCTGAAAAGTTGTTTTATCTAAACAATATTTTACCTAAATTACATAATTGACATGTTTTTCAACTATTAAGATTCTTTTTAAAATAGGTATTTAAAATAATGTGTTTAATTCAAACCTTTCTTCTTGCTTAGTGACTGTAACTAGTGAACTAGTTACCAAAACAAAATGAATAAAAATGTCATCAGCATTAATTAATGCTTATCTGATTTTAAATGTTTCATTTTGCTACCATTACAAAGAATATGTTTTCTTCATTTACATGCATTTAACTTCAATCTTTGAGCCAAGAATGTGTGCTTATTTAGAAAAGATATGTCTATTCATAAGTTAAACATGTGCTTAACTTTTGCTCTCTATATTAGAGCATTTTTTGATGCTGTTGAGCTTGGGGTTGGGAATGATAAGGTAGAGTCCCTGTGGATAAGGATCAGGGGGTTGGCCAACACGGCAGACATCCTGGTGGGGGTCTGTTATAGGCCGCCAAACCAGGATGAATGGACTGATGAGGTTCTATAAGCAGCTGGCTGAAGTTGTTCAATTGCCAGTGCTTGTTCTCATGGGGGACTTCAACTTCCTGGACATATGCTGGAAATACATTATTGCCCTGAGGAAGCAGTCTAGAAGGTTCCTGGAGTGCATGGAAGACAGCTTCCTGACTCAGCTGGTTAGTGATCCAACCAGAGGGGGTGCCCCACTAGACCTGCTGTTCATGAACAGAGAAGGACTGGTGGGAGATGTGGTAGTGAGTTGTGTTGGGTAGAGTGACCATGAAATAGGAGAGTGCTCTGTTCTTGGTGAAGTCAGGAGGGGCATCAGTAAAACTGCTACCTTGTACTTCTGGAGGGCAGACTTCTAATTGTTCATGACACTGGTAGGGAGGGTCCCTTGGGAATCAGTCCTGAAGGGCAGTGGGGTCCAGAAAGGCTGAACGCTCCTCAATAAGGAAGTCTTAAAGGGGCAGGAGCAGGTTGTCCCTGTGTGCCATAAGATGTACCAGCAGGGAAGACCAGTGGGACTGAACAGGAAGTTTTTGCTGAGTGTCTGGAAGAAAAAGAGAGTTTTATGTCTTCTGGAAGAAGGGGCAGGCAACTCAGGGAGAGTACAAAGAAATTGCTAGCATATGCAGAGAAAAAATCAGGAAGGCCAAAGCTCAGCAGCACGAGCTCAACCTTGCCGTTATGGTCAAGGATAACAAAAAATGTTTTTATAAATATATTAACGGCAAGAGGAGGGCCAAAGAGAATCTCCATCATTTACTGAACGCAGGGGGGAACATGACTACTGAAGATAAGGGAAAGACTGAGGTTCTTAATGCCATCTTTGCATCTGTTTTTACTAGCCAGACCACTTATTCTCAGGGTACTCAGCCTCCTGACCTGGAATGGGATTAGGAGCAGAAGAATCCACTCACAGTTCAGATGGAAACAGTTAGAGACCTGCTGCTCCATGTGGACTCTCACCACTCCATGGGGCCAGATGGGACCCACCTGAGGGTGTTCAGGGAGTCGGTGGATGTGACTGCTGGGCCATTTTCTATCATCTATCAGTGGTCATGGTCATCTGGAGAGATTCCAGATGACTGGAGAGTTGCTAATGTGATGTCCATCTCTAGGAAGGGTCATAAGGAAGATGCGAAGAACTACAGACTTGTCACCCTGACCTTGATGCCAGGAAAGGTGATGGAATAGGTCATCTTGAATACAATTATGCAGCATATGCCAGACTACTGGGGGATCAGGCCCATTCAGCATGGGTTCATGAAAGGCAAGTCCTGCCTGATCAGCCTCATCTCCTTTTATGGCTGGCTGACCTGCCTGGTGGATGAGGGAAAGGCTGTTGATGTACACTACCTAGACTTCAGCAAGGCCTTTGACATGGTCTCCCATAGTATTCTCCTGGAGAAACTGGCAGCCCATGGCTTGGACAGGTATGCTCTTTGCTGTGTTAAAAACTGGCTGGACGGCCGGGTCCAGAGAGTGGTGGTGAACAGAGTGAAATCCAGCTGGTGACCGGTAAAAAAAAAAAAAAAAAAAAAAAAAGAAGACATCTCTTCCAGCTGTTCAGGAAATCAATGCAGAGCACTGCAGGTTGGGAAAGTACTTGAGGAAGTTTCACTATATACATTCCCAAGGTTTATGCAGTTTCTGAAGCTTCTAGATTTTGATCACTGTTTAGAAATTTTCATCAGACTCTTCTTATGGCTGTGCTTATATTCTTGCCATGATTTTTATCTTGCCTTCTTTCCGTTCCTGATTGCTCAGCTCTAAATATATAGTTTCTCTCTGTAAATCCATCTCAGCAGCTACTCCCCTTACGCTTTTGAGAACTTTACCACAAACCTCTTCTATTACTTTCTTACAGATACTTTGGAATTAAACATGTGTTAAAAGGAAGGAGTAAGGAAGGAATCATTGTGCCTTCTCTTACTGTCATATAGTCGCAGGTTTAGACAGAGACTTTCATATCAGAGTTCTGCATCATTTAATTGCCTCATTTTTGCAACGGAACTTCTGTCCCTTTATTTCCAGACTAAGTCAAAACTTTCTAAGCAAAGCCTCTTTTAAGTAACTCCCCTTCCTCACAAAGCCCAAAACACTCAGGACTGTACTGTTCAGTTTGAAGTACAAAGAGAAATCTTGAAGCCCACTGTAGTTCTATTCATGCTCAGATAACTGCTGAAAATGTGGGAAGGTGCCAAACTCAGAGCCTGCCACAGTAAGACAATCCTAAAATGTTAGTTTAGGTCACTTAGTGTTAACTAATCAGACAAATTAATTCTCTCCCTTTCTCTCTCTCTGGTGCTTTCTAATCTGCTGTGGCTTTATTTTTAATAGTTTCTATTTTTTACCAAATTGCAATTCTTATGATAGACCAGCTACATTTAGCGGGGCTGTATCTAAGGACCAAGGCTACTATTATTGACTATTCTCAAGGGGAAATGAATTGCTGGTTGGAAGAAATTTACTTACCCCATACTCTTTTTAAAGTAATGCTTTCTTAGTGGTATTCAGAATTCTGTTGACTTTCCCATATGTGTCTCAAAGCAAAGCTGTTTATACTCAAATCTGTCAAGCTCATAGTTTGCTGCAGAGTGGCTCATCAGTGCTTTGCTTAGCTCTTTCCACAAGCATTCAGTTGCTTTTCAATTTCTGTAGTCTTGCAGTGTCCCATATTACCTCTAACTGCTTTCCACAAGAAAAGCAGTGCTTTCCTGAGGAGTGTCCTTACTATATTCTATAGCCATTTTGCTCTTGGATGTTGCTTATATATACCTACATACCTATATACCTATTATGAATTTGTCTACCCAAATAAATTTAAAAGTCAACCTTATTGACATGCAGATTTTATTGCTGATAGGATAATTTATGGACTAGCATACAGTTAGAGCCTCCGCCATTTTGAGATCCATTTATTTTCACAGGGACTGTACTTAAGAAGTAGGGTTGCTGTGGGATATCTTGTACTTGTACATAACTTTGTGAACATACCCGAAAGAAAAACATTGCTTCATTGTTGAATAAACTCCCTTAAGATTTCTTGCCATCACAGCATCTACATAGCTGATACCCTGCTGATGATTAATGGTTTATCATTCAAGTGTTAATTTTGGGTACTTATGAAAAACTTATTCAGGTGACAATCACACATATTCAAGAAAGGAATTTGTTTTTGCACACCTTCTGATTGCCATCTCTCAATAAACATCATAATGTTTTCATTATTGGATCACAATATTTTTCCTTGATGGTAAAAGTCTTCTATTTGCTTAAATGAAAATAAGAATGCAATTATTTATAACTATGAATAATACACATCTTAATAGATAATCACAGATATATAAGGATGATTTTTGTTTTCTGGTAGCCCATATTCATGGCTTTCTAAAATTACCAGTAGAGTACTCACATACATTCTTATAGTTAACATTGGGCTTTTTAAGAAGCAACTGCTTCTATTATCAGATAATAAATGAATAACATAATAGACATTAGTACTGATTGAATAACATTAATATGATAAAATATTTTAAGTGACTTATTTATGTTTTCTGTATTCATGGTTTTATTTACCTACAGCAAAAAGATTGGGGAGATACTTTCTGTGTTTTTTATCTGATTATATGAATAATTCAAATATGTTACACTGTAAATGTGAATGATGTTTTCCCTTCTCCATGTAGTTGCTTGAAACTTTTTGAACAGCAGTTCTAAAAACCCAGAAAGTAAATGCATACAGTGGGAGTAGGAATATTGTATCATTTTTGAAAACTTTTTTTTCAGTATTTAAGAAGAAATTTTAGTAGTGTTAATGATAAAACCTTTATGTACAAATAATAAATTTCATGGTATAATGATAAACAATTTATATTGCAGTTTGTATTTATTATATGTTTAAGGAAAAAAAAAAAGTAAAAAACTTACAATTTATTGTTTGAGCATTTTAAGTCCAGCATAACAATTACTGATTGGTGTTTTTATTGGGGAGGGGGGAGGCAAAAGAAATAAAAAAATAGAATAAATCAATATTCAATGGTTTCTTTTCTCCTTCTTTTTCTTTCTTTCTTTCTTTCTTTCTTTCTTTCTTTCTTTCTTTCTTT
>CM021772.1:13287182-13306788 GCA_011076525.1 Nettapus auritus
CCTTCCCTTCCCTTCCCTTCCCTTCCCTTCCCTTCCCTTCCCTTCCCTTCCCTTCTCTTCCCTTCGTAAAAACAAAACAAAACAAGAACAACAACATCATCAACAACAACAAAAACACTTCTGTCTCAGCCAAAACCAGGGCAAGAGAATATCTTTGTATGGAATGTATGGAATTGCAAACTACTAAATTATTCTGCACATGACAGGCATTTAGATTACAAACTCTGTTTTAATGTAAATGTAAAGTAGGGGGTTTTATTTTTTTCCCTAAAATAAAGCTGATATACATAACAAAATTGTGATTCACACTGCAAGTGGCATTTTCTAGAAACTCCTGCCATTTAGTAGTACTAAAAATGATTTACCATCTGTCTGTTCTCTTCACTCATTTGTTTTGCTGTCTGGACTCATGCTATGTACTTACTGAAGGAAGAGAGAAAGTAAGCATAAGGAATGCAGATCATAGAATCATAGAATATTATATCCTCATTCCAGCAAGCACTCTCCGCTTGCTGTGTCCTGTCCCCTGAATAAGCTTCTTTAGCATGAACTCACATGTTTTGATGATGTATGCCATCAGTAATGACACAGAATAAATATAATTCAAATGTCAGGTTGCATCTGTTTGTCAGATAGTGTTCACTTTCTTTTTGTCCACTTTGAACATGGCGAACCAGCCAGGTCATGGTACAGCATAGCAGTTTGTGCGGCAGTTCACTCAGGAGGGTGCAGGGAGGGCACTGAAGCTGGACTGGCTCGACCAGGGAGCAGTGGTATCCACCTGGCAGAAACCTCTCAGAGCTCAGCACCCACCACAACTGATGCAGCTTCCCAGACAGAGCTCTGGAGGAACCCACCACCTGCAGGTGTCAGGCTACAGGGTGAGCCCTATGCCTACACCAGCACAGGAGTGAGCACAGCAGTGCTCAGGAGTGAGTACAACCATGGGAGGTGCACCCAGGTGGAGGCACTCCTCTGCCTAGTGACAGAGCTCGGGGAGAAGGTGAGTGGATTGAAGAGTATCAGGCAGTCAGAGGTGGAGACAGACTGCTGGAGTTGCTCCCTACCTTCCATGGGACAGGTCCAGCATACAGAAGGGACACACTGTATGGAAGATTCCCTATCCTCTCCCCACTTGGCTGCACACAGTGACCTAATGGACAAGGGTTAGTAGCAACAAGTCCCTGCCTGGTGTGGCTGGTGCATTTCCTCAATGAATACCCCACCTTCCCAGGTGCCTGTGTGCAATAGGTATGAGGCTCTGCAAGTGGAACCAAATGATATTGGGGAATATGGTTCATCTAGCTTGGAGGTGTCACTGAGGTTAAGTTGTTTTATGCCCTGCATCAAAACTGTTTGCACAAAGACAAAAGGTTGTGTTATTGTCAGAGGAGACTCCCTTCTGAAGGGAACAGAAGACCCAGGATGCTGACAAGACCCTCTTCATGGGGAAGTCTGCTGCCTCCCAGGGGCCTGGGTTAGAAATGGAAAATGAGAAATCTTCCTCAACCCTCAGATTAAGGGATCAGGAGCACAAGTAGTGTTTTCTTCTATCCCTCCAGTTGCAGACAATGATTAGGGGAGAAACAGGAAGAGGCAGCAGATCAATACCTGGCTCTGAGCCTGGTATCACCATCAGATTGTGTTTTTTTTATTATTATTTTTATTTTATTTTTGATCATGGGTCATTTTACAAGGCAGCAGGCCTGCTGGCAATGGATGTGGCTCACCTGTCTCTAAGGGCAAATAGGATCTTTGCTCAAGAGTTAACAGAGCTCACTGAAAGGGCTTTACACCAGATTTGAAAGGGGAAAGGGATAAAAACAGGCTTGCTAGAGATAAGCCAGGGTGCAGTATGCCAGTGGTTGTGGGATGATGTGCTAGCAAGGTCCTTTGGTCTGCAATCCCAGTGCAGCTAGGGGATGGAGAGCCATGCATTAACAAAGGCACAAGGGATACTGATGGATTAGAAATTATAGAAGTACCTGACATAGGAATTTGGGCTTCCCCCTCCTCCATCCCTCTATCCTCCCCCTTTGCCCCCCTCCCCCCCACTCTGGGTACCCAACCCCCTGAATTGGTAGATAAGGATTCGGAGCAGAATGAAGCCCTCATAATCCAAGAGGAAATGGTTAGTGACCTGCTACACCACTTAGATGTACACAGCTTTAGATAGTAGACAGGTGGGATACAATTAACGATAATGAAGGAACTGGTGGAAGTGATCGCCAACCCAGTGTCCATCACATATCAGCAGTCCTGGCTATCATGGAAAGTCCCAGCTGACCGGCAGCTAGCAGATGTAATGCCCATCTACAAGAAAGACCAGAAGGAGGATCCAGAAAACTACTGTCAGTTTGACCTTGGTGCTGGGGAAGGTTATGAAGCAGATTATCTTGAGTGCCACCAGACAGTACATACAGGACTACTAGGTGATCAGGACCAGTCAGCATGGGTTTGTTAAAAGCAGGACCTGCTTGATGAACCTGACCTCTTTCTATGACAAGGTGACATGCTTAGTGGATTAGGGCAAGGCTGTGGATGTTGCCTACCTGCACTTCAGTAAAGACTTTTATGCTGTTTCCCACAGCATTCTCCTGGAGAAATTGGCTGATCATGGCTTGAATAGGCATATGTTTTGCTGGGTAAAAAACTGGCTTTGTGGCCTGGCCCAAAGAGTCGTGGTGAATGGAGTTAGATCCAGTTGGAGTCCAGTCACTAGTAGTGTCCCCCAGGGCTCAGTGCTGGGGCCAGTTCTCTTCAATATCTTTATCAGTGTTCAGGATGAGGGAATCGAGTACATCTTCAGTAATTTTGCAGACAACACCAATTTGGGCACAAATGCTGATCTGCTCAAGGGTAGGAGGGCTCCACAGAGGGGTCCGGATAAGCTGGACTGATGGGCCAAGGCAAACTGTATGAGGTTCAATGAGGCCAGCTGTATGAGTTTTGACAAGACCAAGTGCCAGGTCCTGCACTTCGGACACAATAACTCCATGGAACGCTACAAGCTGGAAGAAGAGTGGCTGGAAAATTGCCTGTCGGAAAAGGACCTGGGGGTATTGGTCAATAGCTGGCTGAATATGATGCATTGCTGTGCTCAGGTGGCCAAGAAGACTGACAGCATCCTAGCTTGTATCATAAATGGTGTGGCCAGCCAGACCAGGGAAATTATTGTTCCCCTCGCTTTGGCTCTGGTGAGGCTGTACCTTGAATTGTGTGTTCAGTTTTGGGCTCCTCACTAGAAGAAGGACATCGAGGTGCTGGAATGTGTCCAGAGAAGGGCAATGAATCTGGTGAAGTGTCTGGAGAACAAGTCTTATGAGAAGAGGTTGAGGAACCTGGGGTTGTTTAGCCTGGAGAAATGAGGCTCAAGGGAGACCTTATCATGTTCTACAATTACTTCAAAGAAAGTTGTAGTGGTGGGGTGGGGGAACTTCTCCCAAGGATCAGACTCTTCTCCCAAGCACCAAAAGACAGGACAACAGGAAATGGTGACAAGTTGCTCCAGGGGAGTTTTAGTTTGGATATTAGGAAACTTTATTCACCGAAGTGTTTGTGAGGTATTTGAACAGGCTGCCCAGGGAAGTAGTCACCATCCCTGGAGGTATTCAAAAGATGTGTAGCTGTGATGCTTAGGGACATGGTTTAGTGGTATACTTAGCACTACTAGGTTAACAGTTGGACTAGATGACCTTAGAGGTCTTTCGCAACCTAAATGATTCTATGAAAAACAAAACAAAGAAACAAAGAAACAAAAACCACTATGGTTTTATGATTTTTCCATTTGTTTCTTTGTTCTGCTGTCATAGAGACATCTCAACTCTCTTGGCCCTCCTTGTCTTCATGGAACCTTTAATAACTTCCATATGAAAACTACTGCAATTTTTTCAGGGTTAAAAAGAATTTTGCAAAAACATATAAACAAAAATATATACAGCTGATACTAAGTTGTGCCAGTAAGCAATTATTTGAATAATGTAGAATATATGTTGTGTTTGTACAAGTAGCTTAAGAAAATATGGAAATTAAATCATAAAAGGATAGATTTTTAGGTGAAAAAACAGCATTCCACTGTCTGGCAATACCTCTTGTAATATATAAATATTAAAACTTAATGTAGTGTACTCTAAACCATCAAGCCTCCATTGTATGACTAAATTAGGATAGTTATTTTTAGAAAGTCATATTAATTCAAATGCATTCAAGATGACTAAGAATACATCTTTCGTCTCTGTTTGTAGTAATCACATTGTTACAAAAATAAATTATTCCTCCAGTGCTGATTTTTCCTCGGTAAAAACATCATGCTCAGGAAGACTTCAAATGAAAATTATGATGGATTTATTATTATTATTATTATTATGATTTTTTGTTATACATGGTTAGATTATTTGTACATTATTTTTGTAATAGTGAAAGTATAATACAAATCTCTAGGAATCCTTCCTTTCGCTTTGTTGTGTTTTTAAGATTAACTATGCACAAAACGAGAAAAAATAGTAGTTTAAGACTTGAAATTATTCTTTAATTATTCGCTTCTTTGGCAATACAAAAGAACCATTATGGATGCTAAAATGCATACAAATACAAATACAATTAATATATATATATATGTGTACGCACACACATATATATAAGCTGCACTTTGCAAGGAAATAGGATCATTTCTGCAGCAGAACAGAGATTACTTATTATATATATACATAGATTTTACCAATTCTTATCTACAATATTCACTCTTTAATTGCAGTCTTTAATTACTTGCTTACTATTTTATTAAAATTGGATTCTATGGAACTCTGTTCAACCTGCATTTCAGCATTCCTTACTCAAATGCCAGTAACAAAACAACTTAGATTTCATGTTGATGAACACTTTCTCCAAACTCTAGTTATTTCTTCAGTCTGCACTCAGTCACCAAAGAACTCAGTATTTTAAAATCTTATTGCATCCAGGTAAAGGTATTGTTTAACAGTTATCTGGTCCTTGGGAAGTGAAGCACTGTGTGTAGGCAGATGAAACCAGCACAGAAATAAATAAAGAAAAAATACAAATGGTTCTTTAAAACATACTTATAATAGATGGTCATTTTCATTTCTATTTTAAGAGGGTTGATTAGAATGCTTATTTTTAGAATAAACTGTTGAAAACAAATTGAAATTCACATTGGTACTGAGCCCAGAAGGCTATCAAGGTGGTGTCATAATTTGTTATAAATTTCAATCCTACATTTTGCCAAAAACATAAGTAAAACAAAACTCCAAAATCCTGGTCTGGCAGAAAACCACCTGATAAACTTTGAAACACAGGAACACAATCATGGTATAAATATAATGCTTTGCTCTGATTTTGCAACAGATTTGAGAATCAACAGACCACTTGCAAAAATGATGAATGTGCACTGATTGTTGACGATGTGTATGTGGAGTGTGCTAATGAACAGCAATCCATCAGTGTAAACATATAATTTTGCAGTCATTACCTGTACATTAACATTTGATTTAATATTTTGTCAAACTCAAGTGGAAACACATAACTGAAGAAAATTTCATTTGGATAACTCCTCAGTAGAAAAAATAGCCTAAATCTTTAAAGAGCATGACAGCACACATTGATTCCACCCTTCTGCTCCACACACACATACACACACTCACTCCACCTTCGTGGGAGCTGTTCCACTGAAAGCTATGGTAGTATACTGGAATTTTGTTAGGATAGCTTGAACTGTGTGTGCCTTCTGCATGATTGCTGAACTTTATTCTCTGTTGCTGAGGAATAAGCTTCAGCAATAAGATTCAGTTAAACCTCTGAAAATTCCAGATC
Source organism: Nettapus auritus (assembly GCA_011076525.1). Classification (NCBI taxonomy): domain Eukaryota; kingdom Metazoa; phylum Chordata; class Aves; order Anseriformes; family Anatidae; genus Nettapus; species Nettapus auritus. The sequence goes on from CM021772.1 coordinate 13,293,009, forward strand.
ATTTACAGTATCTGTAAAGGAAAAAACACAGAGGAGAAAAACAACCAACCAACCAAACCAAACCAACCAAACAATGAAACAAAAGACACCACCACTGTCTAAAGCCAGTAGACACTGAAAATGTGAAGATGGATTTTTACCCTATGACCCTTCATTCATGGCAAATAATGATAACAATGAAAATAAATAACAGATTATAAATGTTGAAAATCAGCTTCTGACACTGAACGTACATCATAAATATTGTTACAAATACATGTACAACTAAATACAGGGCTGTGGTGGTTTTACTCACCTGAGTAGCTGAACTCCACCACAACTGCTCTCTCACTCCCCCTCCTTAAAGGGAAAGGGGAAGAAAATACAATGAAAAGGGCTCAAGGATTGAGATAAGGACAGGGAGATCACTTGACAATTATTGTGTGAGGAAAAACTGACTCAGAGTAGGGAGATTAGATAAATTTATTGCCTATCACTTACCAACTAGAACAGAGAAAAACTAAAAGCAAACTAAAAACACCTTTCCCACCTCCAGCCTCTTATCCTCCTCCCTGTGAGCAGCACAGGGGAACAGGAAGCGGGGGCTGTGGTCGGTCCATGACACTTTGTCTCTGCTGCTCCTTCATGGTCACTCTCTTCCCCTGCTCCACATGGGGTACCATCCTTCCCAAACTGATCCTGTGTGGACTTCACACAGGCAGCAGCTCTTCACGATTTGCTCCATCAAGGGTCTGTACCGTGGGGTCCATCTGTCAGGAGCAAACTGCTCCAGCACAAGTCCCCCATGGGCGGCAGCTCCCCCCAGAATCCCTGCTCCTGTGTGGGCTCCTCTCCACAGGCTGCAGCTCAGGCCCAGGGCCTGCTCCTGCCACAGCCTCCTCCAGGCCACATCTACCTGCTTGTCCGGGGGCTCCTCCACGGGCTGCAGTGTGGAGATCTGCTTCATGTGGGATGCATGAGCTGCAGGGGGACAGCTTGCTCCACCATGGGCCTCTCCACAGGCTGCAGGGGAACTTTTATACAAGTGAGTTTTCTTGCAAATAACTAGTAAAAATTTGAAGAAGGGTATATATCTTGGGAAGGGAGGGAGGGAGGGAGGGAGGAAGGAAGGAAGGAAGAACACTGATTCAGGACTTCTGAATTTTAGCTGTCAAAAGGCAAAAATTTTGACATATTGACAAATATATATATATATAATATATATTTACAACCAAATATATATATAATATATATATATATATATTTGCAACCAAAATAACTTTAAAAGGGAATACTTAATGCCATAATATAATGTCTTGCACAGTAGGCTGTATTCACTTGGTTTTAAACTAAACTCCCAGAATTTCCATGCTGATCCAGGGTAGATCAAAATATAGTTTTATATAATGGTTGGCAATATACATTTTATATAATGGTTGGTGGAATAATTTCTTGTTGAAGAACAAAACAACAACAACAACAAACTTTTTAAACATTAACATCATAAGAATGTTTTGTTTTTAGAAAATGATGCCAGTCTGGGTTCTCAGTGAATGCTTTTCAAAATCAAGCCCTTCAAGAACCAAAATCAAGCCCAATCAACAGTTTATTGCGTTCCAGCTTGTGCCCATTGCCTATTGTTCTGGCACTAAGCACCACTGAAAAGAGCCTGGCTCCATATTCTTTGCACGCTCCCTTCAGCTATTTATAGACATTGATAAGGCCCCACCTGAGCCTCCGTTGGACTCTTTCCAGTATGTCCACATCTGTCTTGGAGTGGAGGGCCCAGAACTGGACACAGTGTTTCAGATACAGATTCACTAATGCTAAGTAGAGGGAAAGCATCACATCTCTTGACCTGAATAACCCAAATTATCTGAATTTACGTCTCCAGAATGAAAATTTAAAGACCATAATTGTGGATATTATTTCAAAATTCACCATCATTAATGCCTGAACAGAAGTTTTACAAATAACATTAAAGGCACTATTTATTTGCCTGTATTTTCAGAATACCGTGGAAACATTTCTTAAGACTGATATATTTGGGGGAGAGTTCTTAAATGCATTTCTGCAGTGCTATCAGATGAAGGAATGCTAATAAAGAGTTGAAAGCAAAGTTAATAAGGCTTTGTGAAAATATTCTTCTAAATAGGAAATTACAGCTATAAAGCTATTTTTTTTTTTAAAGTAAAAAATGTTTTTGGAAAAAAAAATACAGATGTTACTAGTCTGTAAAACACTATATTTTAGGAGTATTGGAATGCCTTTGCAAATGATATTGCATTTCATAGAATCCCAGGGCTATGATTTGGAAACAAACTTTTATAATTTGTCATAGGTGGTTTCTTGAAAAGGGAGCATCAGCCACAGTCTGATTGATTGTTATTGCGTATATTTTTGTAAATGTGTTATAACCTATTTGGATTAAATATTCTATATAACTAGAAAACCATTATCTGGATGGGATTTCAAAGAAATATGGGTAAAAATGTAATGCACATGTATCAGTTTGTTGAATTATTCTTCCATGGTACTTTTCTCAAGATCTGTGAAACACCTAGTTTATAGTTTTTTGAGGGAAAAAATAAAATAAAATAAAATAAAGGCAGAAGAGGGAAAGGAAGGCAAGGAAAGGTAATGAGAGCTAAAAGAAAATTCTTGAATTACATTGAATTGCATATTTTAAGGCTCTTTGCAATGTACATTTAGGATTTTTAGAGCTTATTTTTTATTTTTAAAGAAAACCCAAGGAAGTTAGATTATCACTTAATGCATTACATACCAAAAGTTTATTGTAAAAATTAAAATTAATTTGATTTAGACATACTGTTAACTGAAAATTAGCTTATGAACCTTGAGTGAATAGCAATGAGACCACACACATGGGACTAGTCTACAGTAGTCAGCATTTGTACCAGAAAAAGTCTCATATTACACATTTTCCTTGGCAATCCTAGGAGAAGAAGAAGTCTTGAACCCATAGATGAACTCAAAAAGTTACAGAAAGAGTCAACAATAGTAGATAATTCTAGTAATAGAGTAATAGATAGATACTAGATAATTCTAGTAGATAGAAAAGTAAATTCTTAACAATGTAGTGTATGTAAGAAGGTGATAGGTGAAGTTAATAAATTGTGTCAAGACTTTCAAAAGTATTACTATGGCAAGATGTGTATTTTAAGTGTAAATACACTTGATGTCAAAAGTGCCAAGAGAACAAATGAAAAAAGGGGTATCTCAAACAGCACTGTATAAAAAATACAAACACCCTAAAAAATAATAAACCATTTTGAAGATATTTGTTGGACCACTTTAAAATGTATTTTAACATTCTGCTTTGTAAAAGCAATTGTGAAATTAAAAGTAAGAAGATATTCAAAACCAAGTATCACTTAGGGTTCGAACAGACATATCCAAGGGAAAGAAAATGATACAACAAAGCTCTCCTTGCACACACCTTGTTCCCACTCCACAACCTGATATCAAAACATAATACTTCCATACTGACTAAAACATTGTGTGAAGCAGAGTTCTGGAAGTTAAAGAGCACTTTGTAAAGAAAAGAACAGAAAGTGTATTGCTCACATGAGAGGAAAAACCCATCATGAAATGAGGTGAATTGAGAAAGAAAAGCTGAAACAAAAAAAATCAAAATTACAAGGACATATTGGCAATAGAGTAAAAACAAAACAAAACAAAACAAAACAAAAAAAACATATACAAGTTAGATATAAAGCACAATATCAAGCTGGCTACACACTTATAGTTCCATATGCTGTATCAAAATCCAGTTAAAGCTTCCTGGCCGTTTGCAGTAGGTAGAGAATCCAAATGAATGGCTCAATCAACAACAGCAAAAAAGACCATCCTAAATAGAACAGATTAAATAGATTAATGGATCATCACAGAACAAAACTACTTTAAAATGTTGGCCAATTTCCAGTAATGGCTTGACTTTAAAAGCATGAGAAAATTTCCCTTTTACAGATTAGCTATTATTCTGTCTTAATTTAAAAGCAATTTTTAATATTTTAAAAGTTGAATTAAAGATTAGGTAACCCCTGGAACTAATATGTAGTAATTAATAAGCAAACAATAATTTAAGTTAGCCATTATGCTTTTAAAATTATATTTCAGTCCTAAAAGTAATTCTGTCTAAATTTGCAAAAAAACTACCAAACACCACCATCACCACCACCACCACCAACAAACACAATCTTTTTCTGATGAGATCTCTGGAAAAAAATTCTTTCATATTCTTCCACCTCAAACACACTTGATAGACAGCAGGCATGGCACACCTTCTCTGTGATGTCATTATATTCAAAGGCTAAGAATGTGACACAATATAAAAATAGTCCTAGTGTAACTAGCAGCTAGTATAATCTATGCCTTGTAAATGAGAGCCTGTGTGAATTTTAATATATTTTTAATATATATTTGTAGTGATACATTAGAAAGGTCTAAGCTGGAAGTCCATAAGGGGCATTATATGGTTTATAATGTTTAATGAATGATTGATGCTATTTTTTAACAAAATATATGGAAGGGAAAATTGTGGTTTCATTTTTAAGTGTGTCTTTAGTTCATGTCTTTTCAGTATTGTTATCAGATACTTATTGTATCAGTCACTTTGTTCAGAGCTATGTATATGCTGTGGCAAATTGCACAAATTACATATTCAGACCTTGTACCTAGTAAACAAGCCTTAGGAATTTAGACCTTCTTGTTAAAGAGAAATGATTACAACAAGCTCACTTTTTTCACCTTTTTAAAAAAATATTTATTTTTATTTATTTTATATTTTTCAACGTGAGAAAGATTAAGAATAAAGCATGACAGATGAAATCTTACAGTTTCCTGAGTTACCTAAAATGTTTTCAGCAACATGTTAAATGTTAACACAGAAGAGTTGGTCACAAGAAGCATCCAAAAAAAGGATGTCTGATCCACACTTTTTGTGAAAAAATATGAGTATTGGTTTAATAATCATTTATTCTGGAAAAAGCATATGCAACTATTGGCAAGTGGAGATTGTTGAAAAGGTAATAAAATTACAAGGTCTAATCTACTAATCAGATATTAATTTGAAAAACCTTCATGAAAGCACAAAACTCCCGTGATTTATTAAATTGGAAAATGACTCTTATAAATTAAAACAAAACAAAACAAAACAACAACAACAAAAAAAAGAGTTGAATTCTCTATGTCTGTTGCTGTGCAACAGACATAAGCAGAAGTTCATGTCCACGTCAAAACTTGTTGATGTGAAATTCAATCCCAACACATTCAATGACTTCAGTTTAAGGCTCTCAGCACTGAGTAGCATAAGCCAAGCTACTGTCTCTCTTTCTTTTCTCCCTTGAACGAGCATATCTACTCCAGGGCCTCTGATTCAATCCATGAACAAATTCTGTGAAACCTCTGCAATGTAAACACAACCAAAGTCTATAATAAAATAAATGTGGTAAAGATAGAAAAATATCACAGTTTTAGTATTTTAAGGAATGAAGAAGAGTATTTTAATACTCTTATGCACAAGAGTATTAAACTAATAATGAAATATCTCTTTAGCCAAGTATCCATCCATCTAGTGTCACATTCACTGTTACCTTTCTTAGAGCAGAGATATCTGAGGCATGAGAACATCAAATCTTAATGTCAGAAAATGACAAGCTATGAATGATAGCTAGCAAGCTATCATTCTTCTTCCCTATTTTAAACTTGTTCTCTTTACTTTTTTGGCCCACAGCAAATTAGCTGGGGAATATCTCTCCCTTGTGACATCTGAGAAGTTTTCCTTTTATGTCATTCCATCTATATTTTTAACACTCTTTTGTATTTGGCTTTACGTTTAAGCTGCTTTATTCTTTTTCTTAATTCCTTTTAAAAACCATAACCCACTTAATGGTAATCTCTTCAGGATCTGCTCCAAACATGGCTCTGTACCCCGGGGTCCATCCGTCAGGAGCAAACTGCTCCAGCACAAGTCCCCTTAGAGGCAGCAGCTCCCCCCAGACCCCCTGCTCCTGTGTGGGCTCCTCTCCATAGGCTGCAGCTCCGGCCCAGGGCCTGCTTCTGTGGGGGCTCTCCATGGGCTACAGCCTCCTTCAGGCCACATCCACCTGCTCGACCAGGGAGTCCTCCATGGGCTGCAGCAGGAAGATCTTCCCTGCTGTGCTACATCATAGGCTGCAGGGGAACAACCTGCTTCACCATTGTCCTCTCCACAGACTGCAGGGGAACTTCTGCTCAGGTGCCTGGAGCACCTCTCCCCCTCCTTCTGCATGGACCTTGGTATCTGCAAGGCTGTTTCTCACTCCTCTTACTCTCCCAGCTGCTGTGTCACTACAGGTTTTTTTCTTTTTCTTAAATCTGCTCTCACAAAGGTGCAAACAACATCACTTATTGGCTAGGCTCTGGCCAGTGAAGGGGCCTAACATGGGGCACCTTCTGGATTCTTCTTGCAGAAGCCACCCCTACTGCCCCCTACTATCAAGACCTTGTCACATAAACCCACTACAATTATTACAACAGTAACACTTACACTTTCATATACTGTGAAGCCCAACCTTCCTAACATACAATTTTAGCAGCTCTTGTAAAGCGTAGATATGCTTGAAATGAGGAATAACATTGCTGTTTTGTATGTTATAATAATTTTAAAGGGAACTGATTTCTCATTCTTCATCTGCATTTTTTTCATTCTTTATTATTTATTTATTTATTTATTTTCCCCAAGTGCCAGGTCTTTTCACGATTTCTAGACGTGTATTTCCTTAAAGTTTATAGAATTTGAAGTTTTTAAATTTGAGGAATTTACATTCCATAATAATAAAATGAGTAGTCAATTCTTCCTGTCAAACGACTAACCAATTTATTGGAATCATTAAAATTGAACCAAGATTTATGATTGCACAAAGATGAATTTAAATGTCAGCTAGAATTGGTCTTAGTTCCACTGCATGAAAAATAACACAGATAGTCAGCATTGCCACTGCAGTAGTGCCATAAACTAGCCCAAACTGGCAATCAGGTTTTTCTTTTGTTTGTTTGTTTGTTTGTTTGTTTTTACTAAAGGTGTTAAACCAGGGACTGCATCTATTCCCCTTATATCACTTAGACTGATCTGTCATATGCTTTTGTTTTCTTTCAAGGTTAGCAGATACTTGGAGGCATAGAAACCTGCCTGAAGTTGCAAGATATTAACCCTTTTATATATATATATATATATGTAATTTTCTTTTCTGATACTATCACAAATATTCAAATACTGACACAAGTTTTCCTTTACTATCACTCAGCAGTGTGTTATATGTCTGAAAACTGAAAACTGAGAAAAGATTTCTTTTCAATCCAACTCAGTCTTCATGATGACTTATCACAGAAACTCTGAACATAGTTGTCTCAGGATCATCTGCTGGTTGCCACACAACTTTCCTGACACAAAGATTCACAGAAGTCCTCCCAGTTTAAACTGCCTGTAGATGATAGTACTATGCAATCAGATGTTAATGCAGAATCAGAAGGAAGAAAGGAATTAATACAAAGCAAATTTTCCATGTCCACCACAGTAACCTGTTTACATCAAGGCAAAATGGATTTTATGTTGTGTCTATTTCTTTTATGAAACACTCCATGTAAGAGGAAAAGAGTTACTGATTATCTTGTTTAATGTACAGGCACTGCAACAGTGTAGGGTTGCCTGGCAACTGTAACTAGCACAATTTAGAGAGATGCCTTGCTAAATGGAAAGATGAATCAGAGGCATATTGAAACAAGAAGGGTGCAGTCTCAGTGAACTTTGATTAAAAATAATGCAACGAGGTCCAAACATCTGCCTCTTGCCCTTAGTGCATAAGACAATCAGATATATGCTTCTTGTGAGGAGATTAAGTAAAGGGCAACTGCACAGTGGTTTCAAGTTACACTGCCAGGTTGGAGCTCATGCCCACATGCAATCAATCTTCAGGAAAATATTAGTGCTCAGAGATATATCTCAATTATGACAACACTTCTCCTAATAGCAACTGCAGATCAAGCAACCTTTCCATACTGCTTCTATAATGTGTTTCAATTTTGTCTTGTTGAGAAAACAGAAAAGAAGAACCATCAGTTTTCCACATCATGCAATGCCACGTAGCCATCAATTATAGCTACAGCTATGTAAAATAGAAAGCTATCCTTCAGACTCAGAACTGTGCTTTTCTTTTCCTATTCATCATTCTGACATGGATGTAAACTAATCCAAAAATAACAAAGCATAGTAGCTCCAAGTGAGGGAAATCATTGTGTTTCTGCAGAAAATAACCACTGAGCACAGTGCCACTAATGAATACAAAACAGTAAATTCTTCCATTCAGACATCCTTATTGAAAATATACATTATACATGAGATGAATAGAAGAGAAAGGAGCAAATAGACACAGAGCAGTAAACAGACTAAATATAGAAATTGTATATATATATATTTATCTCCTTTGAAATTTAGTAGAAATTCAGTCAGAATGCTTGATGCAAAAAGATAGTAAGGAATGGGCTGGTTAACAAACAAGAAATAATAAACTGTTTTCATCTTATATCTCTAGAAAAAAAAAATTATTTTGAAGTGGCAGGAAGCAACATTTTAGAGAATAAGGAAAGTAACATAGGACAGGAAAATAAAAGGAAAAAAAAAGGGAAAAAAAAAAGGAACAAACAAACAAACAAACAAACAAAAAAAAAACAGATGGTCTAATATAAGCCGCAAGCAAAACAGAGTTGAAATTAGTTGGTATAAAGGAAGAATGAGTAAGGGAAAAAGAGTTGTGATTGTAAGAACTGCTATTACAACCAATTAGGGTCTCCTAATCTCCCTCCCAAGTAATTTTTATGTCTAGTAAATATTCTGCATATGTGGAATTATAAATATTCAACAAAGATATGTTTTGCTGTTATATTCACACAAGCGCTGGGCTACATCAACAGGGTAGTTGCCTGTAGCAGGTTGAGGGAGGTGACTGTCCCCCTCTGCTCTGCCCTTGGACACAATACCCCACTTGGAGTATTGTGTCCAGGTCTTGAGCCCCCAGCACAAGACAGATGTGGGGCTGTTGGAGTCAGAGGGTCCAGAGGAGGGCCATGAAGATGATCAGAGGGCTGGAGCACCTTTACTGTGAAGAAAGGATGTGAGAGCTGGCAATGTTCAACCTGGAGAAGAAAAAGCTCCTGGATGACCTCATTGCAGCTTTTCAATACTTAAAGGGAACTTATAAAAAAAAAAGATGGAGAAAAACTTTTTGCTTGGGCATACAATGACAAGACGAGGTGGAATTGTTTTAAATTGAAAGAGGGGAGAGTTAGGTTAGATGTTAGGAGGAAATTCTTCACTCAAAGGGTGGTGAGGTGCTGGAACAGGTTGTCCAGAGCAGTGGTGGATGCCCCATCCCTGGAGGTGTTCAAGGCTGGGCTGGAGGAGGCCCTGGGCAACCTGATCTAGTGGGTGGCCTCCCTGCCCATGGCAGAGGGGGTTGGAACTAGATAATCTTTAAGGTCCCTTCCAACCCAATTTTTTGATTCCATGATTCTATGAAATGATACTTAAATTATCCTGAAAGGACTTTTATGAATTTTGTCTGAAATAGAAGTTAAAATGTATGTTTTGTTGCTGTTGTTGTTTGTTTCGTTTCATTTTTGTTTTCATTTGTTAGTATGTTAGTTTGTTTGTTTATTAGTTCATTTATATTCTGAATTACCCTCCTGGCAGTGCATATAGTGTAATTTCTGATGGGAAATCTCTGTTTTGGTGGAGATAAAATTGGTTAATCCAGAGTAAGATCTCATGATTTTAGTGCAGGCCAGAACCAGTTCCCAATACCTTATGATAGTTTAGATAATTGAAATAATTTGCAGGTTTCTGTAAAAATAGGTTAAGCACTTAATTCTTAGAAGAAGCAAGATGAATAGTATCACTCTTTTGCTTAAGTATTTTGCTAGATAAGGAACATTATGATAAATTCACCTAAGTCTGAATGGACAAAATAACACTTTTTTCCAGCTACACAATGTCACAGATTTGGAATATAGCAAGATGTCCTCAGAAATTAAGTCTTAAATCAGTACTTGGGTAGGAGAAGATTTTAGTAAAAATTTTCTTTCACACAGAAAGTGTTTTTCTGAATCTGCAACTCTGCATGTTCATGTAGAGGCATCTGTGTGTATTTGAATATATAAATACATTAATCTTTACATACACAAATACTATACATACACAGGTATATGTGCACAAAATGCTCCATTTTTGTTAGTAAACATTTAGTTAGCCAGAAAATATTAGGCATAAGATAGAAAGGAAACAAACTACAGACACCTAGCTTTCACAACATTCAGCATGGGTTTTGGAACGACCTTAGTAGATATTTGAGTTAGCTTGACAATTCTGTACCACGTGTTTATAAAATACATCTTGACCCAAAGGTTTTTTCCAGTATGTGCTTGCTGAGTACTCCTTACCCTTTGGGCAGGTGATGAAATTATTAAACAATACAGATCAGAGAGGAATTGCCATACTCAGTACTTTGGTCACTTGCTTCTTTCTGTTTTAGTTTTCAAGAACTGGAAAAAGCAAAAAGTGATACAGAAACTCCACTGAGATTTCTGTTTGTGAAAATTGAAACAAACAAACAAACAACAACAACAACAATAAATAATCTAAGATTCCCTATTTCTGCTTCATCTATTTCAAGCTGGTAAGGGCAAGGAATGGGGGAGAATGCTTTTACGGAGGAGGTAATTGGAAGAAGCAGCATTTGACATTCAATGTATCTGCACTGCATTAAACTGTATATAATTATTTCCCACCTACTACAATGGTGACATGAATAATCATTTTTCCAGTCACAAATATTGCTATGAGAGAAGAAAAATATATAATATTTGTTTGTATTTGATATCCTGTTAAGCAATTCAACTCATTAGAGGCACTTGCTTTCAATTCAGCTTTAAGATCTTTGGTCAGTTTAAAAAAGTTTTGCCTTTCTGTCCTTTAAAAATATTTTAAAGCATTAAATCCAGAGAAAGCAGTTTTCACAGATGTACTTAAATGACCTAAATGGATATTTCTGTTTGTTTGTTTCTTCATACCTCTATTTCTTCATTATTATCATTATTATTCTGCTGAAGCAAATTATCAAGTATTGCTACAGAGAACATGCTCCAATATGAGAAATATTAATCCAGATCCCAAAGGGTACTTTAAATGAGGTTAGACCATAGTTTGGCATATGGTTACTCTTCCTGCTTCCAAATCCTTTTTCAGCATGCTTTTCATCCTTTTTCAGAAAGGTAATGTTGGAGTGCAGGTGCCTATAGAAATTCCATTTATTTAAATGGGGTTTTTTCCTTTGAAAGAAGTTAATGTGAGTGTGGTTTTATTGAATTTTTATATTGAAGCTTCTCTTTTAAAAGGTGTGAACACAATTTCAATTATAGTCTTAATCTCTCTGAGCACACCTCTTGTCAGCCTTTCAAAACGTCATATTCTGAAGCCAGTAATGCAGGACATTTAAGGTTATTGTTTTCTAATGAGAAAATATGTGTTTATTATTGGAAATAGTGTCTGATTTTTTTTTTTTTATTATTTTATTTTCTTGCACTCTTATAATCTTGAAGCCATTATCTCTCTGTGAATCTCTAAAGCCATTTTCAAGATCATCAAGTCCAACCTGACCTACCAAGTCCGATCATTAAATCAGGTCCCTTAGTACCACATACCTTTTAAATAACTCCAGGATGAGGACCCCACCCTAGGCAACCTGTTTCAATGGTCATTTCAATCACTCTCTCCACAAATAAATACTTTCTGATATCCAGTCTAAAATTCAAGATCATTTCCTCACATTCTATCAACATCTGAGAAAAGTGGCTGCCAGCAACCTTGCTGTAACCTCCTTTCGTCACTGTAGACAGTGTAGCTCCAGACTAAACAGCCCCAGTTCTCTCAACTGCTTCTCATAAGCCTTGTTTTCAGTTCCCTTTGCCAGCTTTGTTGCTTTTCTCTGTTGCTCTTCATGCTTGAGCAGCTCAATATCCTTCTGGGCTTTTAGCAACATGGTCTAGTGGAAGGTGTCCCTGTCCATATCAGGGGGTTTGGAACAAGATGATATTTAAGGTCCCTTCCAACCCAAATCATTCTTTGATTCTACTAATTTTGAATGACCTAAACTAACTGATTTCTCTCATTCTCCTTACCGTCCTCACTACATTAAAGTTAAAAAAGAACCAACTTGGAGATCATTACTTTAAAATTGTGATGGTGGTTCTGCACCTTTCTCCTACCTGTCCTGATTTATTTTATGTACCTTACATAAAATTTGTCTTTGTTTTAAATTCTATAGCAATACAACAAGCAGAGATTTAATCTTTGCACTAAGGGAATCTCTTTTTTTGTTTGTCTGTTTGTTTGCTTTTGATTTTGTCTCCCCTAGTGAAAGTTTATTTTAGTGAAAGTTTATTTTTGTGAGTCAATAAAATGCATTAGGAAGCTCAGAGCAGATTTGCAGTTATTTGGTACTTTTTTGCAGTTCAAGTCGCAAAGCAATATCAGTATATGTTCCCATCGAAATTCCTACACTGTATACTCAGTAAAATTCTGCAAAATTTATTAAAAAATACAAAATGAAAGCAATGAAATAAAGAATTGGGAAACTAAGAACACCTTTTGTTTATTACTGCAAAAGTTTTAGATGTGCATATTGAACAAAGTAACATTCCCAGAGAGGGAATGACTATATTAACTCAGAATGCTTTGCTTTTCCCATGATGAATTTCAATAATCTAGAGAAACATAAGCTTTATAAATCAGTAGATACAGAAATCAGATTCTATCATTCTACTATTTGTAATATCATTTCTAAATATGAAATTCTCCTCTTTTTTTACACCATATTTTTTACACCTTTTTTTTTTTTTTTTTTTTTTTTTTTTTTTTTTTTTTTTTCTCAAACAAAGAAATATTTAAGAGTCTGAATTGGCAGAAAGATTAGAAGACTTGCCCAGGGAGGATATTAATTTCATTTTTATTAATTTTGCCCCAAAAAGTCAAATTTATTTTTTCCCTGTGTTCTTTATCACTTCTTATTGAAGCTACTGTGCAGGGTCAAGAGTTAATTTCATCAAAAGTTCAGGTTTATCGGAATAGTTATCCCACATATTGTACTGTTTTAACCAGCCACTGGAAATTCTACCTTAAAATGTAAAATGTTGGAAGATAAAGCTGTAGTTGTAGAAGTAAGTTTGTATAATCTATGTCTTTGTAAAGACAGACTTGCTTCCTGTAGCCAATTTGTTCATTTCTGCATTTTGTTCTACTTGTAAACACATTGAATAATGGCCCTTCCTCTTCTCTGGGAGTATCTCTAGCAGAAGTGACATTGTTTGGAAATTCTCAAAGCTTCTGAATTGTTCTAATTTATTTTGTCTGTAATTTAATAAAATAGTAAAGAGCCAGGGTTACCTTAATGCACCATTTAGCATAACTTTAAATTGTGTTTCATTTAAATGTCTTCAGCAAGATTTAATAACATACTTAAAAAAAGTTCTGTAAGAAATGAATGTAGTGGGTTTATGTGGCAAGGTTTTGGTAGCAAGGGGCCATAGGGGTGTCTTCTGTGGGAAGAATTCAGAAGCTGCCCCATGTTAGATGTAGGCCCCACCCAGAGCTATTGGCCAGAGCTGAGCCAATAAGTGATGTTGTTTGCACCTCTGTGTTTTTGGTTTCTTTCTTTTTTTTTTTTTTTTTTTTTTTTTTTTTTTTTTTTTT
>CM021772.1:13306888-13317790 GCA_011076525.1 Nettapus auritus
TTTTTTTTTTTTTTTTTTTTTTTTTTTTTTTTTTTTTTCCTAAGTTCTCTAGCTTGTTAGTAACTGGCAATTAATTTTACTGTCTCCCTACTCTGAGTCTGTTTTGCTCATCACGATAATTGTTGAATACCTCCCTGTCCTTTTCTCAACCCTTGAGCCCTTTGTATCTTATATTTTCCCCCTTTCCCTTTGAGGAGGGGAAGTGAGAGAGTGGTTGTGGTGGAGCTCAGCTGTCCAGCCAAGTGAAACCACCACAATGAATTACATAGATATTTAAGTGCTTTGTTGAAATAGAAACTCTAATTTTAGTTTGATCAATCTAATTAATAAGGTCAAATCTTCATCAGAATGTATCAGTAGTACTAGGAGAAGAGCAAATTAAAAAGAAATAAATCAATATTTACCAGTCCCCCTTTATGTCACAATGTCATATTATTCATAATGTTTCTTATAATTAGAGAACAAAGAGAACGGTAAGCTGTGTGTTGTTAAAATAGTTCTTATTGTGTTTAATATCTCTCTGGTAGTTCTTATGTTAATATCCTGAGCATGACAGGGTTCTGATCTTATTTATGCTACTACAAAACTCAGACACCAGCTACGGTTCTCTTGGCACCAGAGATACTAAAACTCAGAAGTGCCAGTTAGGTTTTCAAAGAGAGGCATTGTATTGTAAGTTTTGAAGATATTCATTCATTCATTTAAGGTCCTAAATGTGATCTTCCACTTAAAACACAAAATGAGTTTCTAGTTCTTGTTGTTCTAAATGGAAATGAAAACCTAAATTTTGATTTCTGTCATGAGTCAAGACAAAACAAACAGGACAAGACATAATGAGCTAGAAGAGAAGCAGGAAGATATTTGAACTGCTGGGTTAGTGAGGCATTGAAATAGGTTTCCTGTGAATATTACAAACCTTTCCAGTGACAAGCTTATGACAAGGAATGAGCAATTTTTCTTGCAGTTTCCTAATGGCTTTATTATCATTGTCTACAGATGATGGCATACTTCAGATGGAACTGTGTAATTTTCTTCTTGGGGTGGAGGAAAGAGTGACTCTCAGGCAATTTATTCTTTTCATTAAAACACACCATAACAATAGCATCAAGATTTGCAAATGCTAGGTCCTGAGAAGAGCACAAAAACAAAAGGGAAAAATATTTCCACAGAGACTTTAAAATAACACTGCCAAGAAAACAGATAAAGAGCTGCAAGCCAAAGGTGGACTACAGAATGGTAAATAGCATGTGCTCAGCATTATGGAGGCTAAGGTTACCTGATGCACTGTTTAGCTTTGTGATGGACCAGATGAGGTCTCAAGGTCTTTTCCAGACCTACATTCCAGGTTAGAAAATCTTGTATGATCTATATTTTCTCATTTAAAACATAGCTGTAAGTCTTAAATAGTGCTTCATGTTTAAAAATTAAATTCAAATTAATTTAGAGAAATGTTAACATCCAAATTAAACTCATCATTTCTCAGGACCAAACTTTTATAGCAGCTTAGTTGTGTCCAAATAGGACAAACAATCAGGTACCAGAGAAAAAAATAACTAAGTACAAGATATGATGTGACTTCTGAATTGGCTATCACCAGGTTAAACAGGGTAAGAACATTGGAAGCTTGGGAAGCTAGACAGTCACCAGCTATGGCCACGAAAAGTTGAAGTGGATATCCTTTCTCTGGTTTTATGATGCTGGTCTCAACCAGACCAGATGGGTATGGTGTTGATCAATGGGAACATGTGTCATAGAAAAAAAAAAAAAAAAAAAAAAAAAATAACTGAAAATAAAAAAATGCAACACACCCAACAATAAAAAAAAAAAAAAAAAAAAAAAAAAAAAAAAAAAAGTTACAGTCATAAGTGTCTCCCTTCTGAAGGTTCTGAATGGAATGGAGGGCCCATTTTTTCATCCACACCTGACCCACAGGGAAGTCTGATGTCTCCCTGGGGCACAGGTAAGAGATGTTGCTCAGAAAGTCACTCGCCTGGTACACCCCTATGATTATTACCCCTTATTGGTTTTTCAAGTTGGTAGTGATGAGGTGGCAAAGAGAAGCCCAGGAGTGATCAAAAGGGACTTTAGGGCTTTGGGTTGATTGGCTGAAGGATCAGGTGCACAGGTTGTGTTTTCCAGCAACCTTTCAGTAACAGGGATCAATATTGAAATAAACAGGTGAATCCAGCTGATCAATACATGGCTCCCAGGCTGGTGCCACTGACAAAGTTTTGGGTTTCTTGATCATGGGAAAGTCTACATAACACCAAACCTACTGGCTCCTGCTGGGGAGCACCTTTCTATGAGTGGGGAAAGGATTTTTGCCCAGGAGTTAGCAGGGCTAATTGACAGGGCTTTAAACTAGATTTGAAGGGGGAAAGGGACAAAAACAGGCCCACCAGTGATAAGCTATGGGAATGCACATCGGTTTTTGAGGAACTGCTTGCTGCGGAGGCCCTTCTTTCTGCCCCATGATGGGCTGAGTTGAATGAAGGACATCTGAAGATTTTCTGTACATGCCTTCTTGGACACAAGAGAACATTGCTGACTCATGGTCAGCCTGCTCTCCACCAGGACTCCCAGGTCCCTCTCTGCAGAGCTGCTCTCCAGGTCAGTGCCCAGCCAGTACCGATGCTTGGGGTTATTCCTCCCTAGGTGTAGGACCCTGCACTTGCCCTTGTTGAACTTCATGAGGTTCCTCTTGGCCCAGCCCTCCAGCCTGTCAAGGTCCCTCTGAATGGCAGCACAGCCCTCTGGGGTATCAGCCACACCTCTGAGCTTTGTGTTATCAGCAAACTTGCTGAGGGTGCACTCTGTTCTCATCCAGGTCGTTCATGAATAAGTTGAACGTTGGACCCAGTACTTACCCCTGTGGGATACCACTAGCCTCAGGCCTCCATCTAGATTCTGCACCACTAAACACAACTCTCTGAGTCATCAAGACAATTGCCAATCCACCTCACTGTCTACTCATCTGCACAGCATCTTGGCATCTTTATAGTCCTCCTTAGTGGCCTGATCCTTCTCACTAAGATTATAAACCCTCTTTTTCTTCCTGAGCTTTAGCCAAAGCTCCCTGTTTGGCAGTTTTCCACAGTTGATGATACACAGCAACGGGCCAGAAAATGATGATTTTTTAACTATTGGATACAGAACATTTCAATAACAAAATTATAATTATACCTAATTATAGATTTATATAATTATTTACATGTTTATGTAAATAATTAGTACAGAAAGATATTGAGGTGGTATTACCCTGCTGGGCATCTGAACTCCACCACAACCACGCTCAAAAAGGAGGAAAGAAGAAACTATGCTAGAAAAACAAACAAACAAACAAATACAAGTAAACAAAAAGCATCTCAGGTTGACATAGGAATTAAAGGGAAAAGGAAGAGGGAAAAAAAAAAAGTGCGTGGAAGCACAGAGAGAAAAAAAAAATAGTCTACTTCCCATCAACAAATGATGTTCATCCATGTCCTCGGAAGCAAGGCCTCAATATGCATAGTAGTTGTTTGGGAGGACAGGTGTCTTCATAAGAAGAGCTCCCCCCTCTCCTTCCCCTTTCCCACCTTTTATTCCTGAGTATGACATCATATGGCATGGAATAATCCTTTGGTTGGTTTAGGTCAGCTGCCCTGGTGATGTCTTCTGCCACCACTTGCTCAACCTTTGCCTACTGGCTCTGGGGGTTTGGAGAGAGCCTTGGTGCTGTGCCAGCACTGCTCAGCAATAGACAAAACACTGGTGTGATACCACTGCTGTTCTAGCTACAAGCAGAGAGCACAGCACTGTATGGGCCGTTGCAGGAATAGTTAACTCCACGCCATCCAGAGCCAGATATATAATGACTAGAAATGACTATGTCTTTGTTTCTATGGCTTAAGCTTGGGTTTTGTAAAAAAATCTGTAGTTTAATTTATATTTCAGCAGTAGAGTTTTGCTGTAATACACTGAGACCATATTTTCAAAATATTACAAAACAAACAAACAAACAACATTTCTCAGGCTAATAAATAATTTTTCAGCTTGTTCAGCCATTTTTTGATTTCCATTTAAAAGGAAACAAGAGTATAGCCAGCAGAAAAAATAAAATATTTTTACAGTGAGAATATACATACATATGGAAAAATAATATTTGTTAGGAAAATATTTTTTTTTCAATGATTTAGTAAAGAAGATTGAGAAACTTTCTGCTGAATAAAGGAAAAAAAAATAACTGAAGAGAATTTAAGGTGAAAAATGAATGAAACTAAGCTGCTTAACCTCAGCTGAGAATTGCTTCTTCTTCTGGGAATGTTAACTGCTGTTACAGTTCTCAGGAATTTTTACTACCTACATACCTTTTCTAAAAACAGAAGCATGGCGGTATGTGGACATACTTAATTTTTCAGTCACTGCTGAACATCAGAAAAAGTGAAATGGACATATGTGACATAGGAAAAATATATGTCAGAATATATCTGAAACTCTCAATTTATGCTAATTTAACTGTATAGCACTTGACAACCACTTTCATGCTTACACTGGGTCATAAGCTAATGTCCTCAAACATAAATGAGCATGGAGACATACAGTGCTAACTTTGGAGCTAGGTGTATGATCAGGGCAGTAGCAGAATGCAGCATAGCAGAAGCATAACATTTTACAGGTGTACTCAGGTCAAAGATACAGAGTTCTAATGATGTGGAGACAATCTATCACCTGCAACTTGTTTTGCTATCAATATGCTAAGAGAAGTAAATATACATATTCTGATTTTACCAAAGAATGCTTTTTACAAGTCTTGTTCTAATAGTATAGTAAAAGAAGACCCAAAGCAATAACTATTTCCTCTTTTTTCCTGTTAAGACTTTTTTTTAATTATTTTTAAAGTTTATGCAGTGATGGAACAGGGCATATGCAGACACTAGACTTCTTGATAATTAATAGTATATCAATATAAGAACAATACAGTGAAGTCAGTATATAATTTTGAGGATATTAGAATATGATATTAAAGCACAGGCTGCAATTATTTATGATTAGTACCCCAAAAGATTTCATCTACATGAACTATATGCAGTTCCCATTTTTAACTATTTTGTGAAACTTCTTTTAGCTGATGTTTAAAAAAAAGAGGCAAGTGTGATTAAACTTTGGAAAAAAAACCAACCAACCAAACAAACAAAAAAAACACTTGGTTCTGAGAAGTGAAACAGCATCTTACACTTTCTCTATGTCTGAAGAAGTAAAAGTGAGCATTGTTAACAAACAAACAAACAAACAAACAAACCAACAAACCTCTCTTGTCTCAACCCATAAAAAATGAGCCCACTTGTGTTATGGAAAATTATCAAAGTGAAAACTGTTTGAGAAGAAACAGAAAATATATATCTGCATATCTGTATCTGTCTGACTGACTGACTGACTATCTATCTGTCATAACAGCTGTAGAATTATCCACCTGACCTGGGGGCACATGCAAAGATTGGCTCAGATGCAATAGAAAGGACAAAAGTTGTAAATCAATTGCTCTGAGAATTGTGCTTTTCCTCCTTTATGATCTCTTACTGTCTGACTACAGTTGACATTTACCACTGGGAAGCAATTAGCATCACTTTAGTATTAGAAGTATTTCAATGCTAATTATTTTCATAAGAGAAATGTCAAGATTTTTTCAACATCCAATACTTTTTTTTTTTTTTTTTGTACTGAATTGCATATAAGAGTCTGTTAAAAAGGCACTTCAGGTTTTTGGGCAGAGCTTTTCAAAGGTGAAAATGAGAGATGGTTTCTAATTCTAAATCTCTCTCTTTTTATGTTGAAAAATATTTGTTGAATATTGTGTTGAATCTCTACACTCAGTTTTTATTCTGAGTTCTGTTAAATTTATCTGAACATACATATAAGCACTACTAGATATGGTGTTCAAAATCACAGATTTTTATTAAGCAAGTTAACAGAAGTATGCATGATAAAAACAAATACAACAACAACAAGAAAAACAAACAAAAAAACCCACCTAAGATGTTTTCAATTATAAGAAAAAAATACTATTTGTTAAAGTTCTACTGATTTTTAATTCCGAACAAATAGCAAACTATTCTGTGTCAAGGAAAGGTAAGCTGACCTGAATACTTGTGTAACTGCATTCTCTTAAAACACTGCAATTTAATTTCTGTCTGTACCAGATCTCAGATACTGGAAGACCACGTGGGTAATCTTCAAAACTGAGAGCAATGAACCAATACACCCAGCTCATTCCAACAGAAACAAGTACTGATTTTTTATTTATTTATTTATTTTTTTTCAGAACAACCACCATGCATCTCCAAAGGTATCTAGTCACTAGGGGTATGAAAGAAGTAAGACTGCTCTTTCTGTATGCTGACTTCTCATAGCTCGCTGACAGACATTTAGGACAGATCAGATTTAGTTCTGTCTCTTTTCTCTGTTTTTTTTTCTTTTTTTTTTTTCCTCATTCTTCCCCAGCTGTCTAATGATATTTATAGCATATTTTTTGTGCCCTCTTACTCTTTTGTCCAAGGTTAACATTCGGCGTCTTGTCTTTTGTTCTTTCAAGGCTTTTCTTTGCTACAAGAAAAAAAAAAAGTCATTTACAATAAAATGATGTTGAATAAATAATCCTTAGAAGTCTACGGTAACTGAAGAATTAACATTATAAAGTTTGATTTTTTAGTGATGAAGTGACTGAATTAGTTCACCTTTTCCTTCTGGACCCAGAAGATTTACCTCAGGATGTAGATGTCCTGACTTTTTCTGTTCTGATAGAAAATCTTGGAATGTGTCTTATATTACACCAGGACCAGCACTCTGGCTTGTCTTTCATGTCTCTGTTAGTTCACAGAGGTGTGAGATACCTTGTTTCCTTCAGGATTCAGTAGGAAGCCTTGAATGGGGATGGAATTTAGCATATGTCTTCATTGGAAACACAGCTGAATGCAACCAGCAGGCTAGAGAATTCAGGAACAACAACTGGTCATCAATGGAAAATTTGTTATTCTTCAGTATTTTCACCTTCTAGCCCATGTACAGAAAGAATTTTTAGAAGATGAGAAAATAGAGTGCTAGGCTGGGGAAGATGTAACATGATACATCAGGTCAAAATGGTTCAGTGTTCATACCTGGAAATAATCCAGAATTATTTAATTTAACTGTAACATGGCACATTAAAAGTACATATCTGAAAAATCTAATGATCCTGGTATGATGAATGTACGCCCACCACATTTCTGTGGAGAAAAAATAATCCTCCATTGCACTGATGGAACTATCTTGCTTTACTTTAATTGAGTAAGACAAAAAATCCCATGAGCTATGATGTCAACAAGCCTCTTTGTAATATAAAAAGTTTTAGCATACTTAGAATCAAAGAAGTAGGTTGCTTAATTTAATTACTAAGAGATAAGTTTGATCAAAGTTGAAGAATGTGAACTTCATTCTCAAATCTAAGAAGCTTCATTTAGAAAATGGACTTAATAACAAACACTTTTATTCATTGTTGGAGACTTATGATTAATATTTGATCTAAAGAATGCCTTATGTCTAAGGTTCTTCCATTATTTACATTTATTATCCAGCTTTCTCCTGACACTGCCTTCTGGCTTCACTATTGTTAAGAAATATACAACAAAGATAATCATATTATCTTCCATCAGTGCTGCAATCTGCTTAACTGAAAAAAAAAAAAAACATATGCAATATTGCAGTGCTTCTATTGACAGAGGATTTAACTAGAACTGACTATTTTGAGAGTAACTCACTCTCCTGACTTCCAAACAAAGAGTGCTGCAAACTGGGAAGTTGCCTTCATTTCTGAGGGCTGAAATTTAACTTCTATTCACAGCCCCAAAGTATGAAATGGTCAAGATAGTACAAGGGAACTAGAGTACATTTCTCTCTGATATGTGTGGTCATATAGACAGCCAACAAGTCACATAAAAGAGATGCACACTGAAGATGAATAGTATGTTTCACTATACACCTCATTCCACTAATTTCACTAATTGTTACGTTTTTATATTTTGTTTGTTTGTTTTGTTTTGGGGGGCCTTCGTTGTTCATTTCTTTGTTTTGTTTGGTTTAAAGTATTTTTATTGTGCAAAGAAACGTCAATTTTTAATGACTATGATCCTACCTATTTTATCATTTTTAGAACAATAAATAAATAAATAAACAAACATTATTTAACATTCTGCTGGGATGTCTCAGCCTCATTAAAACATAGCAAATATAATTGGAAAAATTAAGATTTATGTCAGGGAGGCTTTTCACAGCAATTTAACTGCTTTATGACTCTTGTCTGAAAGTTTTTTTTTTGTTTGTTTGTTTTTTAACATTTTTTTGTTAGTTCTGGTTGTTTGTTTGTGGTTTTCTTTGTTTGTTTTGTTAAAGGTGTTCCTTTGTGTTTTGAATACAATTGCCAAGAACAATCAGAATAACCAGAGAAAGTCAGTCTAATGTAAAAATCTTATTTTCCTTAAAATCTGCAAGCTGTATAGCATACTCAGGTCAGGGGTGAACAAAGTTCCTGATCTTAAAGAGAAAACTCAAAGAGAAGGCAAGAGGTGACATTCAATTCTGTGGATTTCAACAATTCCCCTGATGATTTCTGTTTCTCTTCATTTTAAGTTATTTGCTCATAACTGCTATAGAGTGCTAGAGCCATTTCTTTCTTAGGCTCTGCAATGTTTTATCCTAGTTATTGCTCCCAATGCAGATCAAATAGAGAAGGTGGATTCTGAACAAGTCTGGTAAAGACCGGTCCATGTTGAATTGATGCTATAAGTGGTATAGATTTTTGAACTTCTTGGACTTTTGCAAAAATAGCTTTTCCAAAGTATCATGTGGGAGGAAGTGGAGTCCAAAAAAAACTGTGTCACCTCATGATGGGACTAAGTCATCCATTGCAACTTCAAAATAAATTTTGAACTGAGACAGAGAAGTTATGCAACTCACATTCTTTCAACAAAAAGTGTCTCCAGCATCTTTTACTGTTATTAGTAAATATGGTAATTGTAGCTAAACAAGCAACTATACATTTGGTTTTAACTTGTAGATGAAAGTATCAGTCAGTTTTATGCTCTGAAGATGTTTCACTTTGTATTTCTATTGATGATTAATGGGGAAATTAATTTAATGAGGCAGAGAAAGAAATAGCATCTTTTGAGAAACTAAGGTGCACTAGAACTAGAATTATCAAAAAACACCTTTCAGCCTCTGAATATTTGCTATGATATAAAGATGACATAAGATGAACTTTATTTTCTAAGTCATATCTTGCTGATTACACTCAGAAAGAAATTCATCAGAAAGAACTATCCATTCAAGCTAAAAGAATTGGGAAGTAAGTTGTTAAATCTCACTGTCTCCATGTTTCTGATTGAATGAAAACAGGAAAGAAACAACCTAATCTTCCCAAAGAACTGCCAGAGTTATATATGAGACTATCCAATAACAGTAATATAGACAGAAAAAGCAGTTGTAAAGAAGTAATTGTATGCTGGAACTGGTGACAGAAATGAAAGACAGAAGGGTTATGAAGATACATAACTGTGGAAAATGGGATTTAATCATGACATAACTGTGGAAAATGGGATTTAATCATGAAACATTTTGCAACCTTAACAGAAGCTTGTATCATTTTGTAAGGAGGTGGCTTTGCTTGCTGCTCTTGGAGACTTGGAGACTCTCTCTCTCTCCCCCTCTCTCTCACATAAAGTTTTTTTTTTTTTTTTTTTTTTTTTTTTTTCCGTAATACAATCAAAATAAACAGTAACTTAATTCTACCAACCAAGAGAAAGAAAAGGATGCATATTATTCTCCATATACGTGTTTTAAACTGTCGAGGCTGAAATATTTGATAACTTTTGTGAATTATTCAATAATTATTCAATTCTAAAAATTGTGCTTGCCATAGCTAGGGTTCTAAAACTAAAGTATTTTTAAATTTAGTGCTCAAGGAGAGGGTAACTGTGGTATATCAGATCAAACTGTCAGGTACATTGCATTATAGAACCTATTGAGATGAAAATGACAAGTCATAGCAGGCTGACATTTCTGGAAACTGTTTTAAGGAAAACATGCTTTTTGTAAATGTTAAAGAATGATCTGGGGATAGGTACAAGAATTAAGAACTATGAGTTATGTCGAACACTCATTTCAGAAATTACAATCCTAGATTGCTACTCTCTCTCCTAGGAACTCTGTCTTATGTACCACTTATTTGAATACCTGCCTTTCTTTAAACAAAACTTCTCTTGGCTTGAATTTGTCATCATTAATGTGTTGCACAGAATTCTTATAATGTGCATAATAATTTTACTGTATTAGTGTACTATTTTTTCTTTGCTTTTAAATACAAAACAGAGTAATTTTTACCTACTCTGAATCAAATCACTTATAAAACCAGAAACAAAGAGTCTTACATACAGGTAGGTAGGGGAAAAAAATTAATTGGACTTTAAGACAGAGGGGATTCCTCCTCTGTGTTTGCTGCTGTTCCCATTTCTACAATGAGCCAATAACAAGAATGAGCACATATTCCCAGCACTCAAACACACACACACACACACACACACAGGAACATACTCACACAGGAAAATACTCAGAAACAGAGTATAATAAGGCAATGAGACAGTCTGTGGTGATCAGGCTCAGGGTATAGACAATGTACTGGCTGGCTACACATTACTGGTTTACTGGTTCAATTTATCTCCCTTCTCTGCATTTTCTCCTGGCTGATCTTTTCCATGCACCCTAATACCTCCCCTTCTCTGCTCTTATTCCCTCCCATATAAATAACCTGAATCAAAGTGCTTTTTCCTCATTGTCTCCTCCATGTACTGAGTTTACATGACAAGGTTTTGGCAGGGCAGGGGTGTGGGTGTTTCGGGG
>CM021772.1:13317890-13341235 GCA_011076525.1 Nettapus auritus
AAGGTGTGTGTTTCAGAGGGACTTCTGTGAGAGGAGACCAGAAGCTGCCCCCAGAAGCTGCCCCATATTCAGGACACAGCCAGTTCCAGCCTCCTGCTGTGTTCACTGATCCCTCTGCAGCCACAGCTGAGCCTATCAACAAGGCTGGTGGCACTTCTGGGAAAACTTATTTAAGAAGGTGCAAAAATGCTAGACAGGCAGAGGACTAAAGAAATAAAAACTGTGGGAAACAGCCCTGTGATATCAAGGTCAGAGAAGAAAGAGGGGAAGAGGTGGTCCAGGCATTGAAGCAGAGATTGCCCTTTAGCCTGTGAAGAGACCACACTGGAGGAGATATTTCCCTGCAGCCCATGGAGTCTGCCACACTGGAGTAGGGGAACATTTCCTGAAAGAACTGTGGCCCATGGAAGAACCTCAGGCTAGAGCAGGTTTATCCTGAAGGACTACACAATGTGGGAAGGACACATGCTGCAACAGGGGAAATGTGTGAGGAAGGAGCAGCAGAGGGGAGCTATTATGGACTGACCACAAACCCATTTCTCATCCTTCTGTGCTTCTCAGAGCAAGGAGGGAGGTAGAGAAGTCAGAAACAAAAAGGAAAGTTGAGCTTGGGTGACAGGGCTACCTCACTGCTGGCCTTGCACTACCTCTCTGCCTGGGAGGTCTCCAATGCACCTCTCCTATTACCCGTGAAACTCTCATTTAAGTCCCCTTAACTACCCACAAAGTTTGGCCATTAAATACAATTTTCTTGTGCATTCTTGTGCAAGCTGGGACTCTCAGGCCCAGGGTCTAGTCACCTACCTTTCTTTAACAGTGTTGACATATTTGTGAAGATTGCTGAAATCTTAGGCTTTGAAGCAATTGCCATTTATCTACAAAGAAGCATTTCTGGAATATAAGAAACATTTAATAATTTATTTTGTAAATTCAGTATGCTCCTTCACATTAGAGATTTATAGTTTTTAAGAAGCTTTTTCACCGTGCCCTGAAGGCACTCACAGCCTTACCTGCCCCGCTCCTTTGGCGCAGGACAGCATTTCAGGTCCCCACCCTGGTTCTGGTCTTGCTCCATCAATGCTGTAAGGTGTTGGTTTCCAGCCCCATCCATTCCCTGCCCAGAGATGGCCTCTGCTGAGCCAGATCCACCTAATCCATGGGTAGATGCCCAGGACTGTATCAGCCTTGTCTTCATGATGCTGTCCAATGCCTTGGACTGGGACTGTCCTGACCCTCCCAGCTGCCATACTCTCTGTCTGGAGTGGTGGTTTAAGCCCTGACTAGGGAGCCCCATGGGGATCCCACACAGTCTGTGGCTCTGAAGCTCAGCTGGGCCCCACTGGGACTTGGTGCACAACTACAATGTATTTGGCTCTTGTTTCACATGGCAATTATATAATGTCCCACATTTATTTTTAAGACAATAAACCACTTAAATTTAATAAAATAATGTCAACAGTATTCTCATACTGCCATCAAATTTTTATCCTGTAAAGCAACTGCAGACCAAGCTCTTAATAATTTAAGTGACAAGAACTTGAACTCAAGCCATCCTATGATTCTATGATTCTGTGATTCTGATTCTATGATTCTGTGATTGTGTATTCACTAACGAACAGTTCTTAAGCTAAGGAAATAGCAATATTTATGAGTAAAACCCATAAATCCTTGCTATTTCTTATGCCTAAAATTGAGATATTATTTTCTGTTTCCACAAATTAATAAGTTTAATCATTATTGGCAACCTACCTAGATCATGCTGCAGATTGACTCACAGCTTCATGACAAGTGAAAAATATTTTGAATAATGAATGGTGAAAATAATGAATGTGCTATATTTTTTTTAATATGTACCTTAAAAGACATAATAAAAAAGAAAACAAAACAAAGCAACCTCATGAACAGAAAAACTGAACAAATAAAATCTGAAGTTTTTGTGTGGTTATGTTAATTCTCTGAATTAGCAAGTTCTAAAAACATTTGGAAGCTTATCCTGTTGTTGAGATGCTTATAGAGGACACATCTAGGATTCTGTCCTCTAATTAGCATTCCATTTTCACTCAAACTCAAAGGCATTTGGTGAACTGTAAGAGCTCCATCACTACAAAAAACCTAGCTGAACTTGGAAATTTTCTCCCCTCCTCTCCTCTCCTCTCCTCTCCTCTCCTCTCCTCTCCTCTCCTCTCCTCTCCTCTCCTCTCCTCTCCTCTCCTCTCCTCTCCTCTCCTCCCCTCTCCTCCCCTCTCCTTCCCTATCCTCCCCTCTCTTTTCCCTGTTTCTCTTTTCTTTTTTCCCTTGATATAGAAACCATAAAAAAAGAACGAATCTTATTTGAAAATACAATAACATCATGAAAACAAACTTCCTTAAGTTTCAATCTAATAAATGCAACAATATGCTACAGAAGAAAGCTAGAACAGATAAATTCTAAAACTTATTGCACCAGCCTTGAAAATCTGTAACTAAGTTAAAGAAAGCCTAAGGACATGAAAGTAATGAAGGAAAGAATAAACCATTTCTGTGCAGTACATCATCCTACGATAACTAACATTTTTAATTACTACATATATTTATCCAATTAGCTATCCAAAAATTAGCATCTAAGTTAATTGATTCTGTTATACTTGTGTAAATCTCAGCTAATTCTATGTCCTTCAGAAGAGCTGATCTGGTGTAACACGTGGCAGGATCTGGTTATCTCTATGGACTCCTTTGGTCATTCTTAGCTGCTCATTTATAAATGTATAATAGGTAATGAAAAGTATTAAAATATTTATTTGTGAAAAATGTAACATTGAACATTTGCTATCTTACTGTGTGAAAAAATATCATCTAAGCACTACATTATAGAAGTATATATAATGAAGTAGAAGAGTATATTTGCTTAGGAAATTTGTCCTTAAACTATCTGACATGTCTATCACAAGTGACATTTTATTAAAGCTGAAAATACATGAGCAAGTGGAACAGTGTTCTATCAAGCATACAGTTGTGAATTAGAAAAATCTGCTGGTGTTTGTGCTTTTCTTCTCAGATATAGACTACTTTAAGAGAGTGTGCAACAAGCAGTTTTAAAAGCACATAAGTTATGTTATTCTGGGATAAAATACCTTTTGAAGAATACACTGAAGAATTTCCCCCTTCAAGTATTGTTCTTTTATCTATGTGGTGGGAAAACAAACATAAAAAATAATACCAAAACAAACAAAAACAAAACAAAACAAAATTTTGAATTCGGCATATACAAATTATTATTCTGACTTCTTTCTTATTGACAGAAATGTATTATGCTGGACTCAATAGTGATTAAATCCATCTCTAACAGTTCTAGAGACAGCTTAGGGTTTTTAGTAGTGCAGATAAAACTTAACTTCATGGTAGCTGCCAAGTGGGCTGAGAGGGAGACTTGTGAGAAAATTAACATCCAGTTAGTATGGATTTGGAAAGCAATGTGATGGAGTTGAGACGGATGCTAAAGAACAGTTGTGGAGCAGAAACTGTGATGTCATGGAGTAGAAACTGTCTTTCTCTTTTTTTCACCCCTCCAGCAGGAATCTGGGGGGCAAATTTAAATAACAATCACATGTAATTCTGAAACTGTTCTTCAACAACTTGTAATACAAGTATTACATGGTCTAGCTATGTAAGACTGATCCAGCTACTCAAAACCTCCCCCAGAATTAGAGCTACTTCCCTTTTAAAGGGAAAGTGTTTTATTTATTTCAGACAAATACATTAAAATTAAAAAACAACAAAACAAAACAAAACAGAACTGTTAAACTGAAAATCTGAATTCTAGCTTGCATATTATATTCAATAAGACAAAAAAAATCTTCTGAAGAAGAATATCTTACATACTGATTTTCAAAAGGAGTGTTTCAGAAGATATGTTATACTGGCTCCTAAATATGGAGGTTCAGAAAATTAGGATCAGTGTCTTTTTTGTTCTGTGGGAAATTCAAGTTTATTATCGACAAAATGTGCTTGCTGCTGTGTCTTTCTGTTTTTTTTTTTTTTTTTTTTTTTTTTTTTTTATTAATCCCAATATAAGGCATACAAAAAAAGAAAAAAAAAAAAAAAAAAAGTTTATTTAATTTAAAATTGATTCTAATAAGACCTATAGAAATCTCTTAAAAACCCAGATGAAATTCTCAGAGCTCACTAGGGTCAGTGAACTCTCATCTCTGATTAGGGTGGGCTCATCAGAGACTAAACATTTCTGCTACTACTTACAGCCGGCGGAAGTGGTTGGTCTGTTAAAGAGCATGAGGGTCACTTCTCATAAAGGTCAGAGTAAAGGTCCAACTGTAAGAAGTTCAATATAAATTTCCTTCTATTAATTTATTTTTAACAGTTCAGAATGTGTATACAAGCACACACATACATGCATATATATAGTAGTATAGTTTTAGTTTTGTGATATCCAAAACTTTCAAACTTATAAAAGTCAGATAAAACTCAGATGACCAGATAGTAAACTCGGGTTTGAAACATGCCAGGCAAATCCCTACAAAACTCTCATATTGCTAATACACAATAACTAATACCTCAAAGTAGCACTATAATGTAATATTATTTTTTCTTTCTACATGAGAAGAAAGGAAAAATTATCTGGTTTCCTAAAGCACACTCTGAAGGATCTGGCATTATTTTTGCTCTCCCCCTCAACGAGGAAATGGTCCCTTGACAAAGTGCATTAAAAATTAACAGTCCTGTTGATATGAGACCTGGTTCTTAAGATAAAACTGGGATTCAAAACATGTCTCTACATACTTGTTTGCTGAATATCATGCTGCCATCTGTTCCCTTTGTCAAAGTCTGTTGTACCAGGTATTTCAGGGGGAAAACTTCATGATTTATCAATACTTTTGGGTCTAGCCTGTATTAGAAATTAAACTAAGCTAAACTAACTAAAATCTTAATTCCACTACAGTACAAATATTGATCTGTCAAAGTATAGAAGTTATTTGGTGAATGTTAACTAGGTTCATATATCATAAAACATAATCATAATCTGTCTTTGGTTGTCAATGACTCTATCCCAAAGTATCCCTTGGAACTGGTATTTGACTGAGATATTTTTCATACTATGAAATCTTATTAGAACCACTATATGCACATTTGACCATGGCAAAAAAAAAGTGTGTGTGCACATGCACACGTGTATGAGAGTGTGTGTGTGCATACAATTTATATTTTTATATATGCATATAATTTAAATGTTTCAGGTATGTAGAAAGTCTATTTCACAAATAATTTTGACTGAAAGGAGTCTCTGGAGATTTGTCTCCCATCTTGGCAGGGTCTGCTACAGCAGGCTTTCCAGGATTGTGTTCTGTCCTGTTTTGAATATCTCCACAACTAGAGAATCAATAATCTTTCTGGGCAACCCATTCCAGTGTTTGACTACCATTACACTAAAGAAGTGTTTTTTGGTGATAGTTAATTTCATGTGTTTTACTCTGCCCACTGCCTTTTGTCCTGTCAGTGGGCACTGTTGAGAAGAGTCTTGCTCAATCTCCTTTACAAAGGCAATATTCCACAACATATCAGCCAG
This sequence comes from Nettapus auritus, assembly GCA_011076525.1. Lineage (NCBI taxonomy): Eukaryota > Metazoa > Chordata > Aves > Anseriformes > Anatidae > Nettapus > Nettapus auritus. Next base: position 13,323,448 of record CM021772.1, read on the forward strand.
CTCCCTCAGAACTCATGGATGCAATCTGTCAGGCCTTTTCTATATAATTATGTTTGATTTTTTAAGTGCTTCCTAACCTGGTACACCTCCACCTTGGGTAAGTCGTCCTTGTTCTAAAGTTTTCCATGGTCTCAGGAGCCAGGGATACGTACAAATGGATTTAAAAAGAATTAACTGCTCTAGAATAATTTTTTACTTCGTTACAGCCACAGAAAACTCTCTCATTTTACCATGGTTGTAAAGGATGCCAATCAGGAATGAGAAATTTGAACAACTTTAGGAACCTGTTTCTTTTTATCCTGAAGAAGAGAAGGCTTATTATTCACTCAGTCATTCTCAGATTTTTCAAGATCCCCTAGATTGTACCAGCTTTGCACATTTCCCCCCCCCCAACCCTCTTTCTTTTTTTTTTTTTTTTTTCACTAGCACTTTAAAGAAATATTCACAAACCTAAAATAGCCCAGGTATACAGAATATAAGCAATGAAAACACATAAGAAGGCATATTTCCCAAAATAAACCAAGGTAAAACAAACTGGTTATAAAATATCTTTAATTTATTTAATGTATTTAAAACTAAGTTGTGTTTCAACTTCTGATCAAAACTTTGTATTTCTTATTGTCATATGAAAAGACTGTAAGAGAGGCCAAGTTTGTAAGGCAAACCCTGTCTCACATTAATATTAATGTGTTTGAAGGAAAATGAAGATTAATACCAGTCTCATAAAAATAACTGATTCCTAACAATTAAACATACCTTTTGCTATGAATTTGTATTATTTTTTTTCTGTTTTCTCTTTCTGTTAATGCAAGCCAATACTAAAATATTATTATTATTTTTCTGCTTTTGATACAGTGATGTAGAGCAAAGCAGAACAGAGAATCTGACAAGTACCATTTAGACTTACAGGTTCGAGTTGAGATAGGCCTGTCTACTCAAAATGAAATGTACAGATTACATTTCAATGCTTCACTGCTTCTGGAGATAAGATAGTTCATTTAGCTTTCTCCTGTCCCATGTTAGTGTCCATTTTTCAGTTTCACTACAGGCCAGGCCAGCCATAATATAGCATTTTAAAAATAGACTGGGTGGATTATTTTGACTTGCTACTATCTGAAATGAGGTAAATCCAGAGATCTGAAGTATTAATATCAGTCCTTGAAGAAAGCCTTCCACATCTCTTTCATTTAATTTTAATTTTGTCTCCTTTTAATTTTCATCTAGTGTTTTAGCTTCCATTTAGAGTAAATCACAGTTTAGAATATTAGCACAATAATAGATTGGAAAGAGCTTTTATATTTTTTTTTTTTTTAATTTTTTTTTTTTTTTTTGTTTTTTTTTCTTTTTTTTTAAGTGTCATTATCTGGAGACAGGGAAAAAAGAAATTGAATAGAAATCACAGTATCATATTGTTTATTTTCAAAACCTTGCAGAAGAACTTTATATTGTGAAGTATGATGAAAAATTGAAAGCAGTACACATACATGTATTGTTCAGCAGCTGCACACAGTTCTTATCTGAAAACTAAAATGAACTGAGGTGCAGAGTATTTAGTAAAGTTAATATTTCCCAAGTTTCAGTGCTAGTAGAGCTATGCAAAACACTTTAAGCAATTTATATTAAAATAATAATAATAATAATAATAATAATAATAATAATAATAATAAACAATTTCCTAGCAATATTATCAAAAGCTTTTTCATAAATCACCCTTAAACTGTGTCATGTCCTTGAATTCTATTCTTCATGTGAAACCACGTTACTTGAATAGCTACTGTTACACTCATAGGAGGTAGGGCTTTAGGGCTTTCTAGATATGATGAGTCACTACAGTTCTAAACTGACTCCAATACCCCTTGGAAAGAAATATGTAACAGACTCTCTGAACTACAACAAAAAACTAAAGAGATAGTGTGTCTTTATGAAGCAAACCACCACCACCACCAAAACCAAACAGGGGCCCCAAGAAAATTAGAAAGCTTGTTTCTTTTCCTTTGTTTCATGACTCAGGTAGGAAAGCAGTCAACTAAGAAAACAAGATCGTAATACCATATGCTACATGCTGTTGAACTTAATAATTTAAATATTTTTACCTTTACTCAGTAAGAAGGTTCATTCCTAAAACTTTTTATTTAATAAAATTCTTACTTTGACAGTTATCATGATATTTGGTCCACTGACATAAAATCTGTTTCTAAACAGTTAGTTATTTTGCTAACTTGACCTTTTCTATTATGAAACATTTTGGATATGATTTCATTTATAGTAGTGGCTACACCACAAGGTGATATTTGAACTGAATATGACAGATTTACTATGTCTCCTTCTGTCTAGGATACATTTTATGGACAAAATTCAAAAATTAATTTAAAATGCATAATAAAACCAAAACTGAGCAACTTTGTCACTGAGATGTATTAAATTGCTTTAGACAGTTACTATTAAAGAAAAATAGAACATTATGAAATCCTGTATTATGTATTTTTTCCTGATAAATTTTAATGAGTTGAATGATCAGATTCTTCAGAATAAGTACGCTTTTGAAATGGAGTGAGGAAGCTAGGGAATGCCTGACATCTGTTCAACAGCTGTGTGCTCATGGGAATCTCAGGGTATGTTCTCCTGTGTCTATGTAGCTTTCATTGACAGCAGAAAGAATGACAAAGAATAAAAAATAGGTATAATATGAATGGAATTATGGAAACATATTTACATATATAATTCATTCCTTGAGCAGTACTTTTAATGGTGTCTCCAAAAAACTTAAGACATACAAGACCAGGTTAAAATCAACAAGGTAGTGTGCTATAAGGGTATTGGACTAAACTGAAATCTAAAATGGCTATAGTTTTAACATAAGTATGAGATGACGTAAATTGAGCAAGGCCTGAATGTAATGAAAAATGCAAGAAAATTAGTAGAAATTGGGGTAATATATATATATTTTTTGATGTTCAGAAGTGTTTATCATAACTGCTGTCTTTTAAATTTCCATTGCATTTATTCAGAACAAAAACTTATTTATGCATCAAAATGCATATGTCCTAGTTTTAGTAAACTGAAGAAATTTGCAGTTTTGTATTCAAAATAACATCCTGATATTTTGACAACAATATGCTGTGACTTTTGAAAGGCACAATGAAATTTCAACATAGAGAAAAAGCTCCTGAAAATATTACTTTCTCCCTAAGAAATATTTGTGAAGTGAAACACAGTCATATTTGTAAAGTTGTAATGACAAATCCTAGCCATTGGCTATATTTATGCTACATTATTCATATGCAGACTATACCAAGGGATACAGGTTGTCATTAGCAATTACTGCCTTCAGGACTTACATTAAAGTTTTTTATGGCAAGAAATTTCAATCAAGTCAATACAGAAAAGGTAACAAGAATAAATCTTACCCTGCACAATGGATCTTGCATAGTGTTGCATCACAACTTCACTTTTAACCTCAATTGCATTGTATGCAATTCAGGTTGAAATCTAAATTGAGTATCTGTTGACTTCAACACTTTTCTAAGTATTTGAAATTAAATCAGAGTTACGGCTATAACAGCATAATTCATGAGTACTAGTCCATTTTAATGTAGTAAAAACAAAACAAAACAAAACAAAAACAAAACAAAACAAACCTTTAACCCAGAATGCAATTCAGCTTAATTAAGAGTTAAACAAAATAAGTTATGTAAGAGAATATCTGGGAAATACTATTTATATTACTAATAATAGAACAGGTTAAATTTTAGGAAGGTGGGAGTCAAAGGAAAGAAATGTAATAATGGGAAAACAGATAAAGAAATTAAGGGAGGCATGGGATGTGTCATTATGAGAGTAGCTGTGATGATTTTCAGGGTTTTTGTCTTATTGTCAGCTTCTAGTTTTTCCTCCCTCTAGAGCATTTGAGCATTTTATTCATTTCTATGGACTACTTACTTTATTTTGATTATGAAGTTTTTGCATTGCTATACTGTTAAACTCTTAAAAAAACTCTTAAACTATTAAAAAAAAAAAAAAAAAAAAAAAGGAGATTGGGAGATAGATTTTATCTATGCATCTCTGCCTAATATCAAGTCTTGCCGATAACATGACAGATGACAGCCTGGGCACTTTTCACACTCAGTCAAATACAGTGGAAGAACTCATTTTAACAGGGACACAACCAAATCTGTTTTTGGTTCACAGGATTTCAGACTTCATCTCTATTGAAAATCATTTGAAGACACATTAATATAATCTAGAGTTTATAGAACTAGGGTTCTATAAAATGCAAGAAAATACAGTGAAATACACTGAATCACTCACTGAAATCATGAGTACTTTAGATACTGAACAAAATGTACCCATTTAACAGTAGTCCTGTGATAAAGCCTTTTCACTCCTCTGCCAGTTCAGTGTGGCAATTCTGGAGTTCAGAGGCAATTCTAATCCTGTATCATAATAATGAAGTTAATCAACATTGTATCCCTGTGGAAACCCTAAAGAAACCCTGGACTTCTGATGTGTACATTTATATCAAATATGTGCAGAATGATCAAAATGAAAACCAGTAGGTACTAGTAGAAAATAAGAGTTACATTACTTGAATGCATGACTCAACAATGTTTTGAATATATACATATATATTTGTGTACATTTCAATAACAAAGAGGACAAAACCCTCAGGATTTTTAGAAGTGCAGCTTTTAAATGTTTGACAGGTCAACCTCTTTTAATTTCCAGCAAGATATGTTAACAATACTTGCATGGAGGAAAAAATGAAATGAGGACAGAATCGCAATTCTGACACACAAACACACAAACAAAAAACAAACAAACAAACAACAACAAAAAAAAAAACACAAGGAATTCATACAATATCGATGTCAGTGCTGAGAAAAGTCTTACTGTTCTTACTCGAGCCGTATTGTTTTGTATGTTGAACTCTCATGAAATAATTACGTTAGCATAGCATAAGGATGGAGTAATAACTCTCCTGAGAGAAAATGATTTTGATTACCAACTGCTGGCAACCAAGGCACAATCTGATTTTTTTTTAACTTCACAGAATCCCGTATGTCTTCTGCTGATAGAGTTTTATACTTTAGAAGATGACAGAAAGTGATATTTTGCATTGTTTTAAATTTTATTTACACAGACATATGAATAATGTGTAACTCACAAATTCAGCAAAGCATTGTTTAATGCTTTAAATAAATAAAAGGAATAAGTTATTCACATGAGTATTAACAAAGTGTAGCTGAAACACCTACATTGGTGCAAGTAATTCAATTCAATTAAAAATTAGGGTACAACTGTAAAAGTAACATGTTGTAAAATGCCAGCATATTTACTAATGCTGTGTTATTCAAATGTTCTATTTTTATAGCCCTGACAGTGAATAATCACCACTAACGTTTTACTCATCTAAAATACTTTGCCCTGAAGTCTTTAAACTGCTGAGATGGAAGCTGCTCTTCATAGTAGAAGTTCATGACCTTGTGTGGGAAAAATCACTACACTCACTAAAGTGTAATGCCATTAAAAATGTCTTTAATACATTGATTAAAATTACATGGTAGTTTTATATAAGATACAGTGAAGTTACATGGTGATTTTTTTTTTTTTTTTTTTGTAGGTAACTCCAGTTCACAGAATTGGAAAGGTGTTTATATGACAGATGTCTTTATTATTTTCCATTTGATGTTTTTTGTTTGTTTTTAATAACTATTAGAATTCAGATTTTATTCCCAAGATTATAATTTTTGTTTGTTTGTTTTGTTTTGTTTTGTTTTGTTTAAATTTATATATATATATATATTTCCCAGTAATATAATTTCTTTCTGGTCAAAAAACATAATTGCAGTATAACTGTTCTGAAATTTCTGCTTGCACATTACAGAGCTGAATTGAGTATTTTGATCGTTTACAAAATTTATGGTAATGATAAGAAGCAAAAAAGGAAAGAAGATCTAAAACATTTTTTAAAAAAGAAATTACATTCATACCCCTATTCTCAAATAATCGGAGGAGTAAGAACAACCACACTAAACAGCAGTGATAATCTTTGAACTGAATTGAAAAATATTTAACAGAACAATTAGATTGCTGTTCATCCATTGATTCTGTTTTTAGATTGACAGAAAAGGCATACTGAATCAAGAAACTATCAACAAACTGAGGCTTCCTTTGATATTGAAAAGGTCATCTTACCATAGTCCATTGGCTAAAAAGTTTTATCAGAAGTGGCCCATGATGGAATTATGATGCCAAAATCAGAGCTGGTTTATTTGTGTGGAATACCAAATTGAGCCTAAGTTACCATTTATAACAGGGTCAAACACAAGAAGTTGTAGTAGAAGTTCAAAGCCAACTATAATATCCTTTGTCTGGAAAATTTACCAAGATGTTCCTGGAATGGCAGAGTGTTATATTCTGGAAAAAAAAAAAAAAAAAAAAAATGTATTCTGCAGCTTATCCAAAAGGTATCAAGATTTGATGCACTTTGATGTTGCAGTTTTCAATGAGTAGAGAAAAGAGAGCATTTTTGTTTGTTTGTTTGTTTTTTTTTCCTAAAAGCAAAACAAAACAAAACAATGTATTTGTTGGATTTTACTTTTATTTTTATTTTTTTCTGCTGTACAAATACCGTCTGGCAGAGTGCAAACTAATACTGGAATCTACATCCCTATTTGCTCTTTGTATTGTGTTGAATGATACAATATTTATTGGGAATAAAAAAGTCTTCAAAAAGTGTCACATCTGTTCAGCTGTCCAACTAATCTTTCACTGGCAGGTTGGCTGTCATCTGCTCTTTTAAGTATCAGCTCATGAGCCAGATGTTTCCACAGGATAATTTTCAAAATGAAATCATATTAATTATTTTTCTTGCTTTTATTCATTTAAATTGTGCATCAGGTCACCATAGGTTTTCCAAAATTCCATTGAAGCAAGAGCTACTCAACATATAAGTATAGAAACATGTCACATACACAGAAACAATTGAGAAATGTGGAAATGGACCTAGGCTGACAGGTGAGAGTATGTATTTCAGCATTTAGTGGGAGAAGAGAGAATGCAGAAGGAATAAGAAGGGAGAAACAAGCAGCATATTAAAGCAAGCCTGAAGTACTTTTTACATTATTACCTAGTATGTTTTCTTAAAGAGAATGTAATATAAGAAGGTATTTAAATAACAGTTGTCTTTCTTGACTCTTTTGAATTTTAGTTATTCATTACTACTACTATTTTTTCTTGACCTACTATAAATTACTTTGTCTGTCCACTAACAGAACATACTATATAGACCTGTATGAGAGCTAGTTTTATCTAAATGGACACTGCTGCTGGAAAACTCTGCATTTGTGTTTAATGGCTTATCATTTTTATTTTTATTTTTTTTAAAGATTTTACAAACACTCATTTCACCTGAAAACAGAAGCTTTTGAATCCTGTAATAGTTTTATACCGCATCACCTTTTTTTTTTTTTTTTTTAGATATATTTATGGATACTTGACTCTTACTACAAACTAAACAAACAAACAAACTACTGTCTTTTAGAATCATAAAAGACACCTATTTGTATCTGTAGGTACCTAAATATCTTTGAAAAGCTTCTATCTAGAAAACTTAATTATAAGATTTCCTTTTAAATGTTTCCTCTTAACAGTGTTTATAATATTGCCTATCTTGGAGCTCTCCTCTTAGCTGCAGATCATTGCAAAATTACTGACAGTTTTTATCGCTAGCATACTGTACCATATTCTGGGATTTAATTATATCAGCATCCAATGGCAATATTGTAAAAAGCGGTTTGTCAGCATTTTCAGTAAATATCCATTTATTAAAGGTAGATGAATACTTAATGTCAGTAATTTCAAAATTTTACCTGCTTGAACAGACACAAAAGATGACAGTTAGGATTTTATTTTACATGTCCAGGATATGTTTCCATTTTACTTATTTATTTCCAGTAGGAATTCAGAACAATACATCAACTTGTGTATATTTTTAAAAATTCCTTCAAAAACAAGCAAATAATAATAAAAATAAAAAATAATAAAAAAACAACAGGGAAAAACAAAACAAAACAAAAAAGTCACCACTGGCAGCAAAATAAAATAAAATTAAATAAAATAAAATCTGTATTATTAACTTATTTAACAACAAATTATAGGTATGATAAATGGCTGTTGAATAATGAAGTGTTAAATATATTCAGTGCACATGAAGAAGTGCTCCAGGGCGGGAAGGAAAGTTATCAAAAATAATTACCTGCTAGCATTGCCTCCTGGGATTATAGCAAGTGAGATGACATCATGAATTTTAGTTATTTTTTTTTGCCTTTGAGAGTGTTGTGAGAAATACAGAAGTCTTTACAGTAATAGGCATAATTCATACCATATTTCTTGCATATTTGTACATCAATATTTTATTCATTTTGGATTTCTCCCTGGTATTTATTAATAGTTGTTGTTGCAGTCATTCTGATGAATTTACATTAATATATACTGTAGGTGCTTCTAGTTTGGGAAATCATTATTTTAATTTAAATTGATTAAAAACACTTTAGGCATTTCTGTTTGTTTAATTTCTCTGAATGAGGCATTAGTTAGAAAAAATAAAAAGGGATTAAATTAGGTATTAGAGATTGCTTTACTATTAAAATGTTGAATTAATCAGCAAGACTCACAATTTGACTGGTGGAAACAGTACTGATGGTGGTGCCCACTAATTATTAGGTGTTGACAGACCAGCTAAAATGTAACTTTCAGCATTAGTTGTAATAAAAGGAATCATATCTTGGACATTCTTCTCCCACTTCATTTTTTTCAATTTTGATTAACTATGACCTCAAGAAATTCATTTTAATGTATTCAAATGGTATTAGATGTGGGGAAAAGTATATAAAAAACAGGTAAACTAATCCTGTTAACAGGATGTTAATCCCTCCCTGTACTGGGGGAAAACAAACAATTACTAGATTACAATGTAAACAATTGCTGAAAATATCAATATAGCTAAGTAACTGACTGCCTTTTTTTTTTTTTTTTTCTTGCCTCACAGTTATGTGGAGAACACTTTTTTCTTTCTTCTGAGTATGTGAAAACTTCTTTCTCTAAATCCTATTCATGCAAAATATCAAGAGTCTTTGGCAAGGAAATTATGGGCCACTATCTTTCTTAACTAACTTACCTTTAATATTCAGAAGAATTCATAGATTTCTCTTCTTGACTTTTTTTTTTTTTTTTTTCCTCTGTCTGTCAGCCCAGCTTCCTCTTAGGGATGTTTCCTATGCAAAACAAGCAAACAAACAAACAAACAAACAAAAAATATATTGCCTTATTTGGAACTTACTCTTATTCTGAAGATGTGGCCTCCAATACCAGAATTCTGACCCATCTGATCATATTTTCAGTGCTGTGTTTTATTCTAAATTTATGTTGCAGCTTTCAAAAGCAGAATTCAGCAAAATTCACAACTTTTTATTATAAGTGCTGAAATGTTTCATTTTCACCTACGCTGGTCTTACAAGTGTTATTTTTCATTTCTTTTGCACTTACATTCACTTTTGAGTCAAAACATTAATTGGAAGCACTACCGTATTATAGAGGCTTACTATATTTGAAAGAGCTATCCCATTCAGCTACAGTGTTTCATATGCTAATGTAAGGAAAGCTAAAACAACTTTTCAAAAAGAATGAATCCTTGATAAAGATTTTACAACCAGAGTTTGAAAGCCCGGTTTCCTACAGTTTTCTTTTATGGTAGTAATCAGCCTCATAAGGAAGTCTATAAAACTTAGGCGAAAAAATGAGAGCACAGATGAATCCAAACAATGATAAATGAGCCAGGATCAAATTGCAATGCTTATTTCAGCTGAAACAAACATGTCTGAGCTACTGAAAAATCAAATCTAGTGCTCATGCATCTCAGGGAAAGAAAAAAAAAAAAAAAAAAAAAAAAAATGAAGCCCATGAAAGGTAACTAGACAGAGCAGCATCATATTCTGCTGTCCGAATACCTTTTTGACTTCATCAAAAAAACACACATTTCACAGAAAAATATCATCTTAGAAGAGGATGATATGCTATATATATATCCATATATAAGAAAAACTCAGTTAATGATGGGATTTCATGTTACACAAATTTGGCACAAGAACACACAAGAGTCTTCCTGACATGAGTTTGCCTCATAGGAAGAAATACACCAATAGACACTCTGACTTCATTTCCTAATTCTGGCATCCTGTTTCAGATATAGTCCTGTTTCAGTTTAATCAATTTCCTAAAGTAAGGTGCTAGGACTTGAGATCTTGTTTTGCTCAGAATGAGAGCACTATGTGAAAATAAGACAAAAGCATAATCATAGAATCACAAAATGACTTGGGTTGGAAGTGACCTTATAGATATCTAGTTCCAATCCCCCTGCCATGGTCATGGATGCCAGCAACTAGATCAGGGCATCCACTACTTCTCTGGGAAACTTGCTTCAGAGCCTCACCACTATCTGAGTAAATAATTTCCTCCTGATATCTAATCTAAATTTCAATCTCTCTCTCTCTCTAAGTTTAAAACACTTTCCCTATGTACTGTCTCTATTTGAGTGTGTAAAAAGTCATTCTCCATCTTTCCTTATGTGGGCCTACTTCTCAAACTTACCCTCGTGCCTTTGAATGGCATATTTTTCTTCTATTGTATCATCTGCACCACTCAGCTTGGTGTTACCTGAAAATGTGTAGAGGGTGCACTCCATCCCATTGTCTATGCCATTGATAAAGGTATTGGAAAGCACTGGTTCCAAGACAGACCCCTAAGGGATACCACTAGTCACTGGCCTCTACCTGGGCATTGAGCTTTTGACTGCAACACTCTGTGTGTGGCCATCCAGCCAATTCTTATCCACTGAGTTGTCCATCCATCATATCCATACCTCTCCACTTTGGAGATAAGGATATCATATGGAACCATATCAAAGGCCTAAAAGAAATCCAGGAAGATGACATTGGTTGGTCCTCCTTTGTCAACTGATGCCGTCACTCCATCACAGAAAGCCAATAGAGAGTTTGGGCATGATTTGCCTTTGGTGAAGCCATGCTGGCTGTTTCAGATCAACTCCATGTCCTGCATGTGCCTTGATAGTGCTTCTAGGAGGGTCTGTTCGATGATCTCAATATGCACAGAAGTGAAGCATAACATCAAGCCTCATAAACTTGTACCTGTTCAGGTTCATCAGGTGGTCTCAAACCTGCTCTTTGCTTACCATGGGAGGGACTTTGCTCCCTAGCCCTCATCTAAAGGTTCAGGGAAATAGAAGACATGGGAAGCCTGCCTACTAGAAAAGACTGAGAGAAAGAAATTGAGTACCTCAGCCTTCTCCATGTCTGTCATTACCACTTCACCCTTCTCATCCATCAGAGGAGGAACACTCTCCTTGGCCTTTCTTTTCTGAGCATTGTGCCTATGGGAACCCTTCCTGTTGTTTTGCATCCCTTGCCAAGCTCAGTTCCATCTGTACCTTGATTTCATCACCACGCGGAGTACTTCACAATATGTCTTCTGTTTGGAAAGCCTTCAGAGCAAAAATCTGACAAGTAGCTAATTTCACAGAAAGCATTCACATCTGTGCTCTTATTCAGGAAGAGTGACTTTCCTGAGCCTTCTATTCTGCTAGCAAATAGTGAGCTGTATTTTTCCTAATATAAATCTGAGAAATAATTCTATTACAGCTTATCCTCTTGCTAACCAATTAAGTCTATTAACACAGTACAAGTCTTGTATAATTACAATTAAAAGTGTGAACAAAGCTGAGACCACATGTTGGTGCAATGAAATGCATCTCCTTCAAAGCCAAAGTCTAAAACAATGGGATGGGGTTTTCTCCTGTAGCTGAGGAAGAGGGAACATGAGACATCCATGTCCAGAAGCCACAGAAAATGTCAGAATGGCAGAGAACATCATGGGGCTTTGTACTGGGTCTGACTTGAATGGAGTTGGCTTTTCCTGCAGTGGCCCAAATAGTGCTGTACTCTGCACTTGTGGCTAGAACAGCATTGGTGTCACACCAGTGTTTTGTCTATTGCTGGTGTGATAGCATGTGGAGCATCGACTCCCTCCAACCAATCCCCAAAGCCAGTAGTCTGGGGGTGGGCAAGAGGTAGGGAGGAGACATCACCAAGGCAGCTGACCAGCTGACCTAAACCAACCAAAAGATTATTCCATACCATGTGATGTCACACAGAAATAAAAGGTGGGAAAGGGGAAAGGGGAGGAGGGGGGAGGTGTTTGTTACAGACATTTGTTCTTCTGAACAACCACTGTATGTGTTGAGGCCCTGCTTCCTAGGACATGGCTGAGCATCGCTCCTTGATAGGAAATAAAGAATATTTTTTCCCTTCTCTCTGTGCTTCTGAATGGTCTTTGAATGGATATCCTTCAGATATCCTTAATGGGAAAATTTGATTCCTCTATGAGACTTAAGTCTCACTCAGAAAATACAGTTCAGCACTTAAAGAATGGGAGGACACAATTGCTAGCTACCCTAAAAACTGTGACTTTCTTAGAATCTTATAAAATCTTACAGCACAGTCATGGAGAGAATCCAGTTCTCTGTGTATTTACAGTTTTATCTGAAAGTGTCCTCTTCTTGCATTTCCCTGATCTTTTATTTAGTTTCTTCCAAACTATAAAAAATATACTTAAAAGACAATAGTGTTCCCCAGAACAAAACAAACTCATCCCACATACCTACCCTTTATGCACACTGAAAAAGTAGAATTTTGATATAAAAATCTATCAGTCTCAAAGCAGAATGAGCTTTTTAAAAATTATTTATTTATTTATTTTATTTCTCCACTCAATTATTCTTCTTCAATGTGCAATTGGTTGTTGGTATTACAGGAAAGAGAGGCTTTGTGCATTCAATTTATGTATAAGTCTTTGCATCCTGGATGGCCTAGTACAAACAAGTCCTGCATAGACTCAGATAAAAAAGAGTGTTCAGAAGAAAGAATTTTATGACAAAGTCCTTTACTCCTGATTTTCCAAAGGTCCAATATCTGAATAGATTCATACTGATTTCAAAGGATGCATGGCGACTTCATTCTCTGAATAAAGAAGATAAAAGTCTTAAAAATAAAAGGTCTTGGAATTATTACATTGTAAATGAAACATCCTGCATTTTGAACTGATCTCTTGCATTCAGGACTACTTGTTTTCAGATGTTTAGGGCAGAGGTTTGGAATACTCGTTCCTCCTTGATCCATTATTTCTAATCATTTTTTCACCACAGTAAAAAGAACTAGAAAACTTAATGTAGCGTCTTCCATACAACAGTCGTATGATTATGTTATTTAAACAGGCTCTTTTTCTGGTTAAATGATCAGAAATTATTATTAACTTTCCTTTCAATGAAAAGCAAAGCAAAATAATGGGCATGACTGGGATATATTTTCTGCCCTCTAGACTTGTTGACTGGTATAAATTCTATGAATCTATGAAAAATAAGATTAACAGAAGAAGAAATAGAAAACAAAAAACGATGTGAGAATGTATTCCAAATAGAAATTAGGGGCAGAACTGCAGCCATAGAAAAATAATACGTTAAGAGTCTGAACTTTATATCCCCTTACCAAGCAAAGTTGCAGCTAATACCATTTTATATTTAGTTGAGTATTTTAATAAACAGGAATGTCGGAGCAATCCTCCGGGAGGAACCGACGGAAGGAAGACACAGACACTCAATATGAGTGATTCATATGCTTCGATTTATTGGATAGCTCAGTTGCCTTTTATACACTCTAGAAGTAACCAGCTCATACATATTGCAAAAGTTAAGCTCATGATTGGCCATCAGCTTCCTTATCTTGTCAGCTAGTTCCTCATTCCTTAGACTGCAGTTGCAGTCCCCCCTTCAGTACTTTCCCAGACAGATAGGGAAACCGTATCCTTGTCTTTAATTAGTTCAAACCAGCTGTGTATGATAATTGTCTAGCTTGTGAATTCCCAGCTTTTTCATGTCAACGTGACCTATCTCAGTTAACCATTCCTCCACACAGGAATAACTGGGAAAGGCTGAGACTGGTAAGTGGTATAATTCTATGGTTGTTTATGCTGGCTTTTAGTCCATCTGACTCTTTAGATTAATAAATCTAGGCCTTTTTTTATTTATTTATTTTTTTTTATTTTTTCCCCCCAGAGATATCGCTTCTCTCACACCATGGATGTCCATTCAGTAAAATTCAGAAATGAACACTGAAGAGCTACCATGTGTTATTCCCTATGTGAAATGAGGCCAATTTTCCCCCTTGTTAATTTCCTGTTGCTCCAGCAGCAGAGGAAATTATGACTGCTTAATATACCGTTCTTGTCTAAAGCTTGGTACTAGAGGCTAACACACAGAATTATAGAATCACAAAATGTTTGGGGCTGGAAGGCACATTAAAGATCATCAAGTTACAACTTCCCACTAGACTACGTTGCCCATCCGACTTGGCCTTGAACACTGTCAGGGATGGGGCGTTCACAGTTTCTTTGGGCAACCTGTTCCATTGCCTCACAGCCCACATGTTAAAGAATTTCATCCTTATATCTAATCTAAATCTATCCTCTTTAGGTTAAAGCCATTACACCTTGTCCTATCACTACACTCCCTGACAGAGTCCCTCTCCAACTTATTGCCTTTCCCCTTGTGTAATTGATAAATAATAAAATTATTGTACTTTGCTTACAGATACTTTGCTTCTCTGTGAGGTTATTCTAACAAGGTTGTACTATTAATTTCACTTAGTATGATAAGCTTTTCCATATGTAATTTTCTGATATTTTAATCAGTCTTTAATTTACTTAGTTTGTGATTTATGAATTAAAATCTAATTTTTTACCACTGATAGATACCACTGATTATGTATACTGTACATTAAAGGTATTAGATATGTTAAACTAACATGAGATGTTCACTGTATTCATCAAAATAATATCTGTGAAACAATTATCTTAAAAATTCAGAACTACAAGGGAAAACAAAACAAAACAAAACATAGATAGACACACTGCTGGGCCAAAAGTGCAAAATATAGTTAGGAACATTTATTCAAAGAAAATTTTATCACAGTGTATTTGTCAGTCCTCCATGGGCTTTTAAAAACATTTGAAAACGTAAAATAATGTTTTTAAGAATATTTATGGAGAATTGCTGTAAATATTTATGTGAATATTTATTAAGAAGTGTATCCAAATAACTCATGTAGCTGACTTAAATGCATTTTTGCAGTACTATCCATCAGCAAGTAAAAGTGTCATGAACAGAAATCAGTTAAGAGGAGAGGGAATTCATAATGAAATTTTTGCCATAATGGAATTGATTCATTCAAAAACCTGATCCAAGTATCTCTACTTAAAATAAAGCTGCAGAATAAGCTCTGAAGTAGAGTCTGTGAACTAAAAACTGCTCATTGGGTTTGGTGAAAACACTAACCAAATTTTCACATAGTCTACCTCTTGCAGAGGTAAGCAATTATTTTCACGAGTCATGTGAACTCTGTATCTCCAGTAATATGTCTTCAAAAGGACTGAGATGAGAAATACAGTGTGACTGAACAGCCCATAGACTTCTCCCATGACCTGTGCAAGTACACCAGCAGACACCACTAACAACTCTGTTTTTCTGGATAGCTCTTAAAATATGTTTCTATTAAATTAACAGGATTAATATTTACGGCAGGCAGCTAAAGCTAATTAACTTGTCTTTCCAGTAACATTTCATCATTAGCTGGAAAAAGCAAGAACATAAGCATTGAGTAGTTAAAGGATCTTTTCCATACTTCAGATATCATATATGAAAGCAGGCTGTTCTAATTCTTATTAAAAAAATAAATAATGAAGGATTTTGAGGCAATTAGGATCACAGCTTTTTACAAAAGTAAAACTTTCTGTGATAGTTTCATACACTATCAAACCCACATTTCATTGGGGTGTGTCCTAATGCCTGAAAGACATCTAGGAATAATATATATTTGAAAAAGAAAACAAAGGCATTACTTTTGTGTTTTTTAATGAAACATAAGCATCTGAATTGAGTGATAAGAGTATTATGGAATTAGAATTAGAATTTGAATTAGAAGATTCTTACTCATTTACACCTGTATAGTTTTCAGCTGCATATTTGCAAGTCACATTTAGGGGATATTGCCAATCCTGCAGTAGCCTGAGGAACATTTTGGCTGAAACTTAATGTGTAGAAATCCATGAAGTGGTTTCATATTCTACATCATCTATTACAAAATCTAGCAATACAGCAATTGAAGAAATGAAGAAATATGTGCCTTGAAAATCCATAAGATCTTCTTAAGTTAGAAAGTACATATTTCACACCATGAATCTGCATATTAAAATAGAGCATTTCAACACACACAAAAAAAAAAACAACATAAATGTCTGTTTGAGTGAGGCCCATTGAGCACTGTTAATTTTTCTAATGTATCACAATTACATAAACACCTGTGCTAAATAACCCTGTGTTGAGAGAATTTACCGCATTCTATAGCTTTCAAAACATCTAATTCCTTACTATTCTAAATCTTCAGGTTATTGTTCCTCCTCTTCTCTGCAGGACTGCTAAAATGTCTTTATGCTTATGTGCTAGGGCAAGCATATAGATTTTTCAGAAAAGTTGCATATATCAGACAACTTTTGAATAGTTTAGTTGGTATATGTACAAATAACTCTGCTCCTAAACTGTCTGAAGGGAATAATAATAATAAATCTTGATTACCTTATGATACCCTTTATGTTTTTCACCTATGTTTCAATAATGTTACTTCTGTTAATTACATGAACTTCCATTATTGGATGTGAATGCTTGAGTTCTAAGATAGTTTTACCAGAGCTGGATGATGTTCTCAAATGCTGTCACATCAGCAAAACCCTGCCCAGCTTGCCCATAGGTTCTCCACAGCACTACCAGGCATCCAGTGGCTATGTTCAGCCTGTTCTGAGCTGCATTAACAATGCACAGCTGCTACTCAGCCCTGTGGAGTAAATTCCATCCTGCATATTTTCAAGATAACAATATTGCACCTTAGCATTCTCCACTGAATCTATCCATAGTACTTTGTTTCCTTATGTCTGCTACAAGCACAAAACATCAGACCAACTGCATTTGACTGCTACATTTTCACATACTCTCTAATCTACATTAGTAGAAAAGTTAGTATGTTCTTGAAGAGTGAAAAGAAACTATGCCAAGATTTGCCAACATACAGCCAGCTTATTATCTGCTTGAGAAACCAACTCAGATTGGCAGTTTATGCAAGACAATGTTCAATGGTTTTGGAATAGTCACCCCCTTCTTTATTTCTTGTATTGGAGATATGATAGCATAGATTACAGAGTTTCAAACACTCACTTCAATGTTAAAAAATAATAATAATAATAATAAAAAGCAACATCTTTTCCATTTTCAGTAATTACTCTTATGAGCATCTTACTTGGAATGGCTCAGGGCATTTGACACAATTCAATTCTCTGCTTTTGTGAAGGTAGGACAGTTACTGTAGAAGTATTCCAAGGTAATTTAGATAAATATATTTTCTTTGGTTACCAATCAGTAACTTTTGTATTACTTCTTGGTAAATGTGCCTGATTTTCCTCATTCAGTTATAAACCTCAAGAAGGTTTTGTCAGGGGAGGTCCCAGTCAATGGGTGGAGAGCATCTGATAACATTTGATAACGTTACCATGAGTTGTGGCACTATGGGGAAAAAAAAAAAAAAAAAAAAAAAAAAAAAAAAAAAAAAAAAAAAAA
>CM021772.1:13351937-13372938 GCA_011076525.1 Nettapus auritus
TTTTTTTTTTTTTTTTTTTTTTTTTTTTTTTTGTGTGTGTGTGTGTGTGTGTGTGTGTGTGTGTGTGTGTTTTTTCCAGTTTTGTTTTCTTTCTCTTTTAAAATAGTTTACTACTGAATTTAGAAAGCCAGCAAGGGAATAGAGGGAAAAGAGAAGATAATAAAAAAAGACTGAATTAAGTGCTGTAAGAATATTTATGCTTTTCTCTAATTAACCACTGCAAGAGATCATAGACATACAGAAAAGTAGTAGTTGCAGGTAGGATTACCATTAAATTTCTGTGGGATCTTGAAAGTTAAAATTATTCATGAGCAGTCTATAGATGTGCAGCTTATATTTTATGAACTTCCTTTTTTCATATTGTCATAATGTTAGAAGAATAAAAGAAAAAAAAAAAAAAAGAAAACCTTTCTCCATTTTCAATTTTAACATGGGGAAAAGGACAAGAAATGTTTCTACACTCAAAGTGTGGCAAAGCAGTAACAGTAATTACTTGATTTTTCACTTACATTAATGTTTACCAGTCTACCCAGTTGACAATTTCGTTTATTTTTCCTTAAAGTAAAATAAAAGTCTAGGTTTCTTCAATTGCTTCACTCTTCAAAAGTACGGTTTGACTAAGATAGATGAAAAGTTTTTAAGATTTCCATTTAAAAAAATAATTAATGAAAATACAGAAGAAAACTTACGTAACTTGTACATTAACTGCTGTGTATGGTTTTTCCAACACAATTTTGATTTTCTTTTGTTAGTTTTTCTGCTATTATTTTTCTTCATAACATATGGTCATTAAAATAACAAATGAACCAATAAAAATTGTCTATTATATATAGCAGATAGGAAATGAGCGCTTCTGACTATAAGTTATAAAAGGGATGGGAGGATACTAAATTCTGTAGAAAGTTGTTGTTGCTCTCTCACTGTTGCTAATTATCAAGAGATATAAAATCCTGTTGCCTACCAGCTCTTCACATGAAACTTCCCACTTAGATCTTATAGTTTTGAGATTTATCACATCATTTTAGCTATGACTATATCATAGTTTTTGACAGAATTCACCAAAAACTTTGTTCTCAAATGTTATATAAAATGTATCAACACAATCCTTTACCCCATCCTTGATGAAAGTTATTGACTACATTTTTTTCCCCTTGATTTCATGTCTGCCTAAAAAAGAAGAAAAAGAACTCGTGTCTTGATGGATAATTAACAAGATTCTTCACAGCAATTACAATGAATAAAATGAATGTATCAGAAAGCAACTATTTGGCAGTATATGTGTAGCCCTGAGAATCATAATGATTCCCATAATCTTTCTTGACTGTTATATTATGTAGTATGCAAATCCATTTACAGGACGGAGGACTGTACCCTCAAGGACCTAATGAAGACATAATAAATAAGAGCTTGTGGTTATTTGAGTCTGTGGAAGGGTTTGCAGAAGCCCTTTTGTAATGAAGAGGTCACAGGCAGGACTGAAACTTTCTCATGGGGCTTGCTTGCAGATGACCCTCTAGCATCTGGCCTTTTTAAGCTACAGCCACACTGCAGCATACTGTGGCAGGCCTGTCTCTGGTCTTCTCCAGCCACATATATCCCTGTAAGATTCAAGTTTTCTTCAAAAGGAAAATACAAGCAATCCACATGAAAACAAACAAACAGAACAACAACAAAAAAGCACACAAAAATAGACTTCTGAAATACTTATAACATAAAAACAAACAAACAAACAAACAAAAAAAAAAACAAAAAAAACACTATAACTTTTTTTTTTTTTTAATTATATATTTATCTGTAATAAAATAATGCAGCTTATCAAAAATGCTAAAAAGTATGTGGGTATGTGGTAGATTAGACTGCTCCTCAACAATTTATGTATTTATTTATTTATTTATTTTTCTCTAGTAACACAGTTTATGCTTGATTGAAAACCATTTCAGCCTTTCAAGTCCCATTAAAATCCTTGCCAGCCACATGGCTGATATGTGTCTTACATTATTTCTGAAACCCATGACAGGATTTTCTGACACTCCCTGGACATTTTCTCACCAAACAACATAAAGTGCAGTTAGAAAATAAGAGAAATCATGCAGTTAAATTACCTTTGTTAGGGCTGTATAATACTTTAATGGCATACACCTAAATAACCAAGATCTTCAGAATACACTGGTGTCTGACATGAATGTTGACATTTAGGGGTTATAATTATGAATGAAGGATTCCCAAAGATCAGTACTCTACGTTATGCTTTCTGTCACTGGCCTCCCTTTCAAACCTCATCCCAATATTAGGTTAAAGAAATTAAAACCTTTAAATTATGTGCTACCCTTAAAAGGAAAAGGTTCATCAGTTCAATCAGTCAGTTATGACACTACATACTCAGAAAATATGTATTTGATCAATTGGGAAGCATAGTTGGTAGAGAAGTAGGGCTTGCCTACAGAAATTTCACTATGTATTTAAAACTATTGTTTTTCTGTCTTCTTTCTCTAGCCAAAAGGTAATTTTTTAATGTCCATTTTGTGTCCATTTTAGGTAACAAAGAAATTGTTACAGTCACAGAGAATTCTCCAGTCATAAGGCTGACTGTGGAGAGGGGTCCTATATTTCTAATGTATGAATGAAAGGGAGTTGTACCATCAACTGCAAATTTCATCAGTTTCAGAATTAACAAAACAAATAAACAACCCAAAAAGACACACCCATTCTGGAATGGCCATCTACTCATTCTGACAGTTTGTCTTCTACTAGGGTAATTTTAGAAAAGTAGAAGCCCTATTTTTATTTCACTAATTTTTAAAAATCTAATTTTAAAAATCTAATTTTTAAAAAAGGGACAAACATTTTTGGGGGCAAGCAAAAAAAAAAAAAAACTTGAAATACTTGGAGCCCTCAGTGGAAATAAAGCTATGTTTGCTTGGTTTAACTCACTTCTTCAGATTCTTTTTTTGTGAATGTTGGATATATCACTTGAAGAAAAAACAAACAATAACAAAAAACACCTCATGCTCTTTTGATGAACACAGTCTACTTAGTTTTTGTCTGTGTGCCCTAGCAAACCAAACATTCCTTGATTTAGACTGTTCAAATTCATTATATCATTGCATAGGAGTATGCACAAATCCACATTTGATACTTTTTTTTTTTCTGTCAGAAATTAAGAAAAAAAAAAAAAAAGTTGCTAGCAGATGCCAGTACTCTGTGCCAAAAGATAAATGCACATAAATTATAAATGATGATAAATTATGAACATGGAGATACAGAACTGTCAAGAATACATGGAGTAAGGCTCTCTTCCAACAGTGTTTCATTTTTACTCTTTTAGCGTAGGAACAATCTTATAAACTTTAGTCTAATTACCGTTTTTGTCTAACTACTGTCATGCACATCAGGCCAAATACGATAAGCATCATCTGTGTGTTGGAGTCATGTATTAGGACTGTATAGATTCATAGTACACCCTTACTAGCCTACTTCAAACACACTAATAAACGCTAAATATGTGTGAAAACATAAAAGGAAAACCAAAACTTTTTTTTTTTTTTTTTTTTTTTTTTTTTTTTTTTTTTTTTCCCCCTTTTAGAATCTAACGATTCCAAGCATTAATGAAGAAACAGGGCACAAGCCCTTCACTGATGAGTGCCGAACAAGTGACTTAGAAAACAATTACACTGCCTTTATGTCACCTAACATAAAGAAGCAAAGGGGCGCAAATGCAGGGGAAATAAAAAAATCAATTGGCAAGTTGGTCCACTGAGTGTGTGAAATTTTTCAGTGTTGTACAGTTTTGGTTTAAAAGAAATATTAAAAAAAAAAAAAAACACTGAGATGAAAACAATTAATGACTGATAAAAATGACAGTGCCTGGCATGCACTTTATCAAGCTGTTGTCACAATTTAAAACTCATGAATCAGGAGACTGCAGTCTCCACAGCCTCACAGGAAGAAACTTGGGAAAGAAAATTCTGTTATTAAATACAAGAGGGAAATACTGTTCTCCTTAGGGTCAAAGTAAATATGAATTAGGCTGTGAAAACTCAGGTAAGCTCTAGACATTGAGTAAAAAGTATGTTTACTTTTTTTTTTTTTTTTTCTGACTGATGGAATTTGCTTTTAAACTTCCTAAAGTATTTCTTTAGAACAAAAGAAAACATCAAACAAACAAACAAACAAAAACATAACAACAAAAAAACTTTTAAAAGAATTGCTATTTTTTCCCCCATGAATAGTATCTGGTATATCTGCACAAGACCCTTTCAAATACTGTCTAGTCTCTAAAAGTACATGTTGAGAGGGAAATAATTTATTAAAGAAGATTAGCAGCAGTTAAAATTCTCCTCACACTTTTCATCACAGCTTTATGTTTCAAGAATACTGAAGTACCAGAAATAAATCAGGATTAAGAGGTACAGGTTTTACATATATTTTCCTCAGTAAGTTGAAATATTTTAGGAAAGACTGTTTCTACAGAATATTGACATAGAATTTGCTGGTAAATTAATTTAAAAAGTTAAATGACATCTCTCACATCTTGTCCTTCTTCCTGCAGCTCCACTAATTACACACAGAAATTAACTTTACTGGAAAGTTGCCATTGTCAAGGCAACACTTCTGCCTGATGTTGAAAGCTAACTCCTATGAACAGGAACAGAATAGATTTTGAATACAGTAGGTGATGATGGAGTATATCATGGCAATATATCCAGGAAGCAGAAGCAAATATGTTAGAGATTACTGATGATAGTTAACAATATTCATTCAATGTGAGAGAAAACAGATACATTATCAATGGCTTGACCTCAGAATGCTACATCACCAGAGCAAAGCAGGATACTGCGCTTCAGATGTGCCCCAAAATAAAAAAAAAATAAAAATACAAAAATAATAATAATAACAATAATAATAATAATAATAAAACAGATGACTCCCTACCCCCAAATCATGCTGTGAAACAAGTTGTAAAACTTGCACAACTCCACTTTCTGCTAAAATATTGACACAAGCAAGTCCTTTATCCTAATCAGAGTTTAAGAGTTTTCCTATATGCATTCTATAAATAATAAATCATGTCCCTCCCTAGTCTGATTTTGGAGCTTGGATAACTTGTCTAAACTCAGTTTTGTAAGGATAGGTATTTCACAGATGTCTACCTAAAACAAAAAATGTAACACAAGCTCCTATGGCATTTATTTGTTACAATTATATAAATAAATCTCTAAATTAAAATGAGCAAAATACGTCAAACTATGGAGAAGTATATTTAGAAAGTTATTTATAGAATCATAGAACTGTAGAACATCCCAAGTTGGAAAGGACTTATAAGGATCATCAAGTCCAACTCCTCAAACCGCACAGGTCTACGCAAAAGTTTAGACCATGTGACTAAGTGCAC
The DNA here is from genome assembly GCA_011076525.1 of Nettapus auritus. Taxonomy (NCBI): domain Eukaryota; kingdom Metazoa; phylum Chordata; class Aves; order Anseriformes; family Anatidae; genus Nettapus; species Nettapus auritus. The sequence goes on from CM021772.1 coordinate 13,357,330, forward strand.
AGTCCAATCTCTTCTTAAATTCAGACAGGCTTAGTGCAGAGACTACTTCACAGGGGAGCCTGTTCCAGTGCGCAACCACCCTCTCAGTGAAGAACCTCCTCCTGATTTTTATTAAGTTCTAAAATTTAACTAACCTTTATTAGAAAACCAATATCATTTGTTGTGTTTTCTGTAGCTGCTTTACCTAACTAAATTTACTGCGAAGTTTCAAGGTAGATGAAAAAGACTCTAATGTTACAAAACAATCTTGCTATTAACTACATGTTTTGTGAACTCTGACTCATAAAAAAATGTATAAATAACAAGCTGAAAACAAACAAATGCTATAATTACATTTTCGTTTTAGCATTGATGTTCATGTGAACATGAGCCAGCAGTGTGCCCAGGTAACCAAGAAGGCCAACAGCAGAGGTTGACTAAGTGATCTTGGAGGTCTCTTCCAACCTAGATGATTCTGTGATTCTGTGATGTTTTAGTGGGTGATATTGGTGGTAGGGTGATGATCTTGAAGGTCTTTTCCAGCCTTAATGATTCTATGGTGTTATGATTTAGATAGCTACTCGAGGTAGTCAGATGACTGCAGTTCAGGCACAAATTTCATTTCTAGAAGTCTGATTATGATTCAATGAACCCTGACTTAGGCATATATATATATATATATATTTTTTTTTTTTTCTAATAAATTTAAGCAGGTATAGTAGACCCTGACAATCTTACCAAGGCTAAAATGGGAAAAAAAGGAAAAAGTTTGAGGATGGTGATTCATCCTGTGAACACCTTTAAATATACTTTAAAATGTCATGCTTCTGAGAAGCAAAGTTTAATTTTTTTCTCTGTCCAGAAACGTAAGAATGGAAAAAAATAAATAAATAAGAAAACAGATAGTTCATTTTATTTTTAACTAACAAAAATAAAATAAAAGGTAAATTTTCAACAGCTTGACAAGTAAGACACTTCTGAAAAATATACTCTGGTTTAAAAGACTTGTGCTTTTTTATTTGGCTTGAATTGAACTTCCCCCTTATTAAACAATAATCTTTGTAGTGAATTCCAATAAAGATGAAAAAAGACAGATTCTGAAAAGAATGCATAAATAATTCTGGTTGCCTAGCTGTGGCAATGAATTCTTGTTTGCCTTGCCACTGAAGGGTGAATGCAACCCTTTGAGCAAATGGAATTCATTATTCCAGTGACTGAGAAATGATCTACTTAAAGAACCTAATTGGTTCTACAACAGTGATTTCTTTCAAAGCACAGTTTCCGGAAGAAACAACAAAAAGACAGTTCTTTGACTAGTACAGGGTCTACAGAGTACATTTGCCTTCCGAGATGTTTCAGCTTTAAAAAGAAAATGTCGCAAATACACAGAACAAAAGAACAAAGAACTAGTGTTTAAAAGGGTACAAAAATGTAGTAGGTCTTCCACTTCTTTCTTGAACAGCAAAATTGCACTTAAACAAATATTAGTGCATACTCATTACACTTGAACTACCTGTAAATAAGAAAATACTGTACTGACCGCAGTTTCAACTCCTTTCAAGAGTGATTATGAATAGACAAAAGCTACTTAAATACTTGACTATGCAAATGAAAAGTAAATCAATTTTATTTATCAGTAAGCATTGTAGAATAGGTGAATTAATATGCACAGTCTGATGAAGCAAATAGAACATTGTAATTTATTTTTAACCTAGTAAATTAAAATATTCAAAAGAGGAAGTCAGACACAGGTAGATACAGACAGTTCTCATTTACATCTCACTAGTTACACTGGAAGAATAAAAATCTGATATTGATAGTTGCATTTAAATGCAGAATCTTGTTTAAGATTCTGCATTTTGGAAAGGAGACAGGCCAGAAACAATTCTGATTGAGGTTAACAGACAGCTATCTAATTTACTTCAAAATGAGCTTCAGAACATGTTCCCACACAACATGAAATTTGCATTTAAACTGAAATCTGAAGCAAAACTTCCAGTTCCATGCAGATTTGACAGGTGACCCAATGTCATTTTTGAATTAGTATGAGAGATATAAAGAGAGTTAACGTATTATTTATGCATCACTTGCAATGTGCATCCAGTCCCTACCCCAGATCCCAGTGCATCAAATATACAGATCAAAACAGAAATCATTCAATTCTCACTATTCAATGCATCTGCCAACACAATTGTAATAATCCCAAAGCAGCAAGAATAATTTCTATGTTCACAACCAATGAACCTCATTTTTTTTTTTTCTGTTCAGTCATCAGAGAGTAGTTTAGATGGGTGGCAACAAGAGCAGACCACACCACTCAGTGACACAGAATCTAAACATTATGTACCGAGTGGGATAGTGATTTCTGTTCTAAAATTTGTGTTCTACAACACATGCACAAGCACACAACACACCAAACAAGGCCCTACCCCTTGGTCCAGTTTAGATCAGCATCACAGACACAGAAAACACTTGTCTAGGACACTATTGTCCCATCTGGGAATGCGTCATAACCTAGCTGGTGGTTTGGCCATTCCATAAAGTGATTCCAACTAAGTACAAACATTTAAGCAGTTTCAGAGGTTTGTGTCTGTCTTACTTTCACCATCCTTTTTAACTTCAAGGGGCTATAGTTTTCATTGTACTTTATTTTTTGCATTAGATTGTCAGCATAAACAGCCAATTGCTTTGTTAATCCCATAGATGTTCCAATCTCTCTGACTTTCTCTATATCTAATTCAAATTAGTAATTGACTCAGAGGTTTTTCTCACCCTCTGGTGTCCTCCTTGAAAATGTTAAAGAAAAAGTACAGTTTTTCCCCTACTGGTATGAATTCCACATGAGAATAATCTAGTCAATTAGAGGTGGGCAGATGCAAACAATGTCTTGTCTGGATGATATATCGATATTAGAAATGTCCTTCTACTTGTCTTACATTTAAAAAGCTACTATGCTCTAAAGTGCTCACTCCTTTCTGAGCTCACCTCTGGACTTTGGCTTCAGACAATCAATTTAGAGACACTGCCAGAGAACTCACGAAAATAAAACAACCAGATATATTTATTCTGTAACCTCAGTCATTCCACATAAACAAACTTCTAAGCAAATTGTCTGTTAGAGACCACTGCCTTGACAGTGGATCAGCATTACGTCTAGAAACCAGTCTAGCCAAAGTAGAGAACAGATGGCCTCCAAAAACATTGCTAAGTACACAAACCAACACTACAAACAAAAATAAACAAATAAGTAACAGAAAGCTTGAAACATCAAAGATGTAGCAACAAATCAGCATTATTACCTATCTTGCAAGTGATTTTTGCCATCCAGTTGGGTCTCTGAGATTCCCAGAGGCTTGTCATACCACATCAACATGGTACAACAATCAGCAGAAATCACAAGAGTTTCAATATGAGACCTGAAATATACTGAAAAATGCTTGGACTAACCATCAGATTTGATATCTCACTTATTTAACTTATGCTATATATCAGCCAAAAGTAAATTAAACTTCATTTACTTTCATATCTACTGACTGAGAATATTATTAGGAAATAATGTTCATGTTTCAATTATTCTGTGACTGACAAGCAGTGTTCCATAAGAGTTCATCACCTCTGTAGCTGCATTAATATCTTCTGTTTTCATCTGTTGCAATTAAATTATATCAATATGACATATCAATATCAATTAAATTATATCAATTCAGATAAGTTACAGAATGTACAACAATTACAATTTTCTTTAATCATTACTGGTTGCATTTTGAGGTAGTTCTGTATTAACCCAATCTTTTCTAGTAATTATTTGTTTAATAATTTCCTAGTAAAAGGTTTCTAAATTCTGTAATAGACTGACTTATTTGACTTGTTTTACGCATCTTGGAAAAGGCCTACTTTCAGCCAGCTGCTTACCTTAAATATGGTGCTTTGCAATTGCATCTTCAGAGAAAGTGGTGCTGCAGTAGACAGATGAATTAATTTGTTCAGAAAAGGTATTGAAACAACACACAGAAAAACAAATGACAACAACAACAACAAAAAAAAAAAAACAAACACAAAAATGTGAACATCTACAGATGTCTATGTACTCTAAAGATTTTGCTTATGAAAGCTTCAACTACTGTAAGTGAAATAAATGTAAATCTGACCACCATTTCAATGACTACATATTTAGTCTTAAATGACTGCCAGATAAACTTTTTTTTTTTTTTTTTTTTTTTTTTTAAATATGCCCCATATCTTCAGATTCCAAATTATAATTGAGTTTTGATGTTTTGCAAAATTGCTGTTTTTATGCAATCATAGAATCATTAAGCTTGGAAAAGACCTGCAAGATCATCTGGTCCAACCATCACCCTACTACTAATGTCACCCACTAAACCATGTCCGTAAGCACCACATCCAACCTTTCCTTGAACACCCCCAGGGACGGTGACTCCACCACTTCCCTGGGCATCCCGTTCCAATGCCTGACTGCTCTTTCTGAGAAGAAATCTCTCCTAGTCTCCAACCTAAACCTCCCCTGGTGCAACTTGAGGCCATTCCCTTTAGTCATATCACTAGTTACCCATCAGAAGAGCCTGACCCCCAGCTCCTCACACCTTCCTTTCAGGGAGATGGAGAGAACAATAAGGTCATCCCTGTGCCTTCTCTTCTCCAGACTTAACAAACCCAGTTCCCTCATCCACTCCTCACAGGACTTGTGTTCTGGGCCCTCCACCAGCTTTGCAGCCCTCCTCTGGACACACTCCAGGGCCTCGATGACATTCTTGTAGTGAGGGGCCCAAAGCTGAACACAGTTCTCGAGGTGTAGCTTTGCCACAGCAGAGTACAAGGGAACGATCACCTCCCTGGTCCTGTTGGCTACGCTATTCCTTATATAAACCAGGATGTCATTGACCTTCTTGGCCACCTGGGCACACTGCCAGCTCCTGTTCAGGCAAGCATCAATTAGCACCCCCAGATCCTCTTCCTCTGCACAGCTTTTGAGAGACTCTGCCCCAAGCCTGTATCATTGCATGGGGTTGATGTGGCCAAAGTGCAGGACCCAGCACTTAGCCATGTTGAACCTCACCCCATTGGCCTCTGCCCATTGACTCATCCTGTCCAGGTCCATCTGCAGGGCCTCCCTACCCTCCATCAGATCGACAATTCTCCTCAACTTGGTGTCATCTGAACATTTACTGAGGGTGCACTCAAATCCCTCATCCAAGTCATTAATAAAGATATTAAAGAGGATGGTCCCTGACAGTGACCCCTGGGGAACACCACTGGTGACCAGTCACCAGCTGGATTTCACTCTGTTCACCACCACTCTCTGGGACCAGCCATACAGCCAGTTTTTAACCCAGCAGAGTATATTCTGTCTAAGACATGGGCTGCCAGCTTCTCCAGGAGGGAAGCTGGGAGACTGTGTCAAAGGCCTTGCTGAAGTCCAGGTGGACTACATCAACAGGCTTTCCCTCATCCACCAGGCAGGTCACCCTGTCATTGAAAGGGATGAAGTTGGTCAGGCAGGACTTGCCTTTCATGAATCCATGCTGAATGGGCCTGATTCCCTGGTTGTCCCACATATGCTGTGCGATTGCATTCAAGGTGACCTTTCCAGGCACCAAGGTCAGGCTGACAGGCTTGTAGTTCCCCAGGTCCTCCTTATGACCCTTTTTATAAATGGGTGTCGCATTAGCAAATGTCTAGTCATCCAGGACCTCTCTGGATGACCATGACTACTGATAGATGATGGAGAGCAGCCCAGCAATCACATCCGCCAACTCCCTCAGCACCCTTGGGTGGATTCCATCTGGCCCCATGGAGTTGTGACAGTCCAGGTGGAGCAGCAGGTCTCTAACTGTTTCCATCTGAACTGTGCGGGGGTTCTTCTTCTCCCCATCCCAGACTTCCAGGTCAGGAGGCTGAGTATCCCAAGCATAAGTGGTCTGGCTAGTAAAGACAGATGTAAAGAAGGCATTAAGAACCTCAGCCTTTTCCTTATCGCCTGTAGTCACGTAGTCACCTGCGTTCAGTAAAGGATGGAGATTCTCCTTGGCCCTCCCTTTGCCATTAATGTAGTTACAAAAACATTTTTTTTTGTTATCTTTAACCATAGTGGCCAGATTGAGCTTGTTCCGGGCTTTATCCTTCCTGAATTTGTCTTTGCATATGCTAGCAACTTCTCTGTACTCTCCCTGAGTTGCCTGCCCCTTCTTCCACCAGACATAAAACTCTCTTTTTCTTCCAGACACACAGCAAATGTTCCATGTTCAGCCACACGGGTCTTCTTCCCTGCCGGCTTATTTTATGGTAAGTGCCATTAAGACTTCCTTCCTGAGGAGCATCCAGCCTTTCTGAACCCCTCTGCTCTTCAGGACTGGCTCCCAAGGGACCTTCTACCAGTGTCCTGAACAGTTCAAAGTCTGACCTCTGAAAGTCCAGGGTAGCAATTTTACTGACCCCCCTTCTGACTTTACCAAGAATAGAGAACTCTGCCATGTCACGGTGACTCTGCCCAAGACATATCCTGACTACTACATCTCCCACCACTCCTTCTCTGTTCATGAACAGAGCAGGGTCTAGCAAAGCATCCCCTCTAGTAGGCTCACTAACCAGCTGAGGCAGGAAGCTGTCTTCCACGCATTCCAGGAATCTTCCAGACTGCTTCCTCAGGGCTGTATTGTTTTTCCAGCATCTGTCTTGGAAGTTAAAGTCCCCCATGAGGACAAGCGTTGGCGATTGAGTGATTTTCACTAGCTGCTTATGGAACGCTTCATCTGTCCCTTCATCCTGGTTTGGTGGTCTGTAACAGTCTCCCACCAGGATGTCTGCCTTGTTGGCCAACCCCCTGATCCTTATCCACAGGGACTCTACCTTATCATTCCCAACCCCGAGCTCAACAGCATCAAAACACTCTCTAATATAGAGAGCCATGCCATGGCCCCTCCTGAGTTGCCTGTCCCTTCTGAAGAGCTTGTAGTCATCCATTGCAGCACTCCAGTAATGGGAGTAGTCCCCCCACATTTCAGTGATTGCAACTAAGTCATAGTTTGCCTGCCACACAATGGCTTCCAGCTTCTCCTGTTTGTTTCCCATGTTGCATGCATTAGTGAAGATGCACTTCAGCTGCACTGTTGCTCTCACCCCCAACTCTGGGACTGCCCCAACCCCCCCCCCCCCCCGCTCATCTCTATGGAGCCTCATTTCCCCCATTCCCCTTTATACTTAGTTTAAAGCCCTCTAGATGAGCCCTGCCAGCTCCTGGGCTAGAGTCCTTTTCCCCCTTTGAGACAGGTGGGACCCATCAGCAGCCGTCAGGCCAGGTGCTAAGTAAACCTCCCTATGATCAAAAACCAAACCAAACCAAACCAAACCAAGATTCCTGGGATGGCATCAGCCTCTCAGCCACGTACTGACAAGGCAGGCCTTCCAGGTCTGCTCAGTATCCCTCCGCACCAATGAAGGGATAGAGGAAAACACAACCTGTACTCTTACTCCATCCACTAACTGCCCCAATCCCCTGAAGTCCCTTTTCATAGCCTTCAGGCTTCTCTCAGCTATTTCATCACTGCCAGCCTGAATTATCACTAAGGGGTAATAATGGGAGAGGAGAACAAGATCAGGAAGTTTTCTGGTAATGTCCCTGACCCAAGCTCTAGGGAGGCAGCAGACTTCCCTATGGGTAGGGGCCAGCTAACATATGGGGCCTTCTGTTCCCCTCAGAAGGGAGTCACCTATGACCATTACCCATCTTTCATTCTTGGTGGAGGAAGTCTTGAGGCATGGAGTTGACTTGCTTGTCCTAGACGTTCTCCTATGTGGATTTTCCCCCACATCCTCATCACCCTTTCCCTCAAGCTCCAGGGCCTCAAACCTATTGTGTAAGGGCACCTGGAGTGGTGAGGCAGATAGGGAAATGACTCGCCTGTGACACCTAGCAGGGACCTGTTTCTATTCTTCTCCATCTCTCAGGTCCCATCCCTCTGCCTGACAGTGGCAGTGCAGGGGTTCCATCACTATTAGGGGTGTGTCGCCCCAGTGCCTTTCTCTCAGACATGGCAGGGAGTGATTCCACCAGTCTAACTCCTGCTCACACTCCCTGATAGTCCTTCATCTCTCCACCGCCTCCTTGAGCTCTGCTACCAAGCTGACCAGATCCTCCACCTGCTCACAGCTCAGGCAGGCAGTATCTCTGCCACCCTCCACTGGCAGCAACAAGCTCAGGCACTCCCTGCAGGCAGAGACCTAACAGCCACGTTTTTGGCACTTGGTCTGGGTTGCCACGGTCTTTTTGGCGAGCTCTTTGGTGAGCACTTGCCACCTGGCGGTGACCATAGCTGGGTTTGGTGTCTGGGAGGCAGCTGGTAGGTGAGCCAGTCTCCTGAGTGAGGAGGGATCCTCGACCCTCCCTGCTAGCCCTGCCTGCACAAACTGCCGTGCTATGCCATGACTGACACACCATGCCCTGTTTGCCCATACTGTTCAATGGGCTCCTGGTTGCTTACGCTCCCTAGGGGCTGCCTTTGTACAGCTGGGGGGCTTCTCCCGAGCCTCATCAGCTGCCCTCGCAAGGGCCCCCAGGTCCTGGCAGCTCCCTCGGCTGCCTCGAGTGGCCTTGATGCAGAAAAGTGCCTGCCTGCTGTGATCCCCTGCTTAGGTGCAGCATGTGGCTACATCAGAACTGATCACAACTTTTTCCAACAAAATGAAATGTTTTACTTTATCTCCAGTGATAGGTATTTCAAATAAAACATTTTAACTAACAATCATTAGTTAAAGACTTTGTCATAAGCATCCGTAGCTGACGATATATATTGCAGGAACCTGATCACCAGAGCCTTGAATTACACAGGAACTTCATATTCTTTACAAGTTACACAAAGAAGCATTAATGACAGTTTTATGTCCACTGTAAAGATTGTATCGTTATGTTTTACTATTCATTGCAATAGCCATTTCTAGCAAACAGCCTAATACTTAGCAAGTTTAGAAATAAAATGTTTTAGTCTTTGGAAATGTGTTTAGTATCTAAAGAGGTGTATAAACTCAGTAATCCTAGATTTAGTTCAGGTTTTGTTGCATACATTTAAATGGTTGTTTCCAGAGTCTCTCAGTTTCCTTTTAGAGAACTGAATGTCCCAGACTTTTTAAGTGGATTTGAGATCCCTACATGATGAAAGCTCATGGAATACTATTAATAATATACTCTTATGTAATATGCATAACAAATTTTCCACAATCCTGATACTGGCTCACACTCATTTAGCATTTAATTGGCACACAAGGTAAAATCACAGCACAATTTCATTAGTGGCTGATGATGGCCCAGTCCCTCTTATCAGAACTAAATTGAAGTAAACAAGTTAAAATACACTTCAGGTCCCTCTGGACACTAGATTAGTAGGAAGTCACTAAGTATCATCTGTCCATCATCAAAATCCAGGCAGCTGTGCACAATTAAGCTTTCAAAAAAACTGAAGTGAAATCACATTGCAGTGCAAACACATTATGCAGTCATTAGCAAACTTACCCTGTAAAATTGTAATATAGGAGCACTGATTAGCATGCTTTGATGCATTTAAAATCTTCTTTTAATTTAATAGTATTTCACAGAGTACTAAGCAGTTGTACAAAAAAAAAAAAATAATAAAAAAAATAAAGTCACAGAACCAGTCCAGCTTATCATTCCATCGAGAACCAGGGTTATTCATAAAGTGATTTTCCAAAAAAAAGCGCATAACCAGCTTTTAGACAGTTAGTTACCATTTTAGGCACTAAAAAGATAGTCATTTTTAAAAATGTTTGAGCATTGGGGAAATTTTTTAGAAACTCTTTAATGGGTTTTCCTCCACAGACAATTTCTGTTTACATTTGCAGAAGATTTTGATTTACAAATTCTGTTTTGTGTCTTCCTCCTCAAGGAGTTAGAGCATTTTAAGCCTCCATGGAAATAATCTTTCTGAAGTAAATAAGATGTGCCAAATGTTTCCTGAATTATATACAAGTTTTTATTCAATTGTGTTTTATTTTTTAATCAATTTTAAAAGAAATAGTAACTATTGGAATAGTCTGAAAAAAAAAAAAAAAAAAAAGTATTATGCTACTAAATTGGCTGCATTTCACAGAGGCGGTTGCATTGGTTGCGTTTCACAAAATAGACCTTTTCCCTTTGTAAGTATTTAAATCAGAACTTGTTAATATGTGACGGATTTCACCTAGCTATAATAGCTAGAAATCTTTAAAGCCTATCTGTATTTGGAAAGACTATCAAAAGCAGTTGTAATGCATGTTGCATAAAGTAATGATGACATAAGCCTCGTAGCTTTAATAAGATAGATACATTAAGGTGGGGTGGCAGGTGTTGCTTAGGTGAAGTCTGCAAAGCATTTTCATTTCCAGAAGTCTCAGAGAATTCTTTTGAACTTCACATTGTTCTGCAGTAGAACACAATAGTAAAACTAAATTTTTTTTAAAAGGTAGTAAAAATTAATAATAATATTGTATTTATCTGTGAAACACACGGTTATAATGTTGAAATCAAATGTGGACATTTGGAACACTAGAGAAAAAAAAAATTAATGTATTACTAATCTGCTTTCTTTAGACATATCTTTACCCTTGGTTTTACATAGTCTAATGCTTAAAAGAAAACACTATCATATTCAAAAACAGATATTACTTCTTTCTTGTTTCAAAATTTTAGATTTATTTGTAGAGCTACTGCTTCATTTCAAGTTACAAAATTTGTTTCTGAGCATTTTATTTCATTTAATATTACGAAACATACCTGCATAAAACAAACATCCAGAGAGAATTTGTCACAGTGATTTGAAATTTTGATCTTATTTCCCTATTGTTAGAAAAGTTATTTTAGTCTAAATTTCTCTTTTTTTTTCTTTTTTCTTTTCTTTTCTTTTCTTTTTTTTTTTTTTTTTTTTCAGAAGATGTAAAAATGAAAACTTAATCCAGTCTCGTGGATTTCAATCCACAATACCTAACCTAAAATAAGAATACAAAGGAAAATAGTTTGCAGGAAAGGTACTGAAATTTAATCCTGTTTTACAGGACTACAAGTTTCACTGTTGGAAACTAGAGGCTGTACATCTCTTTTTAATCACCAAAGCAGTACAAAACATATTAATGAACACAATAATTTTCACTTTCTTTAGGCTTGTGTTCAATTATCCAATGTAAAGAACAAATGGTTTTCATGGAACTACTTGTGTTCAATTATCTAATGTAAAGGACAAATGGTTTTCATGGAACCATATTTGTCTTTAAGTACTTAATGTCCAAAGTGATAACGTTCCAGTGTTAATTAAATGCAGCTGGAAACAAGTACAGAAATTAAAATTATAAAAATCCTTTGTAAAGAACAGTTTGAACAGGAAAACAGTTGATGTCTATCAGTATTGCCTATAGTGTTTACAGGTGTTGATATGGTCCATGAACAGGGCTAAAAGTCTTTTCTAGACACAGTTGTTTATAAATATAAACTCTGTTGTTCTGCTAAGCCTCTCTTGCTTATTAGGAGCATTAATTATCATGTGTTCTCTTAAAAATTGAAACTTACACACATATGATTATTTCCTTGTTGATCTTTGTTCTGCAATGATATTAATTATCAGGAAATGTCACAAATCCTACTGGTAATTTAGTTTATGCAGATTCCCTTCACACACACCCCAAAAAGGACAAAAAAAACCACTTCCTCCTACCCAATCTGTTAAACTAGTCAACACTATTACAGAAAGAAAGCTTAAATATGAAGCTTTTACTAGAGGGGTTTCGTTTGGAAACTCAAACATAAGAGAAAAAACAAAAGACTTCCTTTGGTGTCCTCTTTCACATCAGAGTGCAACTAAAGATAGTTAGATCATTCAAACAACTGAAGCTGTAAACAATTTTTTAAGACAGAAAGCCAATTCCTCTAGTGAGGAACTATTGTGTTGTGTTTTGTTGACACACTACAATCTGTAGTTAAGTCTTATAGTGCATATAAACGGGGTTTAAGGCTTCTTCTTTTCAAGGACATTAATTGTCTTGCTAGAAAACACAGTCTTTGAAAAAAATGCACTATTGTGCATGATGCTATCCTCAAACGATCTGGCCTCCAGCCTGTTCACAGAAGAGACATGGAATTTAACATTTTGCACATGACCCACCACAGCTCAGAACAGCTCCCGTTTAAACCACCTAAAAATGTCTGTTGATTTCTCTGTAATCAGTTCAAATCCTCTGAGTTTTTATCTGTAGCCATTTTTCCAGAGACACATGATGGCCTAGATAGACTTAGTTGAATGATAGCCTTCCAATTCATGAAAAAGCAGCATTTTTAAAATTTGATTTGAAGCTGGACTAATTTCCCAAATAATAATAATAATAATAATAATAATAATAATAATAATAGAATAATAAATTTCATAGTAGGAGAAAACCCTCGAAAAATCTTCAGGAAACTGACATTTTTGTTGGTTTAATCTGAATTTCTTTCCTTTTAAGTCACTCCTTCTTTTGTAAACCTTCACTGGGGATTTTAGTAATTATTCATTCATATTTAGTAATTATTCATTCCTCAGTCCTGAAAACTTCCTGATTTCAGAGTGATTCTGCAGCACTGAAAAAAAATGACATTTCCACATTTCCACTTTTAGATTCCAGGCTTTCTGTAAAGCTCCAGAAACTGTACTCACGCTAGCCCCTTTTGTCAGGACCTAGATTCTTCCTAATTCTAACTTGAAGTCAGACTCAGATTCTGACCCAGGACTTCCAAACTTCAGCAATTCATTCATGACTACAAGCCAGAAAGCTCACCATCATCAGAAGATTTCAGTCTGTCATCAATCCACTTCAGTTGAACAGTGTTTCTATGAGATTCCTGTCTTTGTTTCAGGGAAATATTGGGATGTTTGATAGGTATTTCTATTTTAAAATAATAAGAATAAAATATATAAGAAGTAAATTTGTTTTGTTGATTTTTTTTTAAATTTATTTCTTTAGTAATAGTAACACAATTTCTCCTTTAAACAGTTCCTCTATCCATTTTAAGGCTCAGTCACACACAAAAAAGGAACGCAAATTGGAAGAAAGGTCAGTGATCTTTTTTAGATAAATGAAGGATGTAAGACTATAAAAATGTCACTACTGTGTCAAAGCAAATGGTAAATTTGGCTTTATATTGTTCTCTTAGAACATTTATGACAATGTGTCAAGATAATCTTGTTAAAAAATTTATAGCAAGTCCTTCAGTAAATAAAAAATCAAATACCTCCATTACTCCATTACCTCCACGTGGAGTGCGATTCTAATAAAAATGCATTACAAACGGTTTCAATTAGAAGTATCTATTTTTCCTGCTGTGTATAGATCAGTAATATGAATCTTTGCTTATATGTTTTGACCTCATTTCCACATAACAATATTATTTGTTCTACAATGGATTCAGCAGAATAAATTCTCTTCCCTTCCAGATCATTCTCGTTTTGAGTTACAACATGTCTTTTAAGTAATGGGCAAAATAAGCAGACACATGACAGCTTTTAATTTGTCCTTTCTGAAAACTATAAACTTTTTAAATATTTGAACTCTGTGCCAGTTTAACCATGGCATTGTCATGTTAAGACCAATAAGAGTTAATGGAAATGTAGCCATTTTATTTTAATAGATTGTAATTCACACTTAGATTTTAATATAACACTTGTAACAACAGATTTGTGAAGTAAATATCATTGTTAACCTTGCTCTCTATCCACAGATGCTTGTCTGAAAACAAGGTCATTATAATTTCAGTTTAAGTGAGACTTCAAAATGCATCTAATCTGAATCAATGTCAACGGAACTGTAACTTTTCTCCAGAAAAGCAAAAGTAAAAAATTTCTTCAGAATGCCTATTTCCACACTTTACCAGTTAACAGAATGACATTTTTCACAGAATCACAGAATCACAGAATAGTCTAGGTTGGAAGAGACCTCCAAGATCACTGAGTCCAACCTCTGACCTAATGCTAACAAGTCTTCCACTAAACCATATCACTAAGCTCTACATCTAAATGTCTTTTAAAGATCTCCAGGGATGGTGACTCAATCACTTCCCTGGGCAGCCTATTCCAGTGACTAACAACCCTTTCTGTAAAGAAGTTCTTTCTAATATCCAACCTAAAAATCCCCTGACACAACTTTAGCCCATTCCCCCTCATCCAGTCACCAGGCACATGGGAGAGTAGACCAACTGCCGCCTCGCTACAACCTCCTTTAAGGTACCTGTAGAGCGTGATAAGGTCGCTCCTGAGCCTCCTCTTCTCCAGGCTAAATAGTCCCAGCTCCCTCAGCTGTTCCTCCTAAGACTTGTTCCCCAGACCCCTCACCAGCTTCATAGCCCTTCTCTGGACTCACTCAAGCACCTCGATGTCCTTCTTGTAGCGAGGGGCCCAGAACTGAACACAGTACTCGAGGTGCGGCCTCACCAGAGCCAAGTACAGGGGGACAATCACTTCCCTGGACCTGCTGGCCACGCTATTTCTTATGCAAGCCAGGATGCTGTTGGCCTTCTTGGCCGCCTGAGCACACTCCTGGCTCATATTCAGCTGACTGTCAACTAAAACTCCCACGTCCTTCTCCGCTAGGCAGCTTTCCAACCACTCATCTCCCAGCCTGTAGCGCTGCTTGGGGTTGTTGTGCCCTTATAGAAGCCAAACTTTGCTAAACGGTATAATTAAAGTATTTCATACTGTTATTTTCAAAATATTTATTTATTTATTTATGTATTTTTCTACCAAATTTGTGTTCAAACCACAGAAATGCAAAAGATCAGAACCTTTGTGTGGATTCCTACTCTGTGTGCTTATTGGTGAGGTGCACTGGGCACAAACCTAGGGATAACTATGAATGATTGAGATTGCTCAGATAACACCAGAAATACGGAGAAATAGTCAAGGTATTCAAAATGTGTCATAAAAAGTAGGAAGAAAAACACCACTTTGACGTGGAAGGAATGTACTTCTAATGACTAAGCCTTGTTAGATCAATAAATAAATGAAAGTAAAGTAAGTACACAATATACAAAACATCCAGTTCCTCTGCTTCAGTACAGCAGCATACACAGTTCTTTGCCTGAACTATTTTTGGTTACAAAAAAAAAAGACCATTTTCCTAGATATTTATGCAGCATTGTAGTAGCTCTGCAGTAGCACAGGAGCTGCAGATGCCTTGCAAATTCACCACTACAGCTATGTGTATTTTGCTATTCCTCTCTCCTAGGTATTTTAAAGCAGAGCCCAAATCCTGAACTGAGGTTACATATATGTCCTGGTTTCAGTCAGGACAGAGTTAATTTTCCTCGTCATAGCTGGTAGGGCGCTATGTTTTGGATTAGGATGAGAAGAGTGCTAACATGTTGATGTTTTGTTTCAAAGCAGTGCTTACACTAAGCCAAGGCTTAGCTTTTCAGCTGCTTTTTTATTTTTTTATTTTATTTTATTTTATTTTTTTTAAGCAAAGCTTTCAGCTTTTTGCTCTGTTCTGCCAGCGGGCAGGCTGGGGTTGTAGCGGGAGCTGGGAGGGGACAGACCCAGGACAGCTGACCGACCCAAATTGGCCAAGGGGTATTCTACATCCATCTGAAGTCATGCTAAACAATATATA
>CM021772.1:13373038-13430057 GCA_011076525.1 Nettapus auritus
GCTTAGATTGTGCATCACTTGTTTCATACTCATTAATATTAGTAGTACTATTATTATAATCATTATTATTTTCCTGTCTTAATAAGACTGTTTTTGTTTCAACTCACAGGTTTCTACTTTTTCATTTCTCTCCCCCATCCCAGAGAGGGACGGGGGAGGGTGAATGAACGGCCGTGTAGTGCTTAGCTGCCGGCCGGCTTTAAACCACAACACAAATACGTCTTGGCGCCCAACGTGGGGCTCGAACCCATGACCACTGAGATCAATAGTCTCATGCTCTACCGACTGAGCTAGCCGGGCAATATTCCACACTAGATCTCCTTTCCTGGGATTTTATTTCCGTCATAGGTTATCTGTGAACTACAAACTGTATAGCCTATTTCAATTTACAGCCTATTTTAACCCCTCGGAAGAGCGCTGAGGCGGAGGCGCCGCAGCCTCCATAGCGACCGGGCGGGACGGGGCTGGGCCGGGAGGCGCCGCGTGGGGCAGGGAGCGGAGCGGAGCGGAGCGGGGGCCGCCCGAGCCGGGAGGAGCCGGGAGAAGTCGTGTGCGCGCCGCCACGGCCCAGCTCGATCACGACGGCCGGAGTCGTCAAGGGGCAGGGGCCGGGGCCTGGCGGTGCGCCGTCATGGAGCGCTGAGGCCTCCTTTTGGGAGAGCAGACTTGAGGCTGCTCAGGGAAGTAGTTAGCAAGGTCCCCTGGGAAACTGCTTCTGAAGGCGTCGGCATCAATCAGTGCTGGTCAGTCTTTAAGCAGAGGATCAGGCAATTCCAAAAATATAAAGTCAGGCAGGCGGGGCAGAAGGCTGGCCTGGCTGACCAGGGATCTCCTGCTGGAGCTTAGGCACAAAAAGAGTGTATGGCTGCTGGAAGCAGGGTCAGGCAACATAGAAGGATTACAGGGAAATTTTCCGTCTTTGTAGAGAGAAAATTTGTGTGGCCAAAGCTGAATTAGAGTTGAAGGCGGCCAGGTCAGTGGGAGACAATAAAAAAGGCTTTCTTAAATATGTGAACAGAAAAAGGAGGACCAAAGAAAACATAAGTCTGCTACTTGATGGGGAAGGCCATCTCACAGACAGGGGCATACGCAAAGCAGAGATTTTTAATGCCTTCTTTGCCTCCATCTTCAACACTGATGATGGGCTTCAGGACTCTGGATGCCCTGAGCAGGACCATGATGATGGGAATGATAAACTCCCAACTGACTCTGAATGTATGTGGGATTTGCTGCTCCACCAGTATCCATAGAAGTCTATTGGTCCGGATGGGATTCATCCCAAGGTGCTCAGAGAGCTGGTTGATGTCATTGAGAGACCTCTCTCTCAACAGTCTTGGGAATCTGGAGGTCCAAGTAGACTGGAAGCTGGTAAATGTTGTACCAATTTTCAGGAAGAGCAAGAAAGAAGACCCTGGCAACTACAGGCCTGTCAGTCTCACGTCAGTGCCTGGTAAGATTATGGAGAAGATTATCCTGGGAGTTATTGAAGCACACTTGGAGGACAGACAGTGTGGGTTCACGAGAAGTAGGTCCTGCTAAACAAATTTAATTTCCTTTTTTGATAAGATCACCCATCTGGTCGAAAGCATACAGCTAGACAAAACCATCATATGATAGGTGAACAATTGGCTAACAGGCAGGGCTCAAAGGGTTGTGGTAGATGGGGCCGCATCAAGCTGGTGGACGGTCACAAGTGGGGTCCCCCAAGGCTCTATTTTAGGGCCAGTCCTCTTCAGTGTTTTTATAAACGATTTGGATGTAGGACTAGAAGGTGTTTTGAGTAAGCTTGCAGACAATACTAAACTGGGAGGAGTTGTTGACTCTGAGGGTTGAAAGACCTTGCAGAGAGATCTGGACAAATTGGAGAGCTGGCCAGTCACCAACTGCGTGAGGCGTAACAAGAGCAAGTGCCAGGTTCTGCACCTGGGACAGGGAAAAACTGGCTATACGTACAGACTGGGCGATGAGATACTGGAGAGCAGGCCTGCAGAGAGGGATCTGGGGGTTTTGGTTGATAACAAGCTGAATATGAGCCAGCAGTGTACCCTGGCAGCCAGGAGGGCCGACTGTATCCAGGGGTGCATCAAGCATGGCATTGCTAGCCAGTAAGGATTGTCCTGGGGTAGGGATTGGCCTGCTCTACTCTGCGTTGGTGTGGCCTCACCTCAAGTACTGTGTGCAGTTCTGGGCACCACAGCACAAAAAGGATGAAAAACTGTTTGAGAGCATCCAGAGAAGGGATCTTCACAAAGATGGTGAAGGGCTGAGGGGGGAAAAGACGTGCGGAGCGGCTGAGATCACTTGTCCTGTTCAGCCTGGAAAAGAGAAGGCTGAAGGGAGACCTCATTGAGATCTACAGCTTTGTCATGAGGGGGAGTGGAGGGGCAGGTGCCAAACTGTTCTCTTTAGTGACCAGTGATAGGACCTGTGGGAATGGTGTCAAGCTGTGGCACAGAAGGTTCAGGCTAGACATTAGGAACAGGTTCTTCACCGAGAGGCTTGTCATGCATTGGAACAGGCTCCCCAGGTAAGTAGTCACTGCACCAAGCCTGTCAGAAATTAAGAAACATTTGGACTATGCTCTCAGTCATATGGTCTGAATTCTGATTTTTGGGTAGATTGTGTGGTGCCAGGAGTTCGACTCGATGATACTTGTGGGTCACTCAGGATATTCTAAGATTTTATTACTCTATGCTTTTTTTTATGTTTATGTTCCTTCTGCATAGCAGTCTGCGTAATTATGGAGACCAAGCTGAGAATCCCTTCTAATTAGATCTCCTTACATGACAGTTTATCTAAGCATCAATATAAAAATTGTGCATCCAAGGTAATGAATGAAGCAGCCTGGGGTGAGGTGTGAAGGAAACTTGGTCCTGAGGCAGCAGAGAGCCATGTGCTGGTGGAGTGGTCTGCCCCTGCACTGCACTGAGATTGTAGATAGACTTGAGTCCTGCCGCCCCAGGCAAAGCCTTGCAGGCAGTAGCACTCTATGTGCTAACAGAGCATAACCAGAAGAACAGTGCATAACAGAGCATAACAAGAACAGTGTTTAAGTCCATCACTGGGCATCATTTTATGAGCCAGGAAGGACTAATATTTTCTGGAGGAATTGGGTTTACTCTGCATAGCTGTCTGCAAAAGTGCAATTCCTTAAATGCTTCCTTGTTGGTCTCAGAAAATGTCCAAAGCATGTGCTGCTAAAGCAGTTCACTTAGACTCCTCCAGGTCATGATATTTCTGAGACCCATGTATACATGGACAGAAAAGTTTGTGAGTTAGGCAGATTTTTCTCTTGAGAAAAAAAAGGATGGAAATCTTTCTCTTGAAATCCTTTATGTAATGAAATAGTCACAGCCGCATCACAGCTACCATTTTCTTCTGAAACAGTGGCATTTTGATTCATCAGTCATGTGTTTATTTGTTTACAAAGGCAACTTATTCAGATGATGTATAAAGAAGGAAAAGGTGGAATGGTCATTTGAATCTGATGTTTTGTATTTCAAATGCACGTCTGATTCTACTAAACTTAATTTTGGTAGGGAAATCTTACCTAAAACTTCAGAAATATTGCTCATGTCTAATTATTTTGGGGAAATGAAGCAAGAACTTTTTACCTCTGCATTAATAAGGAAGTGATTAATGACATGTTAGTTATTCACATTAAAATAAGAAGAGAAGCATAACAAATGAAACTGATAAGATGGTGGCTGTTACTTTTTTTGTTACCTTCTTTTTTTTTTTTTTCAGATGTTGTTTATATTGGACTATGCCCAAAGTATTACTGATATGGATAAGAGTCGGAGTTTTTCATTTTTGTTTACAGGTATGTGATCTGTCAAACTTGTCTTATGTTATAATTTAATGGCTCTGAAAAAGTGTACCTTTTGAGATGTCACTTTTAGGAAAGATTGCATCAATGTAGGATTCATCTTGGGGATAAAGCAGAAGGAACAAAAATTGAGTATGAAAAAAATAAGAAGTCTAACTACCAAGTAAAACTTTCTTTTACTAGTTTATTTTCCTGGTCTATGGTTTCTTGCTGCCTGTTTAATGGAAAAAGAGAAATAATGATGTAAAGCAGTCATATGTTGTATTCACATCATCATTCTAGAATTAATGGTACACAAGAGATATAACCATCATTCAGCTTTTGGTGTAAGTGCAAATCTGAAATAATTTCAAAACAACACAGAGAAGAATTAATGTTGAGGATATTTTGAAATTGTATGACTTACAAGGTAATTAATGATAATTGGCTTCCTTGGTCCATGGATGTTGGCATATTTATGTACAATTGTGTGTAAAGTAATATTCCTACCTCATCAGATTTTTCTCCTTAACACTTCTTGCCTTTGCCTTGCCTTGCCTTTGCCTTGATAGAAGCAGAGTGCATTATTGTTGTTCTTATGACCAATAAAGGATTTTTTTTTTCTTCCTCTCCTCCTCCTTATCTACCTGCTTCAGGGCTGCAGTAAGGGACTTTCAAGCAAAGTAATATCTTGTTAATTATTTTCCTTTTTTCCTTACTTTCTGGCTTCCCAAGCCAGCCTTTGTTACCATAGATACGTTCCTCCCTCATAAAAATATTTTTTGTAACATGCTCTGCCTACAAAATACCACTTTTGGCCAAAGCTTGTAATGTAATTATTGTTTCCCACTTGCATTAACATAATGTTGATTATATGATGTCCCCATTCAACCAAGATGTTTTTGTCTATCATGTCATTAACAAACTTTGCAGAGCTATCTGAGCTATCTTCCAGGCACAAAAAGAGATACATTAAGCATTTTATTTATTTATTTTTTTAGAAAGGATGGAAGTTTTAAAATTACCACCAAATAGGAAAGCTCATAGGAACCAAACATATATTACTAATCGACAGGTTTCTAAGAATTGCACTTTGTAGGCAATTTGATGAGAGGCCTTTGAGAATTTTATTTATAACAGTGTATTTTATATAGACATAAAAAGTCTTATTCCCAATTGCCAAAAAGCAAAAAAACAAAACAAAACAAAAAAGCATTAATCAAACAACCCATCTACCCTCACTTCTCTAGTCAACTTATATCAATAGTATGTTAAGTATTCCTTAATTTTTAATAGAAATCTATTGGAAATTGTTTGTTTTGCATATGCAAAGTATACCAGTCTTGCTAAACTTATCAAGATCGTAGTAGATTATTCATTTCTCTGAGAGGCAGGGTTTGTTTCATTGGCTGCATCTCCATGAGTTTTCTTGATTTCCTTTTTTTTTTTTTTTTAATATGTTTATATATATATATATATTTCCATCCTCTGGGAAAGGCAAGGGAGTGAAAAACTGCATGTGTGTTTATTTGCTAGCTGGGATCAACCTGGTACTGTTGGGGATCAAATATTGGGAAAAGAAAAAGCAAAAGACGTCTTCAAGAAATTAAATCTAATATAGTCTATCTTAATGTATAGGCAAGCTGTAAAATATTCTTCCCTTATAGCACAAGTGTGTGCTTATGCCTATAAACATCTATGACATTTTAGTTTGTTGTTATAAAAAAAAAAAAAAAAAAACAAGAAAAAAAAACTTTAATGTTTCATTATAGTGAAACATATACAAATAATTCTTCAATTGTTTTGAGATTTTCTGCTTGAAATAGTAAACAAAGCATACATTGCTCCTGCTTCAGAATTAATCTCCAAAGCAGTTGCTAACCCCACTCCACAAGAGTCAGTGTGCAGGCTGGTGCAAAACCAAAACCAACATGAACCTGACCTCTGTATTTCTATTTTCTTAATTTATGTCTTGTTCCATTCCTAAATGACAGACCAGGACATGGAAGAGACTTTTGAAACTTTGTTTGCATTAACAGCTTTTGTTTGTTTGTTTGTTTTTGCATTAACAGTCTATATTGCATTAACATTTTTTTTTCTAATTTAAATAAAGGAGGTTCTAGTTTACTGTGGTTCTCCATCATCTCTGGCAGGGCTACCTATCAGATCCTCATTAATACTATTCAGTGTAGTATATGTACTTCAGGTCACACTCACACAGGAACAAAATATCAATCGTATATCGACTTTGTGGTCTCATACATGCTTGATATTCACCCTCAGAAATGTTTGGTAGAGACCCAGCACTTCTAATGAATGTGCAAAACAGCTTTCTGAAATGACTTGACACGAGGAAAAAGAACAAAATCAGGTATAGTTGTCAATGTCTTTTATTTTATTTTATTTTATTTTATTTTATTTTATTTTATTTTATTTTATTTTTCTCAGTCTTACTGTATTGGTGGAATTCCTGCTTTTCCACAAGTTGATAAGTGTGTGCCTAATATAGGAAAGAAAAAAAGAAAGCAAGTCATTTTTAAATTAGTTCCTGGGAAGCAAGAATTCAGCAGGAAATGAAAGGTAATTTGATCTGAGTAGTAATAGAAATCATGACATTCAGAGGTCTCTTGATGAGACTTTACAGTAGAATATAAGTCATTGGCTTGCCATAAGCATTAATGCAATCAATGACTGTTTCTCATTACTACGTATCCATCTCACCACTATTACTTTTCTGTTTAAACCACATTTGTATACAAATTATTTTTCCTCTTTATTTTTGTAGGATAGTTCATAGAATCATAGAATATCCTGAGTTGGAAGGGACACATAAGGGACACATAAGGGACGCATATCATCTTTGTAGCCCTCCTCTGGACTTGCTCTAACAGGTCCACATCTTTCTATTTCAAAGGAGGTTGTAACTATCTATCTCAAAAGAGGTTGTTATGAGATGGGGGTCAGCCTATTTTCCCAAGCAAGAAGTGACAGACAAGGGGATCCAGCCTCAAGTTGAACCAGGGCAGGTTTAGGCTGGGTATTAGGAAAAATTTCTTCACTGAAAGTGTTGTGACACTTTGGAACAGGCTGCCAAGGGAAGTACTTGAGTGACCATCCCTGGAGGTATTCAAAAGACTTGTAGCTGTTATGGTTTGCTCGTAGACTTGGCAGGGTTAGGTTAACCATTGGAACTGATGATCTTAGCAGTCTTCCAACTTAAATGATTCTGTGAAATGGTTAACTCACTCTGTATACAGCAAGTTCAGGATGAAAGAAAAAAAAATGAAATCAGGCAAAAGATCCTAATTCTGGGATTCTAAAGCACATTTAAGTATGAATTTTACTTTATTAAAACTTTATTATGTACCTAACTGCTTTGCTAAGTCAACAACATAAATAGACTATACAGACTAATAAACTAAATTCAAGTCAGCCAAAGGGTGCTGAGCTTATTCCAGCAAGTAACCATGTTGACTTCATTGGAACTTGAAGAAATCAGAATTCATTCTGAACATACAAGTGGCAACAGTTATTACATCATACTGTAAGTGTGGAATCGGAGTCCAGAAAATACCAGAATTTTTGAAAAAGGTTAATACTCCCCCCCCTAAAAAAAAAAAAAAGTGATTTTTAGACAAGAATAGCTGGAAACATAAAAAGATAAAAAAGATAAAAGAACCTCTGATATTGTTTGACATTTGTCAGCAGCATAAAAATGCTCAAATAAAACAAACAGTCATCATTCATGAAATATCAGTCTGCTCCAGGCATTCTCTATGAAAGAATTTGTTCACATGGACGAGGACTGAGTATTTACTTAGAATCATAGAATCATTAAGGTTGGAAGTTCAGGTTCAAGATCGTCTTGCCGAGGCGATCGGCTCCGGGGCAGACGTATTTTGTAGCGGAGTGCGGGGATCGGGACAGGCAGGGCTATTTTCCCAGCATCGAGGCCACTCTAGGCAGCTGAGGGAGCCACCACAACTCCCGGATGCCCTCGTGAGGGACGCTGACGAGGTGTAGGCAGAGCCAAAAGTGTCAGTGGCGGGCCATTTAAATCAGGCACCACATATACTGTGCGGTTGCATTCAAGGTGACCTTTCCAGGCACCAAGGTCAGGCTGACAGGCTTGTAGTTCCCCAGGTCCTCCTTATGACCCTTCTTATAGATGGATGTCACATTAGCAAACGTCCAGTCATCCAGGACCTCTCTGGATGACCATGACCACTGATAGATGATGGAGAGCAGCCCAGCAATCACATCCGCCAACTCCCTCAGCACCCTTGGGTGGATTCCATCTGGCCCCATGGAGTTGTGACAGTCCAGGTGGAGCAGCAGGTCTCTAACTGTTTCCACCTGAATTGTGGGAGGGTTTCTTCTCCCCATCCCAAACTCCCAGGTCAGGAATTTTGCCTTTTTTTTTTTTTTTTTTTTTTTTTTGCTTATGGCAAAGTGCAGCTTAAAATATTCTAAAAATACTTGAACAACAAAATATCATGTTATGATGCCCCCCAAAATAACATATTGCAAAATATACCATGCT
This sequence comes from Nettapus auritus, assembly GCA_011076525.1. NCBI lineage: Eukaryota > Metazoa > Chordata > Aves > Anseriformes > Anatidae > Nettapus > Nettapus auritus. Next base: position 13,381,390 of record CM021772.1, read on the forward strand.
CCAAAAAAAGTAGTTAGTCAGTAGAAAAATGAAAGTATTACATGGCAATAAGGCCAAATAAGAAATAAATGGATTATAGGTTATGAAAAAGCCTGGAAGAAATAATATAGGTGATAATCCCATAGAAATATTATCATAGATATGAAGAGTATAACACAATATCCAGAAGTGTCTAAAACTCAAACTAATCCTCTAAATTTCAAAATAAATTCAATAAGGTATTAACTGGTTGAACTTCAACAACTGTATTGAATCAGCTGTGAACTCCACGGCACTCTATAAAAAATCTAAAAAATCCGGATACCATTTAACACAACAAATTCTCCATCAAAGTGATACATCTGACAATTATGTTGGTATCGCAGACCCATATTTTTTATATGCTCATACACTTGCAGCTAGTTTCAAAATTTGAAATAAGTAAGTGCATCAAATTAATTAGTGTTGTTGGTGATCAATACTGCCTGCCTAGAGGACACACATGGAACAAAAATTATTTTTGGTTCAAAAATTTAGATAATAGAAAACATAGAAAATGATAGATAAGCTCTTTCAAGTTTATCAAACTGAGCAAGTATGCTGATGACATAAAGATGGGAGGAAAGGCTGATGCCCCAGAGGGCTGTGCTGCCATTCAGAAGGACCTCAACAGACTGGAGGGTTGGGCTGAGAGGAACCTCATGAAGTTCAACAAAGGCAAGTGCAGGATCCTGCACCCAAGAAGGAATAAGCCAAGCAACAGTACAAGCTGAGCAATGACCTGCTGGAGTGCAGTTCTGCAGAGAGGCATGTGGGAGTCCTCCCTCATTGAAGTAAATTAACCTATTCTTGGATTACAATAGCCAAAGGGAAGCATTATAACATCCTGACATGTGAGATTTGCAAAGGTGTCAGAGAATTGCCAGAACAAAGTGATTATAGACAGCAATATAACTGTGTTATTTTGAGCGCGCACACACACACACACACACACAAAACAAACAAACAAACAAAAAAAAAAACAGTTTAAAATGGTTCATCAATTTTCATGGGGGTTGGAGAGCTTCTCATTAAAAAAAGAAGGCATTAACAAAATGAATGCCATGGAACATAACTTGAAAACCATTTTACCATAACAATCAACAAAAAAGAAATGTAAATATTCCCATAAAAATAGAACACTAATCACAGAATTTGGCAGAAATTCGAAGAGACTGGGGAATAGTCACATTGAAGCTATTGGGAATGACTGGGAATGCTGGGAATACATCACAGCCAGCTGCATCCGCCAGTGCCAGCAGCCCAGGAACAGGCTGGAGCTGAAAGGATTGCCTAGTTAAAATGGTTAGATTATTTATTGTAAATATAGTATCTAGAAAGCACATGGAACCCAAATAGTGGGTAAGGCAACATTCTAATGTAGGTAGCCACGAAAGATAAGAAATTTCAGAGAAAATTAAGGCTTAGATGAATGGTAGGAACAGGAATAATAAAAATAGTTTGTCTTTTATTATGTCTGTGACAGTTATGTCCTCTTACCTACTGACTAAGAGCTATTATGATATCTTGTCACAGGAATGCTTGAGCAGTTTATCATTGCTATCATAAAAATTTGCAACATAATGGGCATGTTTTTTTTGAAAATCATACCTATTTATTCACATTTGTGAGCTTATTTTTCTCTCCTGTGATAGATTAATTGCTGCTTCAGAAAACAAAACAAACAAAAAAAAAACGGAATTCAGAAAGTCCCACATATACTGTTTTTAGCCCTCTGTCTTATTTTAAAAGTATAGGTTCAACCTGTATTACAGAAGGTTTCACAAAACCTTATGCCGCTTTGTCTTGAGTGGCTCATGCTGGAGAAGCAAAAAAGGAAAAATAAATCAATGTAATTTTTTTTTTTTTTCTGGAATGTTTCCCCCCCAAAAAATAGTTAAGGATTCATTGATCCAGGATTATATCCGTATTTTTGAGTTTAATAATATTTTCTCCTAAATACTTCTTATAATTTTTCAAGGAACCTTTCTTTTATGTTTCCCTAATAATTATTTTAAATAAGGTGTACAGTTGGTACCGAAGACACCTATGATTATGAACTCCAAAACATATTCAATATAGTTTCCTTTCTTGGCTCTAGAGTTTCTGTTTTTATCAAAAGATCTGCTACAGAAAGGAACTGTAATGGTGCAATTGACAACAACACAATTATAGCTACACACCGCAGTTGAAATGAGAATAAGTTTTTACTTAACCCGTCGTCTTTAATAGACCATCAAAATAACAGTAGCACATATGCAGAACCTTTCCAGTTTCAATTCTAACATGCTGCATATTTTTAAAACACAGTCACAGTTATTTTAAAATAGCATTTCCTGAATAGAAGATAAATTATTTATTTTTCTTTTATTTCATGCTTATTTTTTGAAAACAGATGTGTTTGTAATGAGATTTACTTTTTTTTCTGCTTTCCCTCTGTTAATATTGCATAGTTTTACTTCTCACACCTGCTATTAATTCAGTTTATTTTCTCATTTTCACATTTAAATAGACTGCAGTGACTTTTTTAACATATACATATAATTGTTATGTTCACTTTTCAGCAGCATCATTAGCTGTCACTTGCTTTGTTTTCTCTTGGGTTCACTTGTTAATTTCTTTGGTACTTCGAAATTTCAAATTTTGGCTGCTCTAATGGTAGCTTGTACTATTGCTCCCTATTTGCTAAGATGAAGGTCATTAACAATTTTGATAATTATTTGATCCTCCACTTGCTGTGAGGTTGTCTGGACCATGTGGCAGCAACAAATTCATGAGCTCGTGCTCAGGAAGCCGATCCATCTGATTTCCTTTTTCTCCTTTGAAATTATGTTAATTGCCATCAGCACGTTAAGGGCATCGTAAACTCTTTTTCTGATCGTAAGTCAAATCTGTAGCTAGGTGGCTGTTAGAATTTATGAATTCTGATACCAGCTCATCAGCAACTTCATTGTATGAGGTTGTTCCTTTACGTTGAACGTTTTCATATATTTTCATTGATAAATGCCTCAGACCTTCAGTCACACTAAATATGTTAATACAAAATAATACAAAATAAATTCATTAAATTCCTCCAAGATCGTACTCTATTGTTTAGTAACCAGATTTTCAGGTATCCAGCCTGTTTGATCTCCCACATAGCATCCTTCCGATATTTACTGTAAGGAGTAATGTGGCTACTCTTTCAGTACTCCCTTGGTAGCAAATGAGGAAAGAAAGCGTAGGAGCAAAGAAAGTCCAAAACTTTTTAGTTTCCAGCTAACTTCCAAACTTTAAAGTAATGTTAAATTAACAAAGACAAATGAACACAGAGACACTCAAGATACACGTTTATTATTTTTTTTGGACTATGGAAATGGGAAACAAGAGAGTCACACTTCCATCCTTTGCTTTCCCTGAGTGGTTGCACATTTCTTGACATTTCTTCATGAATTCATCAAAAGGCTTCACCTGAAATCATTACATAAGTGGTTCTACATCATTAGTGTAAACTAGTACCTAGTCTATGTAAAACAGACAGATACTGGCTTCTGTTTCTAGACTTAAAGAATATAAGTGTATGGTAGCATTCAGATTCATTGCGAATGACTGTTTAGGAAATATAAAGGCATACAAAGCAATTGTATTTCAGATAAAGCATCTTTTTCCCCTCAACTGCATTTCTCAGTGTCATGACCAGAGGGATGCATCTGATTCTGTGCAGTGTACTATACTGAACAATATAACTGTACATTTTCTTCTCTGTCAGGTCAGATATTTTTGCCCCAGCATGGATGAGGCATAAAGGAAAAGCAGTGGGATTTCTGTTAACAGAGCACCCTCTCAATTGCACTACTCACTTTAAACAAGCACACCAATTGATGCAAAAGAACTATTTAAGACCAGTGAGTCATGCGCTCCTGGGCATGAGACGAAATTGTTCTATTTGTATCAGAGACTGTAGTATTCTTTCTGTACAGTACATGTACAAGTACATTAAATCAGGATTATCGTACTGTGACATTTGTATTCTAAACAATTGCAAGTTAAATCAATGCATGTTTTATCATGTCTTTGAATGTCTAGAAATAGGTTGCTGCACAGTACCTCATCAAACACTTCTTTAGTATGAAAATATTTACTCTGCAGAGCTTTGTAATTCTGCTTTGGATAACTTAGACTATGTAAAAAAATATCTTCCAATTCAGAAAAAAAAAACGTTGTTCATATCCTACTCATGCTCCAACATGGGAGTAATCTAGTTATCCTCTCTTAAATCAGCAGCAAACAGAAAATGGACTAAAGCTCTTCCCTGTCCTTCACAGTTCCATCACTGCATCACACATCACCGAGGAGGTCTGCAAAAGAGAGTGTGTGCTTTTGACAGCAGAACAGGATTCAAAATTTGAGTGGCATGAGCTAGGATCTGGGACTTTACTATCCATTTACCTTGGTACAAGGTCAGAAGCAGGGCAGCAGTGAATTTCTTAACCTTGCTTTTGTTTTATTTAGTTTTTAAACAGAACAAAACCCATAACAAAACTAAATAAAATCATATTTCTCAAGTAAATACAAATCACTGAAATTACAGACAATGCCAAGATACTTATAAAATATACACTTTATAGTAGGTCTTACATTAATTTTCTGACAGAATTTAAAAACACCACATTAACATGAATCTAAAACATAACTTGTAATAGTCAGATAACAATGATAAGTTTGGAAGAAACTACAGACATTCCCACGTAATGGTAGAAAAATCATATAGACATGAATATAACATTTACTTCAGTCAATGATGCAAGAAAAGGAGTATGAGAAATGCTACAAGTTCAAATCAGTAAATAAATTTAACCAAAAATAATTGACCTCCGTAACTGAAAGCAGTTCTTTATGAAGTGATTTTTGGGTAAAGAGACTATTTGCATGAGGTTATTGCAATGTATCCTTGATAATAAAAGGAATAACAACAATAAGAGCACCAAGCAGATTAATAGGTTTCATTGGGCTTCCTTTCCTAAGGATTGTTTTAATGACTTTGTGGGTTTATTGTCAGTCAAAATTAAAATCAATCCCAAACAGAACAGGAGACAATGTCATTGCAGAGGGAAGGAAGACATCATAGAGGAAGTATAAAGAAGGAAGTATAATAAAGTATAAAGAGGAAGTATAATAAACACTCTCAGTATAGTTCTTCTGTACTCAGGCAGCATAAAGACACAGCTGAAAAACTGTTGAATATATTTAGAAAATCCAACAGAAGTCAAAAAAGAGGTTGGAAACTATGAATCAAGAGAAATGACTGAAGAAAATGTAAAATTTAAGGAAATTGTTGACATGATTTTTAGCAGTCCTCAGCTATGCTTGATGGAGGAAGGATTTATTTATTTATTTATTTATTTATTTTCTGTGTCCACGTAGAACAGAAGGTAATTTAAATGAGAAAGATACAGATACGACATTAGGTAAAACGAATTAAAAAAAAACATACAAACAAACAAAAATATTTTACTGGAGAAGGTAATTAGAAAGGAAATAAATTACCTAATATCTTTATACTCCAGACAACTGGAGATATTGGAAGAATTTGTCTTAAATTGAATATATAGTACTGATCCCAGTTTAGAGGAAAGGAATGAACTTGGTAATACCTTGAAATACTTTTCAGCCCTGTTTTTTCATTACTCTATTATAAGAAAAAACTATAGAATAGAAAAATGATTATCATGTTTACTGGAAAGCTTATTTGAAAATCGCATAATTTCTGACTTTCATTGTGGACTAGCAGGCTTCAGTTTGGGGGTCAGTACACATCAATCACAAATGCAGAGATTGTCCTACCTGAAAACAAACACTCTCTCTGAATGTGTGTGCTTGTATGAGATAATATTTACTTTCTTCTTTTCTCAAGATACTTTTTCATGTGTGTGAATATGTATGGTAATTTAGAGTATTATATATATGCATATAATTTAGAGTAATTATATATATATGCATATATACATATATATATAAAAGATCAACTATGTATTTAAAGAGCAAATTAGAAAGAATTAGACTGTATTTTCACTGGTCTGAGGTTTAGACTTAATTAGATTTGACAATTGTAATGACAGTGATCATGGCTGCAAAGACAGAAAGTCAACCTTGAGTATGGACCATTTTCCTTAAATCTTAGAGCATAGATCTGCTATATACGTCTAGTTCAACACAATGAATTCCTAACTAAAAACATGTTCTAGCAAATGAATGCAAATGCACTTAGGTAGAAAGTTAATATACTACTCTTGGATGTATTTATTTTACATTGTTATAAATTGAAGTAGGTATAATGTCTTAATATATATTTTTCTTTTGGTCAGAATGCTAAACTTGCTTTAAGGCTTACTTTCCCTTAGTTGAATGACACAAACATCTGCTAATATGCTGTCAGTGTATTTCAAGTCTCATTTAGCTCTTGTCTGTTGCAATCAACTGACATCTTTGCCTATTTTCACTAAAAAGTGATAATTCTGGACATTGGATTTTCTAAATTAAGTATGAAAAGCCAAGATTATTTAAAATGCAATGGATCTTTACACCTGTGACTTCTGAATGATGGTAACAACTTTGAAATATGATTCTCCTATTATAAAGGGTAGATATGAACAAACAGACATGTTTTAGCAAAAGCAGGATGACAGTATTCTGGCTGTTGGTCTTCGTTTTCCTTTGTTTTCTATCTAAATATATAAACTCTAGTTTTTCACTCCTCTGTGCAGAGAGTTCAAATATTTTTCATTAAGCAAACAAAACCATCCTTTCCTCTGAAACAATTCTAGAAATTCCATGGGGATAATTAATAGTAATTGAAAAAGAAATATTTTGTTAGCGCCCATGTCTTCCGTCACTGTAAAGCCTAAAACAGCCTAGGGAAGAAACCAGAAACCTTTCCTTCATGATATGCAATCAAAGCATGTATAACCATTGGCTAGCATAGCTATGAACATGGACACCTTCTATAACTTGCAGCAGAAAAGCAAAATACATAACAAAAGCCTCATGTATTTTCTAAAGTACACTTTTGATGAAGTTGATCATCAACACTGCAAGTATCCTTTCCAGTAACAAGAAAGGAAAAATTGCATTTAAGGGAGCAGCTTACAGTTTTACAACAATGAATAATCCCTCTCTCTCTCTTTCTTCACAAAGGGAGGAAAAAAAAAGAAAAAAAAAGAAAAAAAAAGTGAGCTACATAGAAAAATTGTCAGTTTTCAATTCTTTGTGTCAAAATATACACCACTTTATAAGTTATAGTGATCGTTTGAAATTTCATTTTTGCATTCGACATGAACATTTAGAATTTGTGATCCATAGTTCAAACACTTTTTATTTATGTTTTTGCTAGTTTAAATCATATCCAACTGCAACATTTGTATATTTTTTTGGTTGTTAGCTTTAATAAATATACATATATTTTAAATGAAGCAAAATTATGAGATTGACTTCATCTAAAACTCTGTACACATTTGCCTACCTTTGCAAGAAAACAACAACAGCAACAACAAATGGTTCATTGATGAGAAAAGAGTGATTTCGTGCACATCTTTATTAGCCTGGTACAATATTCCTGCCTCTCTGAAAACCTCTACTAAAGTCAGTGGGATCTTGAATACCTGCAGACCAGAGCACTGAGATTTCATTGCATTCTTGGTTTTGTAGACTCTAAAAATAATGTATATATATTTTTTAATGTCATTTTTTTCTGTGCTAGACGGTCATAGAGACTTTATTTACTGATTCAAAAGTTAATTTCCTTTAAAAATAATGGATGATATACTTGTACAGTACATAGTATACATAGAAAATTAGTGAATTAGTGACTTAAAAAAATAAAAAGCTGTTTTAAGACATGGTAGTTGAGAACAAATAACTTATTTACCATTCTAATGGATAAAATCCCTTACTGCTTATGATACTGGAAGTCTGCTGGGAAAAAAAATAAATAAAAATCTGCTGGTGTTCAGTTTCACACATAGTTAAGCAATTCAACTGTTTCCCAGTATTCTATATGACGTTGTCAAATGCACTTTATGTGATATTAATAGCCATAGCCACTGCAAAGTGCATTTTTTCTCGTTTTATCTGTTTTAATCACAAAATAACAACTAGACTGTGCTATAAGATATCAAGACTACTTGGTTTTTAGTTTCTTTTTAAAACACTCAAAGGTAATAGATTTAATTCATTATCAGTAACAAATTACTGAACAGTATTTTGCTAAAACATTTTATTTCAAAGTACCTAATCATCCTGTGAGTATCCTGGTTTGCAAGTCAGATAATGACTGACTGGAACCTGCTCCCCCTTTAGGTGTTCCAAAAAGGGGATTTACACCCTTAAAAGTTTCCCACCTCCACTGAAGTACAGCCAATGTCCTTTTACACAAACTGTGGCATACACATATATACTAACACATGCCTACTACGTATACATAAGAAATCAAGCAATCAGACATCTGGTGTGATGGCTGGCAGTCTGACATCTCCATATATTTTTTTGTCCTTGAATGCTGGTGTATCTATAATAGAATATCTATATCTGTATATAAATATATACATTTCAATATTTTTGTACAGTTTGTGTTACATGTTCATGCACATAAGAGGACTTCCTAGTCCTAAGGAAATGGGCAATGAACAACATGGCATTCAGAGAGAACAGGGGATAAAGTAGTATCAGAGGTACATAGTGACATAGTGTACAAAGGAAATTCTTTGTATCCAACAGCCTGAGAATGGTGAGGCTTCTGCCTCTACATTTCCCCAGTTCCAAGCAGACGTGAGGCTGAAGATGTGTTCCCAGCAGGCACAAACACAAAGCACGTGTATCCAGTAACCTATACATGGATACAACAACAACAGCCTTAATCTTGCTCAGCTCTCTGTCTGAAAGGATGAAGTCCACTCAGGAGAATACATAGACACAAAGGGATAATGTGGATCCCTCCAGCAGCTGCACTCAGACCATAGCCTGCCCAGTACCTGGGCTTCAAAGTAGCAGGGCAGGCAATGATTTGGCTTTCCCTCATGCCATAGTCTCTCTGAACTCTTTTGTGGGTTTACAGATCAGTTTTATCACAAAACCTAACAGTCAATTTCAGTCCAGAAGAAACAAGCTGAGAATTCTGAAAATGTAACTGTAATTTCTACATTTGTCAAGTCTGAACTGATTTCCTATTTATATTGTTTTGCTTATTCTTTTTTTTCTTTTTTTTTTTTTATTGTTGCTTTAAATGAAGATTAAAAAAGATAAAATGAAACATCTTTTATACTGTACTTAGTAGAAGAAAATTTACCTTTCAAAATTATTAGGTTGCCTAAATTGTGATTTTTTATGTTTATCTACTGTAACAGATAATTAAATTCAATTGCATTACTTCATACATTTTCAGAAGTCTTAATATATCCTTTACTGTAATATGCCTTTGGAAATATACAAACTATCTCAAGATGTAAATCTGACCATTCCTGAAAGAATTCATAGTCATTTCTTCTGTTTTGCTTGCCTGAATATCCTTATTATACGAACTCTGAAAAACTCAATATTTTAGGTTTGTTCCAACTTACTCAGTAGCTTTTTTTGGTTATGTAACATTGCACTGGTTGGCACCACTCAGTCAGACACTAAACCTGAAGAAGTTACAAATTTACTTCCCAAATATCCATAAATTACAACACCCAAAAAGTTCCCATTGCTTTGTAAAGCAAGGGAAATTTGTTTAGTAAGGTATTAATTTTCAGGATAACATCTTCAGTGTCCTCAAATGTAAGGCAGAGATCAAGAGAAAATACAAAATAGATCTGTCTCCCTTGGTGAAAGAATAAAATGAGCATATGGGGAAAAAAATGAGGTTAATCAAGGCAAAAACTGAGGCACAATTGAAAGGAATCTTTGAGTTTAAGGGGAAATCGTTAGTAAATCATTATTAAATAACAGGAGAAACATAGTATAGAGTGTTGATTGAGATTAAAATATTTAAGCAGGATTGAAGTCAAGATAGCAGCAGAGGCAACAAAAAGGCCAAAATATGGAATTACTTTATTTTTAAATCAGTCTTTTCTAAAATATCGAATATCTAATACTTTAATACTATAGACATAGTTACATCTATAACCTGATAAACTTTTAAATTGAGAGGAAAGATTTCAGTTTCAGTTGGGGGGGGGGGAAAGAATGTTTAGATACATTAGAAATTTTCTCATCAGCCTGACCTAATTTCATCTTGGAATACTCAGGAAAACTCAGTTAAGTATTTGTTGTTGATCTTTAATGTTTAGCTTAAAAAAAAAAAAAAAAAAAGAAAAAAAATACAGTGAGTTACGTGCCAATGTTCTTTGTCACTTTTTTTTTTCTCTCAAACATTAACAATCAATTTGTTTAAACAATAATATGTTACTCACAACTTCTGTGCATGCATCACTACTCCTTAATATATCCTGACATTGTGTCCAGTATCTAACTTCATATGGATATTTTCTACACTTCATAGGCAGACATATGAAGAAAAAAATCCAGAACGCACAAAGCACAAGTGGAAAAAAGTCCTTAAGTCAATAAACAAGAACACAGAAGCACTTGATTAATAATAATACAATAAAATGAATACAATTAATGAGTCTTAAATGCATCTTTTACTTGACAACAGTTAAAAATTAATATATGTGCATATGTTATTAAACGACAAATGAATTACAAAAATACACTATATAAACTTCAAGGATTAGTTAACGAGACATTAGGAACTTTCAAAAAATGGGATTGAGCACAAGAACTATTGTGCCCATGCAGAAGTATTTATAGCTTTAAAAGTGTTTATCATGTGTTATTTATATAAGAAAGAAATTGAATCTGTGTTGGGCTGTTGGAAGCGGCATAGAAGAAATTTCTTACCAAGAAAATAAAAATCGACAATGGAAGTTATATTTTGAAATACTAAGTTGTGAAACTTATAGCAACTATTATCAAAGTTAAAAATTCAGGGTGACTTCACATCTTGTAATTTATTTGCCTGTGAAAGCTATGCAAGACACCATCATATCAGGAGGTTCAGCTCAATGCTCTGACTGGAACACCTGATAGCTACAGTTAAGTGCCATCTGTTTCCATGAAAGAAGTGTGAAAAAGTCCACTAAACAGGGAGGAAAAGTACTCTTATAATTAAAAAGTCTATTTTTTTCTCCTTGGGTTTCTGTTGACTTTTATCACCATTCAATCACATAATAAAAAAAAAAAATTGATATCACAGTGATGACTTAGGCTAGATTTACTGCTTTTTGTATCAATCCCAGGGAGACCCTATATGGCAATAGTTAGTGGGTAACACATTGAGAGTAGGACTGTAGGTGATGTCTGAAGTTAAACAATCCAATACCTCTTTCTGCCTCCTTTCAGTATGGCTATAAAATCATTGTGGATTTTAAAATAATTATTTTATCCATTACATTTGTAGACTTTCATGTGAACTGGTAATTAACGGCTTATTAAAAGTAGACAAAAAATGGCAAACATCATTGCTATAATTTAATTCATGAAAGTCAAACTGAATTAAATGACAGAATGCATGTTTTGAGGGTTTCATTAGGAACTTATTATGAAAGGTTCACACAATGCCTAGTCTGTCTGGCATTGTCTTTTAACACAGTAGTAGTATCAATCACAACTGCCAGTAGCAACTTTCATATGAACACTGCTGGGGAACTGTCATGACCCTGGAGGACAATTAAACAGAGATTTGTGTTTAAATATTTGGTGGGAAAAAAAGTAATATTAAAAATTCATAAGCAATGCATTAAACAAAGTCCTACTGCTGTATGTGCTTCTACAAGAAGTCTGCCAAGACAATGTCCAAGCTGTTTCCTTGCCGCAACACCAATCCTGTGCACATAAGGTGCACCTTAGCCTGGCACTGGGCTCATACCCCAGCACAGCTCTGCTGTCTGGATGTGGTCTCTGGGCACTCACATTCTAGAAGCCCAGATCTTTTTGCATACACATTCACTTTAACTAGGAAAAGCTGAATATGATGCACTGTATTTTATCATTTACTTCTTACTATGTTTTGCCATGTCACAACTGATTTTCCTCTGAGAAGTTTTAGACAAACAAATTTCCCGTTTTTTTTTTTTTTTTTTTTTTTTTTCCTACATATCTTTCACAAACTGTAGCTTTGTTGATTTTGCTGACATACTTTATTCTTGACTAGTGCTGCATTTGTCTTCTCTCCTAAGTTTTCACTAATATTCAAAAGCTCCTACTGCATGTTGATATGCACACAAAAAATGCAAGTAAGCATTTTTCTTTTAAACTATACAACACTATAATTTTGATCTAAGAAAAAGAACAGATTATAAAAACTTTCTTACAGTAGATGACCTAATGCAATAGTAACTTTTCCTTGAGATCTTTCCCTGCATGAACTTTAGTTCATCTGTGCTAAGTAGCACAAATAAAATGCAAAGAGAAGGGATGGAAAAATTTAAATAGTTAAAAAGGCATTTTTTTTAATTACTATTAATAAGAAAATTATTTCATGTAGATTTGCCCTGTCTGGAGGGAAAGGATACTTGAAGTTGAAAGCATATTTCTTACTATTTTATTTCTATGATTTCTACTCCAGAATATCTTAATACTTAAGTTTAAAACAAATTTCCATAAATAAATCGAGTGATGTTTGAATTGCTAAGTTTATACTGGAAGAAGATACAAAAATAGAACAATTTATATAGACCTTTAAATGCACCATACCTTTATGCACTATTCCTTTTAAGCCAACTCAATTCCATGATTATTCAAATGCAAACAGTAAGATTAATCTCACTGCACCACTTCTTTTTTTTTTTTTTTTTTTTTGATGTTTGACCCTTCTTCTCTACATACCTTGACGATATTTTATTTTCTTCACATTGATATATATCATCAAGGAGGCTTAGTGAGCCCCTCCAAAGTGCTTATCAGTCACAGAATCATAGAGAATCTTAGATCAAAGGATCGTAGAGTCCATCTCCTGACTCTGCACAGGACTACTTAAAAATCAGACCCTGTGTCTAAGAGCATTGTAAAAATGCTCCTTGACCTCCAGCAGCTCAGTGCCGTGACCTGGGGAGCCTGTCCCAGTGCCCAAGCACCCCTCAGTGCAGAACCTTTTCCTAACCCCCAGCCTGACCATCCCCGTCCCAGCTCCATTGCTGTTCCCTTGGGTCCTGTCGCTGTCCCCAGAGCGCAGAGCTCAGCGCCTGCCCCTCTGCTCCCCGTGTGAGGGAGCTGCAGGCCACCATGAGGTCTCCCATCAGCCTCCTCTTCCTTAAGCTGAACAAACCTAATTACCTCACCCAACTGTTATGTCTTATGTCCTGACCTCTCACCACTTTCGTTGCTCTCTTCTAGACGCTCTCTAATAGTTTTATGTCCTTCTTGTATTGTGGTGACAAAAACTGCCCAGAGTACTTGGTGTGGGGCCACACCAGCACGGAGCAGGACAGTCAGTAAAGAGCTTAATGGCTGGAACACTGAACAGTCAGGAAATTTCATCAGTCTTAATTTAGTATTGAAATTTGTAGTGCCACTCAGTTCATGGTGCTAACCAGGGTTTTGTTATTTCCTCCCTCTGAAAGTTAACAAACACAAATGATACAGAGTAATGGCTGGCATATGGCTGTTTTTGAGATAGTAGCACAGCACCAAAGTAGATGCAGTTATCATCTGGGTTTTCTCAGTGTATCCAAAGGCTGGGAATAATAATCTGCACTTTATGCAGATTTTCTTCCAAAGCACTGTAGAAATGTTCTCATAAATAGTCAGTGTTAATTGTATTCTATTATTATACTCTGATACATTAGCAAGGCCAAGTATTTAACATTCCTAAAAGTCATCAGCAATTAATCATGGTTCAAGTGACAATAATGAATTATCTCTTTCTTTCACCGCACCTACCATGCAATAAACAAGCTGCAATGATCTCATGATCTTAGCACAAAGTTACAATACTCTTATTGACAGGAAGGGCATTAGAAGAAGTTCTTTTGTGCTTTTGCTTCTACATTTTAGTCAACATAAATAAGATCGTACCTATTAGTTCCTTGGAGAGTTTATAAAAGTAGAATATCTAGGTTGGATGGACGGATGCTCATCTTTGTTGTTAGTTTTGTTTGAATATGATTGTCAAATAAACAAGAAAAAATTCAGGGATTTATAAGCATGTTCAGACTGCACGGAGGACTGTATTCATCACATGAGTAACATCAACAGCAAAAGTTTTATTCAAATGTAATTTCTCATTCTCTTTTACTTACTTTCAGTTCTTGTGGTGTTATAGTCTTGTTCTAATACAGTTGAGAAAAACTTTGAACCAAAATTCAGAGAGTATTTTTGAGTCTTTGGATTTATTCTTAAATTACTGTGATAATAATTATATGCATTTTTCTTTCTCTTTATTCTTTTGGAACAGCAAAACATCTTCAAAAGAAACAAAATGATTGTGGCTAAGGTGTTTGGTAACAATACAACAGTTTTCCAAACACAATAGTGGCATGATGGCACATACTAACATGTATAGAAGTATTACACATATTTGTCTTAAATAAATTAAATAATTTACAAATATGATATCATAGTGTATTATTTAAATGTCATTAAATGTTTTTTTGTGGGCACTTTACTTAAGAAAATCAAAGCTAATCTTCAATGATTTAGTGCTATTTAGAAAGAAATTTAGAATAACTTTCTTACTTCATAGAATCATAGAATCACAGAATCATAGATTGGTTTGTGTTGGAAGGGACTTCAAAGATCAGCTAATTCAAACCTCCTGCCATGGGCAGAGACACTTCCCACTAGACCATGTTGCTCAAAGTCCCATCCAACTTGGCCTTAGACATTTCCAGGGATGGGGCATTGCATCTACAACTTATCTGGGAAACATGTTCCAGTGCCTCACCACTCCCATAGTAAAGTACTGCTTCCTACTATCTAATTTAAATCTACATTCTTTTAGTTTAAAGCCATTACTCCTTGTACTATCAGAACACTCCCTGAAAATGAGTGCCTCTCCTGTTTTCTTGTAGCCCCCCTTTAGGTATTAGAATGTTGCTGTAAGGTCTCCCCAGAGCCTTCTCTTCATGCTGAACATCCCCAGATCCCTCTGCCAGTCTTCATAGGAGAGGTATTCCAGCACTGTGATCATCCTCCACAAAAAAAATATGGTAATACACTATTTACACTATTGAGGCAAAACAATACAAAAGATCCGATACAATCCAAGAGATGCCAGAATTATCATGCTGTAATAAAGCAGTTGCTATTACATATAAACTATGAATTTGGAAGTAAGAGCTTGGTGTAAATAAAACTAAAACCAAAATAGGTCTTACGAGGAACCTTAAAAGACTGACATATGTATGTTCTGCATGGTTTTATTTATTTTTATTTATCTATTTATTTATTTTAAAAAAGACAACTGAACAATTTTTTTTTTTTTTTTTTTTTTTTCCATAGAGCAATTGAATTATATAGTGATTCTAAATTTATTGTTTTGCTTTTCTTAATCATCATTTATAGACTTAAATGTATAGGAAAAATCTCTGGATGTAAGCATCTTTCCTCTCCTCATGTTACTACCAAAATTAGTTCATGATCAGTGACAGAAAATACCACATATGACACAGATTTATGTACTTGTGAAGAATGATTAAACAAACACTAAACTGAATCTTAAGTAGATTTCCTTTCAGCTCTTGTTTATTTTGTTAACAAAGGTTACAGTGATCTGTAGGGGCAGCTTTCAAGTGAAAAGCAAGCAGAAACAAGGTTTCCAGCCTGTCACAGAAGGGCTACCATCAAACTGCACTTCAGCTAAATCAGAAGAAAGACCCTTAGGTAAAACAAAACAAAACAAAACAAAATGAACAACAATAATAAAAAGTCTTTTTAAGTGGTAACTATATAAAAAAACACTATTATTTGTCAACAGCAAGTAATAGCGTTTTGATAACAGGACGTCATGAATGTAAGTTTGACACAGACTGACATAAAGCCTGTTAAATTCAAATGAAATGTAGATAAAGCAAATACAACAAAGTCTAAGTTAGTATTGATTTTAAGATTGTCTCACTTCTTACCAAAGTTTGAAAGGGACTGGTGAAAAAGAGGTCTTTGCAGGTAAAGAATCACATAAATCAGTTAAATACTGAACAATAGCAGTTTGCAGTAATCTTCCCACTGCCTCTTTCTCTATCTTTCCATACTAAAATGATTTCAGTGTCTCTCTGACAATACCATTGCTTCAGAATGTTATCTTTGGTACTTGTTATTCTAGTGGGTATTCTGTGTTTATTTGTTGATGATACAAAAACTACTATTGGGCTGAATTCAGAGCTCAAGAAAAAGGTTTCATAAGCTCTTTCTTCCTGCAGTGAGCCATCAAAAGAAAACTCTAATAAAAATTGATTTTAATTCGTAAAAGTCTTAAAATTCTATGATATATAAATGTTACAAGTATTTTCTGAGAGCATTTCTATTTTTCTTCCATATTAAGCAAATGCTTTTGTTTCTTTTTTTTTTTTCTTGATAGAAAGATAGATTAATTAATCAATTAATATTAATTAATCAAAGGAAAAATTGTATCACAGCAGGACCTGATACCTAGGAGAATTTTCCTACTCTACTAGCTTTGTACTACAAGAATATTTTTTAAAGGTACTCTCAGTTTAATGCTCAGATATATTCTTCTACCGTATGAATGTATAACAGCCTTTTTATGGCTTGGTGGTATTGTCAAAATGACATTTCATGGATTAAAAGCAAATTAAACTAGAAATGTCTCTCTCTCATTTTCTTTTCTTTTTTTTTTTCTTTTTTCTTTTTTTTTTCCCTGTGGGAAAAAACAAAGGAAAAAAATTGAAAGAATAAGACAGAATTATATTTAAAATAAAAACAGAATGGTTATGAACTTGTGTGGAATTACCTCTATTAAGTATTTTGAATGCTTTTTTCTTATCTAAATATTTTCATAATACAGTGATATATGCCACAAAATCTAATACAACATTCCCAGTGAAATTATAATAATTATGTGAAAAATGCATTGAAATTTTCATGAAAAGCCTACTAAATGTGTTTCTTTCATAATCTAAAATATTAAGATATATATATATGGAATTAGTCTGGCTTGATTCTTAAACACATAATTCACAGAATCATAGAATCATGGAATGGTTTGGGTTGGAAGGGACCTTAAAAATCATCCAGTTACAAGCCCACTGCTATGGGCAAGGACGCTACCCACTAGATGTCACCCAGGTTGCTCAAAGTTCCATCCAACCTGGCCTTGAACACCTCCACAGATGGGGAATCCACAAAGGCAGCCTATTCCAGTGCATCACCACCATCTGAGTAAAGAATTTTGTCCTAATATCTCTTCTAAATCTGCCAGTTTAAAACCATTCATTCTTCTCCTGTCGCTATCTGCCTGTATAAAAGTCACTTTCTGTATTGTTGATAAGCTTCCTTTAAGTGCCGAAAGGATGCAATGAGGTCTCCCTGGAGCCTTTTCTTCTTCAGAATTAACATCCCCAGTTCAACTCATTATTCATAGGAGAGGTGCTCCAGCCCCCAGATCAATTTGTGGCCCTCTGGACCCTCTGGTTCTAACATCTCTACATCCTTCTTGTGCTGGGGGCTTCAGACTTGGATGCAGTACTTCAGGTGGGTCCTCACAGGGGCAGGGCAGAGGGGGACAGTCACCTCCCTCCACCTGCTGGCCACTCCTCTGCTGATGCAGCCCAGGATGCAGTTGGCCTTATGGGCTGCAAGCAAGCATTGCTTTCTCTTGTTGTGATTTTCATCCACCAGAACCCCCAAGCAGGGCTGCTCTGAATGAGTTCTTCATCTAGTCTGTACTCCTGTCCAGGATTACCCTGACCCAGGTACAGCACCTTGCACTTAGATTTGTTGAACCTCTTTAGATTCACATGGACCTACTTCTCAAGCTTGTCCAGGCCCCTTTGGATGGCATCCCTTCCTTCTATTGTATCAACTTCACCACTCAAGTTGGTGCCATCTGCAAACTTGCTGGGGGTGCACTTGATCCCACTGTCTATGTCATTGATAAAGATATTAATCAGTACTGGTTCCAAGACAGACCCCTGAGGGTCACCATTCATCACCAGCCACCATCTGGACATAAAGCCATTGACTCTCACTACTCTTTGGGTACCGCCTTCAAGCCAACTCTTCATCCACTGAACAGACCACCCATCAAATACATCTCTCTCAATTTGGAATTCACGATGTCATGTGAGACTGTGTCAAAGGCCTTGCAGAAGTCCAGGTAGATGACAGTGGTCAGTCTTCCCATGTCAACAGATTCTGTCACTCCATCACAGAAAACCACCTGATTGATTAGGCACAATTAACCCTTGGTGAACCCATGCCATATGTCTTGGATCACCTCCTTGTCCTGCATGTGCCTTAACATTGCTTCCAGGAGGATCTTTTCCATGATCTTGCCAGGCACAGAGGTGAAGTCCATCAATCTGTAATTATCCAGGTCTTCCCTTTCACCTTTTTTTAAAAAATGGGAGTGATGTTTCCCCAGCTAATTCTCTCAGGACCGCAGGATAAGTAGGATAATTTTAATAATTAAATTAAAGTTATTCTGTGTTTCTGTTAAGTTTCTATTTGCCAGCTGCTGACATTTCTTCTTGACTTGGTTGTACATGTATTTAAGAGGCTGGGATTTCACAGGAATTATATGATCAATTATTACTGAAAGTTATCATTTAGAAATTAAATGGCTCACAATAGAATATGCAGTGTTCCTTAGGCTGACATGCAGAGAAAATCCAATAATAACTAAATTTTATTGATTTATCTATTTATTTATTTGTTTATTTGTTTGTTATTAGTAATTTTTTGCTTTTAAAGTCATATTTCAACATAGACTTTTTTAGTGACATTAATTGTACAGTAGCATTTGTTCTGACCTCAAATTTACCTGTTTCTGATCTTCATCATCTCACAGGGAATGTCTAAATCAGCACTATCTTCAGGAGAAAAAAAAAAAAAAAAAAAAAAAAAAAGTATATTCCCTCTAAGAACACTACATTGTTTAAATGTCTGGTG
Source organism: Nettapus auritus (assembly GCA_011076525.1). NCBI lineage: Eukaryota > Metazoa > Chordata > Aves > Anseriformes > Anatidae > Nettapus > Nettapus auritus. The sequence goes on from CM021772.1 coordinate 13,400,548, forward strand.
TTTCTAAAATGAGGTAGAATGTACATTTAGTAGATTGCACCACATGATCACCACTGTGACAGCACCTTGTGTTGACTCTTTTGTTTCTTTGCCTCCTTAGTGAGCTGGTTAAGTGTACCAAAACGGTAGAAATCTCAGTGAAAAATCATTTTTATTGTTGGGTTCATTTTCTAGTACCACAAACAGCTCATTCAGGCGGGCACCCGTGTTGGGAATGTGAGGATGTTGCAGCATCACCCAGCCCAAGGTTGAGGCCAGGGGATCAAGTAGTCTAAATTTAAAATGCTGTGAAATCACATAAGTGAGAATAATGTTTGAAACACTAAAAATAAATCATATACTATGAACAATAGGATTACCAATCTGTATATTGAAATGTCCAAGTGTATTCTCCAGCATGGAATTTAAAGTCACATCAGCACACTTTTATATCTTTCTCCAATACTTTGAAAAGTTACAGATCTGTTTCAGACTACAGATTATCTGGAAATATGAAGTAATAAGTAGTTTTGTTATGTGACTGGAAATAAAAAACAAGTAAAACTGGACATCAGAAGACTTCTTCCACATCTTCAAATATGATAATACTAAGTTAATAACCTCATCTCTCATTTATTCATGTGACTGTTGTTTTATCATTTATTCATGTGACTGTTGCCTTTAATCCCAAAGCATCAGTATTCAGAATGTCTTACTCCTTGACTTGAATTTATGTGTTAGGACAGTGAAAAGAACTTAAAGATCAAGTTGAGTAATGAAATGAGGACTATGAACTTAATCAAATATGTTTAAATAATCTGAATATTTATTCAAAAATAAGCTCATGTTGCCCTTGGGCATTGTTCTACATTTGTAATTAATGACTGAACTAAGTACCAGTTTAGTAGCTAAATCACACTTTGTGTTCAAGTTCTTTACATTTGCAAGATATTTTTCAGTCTTCCTTATAGATGTGCTGGCTGCTGCTGCCTAACTGAACCTCCCACTGCCTCATTTCACAGATAATGACCCTGAGGATTGTGTGTGCAGATGCCATGATTGCAGTGAATTCCACAAGTAGCTGTCCTGATTTTTCAGACTCTTAATCTATCCCTTGGGATGCTTGAAATAACAAATATGGTTTTATGGTAGCTTCTGTGAAGCAGTGCTTGCTGCAGCAAGCAGAAATGTGACAGGTGCATAATTTATAATCAGCGGACAGTATTTTCTGTACAACTTCTTGTGAGGCATCTGAAAAACGCAAGTTATCTCATTTTAGGAACAATAAATAAATAGAACAATAGCGATTATTTCTTAACTGTACATGCTACTTAGCCAGAAACAAAGAACAGAAAATTCCAACACTCCACCAAAAGTATTTTCTAAAAAATAATGTTACTGACTCACACACACACACATCATATCTTACCTTCTTTGCAGAATCATAGAATGGTAGGGTTAGAAGGGACCAAAAAGATTATCCAGTTCCAACCCCCTTGCCATGGTCAGGGATGCCACACACTAGCTCAGGTTGCCAAGGCCCTCATCTGGCCTGGTCCTGAACACCTCCAGTGTTTAAGATATTTAATGCATATTTATGTGATTAAATTTCTTAGAGATGCAGGCAGTATGAATGACCAAAGTTACTTAAAGGTAAAGGGCAAGACTATTTTTTATGATCCGTCAGAGACGGGATTTATTTTTTTTTCCTGAATATTAAAAATATATATATATATATTTTTTATTTTAAAGGAATAGTTGGATTTAACACATTCCTGTTAAACACAGAAAAAAAAATGCAACAGAATACCAGGCAAAAGTATTGTTTTTTCTTCAATGCAGTGGCTTGACTTCTGCTCAAATTTAATTTATGTTCTACAGATAAGAATAATCATTGAGAGTGTTCTTCAGTAAAATGTTGTGGAGAGATGTGTTGCTTGAGCTGCTCAGAAAGTTTACAATAAACAATAAAATAAAAATGACTCCTGATGATATAAAATAAAACAAAAGCCATCTCCAGGGTCATAGGATCCCATTTCATGGGATAATAATGGGATAACACCATAAAGGTTCTCTTGGTATGTATGATTCTGTAAAATAGAAGAGAAAGTCAATTGTTCACATTCTGGCCTATGAACTAAGTTTATGTGGCAAAGTTTTGTTAGCAGGGGGGCTGCAGGGGTTTCCTCTGTGAGCAGAGCCCAGCAGCTGCAGCCTGTGGAGAGGAGCCCATGCAGGAGCAGGGGATCTGGGAGGAGCATCTGCCCAAGGGGGGGGGCTATGTTGGAACAGTTTGCTCGTGATGGGTGGATCCCATGGTACAGACCCATAGGGGAGCAGTTCTTGAAGAGCTGCTCCCCTATGGGTCTGTACCACGGGGTCCATCCAGTCTGTGGGCAGCACATGCAGGATCAGTTCAGGAAGGATGTCATCCTGTGGGAGGGACCCCATGTGGAACAGGGGCAGAGAGTGATGGAGAAGAAGCAGCGGAGACAAAGCATTAGGAACTGAACGTAGCCTCCATTCCCCATTCCCTTGTGCCACTGGGGAGGATGTAGAAGAGGGTGGACGGGGGGAAGGTGTTTTTAGTTTTTTGTTTGTTTGTTTGTTGTTGTTTTTTTTTTTTCCTCACTGTTCTAGTCAGCTGCTGACAGGAAATATATTACATTAATCTCCCCGTGCTTTTGATGCAGTGAAAAGTCAATAACCAAAGTTATTAAGCAGGTATTCTTTATTATGGTGCCAGTTATGTGAGGGATCGCTCCGCTTAACACACACACCAAGGGTTACTTCCAGTATACTTATATTAATAGGATATATACATATTCTTATAACTTCCCTGTGTCTTGCATATTCATCAGGTCTCCAAAGAATCATTAACATAGGTTCCTGCCCCTATTTGTATGTGTGCTAGAGTCCTCAGGTAGTCATCTGGCATTCTCTGGTGGACTTTTGATGAAGGCCAGAAGTCTTCCTTGCTGCTAAACTTCTGACCCTTCCTTTCTTTTACAGACTTCAGCAATCCAAGCCAGTTCTTGCTGGTTCTATTATGTATGTGCATGAAGTCTTTTCTTCCCTTATCTTTAGGGTTGTCCAGTCCTTGTACTCCCTGCCTCAGTTCTGCCCTTGTGGTTGATATACAATATACAGCTGTGTTAGCTAAAACCTGCAAAATCAACATCCTTTACCTTGTTCCCTGTCTCACTTTTAGGGATATGACTTCTTTTTTTTTTTTTTTTTTCTTACTCTGGGGGGGGGGGGGTCCATGTCCATGACGATAATTGTTATCTCCTTTTTCTTCATCTCATCTCCTGAGACCTTTTAAATTGTATTTTCTTCCCCTTTCCTTTGAGGAGGGGGAGTGAGAGTGGTTGTGGTGGAGCTCAGCTACCCAGCAGGGCAAAAGCACCACAGCCTAGAAAATAAATATATGTAAGTACACACTGAGTTTATGATGTTCCTATGTAAAACTATATGGAATATTCTCTGTCCCCTTTTAATGAAATAATTGGGTATTCCACATCAACACAACTGGGACTGACACATATACAAACAATTTTAACATTTTTACTGCCTACAGAACAGAGTGCCTGATTCCACTATTTTTTCAGGATGCAGCAGAAATGTCATCTATCACATGGCACAAACTCCATCAACCAATTATTCAGAAAAAAAAAAAAAAAAAAAAAAAAAAGAATTTGATAATCAGAAAAACTTTGCTGTGCAATTTTGAGTTTCAATGTAAACTATTTATATATATATATGAAATAATATATCGATAGATTTCTGTAATATGTCTAAACAGTCTACCAATACAGAAAATACAAATTACATAACAGCCTGAATATTTTCAAGAAAACAAACAAAAATGCTTGTTCCAGGAATAAAAAATAATAATTATTATAATTTATATATATATATATTTAAAATTTGTTCCAGGAATAAGGTAAGACCACCATCTAGAGTAGTCCAACCTGTACTATTTCAATGTTCCTAATTCATTTGGCATAAGGAACAGAATCTTAAAAAAAAAAATCTATTTCTGATCCTATCTGAAAACTAGCAAAGAAACAAATAAATGTGGTGGATGCGGTGGGGAGAAAGGACTCCCTTTCTCCAATTTCTTTGAAGTTCTACCTTTCTACAATTTCTTTGAAGTTCTCTTTTATTTCATGAAAAAGTAAAGATAGGGAATGAGAAAATTAGGTTTGTAGTGATACCTATTTCAAGCTATTTCCAGTTTGCTTAGAAGCAGAAATATAAAGCAATCTACATATAGATCCTTGTGCACCCTTTCTGTTTTATTCCTCTCTGAAGTTAGCAAATAGTGAAAATGTTGGTATTAATCATTGGTTGTAGAACAGCAAAGGTCAAATGCAGCAAAGCACTCAAGAACATTAATTGGTTTGGCAATGTAGTCCAGTAAAGTCCCAGTAATTTTAATGTTTTCTAAACAACTTCTCATTGTTTTAGCTATTATTTTGCTATTCCAAATACTAATCTTTTAATTATTATCACAGTAATTCAAAGGTTAATCCAAAGACTAAAACATACTTTGAATTTTGGCAAAGCTTTCTCAGCTATGAAAAAAGATTGCTAAATACATTTTAAGTACCACTTCAGTTTGCATACCTAGACATTGGCATAGCTCCAGTCACTTGTTCTACCCATTTGTAATAAAGATGGATTATCACCTCTTCATATTTCACACATCTTTCAGAGTACATTTAATACAAATGAATATATCTGGACATTATAATTATTTATTATTATTATTGTTATTGTTATTGTTGTTATTATTAATTGCAACTCCCTTAAATTGGAATGACTTTACCTGTGGTCATTGAAAGAAATGACGACAGTCAAAGAAGAAATTACAACTGTGGAACTCACACTTTGGATTTAAGATACCGTTTTTATCCTACAAAAGCATCAGATCTGGTCTAGAACTGTTATAGCTTGTTAGTCAGGTGGAATCCTATGGGATTCCTGCTTTCATTCAGCTATATGATTATAACCAAGCTATTTTCAAAATGGCATATTCATTCATCATATAAATGATAGAGTTCCCATTTCTCAGCTTTACTTTAATTTTTGGATAAAATCTGTGAATATACAACAGTCTGACAAGTAACAGGAATTTATGAATGGTCTGCATGGAGAGGTTGAATGCATCCTCAGCAAGTTTTCTGATATTAGACTGGGAGGTGCTGTTGACTCTCTGGAGGGGTGAGAGGCCTTCCAGATGGAGCACTGTGCAATTAGCGAAAGCATGAAGTTCAACATGAAGTTAATGGTAAATATTGGGTTCTGCACCTCAGAGTAATGCCAGACATAGGTACGGACTGGGGTATGAGTGTCTGGAGAGAAACTCAACAGAAAGGGATGTGGGGGTTCTGGTCAACATGTAGGTTCAACATGAGCAAGGAGTGTTGCCCTGGCAGCCAAGAGGTCAAACCACATTTTGGGGTGCATTAAACACAGCATAGCCAGACAGTCAAAAGAGATGATTCTGTCAATATATTTAGCCTCACCTTTAGTATTGTGTGCAGTTCTGGTCTCCACAATATAAAAAGGATGTTAAGATCCTTGAAAGAATCCAGAAGAGGGCAACAAAGCTGGTAAAATGGCAGGAAAGCATGTCCTATGAGGAGAGGAAAAGGACACTTTATTGTATAGCTTGGAGAAAAGAAGTCTAAGTTGCTACCTCATTGCACTCTACATCTTCCCGAGGAAGAAAAGTGGAGAGGGAGGTGTCAGTCTCTTCACCAGGGTAACCAATGACAGGACATGCAGGAATGGCACAAAGCTGTGCCAGGGGAGGTTCAGACTGGTACTAGGAAAAATTTCTTTACTGTGAGAGTGGTCAAACACTGGTACAGGCTTCCTAGGGAGGTGGTTGATGTTCCATGCCTGTTAGTGTTCAGGAGGAATTTGGATAATGCCCTCAATAGCATGCTTTATCTTTTGGATAGCCCTGAAGTGATCATGCAGCTGGACTCAACGATCTTTTAACGTCCCTTCCAACTGAACTATTATATTTAATATAGGTCATAATATACCCTGGATCCTCAAAATGCAGAATATTTTATTCAAAATCTAAATAATTTATATGCTCTCATACAGAAGCAATTATTTTATCTTGTTTTGCTTCAGTTCCTTCAAGAAAAGTTCATAAAACCCATTAAGTAATCAAAGATTTGACAGGACAAAGAACTTTACATTTCCAAACAAAAAGTAGAACCTAAAAGGAAGCACTGACCTCAGACCATTATTGAGTCCTGTCAACTGATGTCTAGGGGTATGCCTTCAGCTGAGAGTTTTACATAATATTTTCTTTCCTGTTCTATTGAGCTCAGCTCGATCTTTGTTTGGCTGGTTTTTAGTTTCATATTTACTCTTCTGATATAGGACAGGATGTCTTCTTGATTTCTTGATTGTTCTGATTGATCACATCTGTCTTTCTTTCTATATAGATAATGGGAGGTGTAGGGATGATGCCTCTTTTGTGTCTTGACCTACCAGCCAAAAAAAAGTGGCAACAGCACAAACATGGGGACCAAGATTTTAGAAAACAACATAGAGAATGTCTGTCCTGGAATGTACAAGCAATTATCAACACTATAGCTTTAACCAACAGATATTAAAATAAGACAATGAAATATGTTTTTGGAGGCATACCAAATATAGGGTCTATGGATTTTTCAAGATTATTAATTTAAGTTACCTTTTGGGAGTGGCCAGACATGCTGACCTAATAATATGTTCCGTACACAAGCAGTATGCAAATGGAGATGCTAGGTTTCCTACAACTTTTGTTTCCTGATAAGGGACCAGAAGGCAGTCTGACCCAAAGGCAATGTGAAAGATAAAAGAGAATAAGGATCACCACAACAATATATACGAAAACTTTGACTCCTAGTGGCAATGTCTAGCTAGCAGAACTGCCACCCTGGACTTCAGAGGGCAGACATTGGCCTGTTTAGGAGCCTGGTTGGCAGAGTCCCATGGGAGGCAGTCCTAAAGGGCAAAGAATTCTGGGAAGGATGGACGCTTCAAGAAGAAAATCCTAAAGATGCATTATCAGGCTTTCCCTGGTGTCAAAAGACAAACCGGCATGGAAGAAGACTGGCTTGGCTGAACAGAGAGCTGTGGCTAGAGCTCCAGAAGAAAAACAGCTTTTATGACCTTTAGAAGAAGAGGCAGGCAGGCAAATCAGGAAGACTATAAAGATGTTGTGAGGCTGTGCAGAAAGAAAATTAGAAGGGCAAAAGCCCAATTTGAGCTCAATCTGGCTACTGCTGTTAAAGATAATTTAAAATATTTTTATATATACGTAAACAAGAAAAGGAGGACTAAAGGAGAATGTCCATCCTTTATTGGATGTGGGGGGAAACATAGTGACAAGAGATGAGGAAAAGGCTGAGGTACTTAATGCCTTCTTTGCACCAGTCTTCAGCAGAAAAAACGGTTGTTCTCCGGGTACCCAACCCCCTGAGCTGGTAGATAGGGATAGGGAGCAGAATGAAGCCCTCATTATCCAAGAGGAAATGGTTAGCAACCTCCACTTTGATGTGTGCAAGTCTGGGAGGCCAGATGAGATCCACCCAAAGGTAGTGAAGGAGCTGGCAGAGTGCTCTTTGAGCCACTTTCCATCATTTACCAGCACTCCCAACTATCAGGGGAGGTCCAAGTCGGCTAGCAGCTAAAAAATGTGATGCCCATCTACAAGGAAGGTCAAAAGGAGGATCCAGGAAACTACAGGCCTGTCAGTCTGACCTTGGTGCCAGGGAAGCTCATGCAGCAGATTACCTTGAGTGCCACCATGCAGCACCTACAGGGAAAACAGGCAATCATGCCCAGTCAACATGGGTTTATCAAAGACAGGTCCTGCTTGATGAACCTGATCTCCTTCTATGACAAGATGACATGATCAGTGGATGAGGGAAGGGCTGTGGATTTGGTCTACCTTTAGGCTTCAGTAAGGCTCTTGACACTGTTTCCCACAGCATTCCCCTGAAGAAGTTGTCTGCTCAAGGCCTGGATGGGCGCCCACTTCGCTGGGTTAAAAACTGGCTGGGTGGCCAGGCCCAAAGAATGAATAGAGTTAAAACCACTAATCACTACTGGTCACTAGTGGTGTCCCTGAGGGTTCAGTACTGGAGACAGTTCTCTTCATTGTCTTTATCAAGGATCTAGACAAGGGGATAGAGTGCACCTTCAGTAAGCTCACAGATGATACCAAGTTAGACACAAGTGTTGATCTGCATGAGGGTAGGAGGGCTCTGCAGAGGGATCTGGATAGGCTGGACTGATGAGCCAAGGCCAACTCTATGAGGTTCAAGTGCTGGGTCCTGCACTTGGGGCACAACAACCCCATGCAATGCTACAGGCTGGAGGAAGAGTGGCTGGAAAGCTGCACATCAGAAAGGGACCTGGGGGTATTGGTCAATAGCAGGCTGAATATGAGCCAGCAGTGTGCTCAGGTGACCAAGGAGACCAACAGTATCTGGCTTGAATCAGAAATGGTGTGGCCAGCAGGAGGAGGGAAGTGATTGGTGCTCTGCACTTGTCTCTGGTGTGGCCATACCTTAAATAGTGCACTCAGTTTTGGGCCCCCCACTACAAGAAGGACATCCTGGTGCTGGAGTGTGTCCAGAGAAGAGCAGTTAAGCTGGTAAAAGGTCTAGCAAACAAGTCTTATGAAGAATGGCTGAGGGAGCTGGCGTTATTTAGCCTAGAGTAAAGGAGGATGAGGGGAGACATCATTGTACTTTACAATTACCTTAAAGGAGGTTGTATTTAGGTGGGAATCAAGCTCTTCTTCCAAGCACCAAGTCATAAGACAAGGGGATATGGCCTCAAGTTGCACTGGAGAAGGTTTAGGTTTGATATTAGAACAAATTCCTTTACTGAAAGGGCTGTGCGGCACTGGAATAGGCTGCCCAGGGAAGTATCCCTGGATATCCTTAGTGCTTAGGGATATGGATTAGTGGTGGACTTGTCAGTAGTAGGTTAAAGGTTGGACTACATTGTCTTAGAGGTCTTTTTCAACACGCATGATTCTATGATTCTGTTATTCTACTTGGAATGAAAACAATGGAAATATATACAACACATATAGAAAACAAAACAAAACCAGTTAAACCTATCAGATAGACACACAAAAATCTTTATTAAACTAATAATTTATCTGTGGTGCTGTCCACTACCTGTAGCAGAGCTATTTCCATGAATATTTTCGTTATATTGTCTTTTTTTTTTTTTTTTAATCTTATATACATATATTTTTATCTTTTAGATGAGAAATAGTTGTGATAATCTTCTTAATGTCCACCTTTTTATAGTAGTAGTGCATATACGAGATTCTGATCTATCAAAAACTTTAATTGGGTTGCTATGTCTTTCTATAGTTATGAGTAGTAGGTTCCACTAGGTCAAAAGGATAAATAAAAGTTCCATATTTTATGTGCATTCCTCTAATGGCTTTCATCTGTTTAATGTATTCTTGCTCTACAGAAAAAAAGGGTTCAAATTACCTTCAGTAATAGAAGCACAGAATGCAAAAATAACTAAATAATGTTTGTGTTTTACAGCTTCTGAACACTTAGATTTTGACTTAATTTTAGTAAATAAAAGTATTGCTGCTGGTTGAAATTAGATAAACTATTTCAGTCCAGAATGGGGGGTATTTTTGTGGAGTTTTTTTTTGTTTGTTTGTTTGTTTGTTTGTTTGGTCTGAATTGCAAATTCCAGATAACAGAAGCTTGGTAATGAAAATGTTGAAATAACTTTAACAACCCAAATGGCATCACTGCAATAAACTGCAGCATAAAAATTCAAATGTTCTTAGAACTCATAAGCTTAGCTTAAATGGAGCAAATCCTTACTTAAGTATCAACTTTATACTTGTTCAGATTCAGCATATTTTACAAATAGAAATGTAAGACAATACTAAGAAAGTCGTGATTGTCAGGAGTCCTTCCCTTTCTTTAAATTAAAAACAGATTGAAAAGGATTTCAAACTCAAATAAAAAAAAAAAAAAAAAAAAAAGAGGAAATAGTATACACCCTCAAAGCAGTAGTGGAGTAACACAGCCATCAAATAATGCGTTATCAGAATTAGTTCGTTTAATAGGTTTGACTTTTTCTCTCTTACAAAGTCTCCCCCATAATGAGATATAGAAGAATGAATGTGCTCACTAAGGACCAAATTTTGTTATCTCCATCATGGTGAGTAACACATTATCCCATAAGAATCCTTGTGCCCCTTAGGTGGTATGAATATAACTGGAGCAACTTACAGGAGGTGTTGAACTTACATAACTAACCTCAGAAAGAACATACTGAAAGCTACATTACCATAATATTGTGAACTTCAAATAGAGGAGTTTAGTCCTTTTTGAGCAGGACACACTGTTTTCATTAGGCTAAAAATACACCCAGTTTATAGTCCCTTTAAATTCCTGTGCAAGTTAAGATATTCTGCTAATAAAGGAACTGTTCTAGAAATTACTTTTTCTTTGCTTATTTATTTATTTTTATTATGGTGAATTTCATTTTATTTTTCTACTCTGGCTTGGCTAATTTCACACTCCAGTAGAGTGATTTAGACTTTGACCCATTTTACTGTTCTATCTCTTTTTTTTTTTTTTTTTTCTTAGCAATTTCAACAATATGCAAATCAATTCCAATTGATGTATGATATCCTAAAGGCAGCTCATGAATGCAAGGATTCAGAAATGCTGGCAATAACATTTATCTGGACTGTTGCATCTCATTTTTTTATTTGTTAAAAAAGAATTGAGACAAATGGGCAAATGTAACATTTTTATTTATTTATTTTTTTCCCTCTTCACTTAGGCATTGTACAGATCTTTATTTTCTGGTGTCTGGAGGGAGTTTATAACTTCACATTTGAAGTAAAAGCAAATGTTGAAGATTCAGATAGAGAGCAAGCTGTCTGCCTACCCAAGATTTTCACTGTGCGACTCTGTGCAGTCTAGATGCTATTAAGCTTATATTGAAAGCTATAAATACAGACACTCTTATTTTTGTTCTTTTATGTTAGATATTTATGTTTTCCAACTTTTACAGTATGTGTTAGAATAGGAGGCTTGTTTAATCTGTTTTCTTTACAAAGATCTAACATTCAACCTGCAGTAGTTAAGCTGATACATAAAATATCTTACACTGTAGATGTAATAAAAGCCAGAGAAGTGCCCTGTGAAATTTATTTCATATAATAAAAATTTAAAATGTATGATACTTTAAAATAGTATCCTTTATCCATAGTTGAGTGATTTGACCTTAACTGACATCTACCCATCTCTCTCACTCCACCTCCTCAGTAGGTCAGGCTTTGGAGAAAGTAAGAGGGAAAAACTGGTGGGATGAGATAAAGACTTGGAGATCACTTAATATTTACTGTCACAGGAAAAACAGACTCGATTCAGGGAAAAACAGTTTAATTGATTGCGAATAAAGATATAGTAGAGTGGTGAGAAACAAAGAAAAAATAAAATTTCTTCTCCCCATGCCCCTTTTTTCTCCAAGGTTTATCTTCATTCCTTCATTAGCAGCTCCTCTACTTCCTCCTGCCCCAGATTTCAATGGAATGGGAAATGGAGGTTGCAGCTGGTCTACTCTCTGCCACTCCTTCTGCCCCACACTCTTCCCCTGCTCCAGAGTGGGTCCTCCACAGGAAGCAGTTTCCTTTAAGGAACATACAACTGCTCTCTGCCTTGGGGTTCTCCATAGGCTACAGTGTGAATACCTGCTCCTCTGGGGTCTCTGCTGCAGGCTGCAGGGAAATCTCTTATAGCACCACTTCCCCTTTTTTCTTTGTTTTCCTCTCTCTCACCTTAGTGTTGTAAGGCAGTTTCTCACATTTTTTTTTTTTCTTTAGTACTATGCAGACTTTTGCTTTTTCTTAAACATGTTTGCCCAGAGGTGCTACCAATGTCACTGACTGCCTCAGCTGTGGTCATTGCAGAGCCAGCTGGAACTGGCAGTGTCTAATATTGGGCAGGCCAGGTCTCCTCTCACAGAACCTTCCCTGCAGCCCCACTATTGCTAAAGCTTTGCCAAACATATCCAATGTAATGCATATGCTTCAATATGCAAAAATAAATGAAGATGAAGTAATTTAGTCCAGACCTTTCCCAGTGTGAAGAGCTATAAGTATACTGCAGCTATATATATATATATTTGAGAAAAAGGAATGTTGGGCCTGGATTTATGCTATGGTACATACATTTAAGTAGATTATAGAACCATCCAAAGATCAAAATGTAAAAATTTTCAGACATATAAAAATTTTTGTTTTACCAGTTAAACATGATATACAAACCCAAATTTTATACTCACATGTTCCAAGCTGAAATGATAAAAGGAAGTTATAAAACTCAAGTGTTTAATAGAGCTCAAATGAGTTACTCATACAGATAAAATTAAGCATTGATATATTGAAAAAAATATTTTATAGTTAATAAAACTTTTGAATTGCTGTGATTGCTAAAAGAACAAAAGTTACTTGTATAAGGTAGTAACTTCTACAGCAAAGAAAGATCTGTAGTGTCATCTGCCAAGTTTATTTTGATTTTTTTTCTAATCTTATTTTCAGATTTGAATATTTTTAAAATACAAAAGAAAATAATGCCATCAAACACATTGTCTTGGAAGCCTGATGAAAAATGTTGATGTTTAATAAGTATTGATCTTTAATTTTTACAAATACTTATGTCTGTTTTCTTCTTCTAAAAAAATAATTTCTTTTTCTCAAAGACAGATCTCTGTTCTATGTCCTAGGTGTGACCAACAAAGCTATCAACTCTGGAAAATGCTCTAATTCATAATATAGGGACTTAAGGGATTTCTCTAACCAAAATGAAGGCTGTATTATTGGAGTTTCTTAATAATTTTAGTCTACAAATCCTTATTCTAACCTATAACATTTCAGACTCATCTTCATCTAATCTAGATTTCCTCATGCTTTGAGTTGTGATACTTCAAGTCATGAGAAAACTTCACCTGGTGATCAAAAATTTATTCTTAAATAAATCCCATGCAATTTCTTTCACTGTAAGAAGGAACCGAGCCATCATTTTTAGCATATCACACTGAAGTATGTGCTAGATTTAATATAAAGCTTCACATAGTTTTGTTTGTTTGTTTGTTTGTTTGTTTGTTTTAATATAGTTCCTATTAATGACAAAGACAGGTGGAGAGAGAATATTGTTACTTAATGTTTATGTTAGATACACACCCATTTGTAGTATTATGTCAGGGCCCTAGCATACAGACCAAACCTGAAACTAAATAGGGTTTGTGAAATAGGGAAAGGAAAAGAGGGCTAAGCAACTGCATGTCTGAAACATGCACATTGTTTGCTGGTGCTAGTGAAGGAAGGAGGAGAGGGAAAAATCACTTTTTATCTCCATCATTAAATCTACTGTGCTAGCAAATCTGACACCTAGACATCATTTCTCAAACTTTCTGATGTTTCACCTGTTATGATTAAATTGCAGATATGAGTGCATGTGTGCACTGCAACAATCCATTTAAGCTTAAACAATATCCCTATATATTGGTGAGAATGTTTCCCCTTTTTTCTGTCTCTTAATGGAGCACGGCCTCTTTACAATAAAGGAAACATGTACAAAGACATGCTAACGAACCTTACAGAAAGAAAGTCTACAGATATATGCTTAAGTATCTCTTTAGAGATAAATCTATCTTGTCAGAATAATCAACAGATCGTGAGGATTTACTGAGGTTAGTATACAACTATAAGCGTTGCTCTTCTTTAGAGATAAATTCATCCAACAGTTAAATCATTCATAAAATATACTGAGCAAATAAGAGCTGTAATAACAGGCCAGTATGTTATCTGACCTACGGAGAACGAGAATACAGGCTAAAAGTAGACAGGGCTAGATCAGAATTTTTGATGAAGCAGTCTTGTGCATGTATTTGTGGAGAAGAGTAAGTATGCTATGCTCATGGCTTTTATACTGTACTTGTGCAAGCATAAATTGGAAAAAGTGAGGATGAACCAACACAAAGTATAAGGAATAGGGAAATGACAAATAATAAATTTAAAAGGAAAGAATAAGAAAATGAAAGTTCCTGTTTTTTAAATTATGTTTGAAAGCAAACAAACAAAAAATATGCAGATTATTAACCTCATGCATTTACTTTACCTTAGCATATCCTTATAGGTAATAACAGGTCATTCATCTTGTTTTATTTTATTTTTTTTTTTTCCCCAATAAGATTTCTAGAATGAATTTCTGTAATTTGAGAAGGAATTGTAAGTATTAATATAATAATAGGATATCCACGCACAGAGACTCAGTATAAATATATACTCTAAGTATCAGCAGTAGTAATAAGTTTCTTTACAATGTAAATCAGAAAGCAACATTTAAAGGAAAATGTCCAATATTACCAATCACTATGTATGCTGGCTGCTGTGGTATATCAGGTAGTATCAGACTGAGATAATGTATGATATCTTCTCTGAGCTTCTACTCACTACATGAGTAATGTAGGACTGCATCTACTTGTCTTGGCTTCCAGTTAATACAGCCCAGTCTGTAGCAAGGGCTGAATTATTTGAGTAAGGTCCTTCAAACACTTTGTGAAAGGAAGGAACTGGCATATAATTTGTTTCCATTGACATTACTTCTTAAGAAACAGTAAATGTGTGCATTTCTGCATTTGGCTACCTTATCTTTATAATGTTTAGATGGATGTTTTTTGTAGCTGAGATATAGGAAATAAGAAATCAAATAGAAATATTTGATTTCTATGGGAATCAGCGAGAGAGATTTTTGATCAGCAGCTTGCAAAGTGAAAGGATGAGAAAGAAACCTATGAGTAAATATAACTTTTGTAATATTTGCACAGATATTTATCACAGATTTGACCATCGATAGCTTTCAAAACAAAGATATTCTGACCAACTTAAATATATGTATATAGATATATATAATCAATAAATGGGAGTATTGAATTATCCACAAGGATATATAAAACTTGCTACAAGTGAGGGCTACGTGTGACACCAGCTTCTAATCCATCTGTTGTATATATCCAATTTGTATATATATATATATTTCCCACTTCTTAAATGATGTAATTTTGCAGATTTTATCCTTAAAAGAAAATAAACCACCTATCTTCAAACTGTTTCTGGAAATGAGCTTTTTAGAACACAGGACACAGTAGACAAGAAAGCAAATAAACCTACTGTTCATTTCTGCAAGGTCTGGGCAGTTGTGAAGCTCCACTCACTGTCAGGTTTCATCAAACCTGACCAATGTTTATGAAGAGAAAAGAGAAAGGTCATATTATACATACAAACTGATTTACTTTTTTTTTTTTACTTTTTTTTTTTTTTTCTTTTCCAATGACTCAAAAACCACACAATATAAACACATTGATTGAGTTCTCAATTTATCTTAAGTGGTAAATGCTCAACTTCACCCCTTCTTGGGTAAAGATAACTTTCATGGAATTCAGGTAACCAAGCCCAGACATTACAGTAAATTAAATTTGTATAACTAGAAATTAATGAATTATTTTATTATTCCCTGCACAGCAGATATTTAATCCACTCTCTGTTATATGTTATATAATTGCTAGCAGTATCAATTCAAGAATATTCTTACAGGTATGCTACTAGCAGAAAGTTAGACAAGAATCTTTCCTCCTCCTTGTGCAATAACTGATTAACCATAGAACTTGACTGAAAGTTCAACAGCTTGATAGTAATCTGGGATGATCTGTATAGATGATCATAACTGTATAGAAGAACTGTTCTTCATCCAATTTTTGAGTTTATGCACAGTCTTACAACTCTCCAATGTTAGCTGCACCCATGTAAAATCTCATCTCATTGCAAAGTGGATTCTGCAAAACATGTAAGTAAAGGCTTTATTACCTCTTCTTTGAAAGCCTCATTTTGTTGTTATAGATACAAGAACAATTTTGTTGTTGTTTTACTGACTGATACGAGTCCAGCTCTTCCACCTTGTTGTAGATATTGTTACATTGTGATTGAAGGCTCATCTCCATGAATACAGAGCACAAAGAAACAAGGCAGGCAGTGGAATCCCAATAACCTCATCAGAACTAATGGAGTGCTCTAACCCAGGTGCTCCCAGGGCTGTCAGAGGAGGATGGGCAGTCCAAGGTTCATGCATGAGACACATGGCGATATCTCAGGAGGAGAGGCTCCTTGCATCATCTTGCAAAAAGAAGAGGCTTACTGCCCTTGGGGTGTGGGATTTGTTATGGGTTGTAGGAACACCTGGGGATTGTGCCTGTATATTTAGGGGAACAACTATAGTCAGGGAAAGTGAAGGACCCGGGTGGAATGCTGAGAAAAAATAAGGGTGGATGGGGGGGGGAGGGGGGATGGGGAGTGGTAAAAAGGGTCTTTTCCTATGTGAACACATTGATACTGATTATTCTCTTCTGGCCATGCCGTGATCCTTTTCATAGTAGTGTGTCCTGTCTTACTGAAATATATTTCTGTCTATTTTCCTGGATTAGGGAATATGTCTCGCTTCTGCGTGCATGTGTTTGTATGGAGATCTCAGTGCCAGCTGGTGCAGAAAGAGCCACATGTTGAAAAGGTTCACACATCTGGGATTGCACCAACTGGAGAGAATGGACATGTGGGTGAGAGTGTCTGCATACATATCACTAGAGAGCACCAAACTGGACTGGCCGGAAAGTAAAGTAGAGACCTGGGAGCCAATTATTACAGCACTGAAGGGGTCCATGTTGTGTGTATACAGAGAGAGATTTCCTGCTAAGAGACCTTCCTTCTGATCAGCCAGAGAGAAGAACAAGATGAGTCCATTAGTGTTCATGTTTGCATGAGTTCTGATTGTGTTTGTGTTGATCATTTGTGTATCCATGTATGTATGCATATGTATGTAGATTTGCAGATTTGTAGTGTATGCCCAGACTCATTATAGGCTGCACTGGGGGACAAAGAGCTTCAGCATCTTTATCATGCTACCAAATTTGACGGATCCAAAATACATAGTCCTTACGTATCTTCCAGGCATTCTGCAGTGGAAGAAAAGGGAAAGGCTACAATGGCATAGTATGTTTCTTTTAGCAATTAACATTGCATTTATATCCTCATTTCTTTTCTTTTAAACTACACAGATGATTTAAAAGTACACTACAAACCAGATGTGTAACAGGATTAGAAACTCACCACCTCATACTCTGAGATATGTGTATCTATTAAGAAGAGAGTATATTTGCAAGCTGTCACACACATTAAAAAAAAAAAAAAAAAAAAAAAAAAAAAAAAAAAAAAGCTTTAAAAATGTATTATAATATATTTGGGATTGGGGGTGTTCTTGTTTTTCAGCCAGGCTTACTGACCAACATTTCAGCAAGGATTTAAAGATTTAAGATTATTTTAAATAAGACTGTAATTATAAATCCACCAGAAATTTCAGAAAATAAATACATAAGCTCAGAAGCAATACAAGCAAAAATTCAGATCAGTCTATGCACAGGGCTGACAAAATGAGGATGAAGATGAAACTTTTTACAGTTACTTCTATCACACTGGATAAAACTGATAAGAAATGAATGAGATTCAGCTGTCACAAATTCTGCCTGAAACTGACAGGTTACTTTAAGATACTTTAAGTAAGGATCCAGATTCCCTATGATGAAGATAGTGATTGTAGTGCAGAAGATGACTGGGATATTGTACAGCTATGCCTGGATCAGTTGAGGCAGGACTGAGGTAACAGGAACAGGATTAAGTATAATTCTGCCAAATCACATACTTCAGGACCAATGTAAAGGAATTCTGACACAAGCTTATCAGAGCAAAGAGGGTTTGATGCATTAGTTCAGCACAGCAGAATTATGAAGAGAACCACAGAATCACAGTATGGTTAAGGTTGGAAGGGACTTCTCAGGTCACTTCTCAGGTCAATGCCTCTGCTCAAGCAGGACTACCCAGAAGAGATTGCCCACAGTAACCACAGCAATTAGTGGCCATATTTAAATGTATACTTCAAAGGAAGTATTACCCTAATAAACATCTGGTGTGTAGTTTCTGGCAGAAATAGAAAAATAATAATGTCCCATATAAGACAAAATTAAATCATTTTAATACTTATTCAAAATTAATCACTAATGTTCAAAAATCGGGGCTTCAGGCTGAACTTCAACAGGAATTCCTAATGCAGTGGATGAACTGACATGTCTGTCCTATCAGAAATGTATGATTAGGAGCAAAGACTACCATAGAAATTCTTCTAGGAATAGACATTATAGATAAAGGACTGTAGTGGGTTTACGTGGCAAGGTTTTGGTAGCAGGGGGCCATAGAGGTGGCTTCTGGGAGAAGGATCTAGAAGCTGCCCCATGTTTGGAAAGGGCCCAGAGCTGAGTCAATAAGTGATATTGTTTTGCGCCTCTGTGAGAGCATATTTAAGATGGAAAAAAAAAATGCTGCGCCACTCAGCAGCTGGGAGGGTGAGAGGAGTGAGAAACAGCCTTGCAGGCGCCAAGGTCAGTGAAGAAGGAGGGGGAGAGGTGCTCCAGGCACCGGAGCAGAAGTCCCCTGTGGCCTGTGGTGTGGACCATGGTAAAGCAGGCTGTCCCCCTGCAGTCCATAGGTCCCACAGTGGAGCAGATTTCCACACTGCAGCCTGTGGAGGATCCCCTGGCGGAGCAGGTGGATGTGGCCTGGAGGAGGCTGCAGCCCGTGGAGAGCCCCCACAGGAGCAGGCCCCAGGCCAGAGCAGCAGCCCGTGGAGATGACCCTCTATCTTATCGCCTGTCCTTATCTCAACCTCTGAGCCCTTTTCATCATATTTTCTTCCCCTTTCCCTTTGAGAAATGGGAGTGATAGAGTGGTTGTGGTGGAGCTCAGCTTCATAGAAGGGTAAAACCACCACAGAGAAGTTTCTAGTATTTTTTTATTCTGGTGTTAAGACAAATAAAAATTTGTCAATGTGATTTTTTTAATTGAAGGGACTCATGCCAAATACCTGACTGTCATAAATTATTTTTCCTAATAAAAAGAAGAAGTAAGCCCCAAATGCTGCTGGCAGCTTTAGCTAAACAAAGAAAACTAATTAAACTCAGATTAAAATAATTTTCCATTCCAGGAAGATTTTAGACTTCAAAGGTTGTTCTGTTTTGTTGTTGTTGATGTTGTTTTTTCTTAACATAGTGAGACACTATAATCTAAAGATAAATAATCAATTAACAACAGTGGGAAATGGGAAGCTTTTTGAAGTAGGGTGTATTCATAGAGATGTAAATTTATTATTTTAATGTAGTAATATATTATTCTTTATTATTTTATTGCTATTTCATTGTATTTCATCAGTATCTTCATTTTAAAAGCATAATTTCTTTCTCAAATGCCCTGTTCATATACTTTACAACTTCAGATTTGTTATTATTATTATGATTTACTTTTTTTCATGTTAGACTAGTAATCCAAAAAGACTTTTTGAAATGAATCTAAGGGGATGTAGAAATTGCAGCCGTATCTATTCATGTAAACTCACGATAAAACCCTTTCCTAATATAAATCTTGATGATTTTTGCCTTCCAATTTACCCCATAGTTTTTGGTTCGCTTTTTTTTTTTTTTAATTATATCATTTTAAAATACATTTTTTTTCAGATTAATCATGAACATTAATATCATAACACTTTATTCCTGAAATAGAGTCAGACAACTGACACTGTGGGACAAGCCATGATATGAAAGATTTTTTTTCTATTTTTATTTGTTGTATATTACATCCTTGGAACAGATATATGTAGATTTTGTATTTATACAAAACACTGTGCACCAATACCACTAGAAACTTCAAGGTCAAAAGGACTCAGATACTTCTTATTGAGGGTAGTGAGATTGTTCAGGATCCTTAGCTGCAGCTATGGAAAACATTATCAAATTCTCCTCTATCTGGAGAGTTTAATTCCACATAATTTGATTATTGACTATGTTTTCCATTTTTATAATTCTCTATGATTACATCTAAATACAGTATAGTACCTTCCTCTCAATGGTATTAAACAGTAGACAGAAAAGTTTATTCATTAGTGTATGTAGTCTTTCCTATTTAAGCTTTCATGTGCCTGTGCTATCTGCAAAGACTGTGTCTGTTTTTGAGACATCAAACTTTGGTTAATTACCTTAAGTTTGTTCATCAACTAGTGAGGCAAACAAACTGAAGCCTTCCAAAACTTCTGAGTTTATCAAATTGTTAAAAATAGCTTTTAAATTAAGATAACTTAAGAGAACTTATCTTTTGATCTTTGAAAACATTAATCATTTACAAAAGGGTGCTATAAGTAAAGAAAAACAGCTTATTTCTTTATCAAGGAGTTTAAATTCTTGAAAGGGTGCCATTCACATCAAGTAGAACTTTTTAATTAAGCTTGCTAAACAAATGTTAAATCTTTCAAAGTATGTATATTCAGTAAGCAGCACTTTTGCCTTTGTTTAACACTGATTAATATTATAGGCATTGTACATGCAGTATTTTAAGAATATCATTAAGTCTAATTATGAATGCTGGGAGCAGCATGCAGAGCCACAGCAATTGTTGAAGCAGTTTTCAGGCTTCTTCAGGGTAACTCTTGGTGGTTCCTGGGAATAAGAGCCAGTGCAGTGAGTGAGTTGAGACTGGCTGGGTAGGAAGAACCTACACCTTTTCCCCACAGCTGGCTACTGGTGGGTACCAAACCCCTATTCATCTACCAGGTAGGGAGAAGATACATAACCAAACATGGGAGGGCAGCAATCAGGGACAGTATGAAGCCTTCAGCAGAGCTTACAGCATGGCAGCAGGAGCCCACAGTCTCTGCTGGAAGCTGCATAGCATGATGATGTGCTATGGCAAACATGGGCTGAAAACACAGGATGTCCTCAGCACGTAGTAGACTTTGACCCAGACACACCTCCTGAGAGAGGCTGTGGCTGAGGTCTTGGCTACAGGGTGTGGGGACAGTTGGTGGCCTCATCAGTGGGAGGTATGCTCTGGTCAATGTGCAGAGGCACCAGGTAAAGAAACTGTAGGAAGAGGTGATCACTGGACAAGATGAACAAGGAGATCAAGAGGGTCTTTTCAAATACACATCCCTGTGTATCAAGGAATGAGGAAAGCAAGGGAACTAACAGATGGAAACTCCTACAATGTGGAAGGCAGGAAACTTCCTTCTTCTGATAGTACATGCAAATCTCCTTCTCCACCTCTGGTTCTGTAGAGGGGTACTGCCAGGACAGGAACATTGAGTGCATCAGGAGTCTGCAGGAGTCAACAGGAGCAGGCTCTGTGCCAGAGCAGCATCCCATGGAGAGGAGCCCACGGAGGAGCTGGGGTTTCTGCTGCCTGTGGGGGACCCATGCTGGAGCAGTTTGCTCCTGAGGGATGGACCCCATGGTACGGAGCCTTGTTGGAGCAGTTCTTGAAGAGCTGCTGCCTGTGGGCAGCCCACACAGGATCAGTTTGGGAAGGACAGCATCCCATGGGAGGGACCCTATGTTGGAGCAGGGGCAGAGGGTGACTGGGAAGGAGAGGCTTTGAAACTTTGTGGACTGAACACAACCTCCATTCCCCATTTGCCTGCACCACTCAGAGTGTGGAGGTAGAAGATGGTGGGAAAGGTGTTTTTAGTTTGCTTTTAGTTTGTCACAGCTCTAGTCTGATATTAATAGGCAATAAATTACATTAATCTTCTTATGATTACCCTATTTTACCTGTGATGGTAATTGTTGAGTGATCTTCCAGTCTTTATCTCAACTCTTGAGCCCTTTTTCATTGTCTTTTCTTCACCTGTAGGTGAAGTGAAAGAGTGATGTGATGGTTTAGCTAACCATCAGTGTGAAGCCACCACACACACCTTTCCTGAATAGATATTGCACTAGAATGGAAATCTTGACCAAAGTATAAATAGAGATCTACATAGCTGATAGTGAAAATCCTGCCATCATTGTCTCTCATTACAGATGTTCTGGAAAATTCTTTCTTGGGAATTATTTCAGATATAGTACTTAAAAACTTAACTACCTTAAAAATGTCAACAGGTTTTATTGACTATTTTGGCATTTTTCTTATTAATATAAATCTGTGCCACTGGGTTTTTATTTGTCTTCTATTAACTGAAAAGAGCACACTCTTTGGTCAAGATTAATATTTGGCAGTAATTATTTGGGAATTGTTTCCTAATACTTTCAAACCTTTCAACGTAAGGAGATGCCTGTTAGTGCTTGCATGGCACTTGTATAAAGTTCAAATATGGAAATTCACTTGTTTGAAAAGTATCAAGGATTGGAATATGCTTCCTTTCCAAAAACAAACAAACCAAAATATTGTTTGTGTGTTATTTGCTATCTAAGACTTCTTGCAGGTACATAGCAACTTCTGTTCTAAGGTTTCTATTCTCTGACATCACGCACATCTCACATGCCAGTTCAGGCCCTGTTCCTCCAGCCAAGGCCAGTACTATGGGCCTAGGAGACCATCAGGCACATCTGACTGCCTGATGTGTCCAATCCTTACTGGTGGCCTGGCCCTTGCATCTAGTAGTCACACCATGGGGGATAATATGATGGGAGAAGCAGTATTGAAGGAAGAGAAGAATGCTTTTCTTTTACACAAATAACTTTAATTGTAAACAATGGGAAAATTGGATAATGCTGGGACATTAAACTGATCTTTTAGTATTTTTTTTTTTCTTTGAGTTCTATTCCAGTGTAAGCAGCAAGACAATTAATTTATTTAATAAGATAGTAATTGCCAAGGCCTAATAGAAAAATAACAACTTTAAATTGTGATGGAAATATTGCATACCATTATTGTCTCACATACAACAAGAACAGTAAAATTATAATTATTACTAATGAGACTTTAATGTGGAAAGGAAACAAATAATATGGTCCAGACTCTGGCTAAAGCCCAGTATGACTTTATTAACCTGCCCCATATCTTGAGCAATAGTATGCAATAATAGCTTCCTGTTCTGTGTGCTAACAAACATATCTTAGCCAGTATCTATTGAATTAGGTGCCACATTCAAGAAAGCGGAAGAAAAATTAATCCCTTTGCACTTTCAGGAGCAAAGGAAGATTTGAGTCTAAGCTCTCCTTGTGCAGTTATACACCATCTCATACCTAGGGTACAGTGGAGGAGTTTGACAATATAGCCTCAGGTAAACATCAAACTCTAGAAAATGTCTCTAGAGTTCAATTTGATTTGAAATCTTATAACCTTCTTCCTTTTCTTTTTATATGAATTTCTCTCTTCATTCCAATTTCTCAGAAAGTTGAAGTCTATTTATAAAAATTTCAAGAACAGATGGAATGACTTTGAACTTTTTTTTCTTATCTAAATTTTAATACACCATTTTATTGTGTGAGGAATTTTGTTTGTTTTTGTTTTTAATAATACTCACCTATTTTATGAAGTTTTAGAAAGGAAGGCCTTCACATTTTACTTTAATGAGGATCACACAGGCACATCAGTATTGTTCAGATTCTCTGAAGCTTCTTCCATTGCATGGGAGAAGTAAACTTCCATTGGAAGTAAACTTCCATTCATTTACTGGTCATAGTAAAGCGTCCTTATTAATTGTTATTCAGTATTTAATAAGACAATTTATAGTTATCTGAATTTATTATTTAGGTTTGAAGTAGATTAAGAGAGATAATGGTAGTAAAAGAGGTGGAAAGATTTATTTTTATAAGTATATAAATGGAAACTTTAAAGAAAGTTATTGTAGATTTTCTAAATCCTGTTTTTAAAGGATTTTTTCTTAAATATCTTCCTGAAAACAGTCATAATTAAATCAATCAATCAGATGTTTTACAAGAGGCCTTTTATTTCCACTAAAGCCAATGGCAAAACTCCTGAAGGACAGAATTTATCTATTTTAACTTTAGTTATATAACAGAGAAGTATTTATTATCAAAATTCCCCAGGCTGTAGTCATCTAATTTTTCTGTCTCTTTGTCTTTTTACTGGAGAGCGTTAGGCTCATGAGAGCATGTTTCATCCTGGCTGTCCTGGGCATCTTCCCCAGGACAGCCTGAACCACACTTGGGAGATTCCGGAGTACCTCCATTGACCTCAGGAATAGTTCAGACCACTGCTGTGGAGCAAACAGAGTAATCAGAGTAGAGCTGGTGGCCCAAGGAATCGCACGCAGCTCTACTTTGATTTCTATATAGAAACACATATATACCTCCGATTCTCTATAGAGTCATTTATACAGCTTGTGGTGAAAGAGGCCACTAAAAAATATATTAAAACTTTATAGTATTCAACAATTGAAGCATTTTGATAAAGATGGAGGTCACTAATGGAATAAAATAGGCCCTAGGGTTATAAACAGAGCAATTTTCTCTTCCTTAACAGGCTGCTAAAAAAGAACTTACAAGTCATAACGTTTAAGTAGTACTACACCAGAGAAAGGAGTGAAGGTAACAGGAAACATCAGAAACACAGTTATAATTTCAGTGACATTCACTGTGGATAGGACAGACTGGAAACATCATTAAAGATGTAGGGTTTATGATTTCTGATGGGAAAGAGTAAAGTAGGAAACTTTAGAAGGAAAATTCCAATAAATTATTTAGAGTAAATGTTACTATGTATTATAAAGCTCTGAGAAAAGCTTAATCAGTTTCTCAAGTGAAAAACTCATAAATTATGTAACTATCTATGGTCAACAATATATGCTCTCTATGTATCTTGCCATTTCCAGCAAATTAATTGCAGGTATTATGTGAGTATCACTTAAGATACATTGCCATTAGAAGTGAAAGGCTGTCATATATAAGAGTGAAGTATGTTAAAAAACATTTTTAATCAATATTTAGTATTAGTATAGAATAGAAAACACAAAATATAAAAACTATTACGTTGTTGTTGCACTTGCCATAAATGATAATTCAGCATGATTTAATTTACAAGAGATGTAGGATGTGGAGAGATGTGCTAATTCCCTGCAATGAAGAGATTAAAACAAAAAGAAAAGAAGGAAAAGAGGGCTTCTGGTTAACAGATCATTCAAATGAGAGAAATCAGCATGAAGGAAGAGTGATGTCTAGTCAAAGAAGTAATACTATTTTTCAGCATGAAGGGGGTGACAGGAATTCACAGCCTTGGTTAAATATCAATGACATTTGTCACTACATATTCATTTTAATTGAGAGCTATTATCATAACCCTTCCCATTTTTCCTACCTCTGTTCTATGAAAGAGGCTCAGACATGCCTGCCTTACCCTTTATCAAAATTTTATTCTCCTCCAGTCCACTGTTGGATCTGATGGTCTTACATCTGGCTCAGTGATGCTATTATATGAGGCATGTGGACTTTATAAAAGGCCACCAATTCACAGAATCACAAAATGGTCATGGTTGGAAAGGACCTCTGGAGGTCAGCTGATCCAGCCACCCCAGCTCAGGCAGGGATACTTAAAGCATGTTGCCCAGGACCATGTCCAGGTAGCTTTCGAAGATCTTCAAGGAGGAAGACTCCACAGTCTCTATGGGTAATCTCTTTCAGAGAAGAGGTACAGTACAATAAAGGGGTAGGAGAGGTAACCCATACAGTTAAAATATGTGCTTCCTGACATTTAGATGGAACCTCCTGTGTTCCAGCTTGTGCCTGTTGCCTCTTGTCCTGGCACTGGGCACCATGGAAAAGAGCCTGGCTCCATCTTCTTTGTACTCTGCCTTCAGGTATTTATAGACAATGATAAGATCTCCACTGAGCCTACTCTTTTCCAGGCTGAACAGTCCCAACTCTCTCAACCTCTCCTCATATGAGGGATGTCATGTCAGTCTTCAGAAAGGGCAAAAGGAAGACCCAGGCAACTACAAGCCAGTCAGCTTCATCTCCATCCCTGGAAAGGTGATGGAACAGCTCATTCTGGAGGTCGTCTCCAACCTTGTAAAGGATAAGAAATTGATCAGGAGTAGTCAGCATGGATTTGCCAAGGGGAAATCATATTTAACCAATCTATGATGAGATTTCTAGCTGGGTAGATGAGGAAAGAGCAGTGGATGTGGTCTACCTTGACTTCAGCAAGGCTTTTGATAGTGTCTCCCATAACATCCTCATAGACAAGCTCAGGAAGTGCGGCCTAGATGAGTGGATGGTGAGGTAGGTTGACAACTGGCTGACTCAGAGGCAACTGGGAACTCAGATAGTTATATTTAGTGGTGCAGAATCTAATTGGAGGCCTGAGACTAGTGGTGTCTTGCAAGGGTCAGTACTAGGTCCAGTGTTGTTCAACCTATTCATCAACGACCCGGATGATCAGAGTGTACCCTCAGCGTTTGCTGATGACAGAAACTTTGGAGGAGTGGCTGATGCCCCAGAGTGCTGTGCTGCCATTCGGAGGAATCTCAACAGGCTGGAAGGTTGGGACAAGAGGAATCTCATGAAGTTCAACAAGGGCAAGTGCAGGATCCTGCTCCTATGGAGGAATAACCCCAAGCACCAGTACAGGCTGGGCACTGATCTGCTGGAGAGCAGCTCTGCAAAGAGGGACCAGGGAGTCTTGGTGGACTGACCATGAGTCAGCAATGTGCCTATGTGGCCAATAAGGCCAATGGTATCCTGGGGTGTGTTCAGAAGAGTGTTGCCAGCAAGTCAAGGGAGGTGATCCTCCCCCTGTACTCAGGCCTGGTGAGGCCACACCTGGAGTATTGTGTCCAGTTCTGGGATCCCCAGTACCAGAGGGACATGGAACTACCAGAGTGAATTCAGAGGTGGGCTACTGAGATGATTAGGCGACCAGCACACCTGTCGTATGAGGATGGGCTGAAAGAGCTAGGTCGGTTTAACCTGGAAAAGGGAAGACTGAGGGGATGGAAACCTCATCAATGTATATAAATATCTGAGGGGAGGATGTCAAGAGGATGGAGCCAGTCTCTCTTCAGTTGTACTCAGCGACAGGATGAGAGGCAACAGGGACAAACTGAAGCACAGGAAATTCTGGCTGAATATGAGAGGGCACTTCTTTACTCTGAGGGTGACAGAGCACTGGAACAGGTTGCCCAGAGAGGCTGTGGAGTCTCCTTCTCTGGAGATACTTAACACTTGCCTGGATGCCATCCTGCACAATGTGTTCAAGGTGATCCTGCTTGGCAGGGAGGTTGAACTAGATGATCTTCAGAGGTCTCTTCCAACCTTCACCATTCTGTGATTCTGCGATGCTCCAGTCCCTTGATCATCTTAGTGGCTCCCTGTTGGACTCTTTCCATGTCTCTCTTGTACGGGGGGACATACAACCGGACACACTATTCTAGGTGCATCCTCCAGCTGGTCAGGAAACAGGGCTGCTGTGGAGCAGGACTGTGCCACTGGAACTCCTCACCTGCTACCTGCTAAGCTGTTACAATATGAACTATCTCTGCCTACCCTTTGTGAACTGCTGTGGAAACAAAAATCCTATGGAAGAATATGGAAGTGAGAGACAAACAGTAGGGAATTGACATTTGTAAAGTTACTACATGGTTGGAATGATGTGCCCTAGTTATCAGACCTACTGTGTAGCATTACATGTGTGTGCAGAATAGACATGGATACAAATTTGGGTGTTCCATTGCTATTGTTATGAACAGAAGCTCTTAACCTGTGTATAAATCCTTTTCTGTATCACTCTAAGATTGGCAAGTGGACAGGATACAGCCCATTGACTCTGATTTTTCTCTAAGGCCACATTTTTTTTTATTGACCTGATAATGCAGATATTGGACTTGCCTGGGTTTTTCTAGAACTGAGACTCTTTTAGTGGGTTTTGTTGTTGTTGTTTTGTTTTAGATGTGGTAACAAAATGGCTATTACTTAACTACTGTTATTTCATCTCTGTCAATACCACAGGTGATAAAGTTCAAGCAAACCTTGGTAGTCAGTGCATAAGAAATAATAGCACTCTGTGCTAAATGTTCTGAGGAATACTACTTTGCAACTTTCAAACCTTGTCTTCAAGCCAATGAAAATTAAGCAGAATTTATAAATAAAATGTCTAGGTCCAAGCATACCCATGGCTGAAGAATAAAAATACCACCGTCAAAGCTGTCAATTTATCAAGGCATAAAACCATACCCTATATCCTCTATATCTGCAGTTCATGAGTGTAGGTGGACAAAGACAGATTCCTCCCATAGTAGAGTGTGGTACAGTGAATAATTGTTACCTTGATGTCCTATCTCTCTGCATCCTCCTGGAGGAAGATGGAAGTGGCAACCATGGGGCTTTGAGGTATACTGGAAGTAACACCAGAAAAAAAGAGGTAGACGCAAGAAAGTTTTTAAATATCAACCTTAACTGTATTAATAACTGCAAATATCCGATGTTTTAACAGAACTATGAATAAAAGGAATGAATTCTGTTTAGACAGTTTGAATATTAACTGGATTAACCATCTTTTTTAAGCTCTACAGGTGAATTTGTCCCCTTTTGCTCCTAACAAAATTTTGATTGGCAACAAAATTTTGGTGCTATAAAAAAATACTGCTTGCATTTCCTTTTGGTTGTTTAAACAAAGGCTCCTCATTGTGAGGGATTTACACTTTATCCTTAAGATAAAAACTACAAGAAGCAGTTTGCTTCAAGTGATGATAGGGAGAGAAGAGGGATTTGAACAGGGTTTAAAAAAGTGAAAAGCATGGTAAGACTAATGATTAGAAAAAACAAACAAACAAAAAAAACAAAGTAGGAAGGATTCCTGGAAGATGTGGATTTAGTGAATGTCTTGAAAGAAGAGAGTGAGAGCACTTGGCAAAGAGATGCAGGATAGAATGTTCATTGTGCATTTAGTGTTAGGAGACTAATAGCACAGAAGGGTTTTAAAGATATAATAACAAATTACTTAATCCCAAAGTGTAGAGAGTTTAAAGCTGAAATGTACTTCACCTGCAGAATGAGAACGTATATGTAGAAAGTCTATTAAGTAATAAGGGTTAAAAAAAAAAAAAAAAAAAAGGCAGAAAAAAAAAGCAGTAGCTCTGATGTCCTCAACACTTTTATTAGCTCATGAGCACAAAGTGGATTCATATTTTATGGACCAGAAAGGACAGGAAGTTTATCAATTTATATTTCTACATCTACACATTTGTTCTAGCATGCTCTACACTGCAATCACATCTGTCTCCATCTTGAACCCTTTGGGCTCCATTGGTGACAAAAAGAACTGCTGTGGTCTAACCTGTCTACAGCTAAGCGTCACACAGCTGCTTGCTGACTGTCCCCAGTTAGGATGGGGGAGAGAAAAAGAAAGGGAAAAGCAGAAGAACTCATGGGTTGAGATAAATACAGCTTACAGGTAAAGCAAAATCTGTGTGAACAAGCAAAGCAAAATCAGGAATTCATTCATCACTTCTGGCCAGCGTGCAGGTGTTTGTCCACTTCCAGGAACATGAGTCTCATCACCCCTAACAGTTTCTTGGTAAAACAACAAATACCATCACTCCAAATGTGTCATGTCCTCTTCCCCCTCC
>CM021772.1:13438255-13470017 GCA_011076525.1 Nettapus auritus
AGAAGAAGAAGAAGAAGAAGAAGAAGAAGAAGAAGAAGAAGAAGAAGAAGAAGAAGAAGAAGAAAGACTTAATTCCTGCCTAGACAAAAGAAAAAATAATTACTTGAAAATAAAGGGGGAAAAAAAAAAAAAGCAGAATCTTCATTAATAATAAGAAAATGGAGACAGGGAATTGGAAAATTGTCAAAGGGAGCCTAGGTTGCCAAGTATCAAATGGAGATTCAGAAAACTAAGGATAATTTAATTAAGATGTTATTTTTTTTTTTTTTTTTGCCCTATAGTTAGTTCTATAGTCAGGAGTCTCATTGCTTTATGTGTTAGTTGTGTAAATCTCAAGAAGTATACATTTGTATAGTGGTATGATGATGTTGCACTTAGAACTGCTTAATTCTTTCTCTAATCAGTACCTTAAATGCTTTTTTACTGATGCTGCAATTGAAAGGAACTCTACTACACATGTAAATCACACCACTTTTATCCAGCTGTATCTTGCTCCATTGCTATATCTCAATCAAAAGTGTTTTTTTGTTATTGTTGTTGTTTTTGGGGGCCCCCCCCCCGGGGAAAAAAAAAAAGCTGATATAACAACAGTGTTTATTACTTCAGTAGTCAGCCGTCTCCAACATTGTGAATCCATTCTGCTGCTCTTACAGTTTCACTGGATGAAACTGAAAATTACTTCTGAAACCCAAACAAGTGAGATGTAAAATTGATTATTCTCTACTGCTGCAGTGTTTTAACCCGAAAGGCATTTAAGCACCACACAGCTATTTGATCACTCCCTCTTTGGGACAGGGGAGAGAATTGAGGGAAAAACAAAACAAAACAAAACAAAAAAAAAAACAAAACAACCAAACAAAAAAAAAACTCATGGTCTGAGATAGAGACAGTTTAATAGGTCAGAAAAGGAAGGGAAAAATAATGATGATAATATAAAAAACAACTGATGCACAACAGCATTTGCTCACCACCTGCTGACTGACCCAGTCAGTCCCTGAGCAACAGGCAAACTCCTTCCAGCCAACCACCTGAGATTTTATTGTTCCACATGTTGTCATATGGTACAGAACATCCCTTTGGCCACTCTGGGTCAGTTGTCCTGCTTCTCTGCCCTCACATCTTCTTGTGCACCTCCAGCCTCCTCACTGGCAGGGCAGTATGGAAAGCTGAAAAGTCCATGGCACTGTTCTGCAACAGGTAAAACATCAGCCTGTTATCACATTATAAATGGCATTATAAATGCCATGTTTTGCATTTAGCAGAAAAAATAATGCTTAAAAAATAAAACTTTTTCTTCTATGTTAAGAACTGTATAGAGCTGTCAAGCTTTACCCAAAATATTGCAAAATATTGAGTACAGAAAACCAAGGAAACTGTTTGCATAGAAACATCAAAAACCTTGGTTAAAATTGTCGATGCAAACCTGTGAAAACAAATTTGAAAAGAGTACTAAATGTTAAGGATTTATTTTGTTGCTACTACATAGCTCAGTTGTTCTGCTTACTAAAAATATTAGGGATATAGCCAAGCTATTCTTGCACATAGAAGAAGGTACACCTGATAATCTGAGTGGTGCCCTTATTTATTTTTGTTCCTGCATTTTAAAGAAGTCCTTTTTGTTAATCTGTAGAAACCAGTTATAACTTCTAGAGAAAAACCGTGGGACAATTCAGATTACACCCTTAGGTTTTCAGAACAGAAGAGTACACTTCAAGGCATGGCCTCTCACATCCTACACAGTCATCAAAAAGTTTGCAAACATGTAGAGGTTTACATAAGCTTTGTTCTATATGCTAACATGTGATGTAGTTCTTTATACATCTTTTTCTCTGAAAAGGAAATGCAAGAAGAAATTTTCCCCTTACCATCTGTGTTGAAAAATTGTTTTACTACTTTCTGAAGTCTAGTGCTTAGATAGGGAACAAGTGGTAGTCACATTGAAATATGTGGATATTATTTTATGATTAAAAATAGTTTGCCTCCAAAATTTACAGGAAAAATCAAGGCTTTTTTTTTTTCTTTCAAATTTCTATTCTTAAATACCTTATTTGTCTAATAAATGCTATTTATTAAATTTAAAAGGTCATTTTTTTATTTTTACAAAAATTACAAACCATATCTAACAAGAAGGAGTTTATATATATATTTATAATATATTATATATAGGAAAAAAAAAAAAAAAAAAAAAAAAAAAAGAAGAGAAGAAAGGAAAAGATATCTGTTGAGCATGTTCCCTTCACCACTCAGCTCTGCTTCTGAATCCTGATATTTCAGATGCATTATCACCTCACCAACACACAAAAAGCCCGTAGAGTGGTACTCTCTACTACTCTACTCAACCTAATGGAGTATGTTTTGCTATTTATTTTCAGCAGAAGGAAAAGCAATCCTATAGGTTTTTTGTTTGTTTGGTTGGTTGGTTTTGGTGGTGCTCTAAAGAGCACCACAGCTGCAGCACTAAAATACTACAATACCACATTATTCCTCTTCCCCCAGTACCAGACCCCAGGAGATATGTCTGTTAATTCTAAATGAGTATTGTAGAATTGTCTTAAAAGATTTCTGCTCTTAAATGTTGAGATGGAATTAAAATGAAGTGCTCCTGGGTGCCAAGTATTCCCACACAGCTGTGCTATGACTAGAACTATGAGCAAGTTAGCTCTGAAGGTTTGTAGGGGGGATTCTCTGACTTACATTTTGGCTTCAGTTCACACAGTATGTATTTCCCAAATAATATTTCCTTAGTATTATAGTATCTGCAATAAGCAAGTTTGGTCTTCTTTTTTTTTTTTTTTTTTTTTTTTTTTTTGAGAGCAAGATTATGAAACAAACAAACAAAACAAACAAAAACCCCCATTCTATTATAATTTTCACTCCAAATCATCTACTTATCCTTAGTAAAGTTGGAGGGACATGAGCAATAGTCCATAAACATTGAAACTAATTTCATGTTCACAGAACATAAGTTTTCTTATAGCCTTGAAACAAGTATAGAGCAAACTCTGCATTTATATCAAGATCTAAAAGTAGATTCATCTTAAAAAGTTTTATTAAAAACAAACAAACAAACAAACAAACAAAAACCAACACCACAGCACATTATTGTTTATAATGCAATTTACTAAAATTCTTGGGAATAACAGATTGTCTTTTTAACAAGATTTTCTGAAAAGAAAATGACAGCTCCAGAACTCTGCATGAAATGGAGCAGCACTGCAGTTTGTACTCATGGATAATGAATGAAATAAGTTCTCTTCAGTTTACACAGAATACAAGTACATTGCCCTCTCATGGCATTTTTTATTTGAAAATTCATATACTCCTGTATGTATGCTGTGTGTACACTTCATCCTTGCTTATGAGATACCCTATTTACTTACATTTTGGTAGCTCTTTTCTTATTCTACAAAGGCCAAGCAGTTTACTTGAATTAGAATGGAATTTTTTTTCAAGTAATAATATAGGAGAAAGATGTTAGGATGTTAGATAATGTTATTGCAATGTAGTGCTAACTAATAAAAGAACATAAAACATGGATATCCGCAAGGAAGAACAATTTAGGTATCATTAAAACATTTCATTTAAATACAGTCATTTTCATTAGTTTTTATTAGATCATAAAAATAAGATAATTAGTTATTATTTTCACCCAAAATCTAATGAAAGTAATATAAACAACCAAGAAACAGATCACAACATATTCTTCAAAAGAAATATATTGACATTTTCCCACTACAGCTGAGAACGGTCACTAAAAGTGGCACACTATATTTTTGAGGAAAAAAAAAATCAATTTAATTGAAAAAGAAAAAAAAATAAAAAGAAAAAAACTGAGGTATTTTGACCAGCTCTCATTCCTATCTCCACTATACTACAATGCAATTAGCTATTAAATTCATTGGCATAATGTGTGAAAATATTATATGTGACTATTGATGACAAAATGGTGGCATTTTTAAATCTTTGCTTGCATGAATGTTTCTGTAATGGAGGCTTCTTTTTGTCAATATCATATAATTTCATTGTGCAAACAGGTTTTTGTATTGTGTGTATAATCCATTCCTAGCACTGGATGTTAATTACAGTCATGGAAATCTGGGAAAACTCAGGTAATTTCTTCTCTGCTTCCATAGCAATACTAATATCACCTTGTCACAATCTACCTCTCCTCCACTTTTCCCTGCAATTTTAAATTCATCTTTACAATACATCAAAAATATCAGGCAAGGCAGCCAAGTACCAAGCAAGCTGAGAACTACCCAAAGATCACAACTAATTTCTGTTAATAATGGTTGAAAGACCATTTAGAAACTTTTGCATTGATGCTTTTAGATGGCTATATATTGGTACCCAATTTTCTCTATAGTCTGACCATAATGATAGTACTTTTGAAGAGGAAAAAATGATAAAATGGTAAATGGAAGCATGCATGTTAATGCTCACACATACAAAACAAACAAACAAACATTCTAAGGGTTTCTTTAGATGGTCAGTGCATGTTATTATAATACTTCAGTAACATTGCAGGCAAGGACTGGACACATCACATCTGTTTCATATCTGGAAGAAACACCTGATCTGAAAAAAAAGAAAATGTAGCACAAAAGTCTTAACTTGCTTACTAAAAGAGTTTTATTGTGGCTCATTAGACAAACAAACAAACAAAAGGGGAAGTCATCCTCGATTTATCTAAAATTTGTCAATGTTAACATGGAAATAAAAGTAACCTTCTCAATATTAACATTTGTGCTTCATGTTACCATGTGAAAAATAGGAAGAGCTTTTTTCATGGCTGACTAAATATCTCTGCTATTGGGAATGCATTTTGGATGCTTTCTTAGTTTGTCCATTGGGTACACAAACAGAAAACATGGATTTCCAGGCTAGATTTGTTTTACTTAAGAAAATAGAAACCCAGAAGTAGAGATACAGTGCATGAAAAAAGATTTATCTATTGCTTTTAGTTGATCTCAGCTTTAGCTAAATTTCTCTCATGCCACAAATGTTACAGTATCGCAATCCATGTTCAACTCCTCTTGCTGTATTATAAATCATATGAAAAACTTGATAAAATCAGACCAAATGGATCTGAGACTAAGCTAATTTTCACCTGTACAGGTGAAAATACAATACAGCTTCTCCTGCTTCTTGTTATTGGTTTGTAAAATAAGAAATATATTTAACATGCATATATTCCACAAGAAAGAAAAGGCATATGGTGAGACTGGCATAGAGGAAAGCCCATAAATATAAGAGAATTTGTTAACCTAGCTGGGCAAGACATGATGACCAGTAACAAGAGCAAAAGGAAACAGAAGGGGAAAAATATATATACATATATATATATATATAAGGTCTGAAAAAACCTTAAAGAACAAAAAAATTACGCTCAGTAATAAGACTGAGAGGAACTGAAGACAGGATCATATGCTTATTCCTTTATATTTCATTGAGAGGAGATAAGTGAGCTCCAATGTGTATTAGTAGGCAGAACGTCTCTCTTTGGATTAGCTGGTCTATGAATACAATCTGTAATAACTCAAAGGCAATATTTATCTTATGCAAAATAATATTTTTTTTTCATCTTTTTCATGGTTGTTGTGGTTTAACCTGGCCGGCAGCTAACCATCACACAGCCATTTTCTCACCCTCCCCCCCTCCCTCTCTGGGATGGGGGAGAGAAACGGAAAAGTGAAGTGAGAGTTGAGATAAAGACAGTTTATTAAGATAGAAAACAACAACAACAACAACAATAATAATAATAATAGTGTGTATGAAACAAGTGATGCACAATGCAATTGCTCACCACCCGCTGACCGATGCCCAGTCTATCCCCGAGCAGCCGCCCCCCCCCATCCTGGCTAGCCACCCCTATATATTGTTTAGCATGACGTCAGATGGTATGGAATACTCCTTTGGCCAGTTTGGGTCAGCTGTCCTGGGTCTGTCCCCTCTCAGCTCTTGCTGCACCCCCAGAACATCTAACAAACAGAACAAACAGATATGAACATCTGCACAGATGTTTATGTGGAACTAGAGTGAGAAAATCAATAACTCAGCATGCTCCTTCCTCATGTTTGTGTCTCTTGGAACATGTTGGCTACAAGAGACAACAATATTGCTGTGAGCCACACAAAATGAAAAAATTAAAATTGAAGGTGCTAGGAAGAGCAAAAATTGATGTTGCACACAGGGTTTTCTTTGATTAAGTTTTCTTTGATTAAGACTGATTAAGTCTTATTTGTTGCCCTCTCTAAACTCTAAACTGTAGCACAATCATGTGCTCTACTGGATTCTTACCAGTGAAAAGACATTTTTAGTTGGAGTTCAGTTGTAATAATTTTTTAGTGTACCATCTAGCAACTTCACCCCAGGCACTTATAAGCAGCTGCTTTGTATGTAATGTGTATTTAGACATTAACTATACAAACAAATATTACCATCTGCACTCATAAATAAATCTGCACCTAAAGATGTCCAGTGTCGGTCTACTATTAGCATAAATCAGAGAATTTCTGTTTTAAAGGTAACTGCATAATTTTTGAATTGATATATGTAGAATTAAGTCTTTGGCTTTATATAGTTCAGTGAGTACGTCAGGTACTGCTCAATAGCACTCAGAAAAAATAGGATGTTAAAATTGGAGCAAGCAATGGAAGTCATATGCAACATTATGCCACTGCCTAAGTTGGTATCAGAATTCTTGTCTGTTATATGGCTTTGATTTTGAACCTCAGAAATAAAAGTTAATATAGCCAGAAGAGATATGGAAATGGACAACAGGGTGATGGGAACAGAGCAAGTTGTTTCAGCTGATGTTGAGCAAACACTCGTCAGCTAGAATAGAAGAACCAGAGGTGAAATAGCCAGCGACAGAAGAAGAAAAATGCAAAATGGAAGAACAAGAGTTTAACAATGTACTTCACTACACTACATATTTCAATACAAATAAGGAAAAAAATAAGCTTTTCTTAGGCTATCCAGTGAAACTGTTGAAATCACTGACAAATATCCCAAGGAAGCAAATGCTTTGGACAGGTTTGAAGAGCTAAAAGGAGATAACAAGAATGTCACAGAATAACAGAATGGCTTGGGTGAGACGGTGGGATGACATTAAATATCAATTAGTTCCAAAGCCCCTACCATGGGCAGGGACACCTTCCACTAGACCAGGTCACTCAAAGCCCCATCCAACCTGGCCTTGAACACCTCCACAGCTTCTCTGGGCAACCTGTTCTAGTGCCTCACCACGCTCTTACTAAAGAATTTTTTCTATATATCTAATAGAACTCTCCCCTCCTTTAGTTTAAAACCATTCACACTTTTCTGGCCTGGAATCTGCTCCGGCAGGGGTCTTCCACAGGCTGCAGCCTCCGTCAGTGAAGGTCCACCTGCTCCACCGTGGTCTCCTCCATGAGCCTCCACGTTTCAAATGGTTTAAGTTAAAAAAGAGTTGACCAATATAATTTAGACTTAATATACAATGATACTGATTAAAAAAATATACTTTTAAAATGTAATTTGCTTCACAGCTAGGCCTGAAATAAAACACAGATGATTACTTTTCTAAAAGAAAACCCAAAACACTCACATTTAATAGACACTAAACTGCCACGACTGAATGCTTTAACAATGAAAAATGGAATTTAAGATCAACATACGTGAAATGAAAGATGCTGCAAGGTAGAAAGGAGCTTCTTTGTCAACAAGAGCGATCATTCAAATAAAGTTTTTGTATGTTTTTGTTTTTTAATATATTCATAGAAGATACATTATCTGATGTGAGATTATTTTGACTTGAGTTTCTCCATATCACTATTTGTCAGTGACGCTTAACTCTCTGAAGACTAGGTAATAAAGTGTATGGTAAAAAAAAAAAAAAAAAAAAAAAAGATACTGAAAGAAGATAATGAGTAAAATTTTGTGTCTCTGCGAGCACTCTACTTACAAAGTTGTGGGTAGTCAGAAGGCAGATGTGAATCTTTAAACAGAAAATGTTTTGAATTCTATAAGATAAATAATTAACATTTTTCTAATATACAAAAACTAAGGATTGGACTTATGACAGAGGTGCCATCTCTTATTGTTACAGAGTATTCCACACCAAAAATAACAACCATTTCTGGTGGTATCTTTTTTAACTCCGGTTTCATCTTTAATACCTCTTTGAAACAGACATTGGAAGTTTTACCTACTCAAATGAAAAAAAAAAAAGGTCATGAACTACTCATATATTTTATCTAAAAAAATAAAAATAAAAAATATAAAAAATATAAAGGAATATATCAAAATCCTAAATATGTGTATGATATTAATGGGGCAATTTCATGTTCACAGAACGAAAAAAAATAATAAGAAATTCTCTGTCTTATCATGTTAAAAATTAAGAGTCAATCTTAGGGAAGAAATTTCACAAAAAATCACCAACTACACGGCTGTTTCATAGAGCTGACCAAAGTTCTCAGACAGAATAGAAAACAGCAATTAATAGAAAGCAAGACCATGGTTTTCTGCTCTCACAGCAATAAAACATTGAGTGTATTCTATTTTCTAACTAATGAGTGTATTTCTAATTCAAATCCATGCTAGTTCTCTCATGTCATCCAGTAAAGCCTTAAAAATAAATAGCGACTGCAATCAAATCATAATGGTGACTGCAAATCAAAAATAGTGATTCAGTTTGTCTTGGCCTCATGTTGTTTAATACATCTGGAGTTTTTTTCCTCAATTAAAAATGAACAAACTTTTGTTCCTTTAGGGGACAGTGTTTCAATAAGGAAAAAAAAAGAAAAAAGTATGTGTATATACATGTATATATATATATATACACATACACACTCAGAAAGCTTCACTGGCTCCTTTTACTAAGTTTTCCTGTAAATGAAATTCATGCATTGTAGGAGACTGCTCATCCATTACAGATTGCTGTCAGGAGTATGACTATCATATTCATGTTTTGTAGGCTTTAAATTTGCATTTTTCTATGCACTTTCTTTGTTCATGGTATTTGGAATGTGCTTGTTTTGTTTTGTTATTTCCCCTCCAAATTCCAAATGAATTATGACAGTCTTCCTCTAGATGCTAAATTTAGTAGCAAAACACGTGTAAATGTAACTGTGTGTCCTAGGAGTCCTGCATAATACTTTCTTGACAAATAAGGCCGTTCTATAAAGAAAAAAAAAGAAAAAAAAAAAAAAAAAAAAAAAGAAACAAACAACAAAAAAAGAAACCAAACAGCTAAATATAAGAATTTCCTCAAAATGTTCTGACAGGTAAGATGGACCAGAATCAGAAGCATTCACATCTGCCTTAGACACTATAAAAGCTGTGAAATCTTCCATATGTTGATGCAGTACATTCATTCATTAGATTGCCAATAAATTTCTCTATGAATTTTATAAGACAACCATAAATGAAAAAAAAAAAAATTCCAAGGATACCAACTTTGTTCATAAAAAGAGTGTCAAAATTGTCAACAAAATAATATTTACACCGAAGAGGTGTTTTAAATGAGGTTCAAACTTAAGTTTAATAATTATTAAGTTTAATAACTTACGATTTTTTTTTTTTCACTGTTTCATGGCTCTAGGATGAAATCTTTTAAACAAAGGTTGATATTAAAGGATGGCAAAGCCCCAGAGAAACAGGGAAATTGTCTGCAAATTGTGCTGCTGACACAGGCACCCTGCTCTATTAAACCAGAAGGCCAGAATGAAAACCCAGCCTCACACATGTGCATGGAACGTGCATGGGAATGATAAAAAGCCCCAAGGTGCTTCCCTAATAAGACTGCATGTATCAGGAAAAAAATAAAATAAAATCTGATTCATTAATTGAACTATTACTTAACAAGGCTGCAGTTCAGTATAATCTGTAAATACGCATGTTGAAGGAAAACCTATGTACAATCTGCTTGACCTTCCTTAAACTTTTCACAGTTAAGGATCTGAGCAAGTGATTTAAATGCATGCAGGAAACAAGTACAGAATTTACTTTAAAAAACCAACCAACCAACCAACCAAATAAACATACTTTCTTTTCCCCATATTATTATGGATATAGTTTAATAGTTGTAAAAAATTTACAAACTTCCATCTAACATACACGAAATTTAAATACAATGTTCTTTCCATTGAACACAACAGTTTAAACACAAAGTTCTTTCTAATAAAAATATTGGAACTATTAAACTCTACTATAATGTGCTGAAGATGCAAAACTGTTTCCTTTTCATTTATTATTACATCTGAATTAAGAGGCAAAGGCTGTATCTTTTTTATAATTTTCTGCCGCTGACAAACTGTTTACAATTATTCTTAATTAACCACAAAATGATTCTGTAATTAGTGGCAAAGTTCAAAAATGCAGCAAGTGAGCCTTTTATGAATGTATTTTTAAATTAATTCACTGTGGTTTGTTTTCAGTACTTCTGTTTTGCAAAAATGTAGAAAAGCATGCTCTTGAAGATGTGATGTGTCAAGTCAGTTCAAACAAACAATTAAATGAAGAAATAGTAAAGTTTCCACGCATTTATTTTCTAAAATATTTGCCCCTAATCTACAAAATAAATATGTGCATATCCATAAAAATCTAAATGGTACTTCTAAAAACTACTAAATCTAAAACCACTGAAAGAGTCTGTAATTACTTCTGTGCATCAAATAGCCCATTGCACCAGGATCTGCCTCTCTTTAGGCTTCCGGAAGGCCTTCATGTTCCTGTAGAGGAAAACTTTTAGTCCAAACTATAGGACCGCTTTATCATTATGGCATAATTGCTTTAATAGGCAGGCCTAAACAAACAATCTATATATCTATGTGGTAGGTTGACCTTGGCTGGTCACCAGGTTCTTGCCAAGCCATGTTCTTACTTTCCTCTCCTCAACAAGAGAGGGACAGAAATAAGATGAAAAAACTTGTGGGTTAAGAAAGAAACTCAACATGGGATAGATTGCTTTATTGCCAGTTAAAAATAGAGTAAGATAATGAGAAAATTAACCAAAACTAAAAACATCTTTCCTCCACATTACACACTTTTTGACAGGCTCAGTGTCACTCCTGACTTCTTTACCTCCTTCCCACCTAGCAACATAATGCTATGGGGAATGCAGATTGAGGACAGTTCATAAAACTTTATCTCTGCAGCTTCTTCTTTCTCATACTTTTCCCCCACTCTAGAGTCGGATGCAATGGTTCATAACTGTCCCTTCCCATGTGCTGCATTTCTTCAAGATGTGTCCATATCATGGGGTGCAGTGCTTCAGGAACAGACTTCTCCAGCATGGGACCCTCACAGGCTGCAATTCCTGCCAGACAACCTTCTCCTGCATTAGCTCCTCTCCACAGGCTGTAGTGCCTTCCCAGGAGCCAACTCCTTCATGGGCTTCCTTCAAGCCATATACATCTGCTCCACCATTATCCTCCCCGCGTGGAGGACCTCCTCTGTGGTCTTCTCAACGTGCTGAAGGGG
Source organism: Nettapus auritus (assembly GCA_011076525.1). Taxonomy (NCBI): domain Eukaryota; kingdom Metazoa; phylum Chordata; class Aves; order Anseriformes; family Anatidae; genus Nettapus; species Nettapus auritus. Next base: position 13,449,725 of record CM021772.1, read on the forward strand.
AATTTATGTTCTGGCACAAGAATAAGCTCCTTCCCCTCCTTCTTCACTGACCTTGGTGTCTTCAGAATTATTTCTCTCACATTTTTCTCACTCCGTTCCCTCACAGCTGCTACACAGCATTTTTATTTTTATTTATTTATTTATTTATTTATTTATTTTTTACACTTTCTGAGCCATCAGTGCACGCTTGCAGCCCAGAAGGCCAAATACATCCTGGGCTCCATCAAAACAGGAGTGGCCAGAAGGTCAAGGGAGGTGATTGTCCCCCTCTACTCTGCCCTTGTGAGGCCGCACTTGGAGTACTTGCATCCAGGTCTGGAGCCCCCAGCACAAGAAAGACGTTTATGTGTTAGAGCAGGTCCGGAGCAGGGCTACAAAGATGATTGTGGGGCTGGAGCACCTTTCCTATGAAGCAAGGCTGAGAAAGCGGGGGCTGTTCAGCCTACAGAAGAGAAAGCTCTGAGGAGACTTCATTGCAACCTTTCTGTACTTAAAGAGGACTTATACAAAAGATGGAGAGCAAGTCTTTGCTCAATCGAATAATGATAGGATGAGGGGGCATGGCTTTAAACTAAAAGAGGGGAGACTTAGATTAGAGGTTCAGAGTACATTTTTAACTCAGAGGGTGGTGAGGCACTAGAACAGATTGCCCAGAGAGGTTGTGGTTGCCCCATCCCTAGAGATATTTAAGACCAGGTTAGATGAGACCGTGACCAACCTGATCTAGTGGGTGGTGTCCTTGCCTATGGCAGTGGGGTTGGAACTAGATGATCTTTGAGGTCCCTTTCAACCTGAGTCCTTCTATGATTCTGTGATTCTGTGATTCTATCATCCTATAATTAATTCCATCATTCTATTATTCTATGATGTTATCACAGAGGGGCCACCAGCATCCCTGGTGTGCTCAGAACTGGCCAGTGGCAGGTCCCTTTTAGAGCTGTTTCCTGGTATGCTCTCACAAAGGCCTCCCCTACAACTCTCTGCTAACAAAAGCTTTCCACATAAACTGAAAAAAATATATCAGATTTAGAAAGAGATAGAAATCTAGAACCATGACTGACACTATACAGGCCAGGAAAAAGTTGTAAAAAATAGGATTAGACACAGTAAGCATTTTCCAAAGTAACAAAACAATAAGGGATATATTCCTAAACCTTTAGAACATCCAAAACCTGATATATGAGTGTTTGAATAAAGAAACAATATGGACTCTGTTGTCAGTTCTGACAAGGATGAAGCTGAGAAGTGGAAAGGACCAAGAAAATATTCATTACAACAGACAGGAGACTTTGCTTGGAGTATTAAAAACAACAACCACAACAACAAAAACATTCTCAGTTTTGAAGGTCTACATGCAGTTCATTGGCCATGCTAGGAAGGAGCAGATCGTGGTGGAGTTCAGGTGCCTAGCAAGGTAAAACCACCACAATCATGTGGAATTGACCAAAAATAATCCATATAGCATTACAAATGACAGATTATGCAAACAATTGCCAGATGCTAGAGTAAATTTATATGAAAAATATTCAATATTTGCTTCCTGAGACATGCTAATAAATTTTGGGCATACTAACACTTAACTAGTGCATATTTTCTTGCTTTCACTTCTTTCAGAATATCATAAAATGATGATAATTCATAAGTCTGAAAAACCCACAACAAAATTCATCACATTCTTCACAGTACATTTATGTCATCACTCTACTTTTCAACATCCACTTGTATACATTTGTATAGTATAGTTCTTACTGTTCACTATTTTCTCCTCTGAATCCCAAAGCTATTTTCACTTAGCCTTCACTAATAATCACACACTTCTGTTTGTATAACATCAGAAGCACTAGAAAGTGAATGGAGAATCAGATGCAAGAAGTTTCAGAAGTATCTCCTTTCTTTCTTAAGAATTTTAGAATTTAACTGTTTTAGGAAGTTGGCAGAGCAACCAGCTGGTATCACCAGTGTGTTAGAAAACTTAAACTGCATACGTATTCAAACAAGAATCGTCAGGGGTAAATATTTAAGCAATCCAAATGCATTCTTGAGACAGACACCATCATAAGTAAGCTTAATAAAAATAAATTCATATTTTGGAAAAAAGGACTAGCACATTAGTAATAAGAATAGCCTTTGGCAAGGACAATATGTCTGAAACAATTCTAATAAAATTCATGGACTGTTTAATGAACCCTGTATTATTGTCATATAAGGAAAAATGTAAAGAAGTGCTAAACAGAGCTTTCTGCTGCCTTGCAGATTTGTTCAAGCTTCAATTATGGCGTCTTGAAGGCTGAGGAGATGGACAGCTAAAGAAAAAAAAAAAAAAAAAAAAAAACAACAAAAAAAAAAAAACATTAAGCATAACGTTTGAAACAAACTCAACTGCAAAACATCCATCAATCCATCATCTCACACTGGAGAATTATTTACTGATTGGCTTGTCTTCTGTGCTTACATCTTGGAAAGGTTTTAGAAACCAAAAGGAATGTCACTGTTAAAAATGGATTTTAATGCATCACACTTCACACACTGCTCACCATCCTGACCCACAGTCACAGCCAAGCTGCCCCTTTCTGGACTTGGGGAGTGTCAGCACTGAAAAATGGTGTGGCCAGAGATATTTTCCCACCCTCTCTACAGTCTAATTTCTTCAGGAATCCACCTCTTTTCCCTCTTCCCATTACACACATACACACACAGACCAGAAGTATGGTTAGCCACACCAGTTGATCAGGACTGCACTTTCCTCCTGGGGCGTACACACAACTTCACTATCTTAATTAACTCCCATGCTGACATGTGTGGGTATCTCAATTCATAGAGTTGACCCTCATTCTTTCCAGCTTCCATGGGTATATGAGCTACCCACATGCTGTGCTCCTTTTCATACAGTAACAAGCTCCAAATTTGAATATTTCCTTTGGTCTCCATGCTGGCTAGCCCAGACTGAAGTTTGCTAGGAAGTCACATGCAGACAGATGCACAGAATATAAAATCTGAAGACAAAATAGTTTAAACTCAAAATAGCTTTTCAAATAATTAATCAGATATCCTCATGAACCAGATGTCCTTGCATCCCACATATCCTTATGTTCCAGATGCCTTTACACAGTGTACACCTCTGTGCTGACAACTTTCAGTTACTTTAGCAGTATTATTCTTCCACTGCAGGCTCATCATGTTTAATGCATTACACCTGGTATTCATTAATATTTCACTGTGTAATTTTTATGACTCCTAAGCACAGTAAAGAAAGACCGGAGAAAACCTGCAGCTGCAAAAATACAAACTTCTTCTAAATGTTGTCTTTATACCTACATCTCTACATTGGAGGCAACGCCTGGGTTAATGTTTGTTCCTAAACCTTTCTGCCCGGATTACCAGCAAATGTTCAGTGTGTGAGAGTGTTCTTTGGGAATAAAGATCTTCCATACCTTAAATTCACTATCATTTCTGTTCTACAAATAAAAATAAACAATGATAATGATTAAAAGGAAAAAAGAAAGTCCTTTGTTAATGAAAATGGGTGCATTGCCATTAAATTTAACAGATGCACTGACTGGGAGCATAAGACTTATTGCAAGGTTTTCCACTTATTAGAACGACATGTTAAAATGTCTGTTATAATACAGTATTTTTGTGGTATTCCTCAATTCTGGAGTTAGTAGTTAGCTCTCCACAGCTTGTTGTCTACTGTATTTAATCCCCAGTCACTACATGCATTAATCCTATTTCTATTTTTACATAAAGCAAATTTGTCAGTTTCAATGTCCATATGGAATATAAGATTCATCTTATATAGTCTTTGTGTTGAGATTTGCACATTACCAAATTTAGCATTAAAGTATTTTCTCATACTGACAAAGGTTAGATTGGAAAGATCAATGACACACAGCAAAATCAGGGGAAAAGTACCTGAGTCTGCAGGGATTTTGCAATGTTCACGTATTCAAAATAGACTAAAAAATTATCTGTAACATTTATGCTCTCAACTTGCAAGCATGGAAATAAACTTGAACGTTGAACCAAACAGCTCCTGCCTTCAAGGAGTCTAGCATCTGTGCCCCTGATATTCCCCAGATTTGTAGCAGAAAATCAAAACATCTCTATCTGTACACTTAAAAAGGGAGCTAATAAATATAAGTCTGTCTATATTTCTGTTTATTTATGCACCAGTTAGAAACATTTTTAATGACCAGGACAGTTTTTTTACATGGTTATTTAGAGAGATGAAAAGTGTGCCAGCACAAATCTAATGCTGAGCTGTTTCACCCTTAATAAGCACATCTAAATGACTGTATAGCTGCTCAACACCATTTTCTTCATAATCATTTAAGTGCAATGATTTATCCAGCAGCATTATAGGTTACTACACAGAAGAAGTTGTGAAGTATATAGTATGTAAGACAAACAGAAATTTGAATTTAAACATTTGCAACAACAAGATGACAGCCATCTTTTTTATCAGCAACTTAATCACCTAATTGATTTCACTGAGTATTGTGAAAGTCTTGGTGCAATGTTTGTTTTCGTTTGTTTATTTGTTTTTGGTTTTGTTTTTCCAAATATTTCTCCCCTGTTAACTTAGTATTAAGATCCATTTTGTAAAATGAAGTTGTGAAACTCTATATTTGCTTCAAATAACTTTCTAGGCTATGTGATCTCAGTTAAGACGAAGATTACTATTTGTTTTGGGGTTCATCCTTGATGCAGCCCCTAGATTAGCTGAGATCATCTAAAGTGCTATTCATTTTACATGCACTTTGTAGAGAAAGTCCAATGAAGCTTCAGTGAAGGTTAATACCAATGAAGTAATATGAGTGCCTGATAATTTGGAATATAATAAGGAGAGATGACCACTTTCTGCCAATAGATAAACATATGCAAAAACAAACCAAACCAATCCGAAACAAAACAAACTAAAACAATTCTGAAGGTCCAGGGATAGCATATGGTGTTATTATTCTTTGATGCCTTGATGTGGAAGCTCAGAGACCGTATGAATGTGATGTTCTCAGATCTGTGAATGCAAAAGAGAAGATGGCAGAACGAAGCAGAAGAAAAATCCATCCTATGCATACAGGGGTGCAGGTGGGTGTGCATGTATTAGCATGTATTTATACGTCATACCCTCTATAGAGTGCTTTGTAATTCTGCCATGCCTTCTATCATGCCTCCACTGCCCTTATCCTTGACAGTGAAAGAAAGTTAAAGCTGTGTGCATTGAAATCTTAAAGGTGTATCAGGAGCTTGCATTCCTCACCTTAGGACAATATCAACTTCCAAAACATTTACATGCTTTTTAAAAGTAGAACAAGAACAGTATGATCAACATTAAATAACAAGGAGAAAATTGGTTTCAGAATTGAAATCCTTGCAAAAAATCTGGAACAAAAACTGTTTTAATCAACACAATACTTTTGATTTGACATGTAATTAAAAGCTGCATTTCATTTTAGAGCTAATTAACTTTTTTTTTTTTTTTTTTTTTTTTGTCAATTAAAATATGAAACCTCTACATTAAAAAGAAAAGCTACATGTTTCATTTAGAAAATGCTGGGAAAAAAAAAGACATAACCCCCCTCTTTTCCCAAATGAAATTAATAACTATATTTTACTTGAGGTTTTAATATATTTTTCATGCAAAATATATTTTTAAATGAACTAAATATTATTCAGAAAATCGTGGTCACCTATACACAAGATAACTCTACCTCTTCTCAGGAATCAGGTATTGCTTTTACCCAGATTAATGTTGTGCCACTATTATCTGGGGTTGCATAATATTGCTTTAAAAACTATTCATGTTTGAGCTAATATTTGGAAAACAAACCTAAGTTAATATACGAATAAAAGGTGTTATTTCTTTATTTATTTATTAGCCACTTATATGTTTCCTAAAGACAGTCTGACATCAGATTCTGCAGGGTGAAGTCAGGGACCTATAAATACACAAACAAATCAGTATCTTATCAATGTACCCAAGGATCATGCTAGTGTTGAGCACACTGAAAACTATTGGCAAGTTCTGTCTGCACTTGGGAAATTTGTAATTATAAGCAAACTCAGATTTCACCTATTTCATTGCAAATATTTAAACATAATGTATTAGGATAATATTCGGGGGCACAGAGAGGCTGCTAATTAACAGTAGTTGGATGTTAATCACATTTCTCCCCTCTTCATTCATTCCAATAAGTCCTTGCACTGCAAGTGCTCTTGTTGGTTTGAGAAGAGCAGCTGTACCTATTCCTATGTATTCAATCAGACAGATGTTAGAAGGGCTTTGGATTTCATACATTTGTCTGAAAAAAAGATCATATCGTTACAGTCTCTATCTTAAGACTAATGCTTCACTAAGGTGATATCTTTGCTATGGCACTGAAATTAGAGCAGTTGAGCATTCCCAAATAAGTACTCTATAAATAAATTATAGGCAACTGATGAAAGGGAAAGAAGGAAAGGGAAAGGGAAAGGGAAAGGGAAAGGGAAAGGGAAAGGGAAAGGGAAAGGGAAAGGGAAAGGGAAAGGAAAAAGGGAAGGGAAGGGAAGGGAAGGGAAGGGAAGGGAAGGGAAGGGAAGGGAAGGGAAGAAGAGAAAACAAAAGAAAAGAAAAAGGAAAGGAAAGGAAATAACATATGCTAATATTTAAATCCAAGGTGTATTTTTTTTTCATTACATTTTATAACAAACACAAAATTGCTGAGGTTGAAAGCCACCTCTGGAAATCATTCAGACCAAATGTCTGCTCAGGCAGAGTCAGGGTCAACAAGAGCAGATTGCCCAGGACTGCAAAAAATAAAAATAATAATTTTTGAAAATCTGATATTTAAATGGAATCTCTTGCATTTCTGTTTATACACATTTCTTCTTGTCCTTTCACTGGACAACACTGAGAAGAGCCTTGCTCTGTCTCCTTTACATCATCCCATCAAGTATTTGATCCCCACAAGCCTTCTCTTCTTCAGGCTGAACAGCCCTAGCTCTCTCAGCATCTTCTCATATGAAAGATGTTCCAAATCTTTAATAATTTTTGTGGCCCTTTGCTGGATGCCATCTCATAAGTTCAGTGTCTCTTGTCCTGCAGAGCTTAGCACTGAACATACCACTCCAGATGTGCCCTCATCAGTACTGAGCCACTGGAAGGATCACCATTTTGACCTGCTGGCAACAGTTCACCTAGGACAGCCCCAGAAGCTGTTGGCCTTCTTTGCAGTGCTACACTTTGCTGACTCATGTCCAACGTTTTGTCCACTGGGACCTCTGGTACTGATCCCCTTATCTCAAAAAGGATATTCTAAAACAGTAAAAGGGCAGCAAAGATGATCAAAACTGAAAGATAGTTTCTGTGTGAGAAAAAAATATTATATATGGGGGGATGAGAGATGGTAAAGATCTGTAAAATCACAAGTATCATTAAAAGTACAAAGTGATCAGTTAATTCCAGTATTTTCCAATAAAAGAATCAGGAGACATCAAACAAAAGTTAGTAAGAGACTGGCTTAAACAGGGTAAAAGAGTTAATTCATTGCACAGATGATGTCTGCTTATCATCTTATTTGGCTGCAAATTTGCATGGGTTTAAAGAAGTCCATGAGAGTGAAATGCACTGTGGGTTAGTAAGTAAGTAGATACTACAGCACAGCTAAAGAAGTTCCCTGTTTTAAGACATTTAATGGTTAGCATAGTGACAGAAAATTGTCACATACGCTGGTGTTACCTTCTGTCTCACACATGAGGGAGGACTTCGCTCCCTGCTCCTGAACATGGTTTAAAAATAGCAATACATAGACAGACTGTTTTCACCATAGCCATTTCCTTGTTCAGATACCTTGCAAAATAGCATGCAGCATTAAGGAGCATACTCCATGCCATTTTTTCTATTGCTGACATGCAGCAAATGGTTGCCGGTTAGAACAAGAAATTATAACTGGTTAATTCTTTCATAGTTAATGATCAGAATAAAAAGCATCTCAAAAATTGTGAAGTTATTACCTTTTTCAGTGTTATGTTATGTTATTGACCTTATTAAACTTCAATTAAAAAAAATAATAATGGTCCATGAAAATAGCAACTTTCAAACATGTTATCTCCTCCCTTCTTAAGTTATTGTCTTGTTACATACAGTATAATGGCATGATAACAGACATGAACTAACTCCACATAAGCAAGTAACACATATGGAAATTTATGGTATGCATACCCATGTTAGCTCTCCAAAGTATGTTGTCACTGTACTGGACCCAAGTAAAATAAAAGCACACTAGGTCGTTAAAATTATAGTATAAAAATTAAAATTACACTGCTTAAAACTAATTTTGTTCTTACTTTATCTCTTTCTTTGGTGCATTCCCTTCCCTTTGTTCTGAAGGAACACATACCCATAGCTTTTAACTCTGTTTTTCTAGTGTATCAAAAGGAATTCATATAAATTTTGTTTGGCAAGTCTTCCTCATTCACTATAAAATTTGTTAGCTTATCCTCCTTGTTATTTTTAACAAGAAAATCTATTTTATCTTTCAGCACTTTTTTTTTTAATTATTATTATTATTCAGATCTTTCTGTTCATTTAGAGAAATACAAGAATATTTCTTAGTTAAAAGTTCCATACTTTCAAGATTTCCAGTGGCACAGATCTGTCCCTTAATTATTGATGTCATTTAAACCATACATTGAATAATTCTTTGACCTTTTGCAGAGCAGGACTTCAAAACTACTATCATCTGCCACATAAAAGTATGTATCTGGAGAAAAGAAAAAAAAAAAAAAAAAGTGGGCAACAAAGTCTCAAAAAATGGTAAATATATATATTTTTTTCAATTTTCAAAAGAATAAACTGTTTTTCTTGATATGAATATCAGGTCTAAAATCAATGGGAGCTAAGATCAATGGATTTAATAAGCACTAATGAGTTGTCTAGCAGTTCACACATAAGAGCACTAAGAATAGCTCAGCTACTGTAAGACCAGCATACACATCCTCAGCAATGGTGGTGTCATACTGCACAGCACAGTCTTCAACAGATGCTGGACCAACTGTATTGGCAACATTGGAGGCCTTAACTCGGAGGTCCAGAAGAAAGACATAGCTCTGCAAGTGTCAGGCTTCAAGGAGTACCTTGGTCCTCCTTCTGAGGCTGGGACACACGGCCTTCTAGACTCTAGGAGCTATGGTCTGTGAGAAATCACTGCAAGATCAAGTCAGGAGTCTGCACAAGCACTAGATCAACTGGATCTTTTCTGAAACACCGGAGCTTCAAGACAAACATCCATCTGAAGTGGTAAGACAGGCATAGCCTGTGTCTATCAGGTTGCAAAATGGAAATTCCCATCACAGCAAAGACTGGAAGCCTGTGACTTCTGTCACCAGAAAGGCTACTGGTCTCCCTGAAGGCTTGTAACTGGGATAGCTTCACTGCCCTCACAGCCGAAGCTGGGATTGCTGTTGAAAGGAGCATCTCTGATGGCTGTGTCTGAACTATTCAGGGGCACCAGAAAGAAGCAGCAAGTGGTAGTAGTGGGAGACTCCAAAGGAAAAAGGCTGCCATCTCTCAGCCCAGCCTATAACCTATAATCTGCTCAGAAAGGGCCCCACATCCATAATGCAGTGAATAGGCTCCTGTGACTAAACTGACCTTTGGACAATTATCCCCTTTTGCTCTTCCTTGTCAGCACCAGTGATACTGCCAGGACCAACACTGATACTGATGGGAGAGGGATGGAAAGTCTCAAGTATAACAGTGCTATTGTAGGGGTGATGGAAAAGGGCAAGGTGGTGTCTTCATGATCCTGACAGTGAGAGGAATGTGGAGGTCAAATTGCTGCAGAGCTGGCATTGGGAATGAAGCTTTCAGTTTCTATGACCACACAACAATCTTTGAAGACTAAGAACTGCATGTAAGAGACAGGATCCACCTGAAAAAGTGGGCCAAAAATGTCTTTGCCAAAATGTTGGACAAACTGGAAGGAGGTCTTTCACCTAGGAACTGGGAACGCAGCATAACTAGTTGGCTCTCCAAAGTGCCTGTACACTAACATATGCAGCATGGAAAACAAACAGGAGGAATTAGAACTGTGTCCAGTTTTAGGGCTACAGTCTCACTGGGATAATGGAAGTGTTGTGGCATAACTTACATGCCTGGAGCAGTGCAATGGATTCAGGCCCATGGTCAGGAAGGTACTACACCCTCACCAAGAAGGTGACAGAACGGTTTGGAGATCTGTTTTGGATGAGCTGATGAGTCAGCTGAGATCTTGTAGGTCAGAGAGTAGCATCATGCTCCCATAGATATTGTGGTAACTTCTACAGACCATGTGAATGAGAAGAAGTAGATGAGTAGAAGGTTTTGTTTGTTTGTTTGTTTGTTTGTTTGTTTGTTTTCCTTTGGAAAACAGGAAGAAGACTTGAGTTTGTAGGAATTCCAACGGGAATTTCGTGAAATTCACCTGAGGGAAATGCTAAGTCCTGTCCCTGAGGAAGAATAATACTGTACATGCCAGGAACCACATGACTGGAAAGCAGTTTTGTAAAAAAGCACCTGCAGGTCCTGGTGGCCTCCAAGCTGAACATGAGCAAGCAATGTGCCCTCATGGCAAAGAAGACCAATCGCTGCTTGGGCTGCATTAAGCAGAGCACTGAGCACTGACAGAAGGTCAAGGGAGGCTGTCTTTCCCATCATGCAGCACTGGTGAAGCCACATCTGGAGTGCTGTGTTCAGTGCTGGGCTCTAGAGGACAAGACAGACATGGACTTACTGGACTGAGTCCAGCAAAAGACTTTATTTGATGCAGCTTTTGAAGAAGGGGGATTGAACTACATGATCTCCAAAGATCCTTTCCAATCTCAATTATTCTATGATTCTGTCATATTGGACCTCTTCTCTGTCAAAGCAGCTTTCAAAGTTGCTTCTTACATGGAAAAAAAATAAAAATTGGATGTGTAGAATTTTGACGGAGGTAGCACCATGAATTTTCCTATAAGCAGCCATAACATGCTTGAAAATAACCCTTTCATGCTCACATATGTGAGCATCCTATTAATAGCAGTTTCCATTAATAGCAGTTCTTTAAAATCTAGTAAGTGGAAAGAATTACAAAGAAATAAGCATCAAAATAAATTAAAAAACATGAGCACATTGACAACAGATGTTCTTCCAAGGGTGAGAACTCTTGGTCCATAAACCATTAAATCAATTAAACTTTCAAGTGAAATTTAGGAATGACATCAGTTTAGTGTCTACACCTGCAAAATATATTTCACATTCATCTTGTTAATTACAAGACATCCATCACTTCTGAGTCTTCTTGCCAACAAATTACATAAAGTTCACTAGACTTTCCAGCTTACATTACTGTACTGGTAACTCATTTCTCTTTTAGATAATTTCAATGCTTATAATTGTCTAGCAATAGATCATAAAGACGAACAGTAAAATCCTCTCCTTGCAGGATTACAATAACAGTACAAAAACTGAAAGTGACAAATGTATAAATATTCATGAAACATTTGATTTCAACATTGAATTACTTTTTATTTACAATTACATTAAATAGAGGTGTCTGAGTTATTTTAACAACACCATTTCCCAACAGCATTTCTGGTATAGGAATAGAGACATTATTTACCTGAAATAAGCAGAAAAAGGTGAATGAATTTATTGGACCGCCATTGTTGTTCTGTAGAGATTACAGAGACACAGAATTACATGCATTAAACATGTGCATAAATATTATAACAAACCTTACTCATCAGTTAAAAAAAGAAAAATCAATTGTAAAGACTCTGCTTCATTTTTTATTTAGACACTTGTAATCTCTTCATTTAGCACTATGTTTACCTCAGAGAAGCAGAAGCTAATTAATTATCCATATCTGATAGAACAAAAATGTGTCTGTCAATGATATGTTACTTGGGAGACTTACTCTTCTTACTTTTTCCTTTTCCTGTTGATCATTCTCTCATGGAAATTTGGAGTAGCAGGAAGAGAGAACAAGTGATTCCACAAAGACAAAATGTGTACTCCATTCTATCTGCAGGTAACCATTGTTTAAATAATCCAATTAATTTCAGTTAATTAGTGATTTATTTGCTTTCTAACCCATTGCAAGAAACTAGCAATTGTCCTCAAACAGTCATGTCCAAGCAAACCATCTTCTATGAAGTATGGCAGTGCTGGATTTTAAGTTCCCTAAAAATGATCATTATCTAAGAAGATACTGTATCCTGATATGAACACATTATGAATCATGAAAATGCTAAAGAGAGTAATATTTAATAGGCATAGAGGTGAATGACATTATGTATATATACAATATGTATATACACATATACATATTGTGCCAGGGGAGGTTTAGATTAGAAATTTAGGAGACATTTATTCTCAGAAAGATTAGTCAGGCATTGGAACAGGTTGCCCATGGAGGTGGTGGCATCACCGTCCCTGGGGTGTTCAAGGAAAGATTGGACCTGGTGCTTAGGGACATGATTTAGTGGGTTTAGTAGTAGGGTGATGGTTGGACCAGATGATCTTGAAGGTCTTTTCCAACCTTAATGATTCTATGATTCTGTGATTCTATTATTCTGTTTTAGCATGGGCACATACTTCAGAAAATTAAAGACTCTGGGCTGAAACAGTCTCTGAAGGATTCTTGTTTCTGTGCTGTATGGCTGAAATCCAGCAGTACAATGTTTTTCAGGGTCCAGCAGGAGATCCTCCACACTGCATATAGAGTGAATATTGAAGAATATTGCTCTGGAGAGACAACATGATCTACTGTTGACCCGGGGATGGACTCAAATTCATTTAGGATGACCACAATAATTATTTGCCTAATTCCCATATCAACATTTCTAAGAGAATGTGTTAACCCAACTTTCTCTTCCTAGGACAAAAACCTTATGGCACAGAGAATCATAGTTTCAAGTACAACTTTTTATAATTTTTTTCCAAGTCTAGAGTTGCCTAATGTCCATGTGGATGACAGCAATTCAGAAATGATATAGGCACTGTCAGCTCTGTTTTTTTCTCAGACTCATAGTACCTAGTTTCCCAAACATCTTAAAGGAGAACTTACAGCAAAATTAGAAGTTTCTTAGGAGCAAGAATGTGTTTTGTTTGTTTCTTAAAATTCAACAAAGAGCTATGTTGAATGTTTTCCTTTGAGCAAATTGAAAGAAGACATTTCTGTCAAAGAAGTTCACCAGTTCCATGGTATACTATGACCTTCTATTTCATGAAGAACTATATTATTTATTTTATTTTATTTTATTTTAATTTTATTTTATTTTATTTATTTTGTTATTTTATTTTATTATTTACTTATTTTCCAGAAAACTGTTTCTGTGTTTTAACACAGGCAACAATTTGCTTCTTGAGGAAAACAGCAAAATGCATTACAAGACACACACTAATTTGAAATGACCAATATGGGGGATAACACACATTTTCCCAGTTCAGTAGTTATTTCTTACTCATTAAAAGTGTGTAGTATTTCACTTATTCTTTTGTTCTGTTCTACTTTACATAGTTTGCACATTGTCTTTTTTTTTAATCCATATGTATTCTTTTGTAATAATAATAAGTGCTGAAATCCACTAGAAAAAAAATAATATATTTATATATTGCTATTAGAAATGTCCATTGTTATTATTATTTTACAAAAGCTTTGTGCATTTTATTCTGAGTTTTACACATCTCTAGATAATAAAAATGCACAGCTACTCAGGAGGAAGAAATTATTTTTTTTTTTAATACAGGACAGCTGCTTCTGTTTAACTACAGGACACAGTTCATAAGAGACATCAGGCTAAGGAGGCAGCCTTAGGTGAATTACTAGATATTCCCCTTTTCCATAGCAACTCTGAAGAAAATAACTGAGAATCTCAGCAGTTGGAATCCACAGTTACTGGATAGATAAGGACACCCCTCTGAGCTATAAGACACAATAGATACCTGGAACTGGACACACAGTATACTAAAACAGAGGACTATTTCACTCAAACATAGAAGCAGATTAAGGCAGTTTAATAATATTAGCTTGTAATAGTTACTATTACAGTAATATTAGCTTGTTTTGAACTCAGGCACACTAATACAGCATAGTTGGTGAAAAATACCTGAGAATTTTTGTACCTAGTATTCCAGTAAAAGTACTATTGCCATTGCTAGGACGGCCTCAGGTCTTATAGTAACTATGCCTAATCTTAACTGTCCTGGCCTGTCAGGCTTGTTATTGACTTATTGCATGAAACAACGCTTGTTATCACGTCTCCTGTTACAGTGTGGAGCTTTACTGTGGGACAGTGGGAAATGCCTTGAAAACATAGTCACAGGCTCAAAACAGAAGCCAAGAACTGTAAACACGTTCATTACTGGGCAGAATTAAAGAAATGAAACCTCTAGAACTAGAACAAGATTCCTTTTTAAGCACAAGGAAAGAAGCAGATAAGAGAAACAAACAAACAAACCAAAACAGCTAGGTGGTGTAGCAAGGCACCTGCCATAGCCTGGAAAAGTAACATGTTCCTGCCCTGGGCAGTTCAGAATCTGGACAGTTGAATCCAAGGAGTACGAATTGATCTTGTACAGAAGACTGTCTTGAACTGGGATAGAAGGGAGAGGAAAGATGTTCAGTTTTGACTTCTATCACCAAAGAGTTCTTGTGCCCGATCACCCTGACCTCAGCAACTAAAACCACCAAGAACAGCAACAGCCCTCAGTGAAAAAAAAACAAAGCATCAGACTTTGAATTCTCACAGATAATTTAAGAAAAGCTTCTTAAGTACTTATTCCTTTGAATATGTATTGATGAAAATGTGTAATAATTAAGAACTAAAATGTTATTTTTCAGTTTAAAATTGCTCTGATTTCTTTCTGAACATTCCTATTGCAGCAATTTCTAATTACCTAATAGGAATAGGTATATATTATCTCTCTGTATATGTATGTCTATATACAAACATATATAGATAGTTTCAATACATGACTGGATATGCCATGAAGAAATTTAGTTTTTGGGCTTGGAGATAAATTTAAGATCCAGCAGTTTAGAACTCTTAAATTTTCACTTATCTCAGGGTTAAATTTGTGACACCATTTTGGCTGGAAAAGACCACTGGAGATTACAAAATCCAAATGAATTCCCAGAGCAGGCCCAATTCTATTAGGTTGAAATCAAGTTTTGAATGTCTCCACAGCTGCAGATTCCACTCTGAGAAAAGCCTATATTCATCTGTTGCAGCCAACAAATCATGTAAGTAAGCTCTCCCATCATATGTCTGTAACCTGAAAAACAAAAACAAACAAACAAAAACACATAGTTTTGCAGCTGTGCATTGACTAGTGATTTTCCCTTTCTCCCATGTTGTGCACTTACATGTTTTTAAAGACAGGCTCGTGAGAAGGATGTGCTGCTTTAACAGGAGAATTATAAGACCATCTTTCATCACACTATCCCCCATGCTTTTGCTTCTTTTCACGTTAAGAGAATTCTTCCCTGAACAAAGTCAGTTCAAAGTTTTCCTGCTACCAACTTCATTTGGTAGCATAGTCATTACTCCCTAATCTACATGAATCTTCCTGAGAAATTTTCTAATCTGGAAAAAGCTTCCTGCTAGGTACAAATGAAAAATAATCACCAGAAATCTTCCCCAGAAGCAGCTAGTCACCAGAAGACGATTCCTGATAAATTGTTTTATGAAATTGGAAAGTCTGGAGAGCTGCTGCAATAGCTACTATGCCTCTGGTAGCTACCTCTCTTTGCTCTGCCTGCTACAAGATCCAAACAGTAATTCTTAATTTAGCCATGGGGAATAGTTGCAAATATGGTTATTTCTTTTCTGTATTCAATAGAAATTCTGAGTGGCCATTTTAACCTAAATCAAGTAGGTGTCCTGGTTTTGGCTGGGATAGGATTAATTTTTCTTCATAGTGGCTGGTATTGTGCTATGTTTTGGATTTAAGAGAAAAAATAATGCTGATAACACAGCATGCTGATGTTTTAGTTGTAGCTGAGCAGTGTTGACACAGCGTCAAGGACTTTTAAGCTTCTCACACCACTCTGCCAGCAAGGAAGCTGGGGATGCATAAGGAACTGGGAAGGGACACAGCCAGGACAACTGATGCAGACTGACCAAAGGGATGAACAAAAAAAACTGGGGGGAGATGGCTGGAGGGGCAGCTGCTGAATGGGGACTGGATGAGCATCAATCAGCAGGCGACGAGCAATTGCATTATGCATCACTCATGTTGTATATTTTATTATTGTTATTATTCTTGTTGCTGCTGTTATTGATATTATTTTTCCTTCCTTTTCTGTCCTGTCAAACTCTATGTCCAATGCAAAAGATTTATATTTGTAGAAAAGAAAGTGTTCAGATACTAATCTCATCTTAATTCAACAGGAAAGCCAGGAATTAAGGACTGAAACATTTTAATGATCTTTGGATCTGACCATGAAACTTTTATTCATTGAAAATGTTATACAGTGAGATACTTAAATTAATTTAGAGCCTCTTGCTATGAGCATGGAAACTCATAGCAAGAAACTCATGGTCGTTCCCAATGAGGAAAAAACGTATGCACATTCTATAACATTAGGCAGGTATTAAAAATATCTTAGGTCTCTAGAGCATTTACTGAATCAAACTCAGTATTTATTAGTAAATTGTATGGAAAGCCACTTTCCTATACACACAGCTTGAATTCTCTAAAACCAAATGTGAACTAGAAATATTTCCACGAGTCTTTCATTTAATTGCATGATAGAGAAAGAAAAAAAGAAAATGGTTGGGGAGAAATAAAACCAGTCCCCTGTAGCATATTATTAGCTTTTCAGCCCAGAGAAGGAGATTATGGGCAATAAATAGAACAGGACAGTCTGATATACTTTTTGCATGAAGAAACACAAATCACAGAATCACAGCTTCTACAAATCACAGAATCACACAATCACAGAATGGCCAATATTGGAAAGGAGCTCCAAAGATCATCTAGTCCAACACCCCTACCAAGCAGGATCACATAGAGCACATTCCGCAGGATGGCTTCCAGGTGGGTTTTGGATATCTCCAGAGAAGGAGATTCTACAAACTCTCTCGGCAACCTGTTCCAGTGCTTTGTCACCCTCACAGTAAGGAAATGCCCCCCTCATATTCAGCCAGAATTTCCAGTGCTTCAGTTTATGCCTGTTGCCTCTCGTCTTGTCGCTAGGCTCAAATGAAAAGCAACCAGCTCCATCCTCTTGACACCCTTCCCTCAGATATTTAAATGCATTAATGATGTCTCCCCTCAGTCTTCTCTTTTCTGGGGTAAACAGGCCCAATTCTCTCAGCCTGTCCTCACACGACAGATGCTCCAGTCCTCTCATCATCTCAGTAGCTCTCCTCTAGACTTGCTCCAGTAGTTCTATGTCCCTCTGGTACTGGTGAGCCCAGAACTGGACACAATACTCCAGGTGTGGCCTCACCAGGGCTGAGTACAGGGGGAGGATCACCTCCCTTGACCTGCTGGCAACACTCTTCTGAACACACCCCAGGATACCATGGGCCTTCTTGGCCACAAGGGCACATTGCTGACTCATGGTCAGCCTGCTGTCCGCCAGGACTCCCAGGTCCCTGTCTGCAGAGCTGCTCTCCAGTAGGTCACCCCCAAGGCTGTACTGGTAAGCAACTCTACCACCTCACCTTCCTGGCCAGTCTTTTCTAAAAAGCAGGTAGCCTTCCACAACATTCCAGTCATGTGAGCTATCCCACCATGCCACAGTGCTTGCAATGAGATCATTGCCTTGTGACTGCATGCAGATCTCCAGTTTCCCATACTATGTGCATTAGTATACAAGTATTTCAGGAAGCTGAAATGCTTATTTCTCATGCTGCGTGCATTTGTATAGAAATATTTCAGATGTCTTTAACTGAACTCATCCCTTCATGGGACAAATTGAAGGATCTCATTAACATGTGCAGTCCCTCAAATACTGGTATGCAGTCCCATAGTTTATCACTGGTGGGCCTGTTTTTGTCCCTTTCCCCCTTCAAATCTAGTTTAAAGCCCTGTCAGTCAGGCCTGCTAACTCCTAGGCAAAAATCCTTTTCCACCTCATAGAAAGGTGCTCTCCATCAAGAGCCAGTAGGCCAGGTGTCATGTACACCTTACCATGATCAAGGAAACCAAAACTGCATCGGTGGGACCAGCCTCGAAACCATGTATTGATCACCTGTGTCTGCCCATTCCTTTCAGTATTGATACCTGCTGCCAATAATCTTATCAAACACTTTTATTTAAATTAAAATAAGTCCCAATACCATGTAAAGATGGAAAAAAAAAAAAAAAAAAAAAAAAGAATTAAAATATTAATTTTTAGTCATAGTATGGAGTTAATTAGAAAACTAACTTCAGAAATTAAGAATTATAATCATTACAATTTTAAGAAGGTGAAAAATGGACTCTGAATGATGAAGCCTTCAATTAAGACAAATAAAGTCTGATGTTAGTAAAAGTTTCAATTTCTTGCATAATGATTTTTCACCCCTAGTAGAGAAGCATATTTTAAGAATCTGTAAATAATTTTGAAGTTCATCTAAATTAGATGGCAGCATTTATTTGGTATCTTTCCTTCATGTTTACAATGATATAACACAACTTCTGTTTTAGCTTTCCATGACCCAGGCGGATTAAATTCAAGCTTAATTTCAAGCCTACAGTCTGTTTTTAATTCTGATTTGGCAGGCTGAAAACAATGGCAGTTTGCTGTTTGTCCCTCTTTGGCGAAAAAATGAATAAATAAATAAATAAATAAATAAATAAAATTATGGCATTTGAACTCTATCTAGTTTAATCTGTTTGTATAATAGCAGTTAGAATTTAAACGACTTCTACCGATTTCTAGAAAATAATTGAACTAGACATAACTTGTAACTATGCAAGAAGCATAAGAATGTTTGGGCCTCTATTCATTTTGCCCAATCTATTTGCTTTCTAAGGATAAAACATAAAACTCAGTGCATCCAAGTGTGGTCCTTTAGTATAAAACAAATAATTAACTTTAAATTAAAGACTTTTGTTGTTGTTGTTGTTGTTTTGGAGACGATGCAACAAGAAAGACTCTTGTAAAAAAATAATGATAATTAAAAAATCCTATTAATTTAGAAACCCAGAAAGTAAATCTAAAAAAAGGAAACCTAAAAGGAATCCTAAAAGGAGCAGACTACTGTTAACACTAGAGCCTGGACTAAACAGACATAATAAACAAGAATCACATAAGGATTTTCACAGATCACAGAATGGTTCAGGTCTGAAGAGACATCTTGATGTCATCTGGTACAAGCCTCCTGGTCAACAGAGCCAAAGATTCCATTACCTGTCCAGGCAACCTGTGCCAACGTTCAGTCACCTTTGCAGTAAAGTGTTTCTTGGTTTTCAGATGAAAGCTCCTGTGTTTCAGTGTGTGTCCAATGCCACTTGTCCTGATACTGGACACAATTTCGTGAAGAAAAAAAAATATGATGGGCTCAAGATTAGGTGCATTTTTCTAAAAAGTAATCAAACTTCTCATAAAAATTATCTGATGAAGTTTTATTCTCAAAAATATTAAACACAGCTTGACTTTAATCTTTTTCCATGGACCATACTTCAAGAGGCTGTGTTAAAAATAAACAAATAAGGAAAAAAAAAAAAAAAAAAAAAAAGAGCAGTATTATGAGTTTATTCAAGTGTTTCAATTTATTAATTAACCGTCATATTTCATTGCAATAGGTTCAGGAAATTCTTTTTTTACATTGAAACTTATAATGAAAAAATATTTTTAATTACCTTTTTCTGTGGTTGGTGCACTGATTTCTTTACAAGCTTAATGGACATTTTACAATTTGTAAATGTGTATATATAAATAGAATACAATTGATTTGATTTCCAAAATAATTGCAATTACAGGGAGACACATTAGTCCATATCTCAATTTCTCAGTGTGTATAGAACACAGGCAACATTTCTTCCACTCTGCTCCTTATGAATCTAGAATTATACAGATTTTTCCTCCCCATTTTAATCATTTAACATTGTGACAAGAAACAATATGTGTTGTTTGTCATGACAGCTAAACTCATACAATTTTTTGATTCCTCCTACTGTAGGTAATCAATAAAATACATTACAATTAAAATGGTAATCATTTTGTGAATTATTTGCCCTCTGTTTCTGGCACTTCAAGCCATAAAGACATTCATTTCTTTTCACCCACTTCCCATGACCTACTTTTTCTTTTCTTTTCTTTTCTTTTCTTTTCTTTTCTTTTCTTTTCTT
>CM021772.1:13491587-13529478 GCA_011076525.1 Nettapus auritus
AGGAGAGGAGAGGAGAGGAGAGGAGAGGAGAGAGGAGAGGAGAGGAAGTATTACATTGAGAGTAGATATGAGTAAACATTCCATTAATCAGGGGTACTCAATTAAGCATGTCAGGATTGTTATAGAAAATAAGAGGAATTATCAATGTTCTGATTTCTAGCACATATGACTACATACTTCTGAAAATTACACAAAAACTCAAAAAAACGTAAAATAGATTTAAAAAAAAAAAAAAAAGAATAAAAGAATAGACTATCCTTACTATATTAAGATAGAGATGAATATATTTCAACACACATAGTCTGAAAAAAAAAGAAAAAAAAAAACTTTTATTATAAATCTAGTGAAATATTGGGAAGACTTTCATTGATTAGGGCACTTGACAGAGGTCCAGACATCCAGACATAGATTGTTGCTTTTGTTTTTCTCTGGAGTACTAGTTGAAAGCTTGAAAGGTTTTCAAGCTTCAGCAATTAGTTTTGACATTTATATCCCTCACACCCTTTGGGGTATTGGCTAGAAAAGTAAGTAAGGTTAGGAAAAACGTGGCCTCACTGTTCAATGAGGCAAGGGACTCAGTGACGGGGAATATGGAAAAAGCCACTATATTCAATGTCTTCTTCTCTTTGATCTTTACTGGTAAGCATACCAACATTCAGGAAGCACATACCCCTTGGAGGAAGAGGACCTGGTCTGGGAATGTTTAAACACACTGGACATACATATCCAAGGTTCTTGAAGGAATCATCCGTAAGTGCTTATGAAGCTGGTCAGTGCCTTTGCAAGGTCACCCTGGATTATCTTCCGAAGGTCTTGGTGATCAGGGCAAGTTCCTGAGGACTGAAAGAAAGAAAATGTGACTTCTGTCCTCAGGAAGGTCAAGAAGATGGGTCAGGGAATCTGTAGGCTGGTCAGCCTCTCTGGGGAGATGGTGGAACAACTAATCCCAGAAAACAGATGGATGAAGGACAAGAAGTAGACTGGAAGTAGTCGGCATGGATTTATGAAGGCGAAATCACAGCTGACAGACCTGATAGCCTTCCACAATGAAATGAGTATCTCAGTGGGTGAAGAGTTAGTGATGTGTTTTATCTTGACTTCAGCAAGGACTAAACACTCTCACATCACATGCACATAAATAAAATGATGAACTACAGGCTATTTAAAGCAACATGGAGTCTTACTGTAAGTTGGCTGAACTGCTAGGTTCAGAGATTTGTGATCAGCAGCATGAAGACTTTTTGGAGGTGAGTCACTAGGGGTGTGCCCAAGGTTTGATACTAGGTCAATTTCTATTTAATATCTTAATTTATGACTGAGGTGATTGGACAAAGCACCCACAGCAAGCTAGTACAAGACTGAAAAGACTGGCTGATACTCTTGTAATTATTCAGAGGGACCTAGACAGTCTGCATGGACACGATCTTATGTAGTTCAACAAAATGATACAAAGAACCTTCTCCTGGAAGGGAATAACTACATGTATGAGTACAGGTTTGGGGTAACACAGCTGAAAAGCAGCTTCACGGAGGACAGCCTGTGAGTCCCAGTGGACACCATGTTGCACATGAGCCAGCAGTGTCCTTAGCCCTTATAACCAAGAAAGCCAACAGCATCCCAGGCTGCATTAGGTGCTTGCAGCAGGAAAAGCGATCCTTTTCCTTGAATAAACATTAGTGAAGCTATATCTGGAGTGCCATATGCAATGCTGGGCTCTACAGTTCATGGAAAACATGGACATACTGGAGTGAGTCCAGCAAAGGGCCACAAAGATGTTTAAGGGACTGAAATATCTCTCATATGAGGACAGGTTGAGAGACCTGGTATTGATTAGCCTCAAGAAAAGGCTTATTGTGGGGTGGTATCAATTCATATAGACTTCTAAAGGGGGGAGAGAAGAAGACTAAGCTACACTCTTGTCAGTGATACCCAGTGAATGGAAAAGCAGTAATAGACAGAAACAGAAATACAATAATAATAATAATAATAATAATAATAATAATAATTTAAACATAAGAAAAGTTTATTAAGGTGAGGATGATCAAGCATTGATAGAGGTTGCTCAGGAAGGTTGTCAATACATGGAAATATTCAAAATCAAACTGTATATGATCTTCAGCAGTCTTCTCTAGCTTTTCCTGCTTTGAGTTGGCAGTTACCAGATGATCTATACAGGTCCCTCCCCATCTGCTTCCTGTAGAGATTCTAATAAATCAAAGATATACAAATATTCCAAATATAAATATATGTGGAAATAATTAAGTCTGCATTTTTTATTGTTCTAGGCACAGTTTGGAATTTTGTTGTCACCTACCAAGCCATTAAGGCCTTAGCATCCTTAATATAACTTTGATAATTACTTGAAACTTACAAAAGGCAATTCCATTTTCACTTTCACCTTCTATTAGAACTAGAAACCTTGTCTCATTTCCACTATTTAACGACAGCTTCAGTAGAGCACAAGCTGTCAGACTTATCTTTCCTTGTCTTTATCAGTGTCCCAAGGACTGCAGATTTGACAAGTCACCTGTATAGCAGCTCTGCCATTCATTGTCATCACACACAGCAAAATCCACTGAGAAAACTCAAAATGATAAGCACAAGAGTATCTCAGTGTTTAGTATCTACTAAAAATGATAGCATGAATAAACTTCAGATTATCAGTTGTATTAGTATCATATTCTATATTTTAAATATTTAGTTTTTATGGAACCTGCTATAAATCAAATTAATAAAAAGCATTAATTTTAACAGGTCAGCACCTCTGTTTATTCCTTCCCCCTATTTCTTTCCCAAGAGAGTACAGGGAGAAGAGTAAAAGTATGGAGAAACCAGTGCCACAGTCAAAGGAAAAGGAATAATAACAAATAGTATTCCTCTTAATATTGAAATATTTCTCCTTCTTGGCACTACTTTTTTTTTTTTTTTTTTTTTTTTCCTTCCACAAACCTTTAATAGCTTCAGAAACCAAGCTTAAATAACATCTCACAAGTTACAGTTTTAAGATTCCAAGCTCTTCAGATCTGCAAATTCAAACTAGAAGTGTTATAAAGATGATGTCTCCCCCAAGAGTTATGCTAACCAGTTCTGTTTCATTAGCTAATTAGCTTGAAGAAAATTTTTGTGGCATATTGGCATGTCTATGACTGTCTTGATGCAGAATGACAAAGAGTACATAAAAGTTCTTCACTGATTTTAATTGAGGTTTAATATGTTACTAGAAAGTTATTTTGTTTTCCATAACATTTACTTGATAAAGCAGTGTAAATGTTTATTATGCCCTTGGCAGAAAGTATATGTCCTGCCTTGTAAATGAACAGTTTTAGGCCTTTTTGTAAAAGCAGCACATGCCTGCATGCACTTTGTATGTGTAGGTGTGTGTTTAAAACCATGTTTAAAGTGCAAATCTGTTTAGATTGACAGTACCTTAGCATAAAGAAAGTATATTTTTAAACATGTAAATAACAACACTTCCTCCCATTTGTTCAAGGAAGGTGAAATCATGGCACTTCAGGATCAAGGGAAGTTTTCCTTCTCATCGCTAACCCAAAGCCCATGGTCCCTCAGATAGAGAACTTGCTTCTTACCCAGACTGCTAAAGCCAGGCAGCAGTGCTTTCCTGGTTCTAGGTCCAGTCAGTAGTCAGAATGAACACATAGCCCCAACATACCAATAGAGCAACACAAAGAGCAGTACCTTTGCAGATGAAAGTGATGCTCATGCAAACACAACATCTACTTAGATTGCTCCTACTTAGTGGCACATCAGGTTTAAAGCCCATAAGCAGATCCTGTACCTCCATACTATCCCACACAATAGATCTCTCTGGTAACTGATGTGGATGTGAGATCTCCCCATCAGAAGATTCTGTGATCCTTCCAGTATCGTGCCCACAGTCCAAACATGCACCTGGTTATCAGTTTGGTTATATATAACAAGAAACTTTTAACCATCTTATTTTTTTTTTTTCCTTTTCTTTCCATTTTGATTACACCCTAGTGCTATTTTCCCATTTTCCACACCTTTGGCTCTTCTTTAAAAGACTGCAAATTCCTGCCATCCCCTCAAAACATCCCTTCAGCTTGCTTTTTCCTATGACACTTATAATTAGCTTGTTTTCCTTCTTTAAGTCAGTTATTTTGTTCTGTCTGAAATTCCGCAAGGCTGTGCATGAGCAGCTCCTTCCCTGGCCCATCCATCAGTGACCTGAGGATTCCAGTCTTCATTGTGTTCCTTATCTACAGCTTGCCAGGTTTTGTATATCTCTGCATTTAATTAATTACTTTCATAGTCTTTTGCATTTGTCTTTTATGCTGAAAGCCATTAAATAGATATCCTGAAAAACAAAACATCTTGCTGTCACACTCAATGCCTGAATGTCCTTCCTTTGTGAAGCCTCCTCTTGCTGCTTCTTATATACAATGAATCACAAGTGTAACGTTGATTTCAAGAGGGTATTGTTTCCCTTCCTACCCCAAATCAGGATCATCTAGTCTTCCTTGTGTCATCTTGTGTCTTTGACAAAGCTCCCAAATATTATTGTCTCAATTTATTGGTCCCTGTCTCTAATTTCTGCTTCAAAGGTCTCTGTATATTCTGTGGCTCATTCCCTGACATAATAGTTATAAATATTTATGACTCTACATGCCGATATACAATAAAAAGGGCAATTTTATATTCCTTTATTTCTTCAGAAATTTGTATAGGGGGAAATTTAGTAATTTAGAATGTTTAACATGTTTAGCACATATCTGCAAATAGTGTTTACATAGTGTTTGTAAAACTTAGAAGTAAAAAGGTATGGTTGAATCTTGGCAATCTAAGTCTTGCAGATGTACTTTTAGATTTGCTGCTCATATAAAATTATTTTAAAATAATTATAATATGCTTGTGTTACCCAGAAATTTTATGAATATATACTTTTATTTCATAAATGTCCATAGTAGTATTACATAATGTAAGTATGACACGGTAAAGCATTGCACATATCAGGCAGAATTTCTGCAAGTTTTGTTTTGTTTTTAAATAGAGATAGACTTTTCCATTGCTTGTTTATTCTCCAGTAAACATATCAGAAAAAAATAGTATCTACAATTTCTGAACCATAAAGAAGCCTAAAATATGGTAAGTCTTAAATGCAGTTGTAAGTTCTGGCAACAAAAATCTCTTCACTCAAGAGGTTTTAGTACCTAAAGTCCAAATGTCCTGGCTGCTAAGTAAATCCATAGAATTAAAAAGTCCAGCTTATTCTAAATGTGTGCAAGCCATTTTCTTTCGCTGACCTAAGATAGCCCCATGCAAGTCAGAGCTCACAGACATCAGTAGGCTGCTAAACACATTGAAAGTAGGATTTTCTGGTCCATGTTTGAAAATTCTCCGTAAATATCTGGAGTGAAGTACCAACCCTAAAACAGTCACTCTGTCAATGGTAATATTGCTTTATTTCCTTTTCCATTTCTTTTTCCCTGTAGAGACAGATTTCCAGGTGTGAATTTTTAGAAGCAAAAGTAGACGTATTGCAGGTTTCCACTTCTTTTCCTTCAGTTGTTCTCTCTTAATGTTTTATGAATAATACAACACGAATTGATGACTGGATGTTGCAGTAGGGTTTATTAAGTATTTCTTCAAATGTACACATCTATAGGAATATTATGACTAGATGCAGCAGCTCTTCATGCTAGAGAAAAAAAAAAAAAAAAGGAAGAAAAAAATCTGCATTAAAAAAAAATAAAAAAGAAAAGGCAAAATTTTCAAGTACAATTAAAAATGTTACTTTGATAGTTTTCCATATCTCCACTAGAAAATAATCTTTTCTCAACATATCTTTCCATTATTTGACATTTGCTATATTCCCTTCAGCTCAAGGGGATCTGGGATCTGGGTTTTCTTTAAACTAATACTGATTTATGTTAAAAATATTTTATTAATTTGGTAATCTTTATTCAAGGCTTTCAAAATGCAAACAGAACTGTCCCCTGGGAAATACACTCAGCTAGCCCAAGGCTAAGATAGACTGCTTTGTAATGTCAAAAGGTGGCATGAGGGTGAATTTCTTACTGATCTGAAATGCAATGCATACTATCATACCTACAGCCATATTTTTAATGATAGTTTATTATTACTGATAAGGGGAAAAGGAGGTCAAAGCTGTCAACTGGTTCACTGAGCAAGTGCTGTTCCTTGTTCTCTTGCTCAGTTTTGCAGAGATGTTGGAGAGGAAAAATAAAGCATAATGCATTCTCAAGGTTGCCAGGAGCAACTAATGCTTCCAAATTGGTATTCATGTTTTATTACATCTTAAATTTCAGCACCTTAAAAACAATAAAGGAAATTGCATTTTCACAAAGAATCTTCCTTCAGGGAATGTACTTCAAGTTTACTGACTTTTTTTTTTTTTTTTTTTTTTTCTGATGTCTTTGTCCATGTATTACAAACTCCTTGTTTCAAAAAGAATATATATTTATCTTCACGTATATATATGTTCAAAGACAAGTGCATATAATTACATGTTCCTTAAAGCCTACAAATATAATTCCTGTAAAGTATATATATAAGATCCTAGTAAGTCTTTTAGAGAATCTATATTTATAAGCTTTAAGGAACAGTGAGTTATCTATACACTTATCTTTACATGAAATATGGGCTTGATCCAAGGACAATTGCATTTTACAGGAGAACTTCACTCAGGTAATGCTGAGTTCTCTGATCACCTTTTCCTTCTGAGAACCAAACGGTTCTGTTTGGCACTGTTTCTTTCTGTCTTTACCTGGAATCTACTTCTTTACAGACACATAGCCAAGCACTTTCCACAGAGCAAGAACCAAATGGAGGGAAGAAAGAACATTTGTCCAACATTGTTATTAAAGAAATGCACAGGTATTTTTAATGAAAAAAAAAAAAATGTCAGTAGCAATCAATTGTTTCAATACAATTTCTATCACATTAATATATCATAGGGCAAATTCTTAAGCTCTAATTTGTTCAAAACTTGATGTAGCTGTCATATTGATATGAAGAATATTAGACTGAGTACAAAAGAAATAGAAATGAATGGCTGGCAAAAGAAAAAAAAAAAAAGTAATAATATCTTTGAAGCTGAGAATCTCTTACTATTCATGGGGGTTAATACAAGTTACACTGGCTGTGGTATGCTTTTAATAAAAAATCATTGACCAGGAAACTTTTATGTGTTATGAACATCAGAATAATTTTACTTATACAGCTAACAACTTGTTAGAAGAAAAGGAATATTCAGATAAAGTCTTTTTTCTTACTACATGTTCTTATGTCTTTGTGGAAGCACAGACAGGTAACCTGGGAGGAATACAGAGCCAGGGATCAAATTAGGAAAACTAACTCCTAGATAGAACTGAATCTGGCCACGGGCATCAAAGGCAACAAGAAGGGCTTCTACAGCAAGTACCTCAGTGACAAAAGGAAGATGAAAAAATATGGGCCCTCTCCTAAAGGAAACAGGAGACCTGGCTACCTGGGACCATGAAAAGACCAAGGTACTGAATGCCTCAGTCTTTACCAGTGAGACTGGCTTCAGAAATACCAGGTTGTAGAGGCCAGACTGAATGGCATATACCTTTATGGAAGAGGATCAGGTCAGGGAATACTCGAGCAAACTGTAATGAGTGGCATGGCCCAGGAGTCAATACTGTTTAGAGTATTGTTTGACATCTTTATTAACAATCTGGATGGACGAGTAGAGTGTGCCTTCAGTAAATTTATGGATGTCATGAAACTGGGGAGAAGTCTGACTCACCATAAGGCCACACAGCCATCAAGAGGGACTTTAACAGGCAGAAGAGGTGGGCTGACAAGAATCTCATGAACTTCAATAAAGAAAAGTGCAGTGTCCTGCACATGGAGAGGGACAACTCCAGGCATCAGGACATGCTGGGGGCCACCCACTTGGAAAGCAGATTTGCAGAAATAGACCTATGAGTTCTGTTGGGCATCAAGTTAACATGAGCCAGTAATGTGTCCTTGCCACAAAGAAGGCTAATGATATTCTGGGTTACATCTGGCAAAATATTTCCAGCAGGTCAATAGAGGTGATTCTTCTTCTCGACTTAGCATTGGTAAGGCTACACCTGGAGTACTATGTCCAGTTCTGGGCTCCCCAGTACAAGAGATATGTGGTGTTGTGGATTAAAGTTTTACACAGGGTTGATTTAGCAGCAAATTAAGATTTATTAATACCTTTATGATAAATCACGAATTAAAATGTATGATTTTTTTTTTTTTCCTTAGAAGCACTTAATCATTAGCCTATTTAACAGTAATTCAGTAGTGTTTGCTACTATCAAAACAGCAATTTACTTAGAGTCATAAGTGCAAGGTTCACACACAAGACTTACAGCAAGGTATTGGGGATTTCTAAACTCAGTTGTATGCTCAAGAACTTCTCTTTTGGTGCATTACTTACCCTTCTCTGTGTTGGCATATTCTGTGGGTGATCACTGAACCTTGAGAAGTCAGGCCTTCAATGAATTACTCACTCTTCTCTACATTGGTATATTTGTCAGACAATCTTTGAACCTTGAGGAGTCTTTCTCTGAGAGGCATCACACCTCAGGGGGAGATCTCAGGTCACAGCCCACTGTGGTCCAGGAGAGCTCAAAGAGGCTCTTTGCTCAGGAAAAGTATATATAGGACCACAAGTTGATTGGCTTTAGTCAGTATTTTTCCATAAAGGAAAAGGCTTAGGGGGGAATCTTACAACAGTGAGTAAATATTTGAGGGGAGGGTGAAAAGACAGAGCCAGGCTCTTTTCAGTGGTGTTCAGTGGTGTTCTTGCCTGGACAAGAGACAATGGGCCCAAACTGGAGAATTCTTGTGTTGTGTATAAGTTAGTGTATCAGGAAGCACTTATTTTTTGTGTGGGTAATGAAGCACTGGATTGGTTGCCCAGAGAGGTAGCAGAGTACAACTAAATCGTCACAGGAAATCTATTTAATTGCTAATTGTAATGCTTGCTTACTAATTACAAGAAAACCAACTAACACCCTGGGCCAATTAAGGAAGGGATATAAGTGCTGTTGAAAGATTTGCTGGTATTATTCCTTTCATTTTATCTTCATTTCTGTTCTTTTCCATTTCTTATGAAAATGAAAAGCAAACTGCAGTGGAGTGCAGGGCAAGAAGAAAATAAATTTTCTGTTAACTAGGAAGGACACAATTGACTTCAATATAATTTGGATTAGGTTGGGATCTCTTCATTTTAGTCTCACCAATTCCCACCAGCATGTAAGGAAAGTAATTTTTAGGTAATATTCAAAACTCATCTGAATATGACCCTGAGCATCCTGATATAATCTCAGAGATGGTATTCTTTTTGGCATATGTTTTGAACAGATGACTTCGAGAAGCCCCATTCCACTAAGAATCACAGAATTATAAGTCATAGGATGTTTAAGGTTGGAAAAAAACCTTCAAGATCATCTGGTCCAACTATCACACTACTACCAGTATCACCCACTAAACCATGTCCTTAACCACCACGTCCAACCTTTCCTTAAGCACCCCCAGAGAAGGTGGCTACACCACTTCCCTGGGCAACCCATTCCAATGCCTGAGCATTCCTTCTGAGAAGAAATTTATCCTAATTTCCAACCTAAACCGCCCCTGGTGCAACTTGAGGCCATTCCCTCTAGTTCTATCACTAGTTACCTGTAAGAAGAGGCTGACCCCCATCTCCCCACATCTTCCTTTCAAGTAGCTGTAGAGAGCAATAAGGTCTCCCCTGAGACTTCTCTTCTCCAGACTAAACAACTCCAGTTCCCCCAGCTGCTCCTCATAGGACTTGTGTTCCAGGCCCATCACCATCTTTGTAGCCCTTCTCTGGGCTCCAGGGCTTCAGTGTCCTTCTCGTAGTGAGGGGCCCAAAGCTGAACACAGTACTCTAGGTGTGGCCTGACCAGAGCAGAGTATATGGGGCTGATCACCTCCATGGCTCTGCTGGCTTCACTATTGCAAAGACTTTGCTGAAATACAGATGCACTACATCAACAGCTTTTCTCTCATCCACCAGACTGGTCACCTGGTCATAGAAGGAGATGACATTGGTGAGGCAGGACTTGCCTTTCATGAATCCATGCTGACTGGGCCTGATCCCCTGGCTGTCTTGCATAGGCTGCATGACTGCATTCAGGATGACCTGTTCCATCACCTTCCCTGGCACTGAGGTCAAACTGAAAGGCCTGTAGTTCCCTACATCCTCCTTCCTACCCCTTTTATAGATCAGCAAATAGTAAATAGAAATGTAAAGAAGGCATTGATAGAACCTCAGCCTGTTCCTTATCCTCAGTAGCCATGTTCCCCTTGCATCCAGTGAAGGATTAAGATTCTCCTTGGCTCTCCTCTTGCCCTTTATCAGTTTATGTACGTAAAAAAAAAAAAAAAAAAAAAAAAAAAAAAAAAAAAAAAAAAAAAAACATTTTTTATAATCCTTAACCATAGTGGCCAGTTTGAACCTGTACTGGGCTTTGGCTTTCCTGGTTTTTCCTCTGCATATCCTGGCAATTTCTGTGTACTCTTCCTGAGTTTCCTGTCCCTTCTTCCACCGGACATAAACTCTCTTTTTCTATCAGAGACTCAGCAAAGGTTCACTGTTCAGCTATGCCAGTCTTCTTCCCCGCCAGCTCATCTTATGGCACACAGGAACAGCCTGTTCCTGACCCTTTAAGACTTCCTTCTTGAGGAGCATCCAGCCTTCCTGGACCCATCTACCCTTCAGGACTGACTGCCAAGGGACCCTCACTACAAGCATCCTGAACAATTCAAAGTCTGCCCTCTGGAAGTCCAAGGTAGAAGTTTTACTGACCCCCCTTCTGACTTCACCAAGAACAGAGGACTACCATTTCCTGGTCACTCTGCCCAAGACAACTCCCTACCACCACATCTCCCACCGGTCCTTCTCTGTTCAGGAAGAACAGGTCTAGTGGGAACCCCTTCTGGTAGGCTCACTAACCAGCTGAGTCAGGAAGCTCTCTTCTACACAATCCAGGAAACATTTAGACTGCTTCCTCAGGGCTGTACTGTATTTCCAGCATATGTCTGGGATGTTGAAGTCCCCCATGAGGACAAGTGCTGGCAATTGAGTGATTTCCGCCAGCTGCTTATAGAACACTTCATCCATCTCTTCATCCTAGTTTGGCGGTCTATAACATACTCCCACCACCTTGTTGGCTAACCCCCTAATCCTTATCCACAAGGATTCTACTTTATAATTCCCAATCCCGAGCTCAACAACACTGAAACACTCTCCAATATAGAGAGCCATGCCATGGCCTCTCCTGAGATGCCTGTCTTTTATGAAGTGCTTGTAGCTATCCATCAAAGCACTCCAGTCATGGGAGCGGTCCCAACATATTTCAGTGTCTACACTGGTTTGTGTCCACATTTAAACACTAGATGTACACATAACCACACATTTCTGTGTGGCCTTCAGCCACAAATGCCAAACTCTCAGCATTCCAAATATATGGATCCCTCAGAGGACTCTGAAACACCAGACTCATAGTGCAATTTGTTACTTCTATACAGACAGATCCTTACAGTACCTAAGGAAACACAATTAGATTTTATCATCAACTTTTGCACTAATGAATGTTGACAAACAGGAAATTGCTCCTCCTGTCAGATTTAACAAATCAAATTATATCATTACATGAAAAAGTTGATTGCTGTTATTAATCTATTTTCTATGCTAGCAGTGAACTCTGGCTGTTGTGAATTATAAATTAATTTCCACTATTCCTTAACAAAGTTTACTTGACCTATCTTTTGAGCAGCTGGGCTGATTTAGCACAAGTGATTCTCACACTGATGAAAAAGGAGAAAGACAGTCTAGTGCCATTTTTTGGTGCACAGCTGTGTGATGGCCAGGGTCTTTAAACTGGAGGCAAAACAGGTTGAGGTGTGACACCAAAGGCAGTAAGAATTTGTTTCTTAGTGATAGGCAAGATGATTTTACTATTTCTTGCTCTAAATATTATACTCTTCTTCCTGGAAATACATAGAATTTTTGAAGTAATACTATACAACTAAAAGCAAGGTTTTCAGAACATACACATTAACTTAATCTGTTTTCATATTTCAAGATTTATAGAAAAAATGCTGTCTTATAATGATGAATAATTATAAACAAACACTTAGGAGGAACATTTTTTCCTTGTCGTTGAAACATAGTGTGGTGGTTTTACTCAGGTGGGAAGTTGAGCTCCACAACCACTCTCTCACTCCCCCTCCTGGAAGGAGAAAGTGAAGAAAATATGATGAAAAGGGCCCAAGGGTTGAGATAAGGGACATCATTCAACAGTTAGCATGACAGGCAAAACAAACTCAGCATAGAGTCTTTAAGAGGATTTTAAGGAAATTTATTACATATAACTAACAAGTGAGAAACAAATAATAAGTGAGAAACAAAGAAAAAAACACTTTTTTTTTTTTTTTTTTCTCTTTTTTTTTTTTTTCCCATTCTCAAATGTGCTGTCACAGAGGCGCAAACAACATCACTTATTGGCCCAGCTCTGGGCAGAGGCGAGGCCCTTGTCTAACATGGGGCAGATTCTGGATTCTTCTCACAGAAGCAACCCCTGCAGCCCCCTGCTATCAAAATCTTGCCACATAAACCCAATACACACTAGTAGTAAA
Organism: Nettapus auritus; assembly: GCA_011076525.1. NCBI lineage: Eukaryota > Metazoa > Chordata > Aves > Anseriformes > Anatidae > Nettapus > Nettapus auritus. Next base: position 13,504,254 of record CM021772.1, read on the forward strand.
TATTTTTCCCTCACTATAGACATACTGTCTCAATGTATTTTGCATGAAAACTTGTACATCATTTCAGATAATATTTCCTTATTGTCCAGTAGTCATAGACAAATTTGGCAGAAGTAATACAAAAGTAACATTCTGGAAAAGCACGTGTATTTTTACTTGCTCCAACAAAGATTTTGTTCTTAACAGATATTAACTTCTGCCCCCACCCTAACATTTTGCCACCCTTTAGGAACTATTTTATTGCAAAATAATGCTAGGATAATTTTGCTTAAAAATGTATTGCTTAAAATACATTTTTTGATATCTCCAGCAGAAATAACCTTTTTCTTTGAACATTACAGTGACAAAATTCAGGTAGAAAACAGTATTACATAACTGAGCATAACTATGCCAATATACATTATCACTGAGCACTTTTAACTTCTAAGTTTGAATTCTGAGTAACTTTAGGTTGTAATTTAACCAGGGAGACAGCTAAGCACCAAACAGCCATTATCTCACCCCTCTGCCCCACCCAAGTGGGCTGGGGGAGAGAATTGAAATAAAATAGTGAAAGTTCATGGGTCGAGATAAACATTATTTAATAATGTTTTTAAAAGGAAGGGAAAATAATAAAACTAACAATAATAATAATAATAATAATAATAGAAAAATGTACAAAGCAAGTGATGCATAATGCTATTGCTCACCACCCACTGATCAATGCACAGCCCACCCAAGAGCAGCGATCCCCCCCCACTCCAACCAGCAATCCCGTATAATTGTTGCATGTCGTCATGATGGTATGGAATACTCCTTTGGCCAGCTGTCCTGCTTCTTTCCCCTCCCAGCGCCTTGTGCACCTCCAACCTCCTCAATGGCAAGGAAGTGTGAGAAGCTGAAGAGTTCTTGGCTTAGTGTAAGCACTGCCTTGAAACAACTAAAACTTCATCCTTTTATCAGAATTATTCTCATCCAAAACCCAAAACACAGTACATATTAGCTACTAGGAAGAAAATTAACCCTATCCTAGCTAAAACTAGAACACTTGAAAATGTGACAGAGAAAAAGTTGGCTTATGAGCCATCAGTCCTAGGCCTCTCCTGAAACATACTGCTGCCTTGGCTCCCACAACAGCAAACACAGTGTGGAACTCTAACATGCATCTTTTTACCAGGTAAGAAATAAACAAGTAGTTTAGATTTAGGAGGATATAAATTGTTGACGTGGTAAAAATAAGCTTGTGAACATGTCCAGTCCTTTATTTAATCTACTTTTATTTAATCTACTTTACAGACAGTTTTATAGTCTGAATTTGGAACAAAAGGGGTATGTTACTCTTAATTTCTCTTTTCTAATGATAACATTTGTCCTCAAAGTTTATGCTAGAGAATGTTTATCAGATTAGTGTGAAAAGGGTTTTTTTTTGTTTTTCTTTTAACTAATACAGAAGAAAATTGGAATAAAAAAGGTATTTTAACAACTAGACTGACTTTCTGCTACCAGATTGGAACTTGATTTATAGTCAGACTCCACACCACATGTTATATAGGATATTTTGCACAATAGATGGAATACAATCTAATATGAGATATGAGGAAGAAGACAGATTTTTATTTGAAATTTCAACAGCCCAAACCAGGTTTTCCATTAAAGCGTTCCGAAAAAGTAAAGAAGTTGCTGAATCACTTTGTTTCAGCAACTTAATATCCTTCTTGTAGTGAAGGGATCAAAATTAAACACAAATTTCAATGTGTCCACATACTCTTCATGGATTAATCTCTTAGCTGAAGTCTTGTCCTTGAAGCTTATACTCCACCAGTTATACACCACAGTTTATAATTATATATTATTGCCTCTGTATTACAGAGTATTTAGCATGGACCTTTAGTATTCTCTCTTCTTTTTTTTTTTTTTTTTTTTTTTTTTTTTTTTCCAGTGATCTGCAGTACTATATTACAACAAAAATCATGATATACAGTGTACAGTGTTCCTTAAGTAGGTTGAATATATTTTATTTCATTCTTTATATTTTTTCCCCTTAAACAGTTTTTGCTCAGCTTATATGACAGCATTTCTTCACCTGACTACTTGGGGATCTTCTTAAAGCCCTGAGGACTCCAGGCTAGTCTATATCCTGTTTTTAATTATCCCATCCCTGTGCCCTTCTACATACCATCCTATGTTCCCATTTTGAAAATATTCTCCATTATATTGTGTCTATATCCCTCTGCACCACAATATTATCTTATTCATAAATATTCTGTAGAATAACTACTTGTCACTATGACCTATACTAAAATTATGGCTACACCAAAAAAACATAAGCAAAACAAGAAAGTTAGAGGTATATACTCATCAGAAATATTGCTGTCAGCTCAGCAAGTTAAAACAAAGCTCCAGGAAAATTAAGACAAGTTCAGGCAAGGCAAACTCAACAATCATCAGTCTGGAGTTCTTGGGAAATCAGTAAAAACCTGTGGCTTCTTTCTACCAATGACAATATTGTTGACTAGTCTAAAAGGTACAAACATGTCTGGGAAAAGAAGACAGAAGAAAGGATGGGAGAGTTAAGGAGTCATAATCCTGGGACATTGGAAATATGATGAACATAGGAGTAGATATATAATGATCTGATTATATGGTTTCTTGGTGGAAATGACCAATGCAGAATCCCAGTCAGTGATTACACAATAAAGTTTACAGGATAAGATCTGTCTAAAGCAATAGATATTTACAATATAATGGAACTGGAAACAACAACAACAACAACAACAACAAAAATTAATTGAATGCATGTACATGTGCATTTATTTGACTTCCAGGTTTCTATTTATATTCTTCCTCTAAGCTGGCAGATAATTCTCTCTTTCATTAATTTGTAATACGATCTTCTCTGATTAGTGCTGCAAGATTAAACTGGTATTTGCAACACCTCTGATTTCGTATTTGCAATATTCTCTTGTTAGAAGGTTGGGAGATGATGCTATTAAGCATTTGTAGTACTAAAAAGGACCTTTTGTTGTTGTTATTTTTTTTTTTATTATTTTTTATTTTTTTTCCCCACTCTAGCTAGTGAATATTGGTTGATCTGTACTTGAAAAGAGATATCAGCTTACTAGTTAGAATTACTTTTTTTTTTTTTTTTTTAATATCCATTTCAGTGAAAAGGTGACCAGCTCTTGCTAAACATTTCTCTGTTGATTTGAAAAAAGTCATGATCATTAAGCCAAGAGTATACAGAACTATTTTCAACATTTTATATTCGACTATTGGTCTTTATAAGGGCTAAGAAAAATAAATAATAAACAAACAAACAAACAGTACTGATTGACTAATCCTTTACATGTTTGCAGTCTAAAACATGTGAGGGTTTTGGTTTTGAGAAAGGATTTGGAACAAATCACATACATGCACATACATTGTGAGCACTTTCAGGAAGTGCATTCTGTCAAACAAATGGAGAACAATACTGGAGGAAAAACATCCAGAATATCATAAAAGGGTATATGTATGTATATATATATATATATATATATATAATTAACAATGGGTGCTAAATATTAGCTATACATCTCTAGCATTCCTTAGAGCTTTTTGTTTTGACTTGTTTTCCTCTGGTGCTGCATTTTAAAGTATGGATGCATTTTCACTACAATTGAAAAACAACTCCTGAGTGGACCAGAAGGTCTAATTCAAAGGCTCTACAGGTGCTCTACAGTATCATTACCTTTTCTTATTTTGTCCATGTAAGTTTCAACTTCATCACCTCTAGGACCCAAATGAGAGGGTTTTTTATTTATTTATTTATTTATTTTATTTTTTTATATATATATATATTTTTATTCCTCTTAAGTATTCATTTCCTGAAATAACAATCTTAACAGTACCATTAAACTATCTGGCGCAGAACCACTGTTGTTTGCAAAGAGTTTAACGTTTTAAGCAGTCAAAATGAAAGATTTCAAAGAACTAGGCCACCTTTTGGAAAATCAAATAATAATAACACGTGCACAGTTCTCCAGAAATTAGCATATATTTCTAATTCTGAATGCATTCTTTTGACTTTATTTTCAGCAAAATCTGAGGTGAAAATTCGCAACTCATTTCAGTACTGTTGTTTAGTTTAACAGGCTAAAAGCAAATATAATTCTTACTCCTTTCAAGGGTACTTTATTATTTTGACAGTTCTCAAACAGCATGTCAGAACAGGAACAATACCCTAGTGGTTCAAAAAAGCAAACTGCTTTAACTCAGGCACAATAGACTGCAACCCATTAATTGACACTTCTGTGTCAAGGGGAAATCAAAATACATATAACACAGACAATCAGATGTCTAGCTGTAATTTTTATTCTTGGAAATCCATCACACAAAAGAAATTAGCAAAACACTGTTAATATAATACAGGGATCATGATTTATTTTGCCTTCCTCTCCAAACATGATCAGGTCTATACCTGTTTTACAGTGAAGAGTACACTAGGGACCTGGTTCCCTGACTTGAACTTCCTCTGACATAAAGTTTACAAACTTACATATTTCCATCATCAGTGTCCAATATGAAGTTTATACATATGTTTTATTTTGTTTTGTTTTGTTTTTCTTTAGTTTCTACAGCTTCTACAGTTTTTACAGTCCAACCTGAACATTTCACAAAGGTACCTTTCCTCAACATTCCTCATGGCTTATTTAATATTGGCTGATGCACTACTACTTTTTGAGAGGTTAGGAATAAAGTTTTATAGTACAAACGAGGATGTACTACCTGAAAAATGATAGTTACTCAATCACATTCAACTAATTATTTATAGAATTTCAGTGAAAAATCTTATTGTATCTTTTCAGTATCTTGAATTAAGATGGAATTAAGAGATGAGAACTAATTTCTTGAAGTATAAAACATAAAAGGGTAGAGGAATGTTATTGGTTAATGCCTTTTTAAACGCTGTTACTTGTATGTGCATGGGAAATTTTTATCTTGGGTATTTTTATCTTGTACTTCCCTATCTTGAGAAAATGAATCGGGCATCCTAATGACAGTCACCCGTCTGAATCCAGTATTAGGGTAGGATATACAGCAAAGAAGTTGGAGAAGGAAAATGTGTTTCCAATGAAACTGCAATCCTACTGAAATGTGAGCAGTGTGCAAAGCTGCTCACTGTGCAGATCTGAAAGCACCACATCAAGTTTTGCTGTGCATCCCCATTCATTTCTTTAGGAACAAAAAGTCTAATAACCTCAGAAAAATCACATTAGGTTGGTTTAAAAAAGATGTTGTTTCTCTATATGTACTAGTTGTCTAGATCAGTTTATTTATCATAAAAGATAAGTAACATTTTTTTGGAATATTGTGAGAAATAATTTCCATGAGTTAATTTCAACAATCAATACATTCAGAAAATCAAGATGAAGTTAGCAAGATTTTTTTTTTAAATATTTTTTTTCTAATATACCCAATTTTATACACCAATTTTAAATATGGGTGTTAAGTAAAAATAGTACAGAAGTACTTTTTCCTGCTAGTTTTATTCTATGCTTTATGAAAAAGTGAGGTCTTTTCATTTAGCAGAAAACATGGGTCAAAGTCCCCTTTTTTTAGGGATGACAACAGTGAAACAAGAAATATCTCCAAGGAGAGAATTGCTCCGTGTCCCAAGTTGTCCTCAGAGAAACATATTTGGTGCTGCTATAACTGATTTTTAAGCCCAAAACCAGGAAGAAAAATAAAATAAAATCAGAGATGGAAAATTATTTTTAGAAACGTCCAGCTTTCAAATAGAACAGCTTGCTGTGAAAAAAGCTGTAAATGGGGGGAAAATCTGTAAATGGAGAGTGGGTGATCATCCAAAACTGCCTGTCATCTAATCTTTTATTTGGACATACCAAGAGGGAAAGAATAATATGTTACAGCCACAGAGTTATATTAGTAGTGTTATATAGGTACCTGTCTATCAGGAGCTATCCTCACAAACTAGTATTTTAAAGCATAAAAAATAGCAAGACATGTTAAAAATAAAGGTACAGCAAAGAGCTGTTGTTTATTTTCCAGAGGTATATTACTGGGAAATAAATAAATAAATATTCCTAATTGGGATTTCTGTCAGCAATCATAACAGATAAATACTGGTCAGAAACCAGATGATTTCCAGCTAGGAAAAGTAATATTTACTGAGACAAAAACTTCTAGCTCAAATTGAGCTGCTTATAGACTGAGGATGTCCTCAAACCTCAGCTGCGGCGATTTGCAAAATCTTCAAAGAGCAAGTCCAGTCACTAGATGGCAGAATTTTCTAATTAGTTAAATGTGATTTGTTAACCACCTTGGGAGCAAACCTGTGCATCCATTACTGAATACAGTGCATCTAGTTATTCCAATCTTCAATTGTGCAGTAGACCACAAAAAAAAAAAAAAATGTTTTTAATTTTTATTGTTTAGTAGTTTTTCCCAACTATCCCTTCCATGGGAAATATACATATATATGTGTATAATCTTATATAAATTACTTCAAAGCAAGTGTACAGCAGTTCTGCACTAGTAATTCTGTCTCCAATTTTCAAATGTGCCAGCAGGGGTTCAGTGGCCTTTGTAAAATCTTTCTACAATGCACATTCAAATGTTGTTTGGTAGTCTTTGACGTAGCATATCACAGCACCCATAAAATTCTGAAGTGGGGAATAACGGAATTTAACCAATTTTGAAATTCATGAGAAAAATGGATTTTCTTATGGCTTCACATTTTTGTAGCAACGTGAAAATAAAGGCAGACCAATCTTCACATATGTGTAGAAGCTAGGCAGATCTTTACCCAGCTCTACACGCACTAACTGTTAATGGTAGAAGGTGGGGACCTATGTGTTTCTGAGAGTTTTACTATCTATCTCTATGCCTGCCACATCCCTGTCTGTGGGAAAGTACTTCTAGTCCAGATTTTACAGATGGAAAATGAAAAGGCTTTTTGCCTTAAATGACATGCCGGAGTCACACGAGAAAATATCAGAGGATCAGAAATGTAAACCTGAATTTCCTCATTGCCAGCTGAAGACATTCAGTTGGATGAGTTGTTGTTCAGTCTTCACCTGGATCAAAACATAATACCTTGGCTATTTTGACCTTGAAAAAGCTACATGAAATTATGAATTTTGGAGAAGACAAATTAAACATATTAAACCAAACTTTTATGCAGATGACTTAAAATACAAGGCCCAGAATTAATATGTGCATTCATAAGACACTTCTACTGAAAGAGTTCAAGTAGAAGCAAAAGTAGAGAAAATGGACTGGAATTCAGGTGAGAGTGATGACACTGAGGAATATCAATTCCCTCAGCAAGGAAGAGAAGATGGAGATAAAACTACTAGACAAAAAGTCTTAAATGATTTCTGCAGAATGCTCAGTAGTTTTCTCTGGTACAGTCAAGTATTACCTAATGTAGCGGAAAGTCTATGACTTCATTAATTCATGTTTTAATAAATGCTGCAGCACTGTTTACAACACAATGAGCATTTTTAGAACATAACTGCAATATTTATCAATGTGCTGCAAAATGTGTCAGTTAGAAGCCTTTTGCATCTCACCTAGTTACATTTCCAAGCAGTTAACTAAAAATTCAGGAAAAGTCAGCTAACTTGCCTGAAATAATAACATTTATAAATATTTGTGGATAACACTAGTTACTTAAAATTCTATTGTTACATAATAGAATTTTTCTCTTTGAAGGCAGACAACCTGTAGATGTAATTAGGATATTAAAATCAAAGTTGTCCATTATAGCTCTGTTGATCTAACAGCTTGGTACTACTAAAAGAGGGCAGTTTCTTTCCTTCTTTTACTCTCTCCACAATGTCAGTAATCATCAGATGCTCTGCAAAATCAGTATAACTTTCTGGACTGGTTAAAAAATAAATAAAAATATCTGACCTGGTAAAATTAAGTGATTGGTGTAGCAAACTGAATCACTCCAAGCAAAGGACAGGGAGAGAAATTGCAGCCAAGAGTCTAAAAGAAAGGTAAAAGGACGATTGATTCCAGAGTGGGAATTTGGAATATCAATTCAAGTGTATTTTCATTGTAAAGTCTATGTTATGTAAGTCAATGAAAGAGGCTCCAGACTCTGGTTATACATGAGCTCATGAATCTGCAGTTCCTGAATCTCTAAATAGGATGATACCTCTGCAGATTTTCTGGGAGACTCAAGTGGCAACAAAACCAATACTTTGATATTTGTATATATTTTGTAATATTCCTTTTCAAGTTCAGATCAGGCTTTTCAACTTTGTTTCCACTTTCAAAATTCAGCTGGTATTCCAGAGTGTAGCATTACCATATCTAAGAAATGACAGATGTGGTGTGTATTTAGTGAGAGGGGACACACATAAGGAAATGGTACTCTGTGATTTCTTCATTTTCCAGTCACTAATGATGTCTCCCAGATGCCAGAGCTTAGTAAAGGTTTTCAAGGATGAGAATACCTACCAACAGTGAAAGAGGGATGTGTCAGGGGTTACTTGAAATAACTTGACTCGAACAAGGCCATGGAATCAACACAGGTTCATTTGAAGTTACTGAGAGGGTTGGCTTGCAGGTTACTGAGGGATGTCCTTGCAAGACCACTCACTATGATCTTTGTTAGGTTTTGGAGATCAGGGGAGGTCTCACAATGCCTGAAGAGAAACAAATGTTATACTTGCCTTCAAAAATGTTATACTTGCCTTCAAAATTCAAAAGGATAATTCAGACTGGATAAGCCAGTCAACCTCACTTTGTTCTCTGGGAAAATCATGGAACAAATCCTCATGGACATGTTTATGGACACCAGAAAGAGAAAAAGGTGACTGGAAGTAGACAGCATGGATTTATCAAGACTAAATTATGTTTAATCAATCTAATTGTATCTAGGTTAAAATGCTTGTGCCTGGGGATGAAGGGAGATCAGTGGATGTCATTTGCTTTGATTTTACTAAGGTTTGGTACAGTATTCTATAATATCCTTCTAATAAAATTGTGATATTACAGTCTGGGTGGGTGGATAGTCACATGGTAATCTCACTATGTGACTATGTTGCAGTTGTATGTGTATATATATAGCTGTATACATATATGTGTATAAATATATTTGCACTATATATATAAAATCATAGAATCATTGAGTTTGGAAAAGACCTTCAAGATCACCTGGTCCAACCATCATCCTACTACCAATGACACCCGCTAAACCATGTCCTTAACCACCACATCCAGCCTTTCCTTTAATACCTCCAGGGACGGTGTCCACTTCCCTGGACAACCCAGGGTCTGACTGTTCTTTCTGAGAATAAATGTCTCTTAATTTCCAACCTAATCCTCCCCTGGTACAACTTGAGGCCATTCCCTCTAGTCCTATCACTAGTTATCTGTGAGAAGAGACTGATACCCCCAGCCCAGCTGGCCACAAGTTCCTTTCAGGGAGCTATAGAGAGCAATAAGGTCTCCCCTGAACCTTCTCTTCTCCAGACTAAACACCCCCAGTTCCCTCAGCTGCTCCTAATAGGACTTGTGTTCCAGGCCCTTCACCAGTTTTGAAGCCCTTCTCTGGACACACTCCAGGGCCTTGATGTCCTTCTTGTAGTGAGTGGCCCCAAACTGAACACAGTACTCAAGGTGTGGCCTGACCAGTGCAGAGTACAGGGTGACGATCACCTCCCTCGTCCTGCTGGCTACACTATTCCTGATACAAGCCAGGATGCTGTTGGCCTTCTTGGCCACCTGGGCACACTGCTGGCTCATGTTCAGGCAAGCATCAACCAGCCCCCCGAGGCCCTTTTCCTCTGCACAGCTTTCCAGACACTCTGCAGCAACACACATAAATTTCTTTAGTTGTTACATTACTCACATAAATTTTTGAAATGTGTATACATTGTGGAGCCATGCCATAACATCATTTAAAAACTACTTGTTTGCTATACTGTTTTAGTATGCTAATATTTGGCTTCAGGCAAAGTAGTATTAATTATATCCTGATTGATGCATTTCTAATTCATACGTGGCCTCTGTTTTGGCTACATCTGGCATAGCGTTTAAAATTCTTGGCATTGAAGCCCATCAAAGCAGAGCAATTCCACCTTATTCTAAAAAGAATAATGAATATTCATAAAATATTCTTAAAGAAATATCACCTGGTGCATGTTCAGATTCCTGTGTTATGCTTGGCTGATACCCATTAGCTACAACAAGGGATATGAAAACTGAAATTATGCAGATATACTCTGGACCGCAGTAGTAGATAGATTTACTTATAATACCTATTTCAATGGGAAACTCATTTTGAATAATAGAGCATAACATTATTGTTATTGCATAATTTTAGAATTAGGATAATATAATGTTCCAATTCTGCTACCTTTATTGACTGAATCACTGCCAAGTCTCATTATTTTTATCACCAATTTTCTAATCTGCTCTTTTTTTCTTAAGACATCAAATACTAAGTTTGATGATTATATGGAAGATTCATTCCTTTTACAAATAAAAATAAAAATAGAAATATCCAATGTTTATAGTTCTGAAAGGAACCTCAAGGAAAATAAAGAGATCACCAAACTTCCCTAAATCATACTTTTGTTCCTCTAATTTTTGGATCTGGGGTTGGAAATATGTGGAGTGCCCTTCTATCTTGGGTTGGACCCAGTCACTTGGTCTTTGAATCAGAACAAAAGTACATGCAAGGGTGAAAAGTACCTATCATCACAGAGGCATTTCCTTTGTTAACTGTGCTTTGCCTTGGACATTTTTTTCAGCTAACACTTTTGAGAATTATATGTCTTCTGGATCTGTTCAAAATAATAAGCAATATGTAAGGTACATCATGTCATAATTCAGTTTTTCAGATATGACCTTACTGAAGACCTCATGTAAATACAAGGTGTCACTTTTGGACATATTTATTCCCACTCCAATTTTATTTAGATAAAAAGGATAAATAAAACTTAAAAAAACTTTTTATAGCTGCAGAAACAACACCATATGCATCAGTAAAGACATGGATCCATGTGAATCTTGAAGTAAAACCTACTTAAGAACACATTGCAAATAAGTGAATCCTTGACTACTAGCTCTAATTGTCTAGATTAATCCATTAATTGCTTTCAGAGAAGTTAACAGATTAACTTACTGATTTAACAATTTCCATATTCATGATTTTTGTAGCACATTTGCAGACCAGAAGGTGATAGAAAACTTCTAATTAGCCTTGGATATGGAGGACATCAAGGAGACTGATCTAGTTATGTGACTAGCAAGGCCATTTGTGGCATATGCTGACAGACTAATAAAGTAATAAACAGTGAAAACATTCTCTGGGGGAAACATATCCATGGACATATAACACCATGTTGGGTAGTGGACTGGCTGAGATTCTGGTAGAACAGCTACACATGGATGCTGAGCCACAAGCCCATGACCCCAAACATGCAACTATCAGTGTCTGTCTTGTCCCACTCAGTGGGTGGCAAGGGAGGTGGATCTTAATAATCCCCCAGCAAAAGGGCTAGCCCTGCTTGGCAGGGCCATGGAGGCAGCAGAGTAATGACAATGACTCAGAGGAACACGTCAATTTGTTGGTTCTTTCTGACAGCAATCAATAAAAGTGCAGATAAAGGTGTTGGGTACAGGTGTTAATCCCTCACCAATTGCTTTATGGCAAAACTGGGCTGTGCCCAATGACAATAAGGCTTTTGATACTGTCTCTCACAGTATCCTTCTGGACAAAATGAACTAGACTACAGTTAGATAAAAGAATAATAAGATAAGTGAAAAATTGGCTGATGGGTCAGGCTCAGAGTGTTTCTGTAAACGGGGTTACATCAGGCTGGTGAGCTGTCACTAGTGCAGTTCCCCAGGGCTCCATTTTAGGACCAGTCCTCTTACATGTTTTCATAAATGATTTGGATGTAGCACTTGAAGGTTTTTCGAGCAAGTTTGCACCCACCAAATTGGGTGGAGCTGTTAACTCTGTCAAGGGTGATGAGGCCTTGCAGAGAGATCTGGACAAATTAGAGATCTGGACAATAACCAATAACATGAAGTTTAACAAGAGAAAGTGCCAGATTCTGCACTTGGCAAGGGGCAACCCTGGCCATACGTACAGACTGGGGGACGAGATACTGGAGAGCAGCCCAGCAGGAAGGAATCCAGTGGTTTTGACCTACAGCAAGAGGAACATGAGCCAGCAGTGTTACTTGGTGGCCAGGAGGCCAACCATATCCTGAGGTGCATCAAGCACAGCATTGCTAGATTGTAAAGGGAAGTGATTGTCCCACTTTACTCTGCTCTGTTGCGGCCTCATCTCAAGTGAGGTTTCACCACCCTTAGATCCAACATTGTTGGCTCGAGTCATGGTCTTGATCTGTAAGTGTGGGGTTGACACTAGCACACATATGTACCCACCCCTATATAGTCTTGTTGGTCCGGGACCACCCTTGGGGCAGAAATTGTCTCATGCATGAGTGGTTTGGTATTCTGGAAGCTTCGGGACAGTACTTGATGATTTCACATCCTGCTCCCAGCAATTTGCCCAAATTGATGTTCCGCATCTGGAAAGGGGGAATAGAGAAAGGCAGCCTGAAGTCCTGCCTCGATGGGGCTTGGTTCATCATTCTCCTGCTCAGAGTTGTTTTAAGCAAGCAAACAAATAAACAAACAAAAAAGGATCAAGTTCCTTCCCAGTCTTAGACAGTGTCCTCTTCTCCTGAGTCCATGGCTAGTCTAGCATAGCCTGGCTGGCTTGAGTGTGAAGTGTGCAGATACCACAGAATAGAAATCTTCAGAAATATCACTGACCCTGTGCTATATCCCAACTGTTCAGTAAATAAATTTGAGATTCTTTGAAGACAAGTTTTGTCATTTTGTTCTTGTACACACTGCACTCCTAGTTTTACTTTGAAAATTCTAATTTGTCCTTAAATACTATGAGCAAGATCTCCATGTACTTATATTTTTTTTCCTTGATTTTAAGTATCCTACATATAATGTGAAACTTGCCTGCTGTAAAATTTGATTCCTATAATATACTAGTGGGCATATATTCCAGAAGTGACTTTGGATAAACAGAGTGGAGGTTTCCAGAACAGAGAACTTATCACAATCAAATCCAAGGCAAGTCTATAAATGCCAACATTTACCTTAACTAAAAAATATATGCCATAAGAATGAGGAATGTATTCTTTATAAAAATGACCATAAATCTTCCTCTAAAAATAATGTTATTTGAACAATACCTAAAAATTTCCTTCTGTGAAAGTTTCTGTATTAATTTCAAATTGAATTTGCAACAAGAACAACAAATCAGAGTTCAAATATTTAATATTCTAAAACTTGTTAAGTTAGCATTTTTTTATTCATCCCATTAAAGAAGAAAGAGAAAAGGTAACTGGATATCACAAAGCAGAAAGTGCAAATATGAAAAATAAAGACTACTGTGTCCCAAAGATATAACACTAAGAAATGCAAGCTTCCATACTCAAGCACAAACAAAATAGGAAAATAAGCTAACAAGTGAAAGATCACTAAATGTATATAAAACTTATTGTAGCCTTTGAAATACATTTTTGCCTCTGTTCAACCTCTTGACCAGTTGAACAACAAGAAGGGAAACAAAACAAAACAAAACAAAACAACAACAAAAAATGTTCCATTTTAAAGTATTAGAATGAAATAAATGGAGGAACCCTAGTCATTTTGAGGGGATGGGGGTCGGGGGGGAGGGGACAGGTTTTTCAATACTGACAGTGTTGTGGTATCCTGCCACTTTTGTAGAAAAAGTGCTTCTCCACCAAAAGTTTGTAAAGTGATCAGCACATTGATAAAGTAGCTATAAAACAGCAGCAAATTGCAGCTGACCAGGCCTCTGGAGGGTGCACATGCAGTCAGTTTGGTACACTTTGACTATTACTTCTGCGACCAAGCAGTTTGTTATTAGGGATTTAGAAAAGTGCTTTCTCAGGGAACAGGAAAGACATAAAGAACATCAGCACTGCAAAGCTGCAAGAACAACACTGCTACCTGCACAGCTTCCATAAAGACAGGAAGAGATATACTGACTGGATGAAGCTTTGATGTTCTCTGAGATTCAAAAGCAAAAGACCTCTGCTGGGAATGGAAATTACATTAGTGTCGTTTATAAATAATTGTCCCTTGCTGACTGTCTGCAATCCTTACACAGGGAGAGCCAACCTGCAGCATCCAGCACCCTCCTCAGGTCCAGAGCCTGGATGGAGGACAGAGGGACCATAGGTGCTTGTTACTGGGCTGTGGAAGATTTTTGACAACCACAGCACTGTAAGTTACCAGGGAAAAATGAAGATACACTGAAAACCCTTCAAGAGAGTATAGGAGTGATGTTGAGCCTATGATGAGATACCGTCTCTCCTCTCTTATTTCTTCAAGTCTATGATTTTTGCAGTACCTTTCAACCTGTCACCGTAGTCACCTACATATTCCACAGTGCCCTGATAGCTGTAGCACCTGACTTTGTATTTGAGCTGCTGATGGTAACATACTTTTCCTTAACTTACTCAAAGAAAACCTAGAAACACAAAGAACCCATAGGAAACAAATACTGAGAATGTTAAGAGGAAGAAACTTAGATACACAATGGTGGTATAGCCAGTGCTCTGGGAGGATTGGTAGTGTGGTTCTGCCATTAAGGCAAATGACTTCTTTGCTTGTTCAGGCTCAGTAAGAAAATATTTTGACATATTGGGTTCACAAGAACGTACTGCTAAGCAAACACAAAAACTCAGGGTCTAAGTAAATAAACGCTGCTCTAATTGGCAGTTTCCAAATACAGAAAACAATAGTGGCTACTGGAGGGCTCAAACACATCTTTAAAATTACTATACCAACGTATCAAATGTGCTTGGCCACCAAGCAAGGAAGAGACATAGATGTCATTGAAGTAGTAGAAGTAAACATTTGAGATATCATATATTGTAGCTAGAGAGCTGCAATTATGAGTAGAAATTTGATTTGTTTACTTATATTTCTAGCTAACAGTAGCTAAAGAATAGTAGCAGAAGGAAGATTTTCTAAAGAGAAACTAATATGGTCACCCCTATTATACCCAGTGCTTTAGACATAAAGTGTTATAAAAATCTTTTGCTTTCTATGAAGGTCAATTCTGTGCAGGATAAGCAAAAACAACTAGATTGCAATTTTATGATTTTGACATTTTTACAGGTTAAAGTGTAGTAATCAAAGAAGTGTGATTTTTATTAAACCAAATTATTATAAATTATTATTTTACTAGTTTATTTCTGGAGCATTGTCAAAAAATTGTTTAAGGAGGAAGATGTTAATTAACAAGGAATTTGATATACTTCTGATCTGACAGACCTAATTGTTAAAATAATCTCTCATGTATTTTTACGTGAAAAGAATGGAAGATCTTCAGGGATTTTTATTGGAGTTACTGTCACCTGCAAGTTATTAATCATCTTTAAAAAGACACATTTCAGATAAGTGTCTTGAGGAAGCTAAACAAGTCCATTTAGAAAGCTCATCAACATAATAATATCTTAAACTACTGAGGCTGCTACTTTTTTCAGCAAAAAATAGGCTATGTTTTCTACTGTGAGAGCCGGAAGACCCTCAGATGGAAATCCACAATGTCAAAAAACATGAGACCATACTCTCAATGAAGTACTGAAAATTGAAATAGACTCCAATATAAGCTGGAAAGGTTGAACAGGTCTGTAGTTACCGCCACTTTAAATAAGTATTATAATGGAATGATAGAATCATAAAATGGTTTGTGCTGGAAGGGACCTTAAAGATCATCTTGTTCCCATCCCTGGCCATGGACAGGAACACCTCCCACTACATCAGGTTGCTCCAAGCCTGATTCAGCCTGTTCTTGAACAATAGCGGGGATGGGTCATCCACAATTTCTCTGGGCAACCTATTTCAGTGCCTCAACACTCTCTTGAGTAAAGATTTGCTTCCTTATATCTAATCTAATTCTCCCCTTTTTAGGTTAAAGCCATATCTCCTTGTTCTATCATTTTCTGTAGTCCCCTTTATGTACTGGAAGGCTGCTATAAGGTTTCCCCAGAGCCTTTTTTTTTTTTTTTTTTTTTTTTTCAGGCTGAAGAACCCCAACCTCCTCAGCCTGTCTTAATAGGAGAGGACCTCAAGCCCTTTGACTGGCTGTGTGGTCTCTGAACTTGTTTTAATACTTCTATGTCCTTCTTGTGCTTTGTGTCCCAGAACTGAATACGGTGCACCAGGTGGGGTCTCACGAGAGCAGAGCAGAGGGGGAGAATCACCTCCCTTGCCCTGCTGTCCATTCTTTTAATGCAGTCCAGCATACAGTTGGCTTTCTGGGATGCAAGTGCACATTCCTGGCTCATGTTGAGCTTCTCATCAACCCCACATCCTTCTCTTCAGGGCTGCTTTCAATCTGTTCTCCACCCAGCCTGTATTTCTGCTTGGGATTGCCTGCCCAGATGTGGAACCTTGCACTTGAACCTCATGAGGTTCATAGAGGCCCACGTTTCAAGCCTGTTCAAGTCCCTCTGGATAGCATCCCTTCCCTCCAGCGTATCAGCTGTACCACACAGCTTGGTGTTATCAGCAAACATGTTGAGAGTGCACTCAATCTCACTGTCCATGTCACCGACAAAAATGTTAAACAGTGTCAGTCCCAAACAGTGACCCCTAAGGAACACCATTCATTACTGATCTCTACCTGGATATTGATTTGTTGACCACAACTCTGACTGCAACCATACAGCCAATTCCATATACACCAAGCAGTCCATCTATCAAATCCATGTCTCCCACTGGGAGACAAGAATGTTGTGCAGGACAGTGTCAAATGATTTGCTCAAGTCCAGGTCAATGATGTCAGTTGCTCTTCCCTTATCACCAGTGCTATAACCCCATTGTAGAAAGCCACTAAATTTGTCAGGCTTTTGCCTAACACATATTAATATTCACAGCACACAGGTCATGTTCTCAAAAGGGAAGACACAGATTTTTAGTGCCCATGAACATGTTTAATTCCTGTTAATTATTATTTATTTATATATAACCAAGTAAATAAATATTTATTTAAAATACATCTATGATTAATTTATAATATAAACAATATAAATAAATAAAATATTTATAATATCAATAACAACAATATGAATTTATTTTTATATATAATTACTAATTTCTCATCGTAAAAATAATGAAGGTGGACAGATCTGGTAGAACCCTATGCAAAAGAAAAAAGAGAGAGAGAGGGAGAGAGAGAGGAAAATAAATCAAAATTTGCATAAAGATTTCCCAGAAGATCAATCTTTGTGAAAAACAGCAAAATAACCAGTAGTAAAATGTCAACTGTTCAAGAGCAGCAAAAAGTCATGAAGGCTGGAAACATAATACACGTCTTCTGGAATAAGCTCATTTAGATATTGAAAACATACAGATGCATACTAAAACATATGAACATCATTCTCATGGCCCATTTGTTCTTGCTCTGGAGTCTTCAGCAAATTTAACTGATACTGCTTCCCTGTAAAATTTTCCCTAGCGAGGCTAGCCTTTTATTTAAGTATAATATAGGCTTCACGTTGATGCAATACCTCAAGCCCATTATTAGAGGAAGAAAGAAACATTTTTCAGAGTGTCTCCTTTGGACATTTCTGAATCTTGTTAACAGTCAAGTAAAAATCTAGTTTATAACTTCTAAGGCGATTGCCACTTGAAGGAAATAATTTTTCTGCTTTCTTTTCCTGTGGAATATCTGTTTCTCTTGAATTCAAGGGGCAACAAAAATGGGATAAAGTTTCCTTATCCTGCTCTGGACACTGGAACAAGTCTCAATTTTTTATATGGTGGAACAATGGTTTTCTTTTTCATTCAATTTTAGCTGTATTTTTCATGGTTCTCTGACTTTTTAAAATACATTTTCCCCTAAACAAACTTCCTTCATTTAAAATTATAGAGAATCCAGCAATTGTTATCTGATAGTGACAAATTTTATTTACATATGTATTTATTTGTTTATTTTTCTATCTTAAAAAAAAAACAGCGGTTATATCAGCAATAGTGGTGAGGTGCAAGTGTTGAACTGCTCAAGGGTAGGAGGGCTCTACAGAGGGGTCTGGGTAGGCTGGACTGATGGGTTAAGGCCAACTGTATGAGTTTCAACAAGGCTAAGTGCCGGGTCCTGCACTTAAGGCACAAAAACGTAATGCAATGTTACTGGCAGGTGAAGAGTGGCGGGAAAGCTGCCCATCGGAAAAGGATGTGGGGGTATTGGTCAATAGCAGGCTGAATATGAGCCAGCAGTGTGCTCAGGTGGCCAAGTAGGCCAATAGCATCCTCGCTTGGATGAGAAATGGTGTTGCCAGGAGGACTAGGGAAGTGATTGTCCCCCTGCCATCAGCTCCAGTGAGGCCACACCTTGAATAGTGTTCTCAGTTTTGGGTCCCTCACTACAAGAAGGACATCGAGGTGCACTGGATTCTGTCCAAAGAATGGCAACAAGGCTGGTGAAGCGTCCGGAGAACAAGTTTTATGAGGAGTGTCTGAGGGAACTTGTTTAACCTGGAGAAAAGGAACTCAGGGAAGACCTTATTCTACTTCACCATTACAGAATCACAGAACCAGCGATAGTAGTATCTATAAGAGAAAAATTCATGATATTTTTAAAACGTGCTTCACTGCATAGGAAAAAACTATCAACAATTTTAATAATATCTGGTTCTACATAAAATTATATTTGAAATATTTGGCAAGAACTGTCATAAGATTAGAATAAATATTTTTTTACACTGCATTTTGTTGGTCATATAAACAAGTTTGTCTGCTACAGAGTGTGCTGATTTTCTTATTCACTATCAAACGTGAACTGTATCACTGCCTACACTACATATTGTTACCTTGAAGTCTATGACTAAATCAAAGTTGATGTATAATGAAAACAAGTATTAACAACTGCTGTGCTGCCACATAACTTAGACTATTAATTTCTTTCCCAGAAACAGAATAAAAGTCATGTCATGAACTGCTTTTTCTTGAAAGTTAAAAATTTATTATGCTAACTTTATTCCATGGCAATAAGTTTCAGAGCAAATTGCTTACTCTATTTTCATTATAATTTTTCTAGTAGTCTTCAGCAAATAATGCCACAAACTGAAGTTCCATATTTATTTCCAATAATGGTAATATAAATATCTTGAGGCATTTTTGCAAGTCCTGTCTAGTGGTGTAGTACAACTTGGAATTTAAATGCATATGCCAGATTTTGTCCAGTTTGGAATCCATTTCAAGTGGATAAATAAAGTACTAAGAAAAGTTCATCACATTAAATGGCATGCTTCTAAGGCATTCTTCCAAAAATACCATAGGTTATAAATATTGTTCTATTTACTAATAAAATTACACACAGGGTTGTGGCCTTCTGCTGCTACTTTTTAGGACAGCTAGATGAGGTAACTAGGGAACAAAACAGCAATAGGCCTGTAATTCTCAAGTTTATTTATCGTGTTGAAGAAGAAGAAAATGAGAACATGTTGCAAAACTGTCTTGATTTTTTATACAATTAATTTCCATATGAACAAAAATTTTCACTAATTCTTTTGAAATCCCAAGATCAGAAGCCTCCTGGCAGTGAATGATAAAAGAAATTGTTTCTGAAAGTAACCTATACCAAACTTGGAGCATATTAATCCTCATCAAATCATAAGTTTTTGCATCCTTGGAGTCAGGTTCACATTATAAAATTTGTTTTAATTATTTCTTATTATTTTATGAGTTAGTTTTTATATTAAATTTACCATCCTTCACTCTTGGCTATTTTTAAAAAAGCAAATGCCTATGGCCTGCTCTATGAACTGTCTTCTGGGCATCATACTCTTAGAAGTGTTATTTATTCAGGTTGAAAAGACAATTTTTGGCAAGAAATGTATGTAAGAGCTTTCCAAAGGAAACGATATTTCTGTTATTGCTGTTCACAAATACCTAAAATACAGAGTGACTGTTTTGTTTGTTTGTTTTTAAATGCTATTATATGTATATATACATATATGTATACAGCAAAGTGTATGTTTAAGCTCAATGAAAATCAAGCTGCCCTTGACTGTGGTTTTACTGTGTCATAAAATACAAAATTAAAAAGGGGAAAAAAAATGTCAGATCACCAATTCCCCAGGTCATAAGTACTCTGACTGATAGTCCAAAAATATCTATGCATTGATATCCTCATACAATCAAAATGAGTTTGACCTCATACAATCAAAAAAGATGTGCTGAAGGGGCCAAATATAAAATAGATTGTATGAAAGACATACTAGTTCTCTTAAAGCAGTGCAAATGTAAAAGAGCCAAACAATTAGGACTTTGAAAAGAAGCAACAGTGAAATCTATGTACTTAAAAAAATGCATAGGCACACACACACATAAAAAAATAAATTTATCTCTCTTCTGGATATTCATTCATAATAACTTGAGAGATTTTAGATCTTTCATTCAAGCTATGTGGAGCTGGTACAAACAGAAAGGTGAGAGGGAAAGCACTAGATCAAATAAATAAATTAAATAATAAATGTTAAATTTATGTGAAAAAAAATTTGGTGGAATTTTTTTTTTCAGTCCTTTCACAATCTGGATGACTGTCCCCCAGCCAATTTCACATAGTCTAATAAGTTACCTAGCTCATTTACAGTTAAAGAACATTGAAAGAAAATCAGTGAAACCATCTCCTACTGAGCACTCTTTTTCCTATTCAGTTAAAGGCAAAGACACATAAGAGCACATAGGTAGAACAAAGTCTTCCAAATTAAAAACAAAAACAACCAACCAATGGAAAAAATAAAAAAGTAAAATAAAATAAAAAAGTTCTGAAAATCTCCATGGCTCTTACTTATTCAGTTACCTAATGAATTTGTTTGTTGCTAGTGAACTGCATTTTAAAGTTTTTAAAGTTGTCCTTCATTAAATGTGTTTCTCTGTTTCCATCTGGTACGTTGCACAGTGCTCAGTAGCTTGACACATGCCTTATACACACAGCATAGGTAACTGTGGTGCTGCCTCCCAGCAATGCATGCATACTTACACCATAAATACTTCATGTAAATTTCATCAGGCAGCCTGAAACTGAAAGACGACATATTTCTTCTTTTCTAAATTTCGTCATTCCCATTTGCTGCCTTCCCACTCTGACCCAGTAACTCTCTGACATTGATTTCTACATAAAAAACAGTTCAAAGTTTTTAATATGAACTGTCAAGAATGAATATATATATATATATGCTCCTATCTGAGACTAATTTATAGCCTGTGTTTTGGTCATTCCTCTTGAGGAATGCAGGCTGATCTCAGGCAAGGGAAGATATGAACCAAGTTTTCAGGAAAGATACAAGTGAGCTTTACTGTCTGAACTGCCTTCATTTATGGTAAATATGAACAAGCTTCTTCTAGTCTTTGTAAACAAAGGCAGAGTTCTAACCTCAGACTATGAATATCAAGTAGGCAATAGACTTCTTGTTAGCTTTTCATGGATTTCAGGATCCATGCATTTAAGTTAAAACTATGTTATAAGGATGAATTTCAAGATTTTGTTATAGTTATAACTGCAGTCTGTGTACATATATAACATCCTTAGTCACCAGTTCCCTGGGTGATCCTGGGACTCCACAATGAGTCTTTGCATAAATGAGACAACAGGCTGATTTGAGATGGAGAACAGCGTTGAAACAATAAAACAACTTGAAAAAAGTGGTTGATTGAAGTCCCGCCACCTTCACAACAAAACATTTGATTAAATGATCTAGGACCTTTCCTGGTGGGAATTTCAGGCAATACGAGAAAGTATTCTGCCAGATGCTGCACTGCATGGGTTGACAGATAGGCAATTATGCATTCTTAAATATGTACTTTTTTATTATTATTATTATTTTAAGTTACAGCAAAACGGTCCACGCGATTGATGTTGCTGAAAACCTTAGAGGTAGTGTTTCTTCAGTTAAGCTATCGAGTTGCTTGAAAGCACTTTAAACAAAAACATTATACCTGGTAAGTATTCTGATAGCTTCACATTGCAAGAAATATGATACTGAAAGCATTTTGGATGTCCTGAAAATTTGTTACATGTTATTTCATCCAGCACTGAAGATAACTGTAACAGCTTCTCATATTCACCCTCAACAGAAACTCAGCTACATTTTGTAAGTCAGAGTATGACTCATTCCTTTGAAAATAAAAAAGAGACTTTTATGAATTAGTCACATTAAAAAAGTGTTATTTTTCTAAAACTCTAAAAATAATCTCCAGACAGTCCAGCCATCAGTCTTTTTCCTTAGCAGAATATTTATAACACAGGACAGAATTTAAGAAGGTTTTCAGATATGTGTTATTAGAAAGAAATGAACACAAACAAAAACATCCCAAGCCTAGATTAATAGAAGTAAAAGGGTCAATTTTCAAATGAAATTAGAAATTCTTAAAGGTACACCCTGACAGACAGCTAATAAGATTTATATTTCACATAGGACTATTTTTGTTGGTTTGTTTTTGCCTTACCAGAACATTACTAAAAATGGTGAATAAATACATTGTTTTTCTCTGAAATACTATTTTCCACCTTGTTCATGACTTTTTTTTTTTTTTTTTTTTTTTTTTCTTGAAAACAAATTCTTGACTTACACAAGCTGAAGAGCAATTTATCAGAATTTCTTAACAAAATACATGTGAAGGAACATCAAAAGGAAACATTTCTAAGAAGGGAAAAGGAGATCCAAGTAACTAAAGTTTGCTTACCGTTTCCTTAGTCCCCTGGGAAGTTAGGAATAAAACTCTTCTCAAGAGGACAGACTTTCCTTCTCCACTCTGACAGAGGCACTGGGCAGACCCTCTACTGAGAGACCCATGGGGCCATGTCCCCAGCCAGGGCTCTGTCCAGGGAGGTTGTTCTTCTCCAGTGCTGGAACCATGGTTTGTAACACCACACCACTTGTTTTCAGTAGCTTCAAATAGCCCCTTAATTCAGGTAAGAACATCATATCTTTCTGATATATTTTCCAATATTATTTCCAATAATGATATTAATAACAACAACAGCAACAATTACATAACATTTACATTTATTTTGAAATCACTGAAGAACTGTTAAATGGAGAATGGATGTTTTCAGTAGTCCCTTTACATATCTTAGTGTTGTTTTTGTTGGTTTTGGTTTTTAATTATAAATAATTCAAGTAACTCAGATACCATAAGGACAAGCTGCTGAACCTCAAGCATAAAGTGAGTTACTGATTTAATAATTACTTCTTAGGCACTTGTAATTCTTCAGTGCTGGGTTTTCAACATCCCGCAAACTACCTTCCTCATTAAAAAATGGTTCAAGATATCAATTGCACTCAATCCCTAAATTCATACTTAGTGAAAATTAATTAAATACATAACTGAAACCTCTCCCAAATAAACAGTTGTGCTCAGGAAACATGTCTTAATGATAGCTTAATGGAAAATTTCTGGAGAAATTTTGCATCAGTAAACAAAAAATGTGGACTGAAAATTATTCATGTATAGAAGACCAAAATGAGGACAAAAGACTTTTAAAATCAATGTCATCTTACAAAGCTTTCTCAGTTAAAAAGATAAACAAAGATTACTAAAATTTACTGATAACTTTTGAACAAAGTGTTTGAATGCTTAAATTGGGCAGCTTACCAGTTCTCCCTGTAGAAACAGACAGCCTAGCAACTTCAAGAGGAATCTGACAATCAGAATCATGTATGGAAAATGAACACATAGTAAGTAATGAAATAACTTATCTTTCCCTCAAACTGCAGGGTGCTTCCAACTCACCCAGATGAAAACTATAAATGAAGTAAAGGACTATGTAAATAACACATGGTTCTGCTACAGCCAAATGTGTAAAAGAAAGCATATACATAGTTTATCATCCATTATATGAGACTTTCTTCAGAGAACTAATCAGTCTTACAATAATTTAACTAAAGAAGTCTTACAATAAAAATAAAATCAGTCTTACAATAAAAATAAAATCAGTCTTACAATAATTTATCTAAACAAGTACCTTGAGAAATCATTTTAAAAACATTTTAATATCATTGGAGAAATCATTGTTTTTCTCTTAACATATGTGCACAGACATTCAAAATATCACCTCAGCTTGGTTTGCAGGATAGGCCAGTCCTCAACTTAATTTTGCTATTCTCTATCAAATTAAAAATTTTGGTAAGCTGAGAAACAGTTCTCTATTTTTCATTCCACAGAGATGGTGAAATTTGATATAAAGTCTTCCTTCTTTCTCTACTTGCTCTCCAGACACAACTAGATGTCATTTCTGACATACCTAATTTAATGATGATTGTAGTAAGCAAGATCTTTTCCTCATAATATCTGTGTAGCACAGGTGTTTCCTTGATGTGAGGGTTACCTCACATCAGTAACCCAGAAAATTCTTAGTTCAAATGTCACAGCAGATTTATACTCTATATCTAGCTTAATTGAAATCAAATTCCTTCCATTTGCTTTCCTTTGGAGCAGTACTACACACAGCTTTCTCAGTTACTCTGGCTATTGCAAAAACACCTGCAGTAGACCAGTTTAGAATATGCAGATAATATAGTTTTCATGGTATTTACTGCTAATGAGTATGTTTCATTTGTAATGAGACCTGTAAATAATTCAGCTATCCTATAGTTTTAAATATTCCCAATGCTATAGCAAAGGGACTACAGGAAGATAGCCATGTGATGTCAGAATGTTTTCTGAACTTTCTGCCTATGTTTTTCCACTAATATTGCTGTTCCCCTTTCTTTATATGAACAGAACTCTCCTCTCAAAGCAGCAGCCAGTTGCCCTTTCATCCTTTACTATGTTGGATGCTGTACAGACCAATAAAAGTTGAGTCTGAAGTGTATGTCTGGGTTTATTCATTACTGAATTTATCTTTTTCTGTTTCTTTTACAGTGAGGTCTTCTTTATGGGTAAATAAACACTGGGAGTGATCTGGGAAAATAAGACTTCAGGTAGATGTAGATGAAACATTAAAAAGTGACAAATTGTAGTGACATCTAAGTGAAAGATAAATTACTTCCTAAGGCTTCCTAAGACAGCAGAACAAGTTTCCTGACTACACTGTCCATTCACCATTATCTGCTAATCTACATTTGCAGGACTATTTACAGAAGGCGGAGGGGGGTGGCTGGGGTGATTCAAAACTGAATGAAAATTATGTGAGACATGA
>CM021772.1:13529578-13570302 GCA_011076525.1 Nettapus auritus
AGGCGGGGAAATGTGATGACAAATCTGTAGATCAGTAGGCTATGCCAGGTTTAACCCACAACACCAAATTACCACACAGATAAAGAGCCTACTAAAATGATCAGATGATAATGCTAACACTTTTGAGCAGTTTGGGAATTTCTTGTCCATCTAAGACTCACTTACAAAATTGTGCAAAATAACACAACTACTGAAATATGATTAACTTTGATGGAGTAAGCTGAATCGGCCAGAATTGTGATCCCATTTCAAACCTTGCTGAAAGTCTTCAGTGAGCCTTCTCATTAGTGGACTTTGAAACTAACTTTCTTAAGGATCTTACAAGTTCAAGCTGGTGTTCTGTATTTCCAGCTAACTAGTGAAAACATCCACACTAGACGAGTAAAAGCATGTCTCTTAAAAATGAATTTGTTGATGCAAAATGCAAACTTTTATCATATTCATAGATGAATGTTATAGAATTGTTAAAAATGTTCTCCCTATCATTTAATCTAATGTAGTTGCTCTTGCAAAATTTCAGATAGCCTTATTTTAGGCTTTTACTTTCTTGTAGAGTTTCAAATATAAATACTGCCTCGCAACATAAGTTATGTATCCATGGGAGACTTATTTCAAGGCAGAATTTCAAATGACCTGCTGTACATTATTCTATCTGCCCTGAACATCACTTGAAGGATATTTTCTAGTGAAGTTTTATGGTCTGACTGAAGCTCTTTCAGCATTCTTTCTAAAACTGAACCAAGGACATGTCTTGCAACAATGTGTTCAGTAAGGTCAGATCGTTGAATGGGACAAGGGTTAAATTGCCTGGCTGGAGCTCTTCCAGCACAATCTGCTATTTCTAAATTCTAAGACACACGCCTGGAAGCAAGACTTACATTCACCTCTTGTATTCCATCTTGTAACTAGGGAAAGGGCTTTATTTTTAACTGTACTCTGCAACAATATGTCACTTGCATAGCCCAATCAGTAACTCACTGAGACGCATTAGACTCAAATATACTTCATTTATTTCTCAACTGCCTTATTTATGCATGTGTTTATAGACATGTGGAAGTATTTCTGCCTCCTGTATCTGGTAGTAGCTGTGTAAGAATCTAATCAGAGCTTCACCCTTAAAAGCAATCACTCCAGTTTCAATCACCCCAGAAAACTGCAAGTAATTTTTCTTTTATCTTTAATAGTGGCTATAGACGGAGAGACGAGTTTTGGCCTACAAATGCTGAACTTCAGTTTGACTTGATAGGTCTATTTCTGATAAGAGATGAGATTCTATTTTATGAGTTTAAAAATTAATATCCTTTTAAACTCTTTATAAAGTCTCAGATAGGAATTATGAGTTAGGTATTGTGCTAATATATTTATTATTTTATTTATTTGTATACATAAAGCTTATCTTACAGCATCTTACAGCATTTTTTTTTTCTTATAATTATTGAAAGTCATTAATCTATTATGCCAATCCTAAAAATAAATTAAGATTGGGAAGGAGCAGTTATTGTTTTTTTAGACTGAGTCTTGACTAATTCTGATTTTTTGGAAGGTATTTCTAGAAAATGATGAAAAGCAAAAACTGGGTAGGTAAGATTTTCACAGTTAAAAGATTTTCAGAGTTAAAATAATCTGATTATACTCTTAGTATTAACCCGTACAATGTACAACTGATAAATGATCTCATATGTGATCTTGCTGAAACAAGGCCATTCCTCTACAAATATGAAGATTTCTCCTACTCTCTGGTTATATCTGATTAAGCTACCAAAATAAATACATTTCCAAACTAGTCAAGCAGGATGAATTCCCTATGTAGTAATCAATTCAAGCAACTTTCTAATGGCAGCTTCTGGAACATATCCCTTCCCTCAACTGGGGGGGGCCCCGCCAAAAAAAAAGAAGGCATATGCATGAGACAGCAACGTGTCCTTGCTGGAAAAAAAAAAAAAAAAAAAAAAAAAAAAAAAAAAAAAAGTTATCCTGGGCTGCCTTAGGCAAAGTCTTGCAGGTGTGTTGAAGGAGGTGAACCTTCCCCTCCACTCAGCACTAATGAGGCTGCATTGGGTTACGTGTCTAGTTTTGGGCTCCCCAGTACAAGAGAGAAGTGGACATGCTGGACAGAATCAAGCAAATCACAACTAAGATGATGAAGGGACTGGAGCCTCTCTCCTATGAAATCCTGTCAGAGGTCACAAAGACGACATAGACATATGGTTTCATTTTTAGGTAGTCCTGTGTGGGGCCAGGATGTGGACTCTGATGCTTGTAAGCCCCTTCCAGCCTGGGATATTCTGTGATTCTATGATTGACTCTGGGCTGAGAGAGCTGGGACTGAAGGATCATGAGGGAATCTTGCAGCCCAGAAGGCCAACTGCATCCTGGGCTGCATCAAAAGAGTGGCCAGCAGGTTGAGGGAGGTGATGCTCCCTCTGCTCTGCCCTTGTGAGGCCCTACCTGGACTACTGCATCCAGGTCTGAAGCCTCCAGCACAAGAAGGATGTGGGGCTGTTAAAGCAGGTCCAGAGGAGGGCCACAAAGATGATCAAGGGGCTGGAGTGCCTCTCCTGGGACGAAAGGCTGAAAGAACTGGGGATGTTCAGCCTACAGAAGAGAAAGCTTCAGGGTGACCTCATCATAGCTTATGAATACTTAAAGGGGTCTTATAAAAAGGATAGAGGACTCTTTAAATAGATAGATAATGACAGGACAAGGGGGAATGGTTTTAAATTAAAACATGAGAGATTTAGATTAGAGATTAGAAGGAAAATTTTCACTCAGAGGGTGGTGAGGCACTGGAACAGGTTGCCCAGAGAGGTTGTGGATCCCCATCTCTGGAGGTGTTCATGATCAGGTTAGATGAGGCTCTGGGCAACCTGATCTAGCGGGTAGCATTCCTATCTATGGCAGGGGGCTTGGAACTAGATGATCCTTGAAGTCCCTTCCAACCCAAGCCATTCTATGATTATGATTCTATGATCTTACCAATGTTATAAATGCCTGAAGGGAAGGTGCAAGGAGAATGGTGCCAGGTTCTTTTCAGTGGTGCCCAATGATACGAGAAGAAGCTATGGGAGCTTCCATCAGAACCTCAGTAAAATTTTTACTGGGGTGGTGACCAAGAACTGGCACAAAGTGCCTGAAGAAGTTGTGGAGTCTCTCTCCATGAAGATCTTCAGAAGTCATCGAGATGTAGTCCTCAGCAACCTGCCCTAATGGCTCTGCTTGAGCAAGGAGGTTGGACCAGATGACCCCCAGAGATCCTTTCAAACCTCAAACATTCTGTGATTCTGTGTCTCTGTGATACTGACAGGATAAAAGAAGTGAAAAAAATCAATAGCGTTAATTCACTGGAAAGAAATGTATGCAATAAAAAGCTAATTTTCTCAAAGGTGACAAAAGTAAGGTCATACCTTGAAATTCTTCAGTCATTTCCAATGCAGAACAGCAGAAGAACATGAAATCCTACAAATAACCTGCAAAGTCAGTTATTTATCTAATCTAAATTACACTTCAGTTCTTAAATTATCTGTAAGTACCTGTAAGTTTAAAATTCTTACATTTTTTTTTTATTTATTTTCAGTACTACTGGAGCCAAAATGACAATATTAAAAACTAGAGTACCATACACAAGAAGTAAATATGCTGCATAAGAAAACTGAAGTGCACTATGCTTTGTAACAGATAACACGAAAATGAATAATGCAAAAAAGTCTAAAATTGTCACATCTAGACCAATCCTATAGCTATTGTTATAAATTATAACTCTCTAAACTACTTACTGCTGAATCACATATTTAGAAAAAATCTAATGGCTCTTAAACCTGTTGGATTTTTAAGTTTTATCTCTGGGTATTATAAATGTCTGTAACTGTCCTAATTGCAAACCTATTAACAAAATATGCAAGTATATTGTGTATCAGCATATGCATGAGATAAATGTGATTAGCTGTGAGGGCTGTCACCTGTTGCTTTTAATAAATACAACAATAATGGGATTTTCTAAGTGTCCCATTTCTCCCCAAATACCTACTTCAGCTTAAAAAACGTAAGCTCTTTTCTTCAATCAACCACAATTTAATTCAATTAGTCTCCTTTGTGTGCTCAATTCTGCTGTTAGAATTTGGGGAAGTAAAAGGAAAAGCATTCAATTATTTCAAGGGGCAGAAGATTAATAGCTTTTTATTATTGATTAATTTAACTCATACCTACAAACTCCTTAAATTTTGTTTTAATTACTATAAAATTAGAAAAAGCTTGGCAAATATTCAGCATGATATTGCTGCAGAAAATACTACTATTTGCAAATAATGACAAAGACACTATATTTTTGAAATTTGTTTGGGTAGACAAGGTGATAAGGAATTTATGTTTTCCGCTCAGCTGTTTTCTGTGCTCTAATCTAAGTTCTACTGTCCAAGGCACAAATTCAGCAAGAAAAAAACATATAGTAGCTACAGGGGCTAAAGTACATTATTTTACAAAACCTAAGCTTTCCATAAGAAAAAAAAAAAAAAAAAAAAAAAAAAAAAAAATCTATTTTTCAAATGGAAAATAAAAATGATGCTCTTGTGTTTGTTTCTGTTTTCTGGAATATTTGAATATTTTTTGATGGAGATATGCTTATACACAAAATGACACTCCTCCACCTTCATAGCTTAGATAAGACCTCCTATGCACAAAAATTGACATTTTCTACTTTATTTACCTTTGTGAAAGTAGTTTGAAAGTCCAATTTACAGAGGCCTTGTCTATTTTATTTATTTATTTATTTATTTATTTTGTATGTGACTTTGTGACTTCAGAAAGAAATATATACAGGTGACCATAGAGCTAATGAAACAACTTTTTTTTTTTTTTTTTTTTTTTTTTTTTTTTTAAAGAAGAAAAAAGAAAAAGAAAAAGAAAAACATTTTCACCATGAATATATCATCTTAAAGCATTTCAAGATCCCTCCCTTTGAGAGTCAGTTCTTCAAAATGCCTCTGAGACACCTGTAGATAACACAGTCCTTGTTGTCACACTGTCTGTGCTACAAGCATTAAATCTTGGATTAAAACTCAAGAAGAAGCAATGAGATTGGACCAGGACAATGTTCTTAAACAACTGCTCTTTCCTAGTGAAAGGCTCCTTCACTGCTTTTCAACCACCACTGCCTTTTTCACAGGCAGCAGCTCTTCAGGAACTGCTCCAAACATGGCTCTGTACCAGGAGTTCATCCGTCAGGAGCAAACTGCTCCAGCATGGGTCACCCACGGGTGGCAGCTCCCCCTAGACCCCCTGCTCCTGCGTGGGCTCTTCTCCACAGGCTGCAGCTCTGGCCTGGGGCCTGCTTCTGTGAGGATTCTCCGTGGGCTGCAGCTTCCTCCATGTCACATCCACCTGCTCCAACAGAGGGCTCCTCCACGGGCTGCAGCATGGAGATCTGCTTCACTGTGGGACCCACGGGCTGCAGGGGGACAGCCTGCTCCACCAGGGGCCTCTCCGCAGGCTGCAGGGGAACTTCGCTCCAGCATCTGGAGTACCTCATGCCCCTCCTTCTTCACTGACTTTGGTGCATGCAAGGCTGTTCCTCACTCCTCGCTCTCCCAGCTGCTGTTGAGCAGCATTTCCACCCCCCCCCCCCTTTCTTAAGTCTGCTCTCAAAGAGGCACAAACAACATCACTTACTAGCTCAGCTCTGGCCAGATGCATGTCCCTTTGGAGACAGCTGAAGCTGGCCTTTATCTAACATGGGGCAATTTCTGGATTTTTCTCACAGAAGCCACCCCTGCAGCCCCCTGCTACCAAAACCTTGCCGCATAAACCCACTAAAATAATTTTAAGGCAGGTATGATATTTTATTAAGAGATAAGGGGTAAAAATACCATGCAACTGTCATAATAAAACAAACAAACAAACAAACAAAAAACCTTTCATATAATTAACATACAAAATAAAAATAATTTCCATGGAATGAGTTTGTGTATAGGAAAGCTTATCTAGCTTCCTGTTCTCAATCAGAAGGCAGTTTTATTAGGTAATATATGAAATTTGAGGAATGAGAGTTAATGAAGGATAGGTTTACAAAGAAATTCATAAGTCTTTCAGGTCAGGTGTCTGTATCAGTCAAATGTCATGAAGATCTGCAAGTCTAAACTTTTAGAGCTTTTGCTGTTGTTGTCTAAACTTTTAGAGAATTTGCAGTTTCATTGAAAGTCAGTAGGAAGTTACTTACTAGTTATTACTGTTCTTCAAAGAAAGTGCATGGAAATCACTAATCTGGAGCAGATACATTAACTACACAGAACTGAAATGCCCCATATTTCTAGGGCAAATGTGAAAGACAAGCTATCAAGAACTCAGATGATCAAGCCGGCGACTCAAAGCCAACAGCAAGGGATTTTCATGAGACTCCACCTGGAGTACTGTGTTTATCTTTGAGGCTCCTAACATAAAAAATAATCAGATTTGGTGGAGAAAGTCCAGATTAGGGCCACGAAGATGATCAGAGGACTGAAGCACCACTCCTATAAGAACAGGCTGAGAGATCTGGAGATGTTCAACTTAAAGAAGAGAAGGCTCCAGGAAGACCTTATAGTGGCCTTACAGTACCTAAAAGGGGCCTGTAGGAAAACTGGGGAGGGATTCTTTGTCAGAGTGTGCAGTGATAGGACAAGGGGTAATGGCTTTAAACTAAAAGAGGGGAGAATTAGATTAGATATAAATTCTTCCTTCTTCATTACTGTTGGTTTAGACAGCCTGGAATATTGCAGCACAAGATCAGCATGAAGGAAAAATGAGCTTGCCTTTCACCATAGCAGGAAGCTTGGGTAAAAAGAGTCTGCTTTAGCTTTGACCATCTCAAAACAGACTGCCACTGTTGAAATTCTCAAAAATAAATTTGGGAACTCCAAGAAGGCAGGCTTTTATTTACTTATTTTATTTATTTACTTAGTTAGTTGTGGAAGGAATAGTAACTACTAAAATCACAGGTATTTTCCCGTCAGAGAAAGGAGTGTCTGTGGGGATAAGCATTGCACAATTTTGGTCGTGGCTAAGAGCTTTGGAAGCTCCCTGTCTGATTTTGCCATTACAGCCCATTCATCCTCCCTTATATACATGATATTAAAGCCTTGTCTCTTCAGGTAACCCACCGTGACAGTTTGCTGTGTCAAATATTCAGAGATGGCACCTGCCAGAGGATTCCAGTGACTATCCAACACTGATCTGGAAAAGTCACTGGTTGAATTTAAAAGCTGCAACCTATCAATTACTGTACAACTGTCCAAGAAGTAGGCCCCCACTTGATATGCAGTCTTATAGCTTATGACAGATTTCAATATTTTTTCCCCATCTTTAAAAAACAATGAACAATATGTAATCACCATAGTGTCCTTTTTGCATGATCTTCAGTCCTCTCTGTAAATTGTCACATCTTAGTAACTGTAAGATGGTTCTTTCTGCAGGCCAAAATCTTCTGGTTGGCTGTGTGACATGCCAAGTGTTTTGTTCGCTTGTTTGATTGTTTGTTTGTTTGTTTTCTCTTTGAGCATCAAGTTGACCTCACCATAGTAGCATTCCAATTGAAAAGGGTCTACATAATTTTTATTTCAGTGGTGCTGAAAAAATGGGGGAATTTACCATGGATGTATACTGGTGAGAATAAAATTTTGGAAAGTGAATTTAGGACAGTCTACTTTGAATTTCAAGACCAAACTCAACTGATGCATTATTCAGACACCTCAGGGGAATGATAGACATGCTTATACAAATAATTTTCCATTTTTGTGGGGTATTTGGACTCCATGCAATAATTACAAATAAAAAACAAAACCCCATAAAAAGCTACTGCAAAGATAAAAGTGGAGATTGCCAGAAAAAAAGATATATATTTAATGCTATTACCCTCCAGTATAGAGGGTAATAGCTCAGAAAGTCAAGAGCGAAATTGAAAGGATTCCTAGCAGTACTTTTAATACAGAAAGAAGTTTTACCATTACATATTTTGCTTGTTTAGTAGCTTTCTAATTCAAAACACTCTGCAGACACAAAATGCTCAATCATATTACTGGAATAACTGAAGGACAGAACACTGAAGTAGAAATAATAAGTCTACATAACTCTGTTATAACTTTTAACAAGACTTTTATAATATTTCAGTTTATGGATTTCTGTGCTTGAAGTGAGATTATTACTTGCACACCATACTTTTACTTTTTACCCTTCACTTTCATTTAATTTAAAAAAGCCCAAGGTTATAATCTCTCCACTATGCTACAACTTGTCTTACAAATTCCCCCCCAAACCCAACTTTTTTTCAATCCTGGCAACCCTCTAATTAAATTCAGAAAATAAGAACAATGAGAAAATATAAATGATTATTTTAAATGGAATCTAGATTACCATGCTAGTAAACGAAATGCAGTTCCAATCATAAAAATGTCAAAACAGTTTAAGAATTAGATTTTGCCTGAGAACTGGCTGAATGGCAGGTCTCAAAGAATTATGCTCAGTGGCACAGAGTCTAGTTGGAGGCCTGTAGCTAGCAGTGTCTCCTGGGGGTCAATATGGGGTCCAGTCTTGTTCAAATTATTCATCAATGACCTTGATGATGGAGGAGAGTGCACC
Source organism: Nettapus auritus (assembly GCA_011076525.1). Classification (NCBI taxonomy): domain Eukaryota; kingdom Metazoa; phylum Chordata; class Aves; order Anseriformes; family Anatidae; genus Nettapus; species Nettapus auritus. The sequence continues at coordinate 13,538,180 of CM021772.1, forward strand.
CTCAGCAAGTTTGCTGATGATACAAAACTGGGAGTGGCTGATACCCCAGAGGGCTGTGCTGCCAATCAAAACTATCTTGACAGGCTGGAGAGATGGGCAAAGAGGAATTTCTTGAAATTCAATGAAGGCAAGTGCAGGATCATAGAATCATAAAATAATTTATGTTGGAAAAGAATTCTAAAGTCATCTGGCTCAACCTTTAATCTTTCACGGCCAAGCCCACCATTAAACCATGACACTAAGTTCTACATCTACACTTCCCTGGGCAGCTTGTTCCAGTACTCCACAACAATTTCAGTGAAGATGTTTTTCCTAATATCTAACCTAAACTTCCCCTGTCACAACTTAAGTCCATTTCCTCATCTTAAAGAGGATCCTTCACCTAGGGAGAAATAATGCTACGCACCAGTTAAGGTTGGGGGCTGACCTGCAGGGAAAGTATGTCTTCAGAGAAGGATCTGGGAGTCCTGGTGGACAACAAGTTGACCATGACCCAGCAATGTGCCCCTGTGACCAAGACAAGCAATGGTATGCTGGGGTGCATCAGGAAGAACTTTGCCAGCAGGTAAACAGAGGTAATTCTCATCATCTACTCCAGAGGATCCTTCCAGATGATCTCCAGAGGTTCTTTCCAACCTCAACCATCCTGTGATTCTATGATTACTTGGCATATTTTTTGACAACTTAAATGTACATCATGGCCCTGACTGCATCAATAGTCTGTAATTGACATGACCAGACTCTCATGGGACCCCTCACCTCAACTCTCTGCCTGTGGCCCAAGATATCTATTGCAGCTCAGGCCCCTAATCCCCACCCTCACCTGAGCTATGCTTGTTGAAAAGCCTGTGTCAAGCCCTGGCACCTTCTTATCTTCACTTATTGGCTGGGGTCTGCTCAGACCTAACTCATTATCCTTCATTTGTCAGATGAATGTTGGACCTGTCACCAAACCTGTTCTTCTTGCCCTGCTTGGGCACAGTGGGACTGTAACTTGATCAGGGAAAACGCTGCCCTGACAGTGTTGCAATCTCCCTTAACTTGTGTCCCCTTCCTTTGAGGGGCAGTCCCACTTTTGCTGCTTCCTGATGATTTTAGCTTTGACATAAATACTGTATTGCTGCTTGGTCACAGACTTAACACACCTATGTAGGTTAGTTGTTTTTCAGTCCTTGAATGCACAAGAACATAAAATGTCACAGTAGTGACAAAGTAGTCCATGGTTACTGAATAATGTTGCCTGCAGTAAAATACATCCTGATACTTGCAGGGACCAATTATCTTACAATACACTGATTAAGTGGTCAGAATGTGTCATAATTAGTAGGTATTATTTGAAGAGAAAAGGTCAGTGTTCTTCTTATTCTCCCTTTAATGTGGATTTCCTTTGGCAATGAGGTTAGAGGGAGGGAGGAAATTAAATACTTTCCTTATTGTAGGGGATTGAAGAATTACAAATGGATTATTTCTAATGACATTTGGTTTAGTCATTCAGCTTTAGCTACCATATAGCAGCTCACCAGTGACACATATTTGCAAAGCATAATATTACTTTATTAAATAAATAATAAAACAACAAAACAAACAACAACAAAACAAACAACTGTATGAAATGAATGCATCATGAAATAATGTAAACAAGTGTAAATCATTAAAAGCTGAATCTGATGAGACATACCAATATTAATCCACAGTCCAACCACTGTTTCACTATAGAATTATAAGTAGTTAAATGCTTCTTTGAACCTTATTAATACCATATAAGTGGAAAGTTCCTGACATGGACATTTGAATTTTGCAAAGGTTTTTGCACTTATGGGCTAAATGCAGTTTAGAAAGCCAACAATATAGTTAATTAAAATCATAATTCAAATTACAAAAAAAAAAAAAAAAAAAAAGCCTGTTCTAGTCCGTTTAAATAAAGATTTACAGCCCAAATTAATTAAGAATGACTTAATAACACAATTTAAGGTGTTATACAAAACATCAACCTCCTTGGACTGACATACATTCTTGAATACTATGATCACCCAAAGGTCCTCTGGGCTTAAGGTTGATGGTTTCTGTTCAGATAGTGTTGGGAGATTTCAACACCCTGAATCCTTGACTGTGGGGATTGGGATATTCGTGGTATCTTCCTCTTTGCCAGGAAGAAGATGATGTGATCTTCTTCCTCATTCTTGAGATCCATTTTGTTTATTTTTTATACATTTTTCTAGCAAATATGCTCTTTCTATTTATTTGCTATCTATTATTCAGCTATTCTGTTCTCACTGTTATCTCTAAAACTAGTTTTACCTGAGCAATATGAGGCTTTCTCCCTGTAACCAATGATTGTCCATTGTGATTTTGTTTTGTGAGATCTCTGGGATCACTCCATACCTAAAATCTTCTGCACAATATTTTATTCTGGAAGAAAGAGACAACTCAATATACACAGAATAACTTTTTTTTTTTCCTCTAAAATAAAACTGAAAAATAAATATATGAAAGGCAAAATAATTATCTGCTTGCTAAACAACTGTTATCAAAGCTAAAATCTGCTCAGACTGAGACAAAACTAAAAAAGTGACAAGACCCTGAATTGTGCAGTCTTTACAAAGCCTCAGGCATTTTACTTCTTTACTTTTACTTTTTACTTTGCCTTTTTAATGGCAAAACCCAGTTCAGGAATGATAGAATTCATAATGTTGTTGACTGATCATTATCTAAGATTGTTGTTAGAAACATACCTTTTTCTCTTCATGCCAAAAAGAAATTTTTGTATTCTCTTATAATGCAATGTGAAAAGTAGAGCCAACATTTGGATGTCCGCTGCAATGATACTATGCAAAGATGGCCATTTCCCTATTATCCACATTTTCACCAGAAAAGTGTGTTCTATGACCTTGGATGCACTTTTGAGGGACTAGGCATGTTGACACCAGATGGGGCGCAGATGTCCAGGTGGGGCAATAGTGTTCTGAGCAGTAAGCTCTGAGCTTGTGTGGAGGGCTTTAGACTAGGTGTGGTGGGGGAAGGGGATGTACATCTGAATTAAGAAAGCATACCTGAGAACACTATCACTCTAAGTAATGGCAGGGAAATACTTCTGAACTGTCCCAGTGCAATCAAGAATGATTCTAGAATGGTGATACATATGATTGCCCAGGTGAAATGCCTCTACAACAATGGATACAGCATGGGAAACAAGCAAGTAGAATTGGAAATTATGGTGCAATTAGATGGATATGACCTGATTGCTATTACCAAAATGTGGTAGGATGGATCACATAAGTGGAATATTGGAACAGAGGGCTACAGACTCTTCAGAATGGATAGACAGGGAAGGAAGGGACAGGATGTTGCCCTCTACATTAGGGAAGTGATTGACTGTGAAGAGTTGCCTCTGAGAAACAGCCACAAACAAGTTGAGAGCTTGTGGATGAGAGTTCAAAACCACACCAACAAAGGCCAGCTTGTGGTTGGGGTCTACTACAGGTCACCTTATCAAGGGGAGTCTGTGGATGAGGCACTCTGATTTCAACTACAAGAAGCGTCACGCTTACACCCTCAACCTGATGGGGGACTTCAACCACCCAGATGTCTGCTAGGAAAGCTACACAGCAGGCTGTGAGCAACCCAGTAGACTCCTGGAGTACATCAAGGATAACATCCTGGTCCAGGTATTAGACAAACCAAGAAGATAATCATTATCTTCTAGACAGTTATGTGTTTTAAAGACAGAGAGAAAGTAAAAAGCAAGTGTGAAATGTTTTCAAACTTTGCCTAGCAAAATTATATCTTCAAGTGTATTCTGGTAGAAATTGACATTTATTTTCCCTGATATTTCTACAGTTTTTCAGAATTTCAGGGTCTGTTTTGTCTTGTCTCTCCCACTCACCCCCCATGGTAGATTTGCTGGAACAGGAATAATATCATTTTGAAAATATATAAAAGATAGAAGCCACATAAACTTCTTGCATGGGGTGGATACAGTCCTTGTTGTCTATATAATGATTAGAGGGGAGAGGAAATCATTTTCTACCTAAACCACAGGACATTAACTTTGACTGAATATTTATTTGAGTCTAATATTATGTACAACTGAACCATATGTTCCTGGAAAACTTGTTCTGAAGAAATTTTGAAATGAAAAATAGATGTGACTCACTATTTTTCTTAATAGATCTTTTCCTTTTTAAGTAATGTTTGCTCTTATTTCCTTTCCCAACCCCAATACAGTTCCAATTTCACTGTCTGACCTGAGCATTTAGTACCTTTTCGTTGTGAATTTTTCTGCTAAGTTAGAGTCCCCGTAAATATTATTGAAAGGGATTTGGCTTTTTGATCAAGTCACATTTCAGTTGTCTTTTAGATAAGGTAAAGTGATAACGTTTTTAAAGTCTCATGTTAATATTTTTGTTTGTTTGTTTGTTTGTTTGTTTTTCTGTGGTTCTACATATTCTTCATGTTTTCCACATCTTTTTATTTACATTGTAGAAAATGTACTTGTATAGGGTATTTCAACAAGAAGTTAGCTGAAACTGTACTTTCAGATGAAGATGACCCATCAAATACTGTCCTCTCCTGTTCATCCTCCTGTATGGACAGATGGATTAAATTAGTTCTCCTAACAAGTCATTCAAAAATCTGACTTGGAGGCTCACACTTATGTTCTTACAAAGGCCCTTACACCTCCTTCCATGTTATGATTTCCCATTTTGTAAGTTAGTCTGCATCAGTGCTCACCGTCATAGGAGCACATTTTAAGTCATCAGTATGACAATTATGTATGTTATGGATATCTACATATAACTGACAACACAGTTGTGTTATACCCTAATCCTGTGTAAAACAATATAAAAAATAGCTTCAATTGTAATGAACTTTGGTCCTAGAACAAAACATTTTTACAGAGCATATATCATCAGAGGTGAAAAACACCGCAAAGAAATGAGCCAAGAGCCAATCCACCTGAATTATTTTCTTTGTCCTGATTGCCTCACATGCATAGTTTGGACTTGATCTTTCTGTCCAAATTCTCATTTATAGTTCTCTGATAGTCTCTCCCCCAAATTAGAACTGCAGTGCTGGTTCAGCTGCTATCACTAGCTGTGGTTCACAGAAAGGTTTTATTTATCCAAAAAATAAAAAATAAAAAAATCATTAAACCACATAAAAATGAGAACTGCTGATGCCTGTGATGAAAACTTATCTGAAAGAAGCAATTTTTCACCTACATTACAAATTGCTTATTTTAGCAAGTCTAAAGTACAATAGAGTAATTTGTCAATAAATTGCTTTTTTAAAAACAAAAATCAGGCTCCCCCAACACAGGAATGACATGGACCTGTTAGAATGGGTCCAGAGGAGGGGGCTGGAACACCTCTCCTATGAAAACAGGCTGAGATTGTGTTGTTCAGCCTTGAGAAGAGAAGGCTCTATGGAGACCTTATAGCAGCCTTCTGATATCTGAAGGAAAGATGGAACAAAGAAAAATGATATTAAAAACATTTATCTCTCTCTCTCTTTTTTTTTTTTTTTTTTAATATTAAGGGAGTAAACTATTACCAAATTATCATTATCTGAGCCTCAGAACTGAATACAAAGAAACAGTAGTCATAGTGTACATAGATTTGATGACTACTTAACCTATAAATGTATGTTTTCCATTTATGTCTTCTTATTCCCTTCCTTATCTCCCTTTATGTCTTCTTTATTCTCTGTATCAAGAATATTATCAGTCAGAATAGTTACTGTTATTTACTGCTACATCTTAATTAATTTATATATATCCTTTTTTAGTTATTACTTAATTGACCATAACTGTAAAGAGTACCCTGTCTTACCCTATTCTTCAGTTTCTCTTTGGAACATGCAGTAGACTAAGAATTAATTCTTGAATAAATTTTCCTGAAAGCAAAACAAATTTTTTTTAAAAAGAAAAAAAAAAATAGAATAAAAGAAGAAAAATTGAAGCCAGACTACTTTCTAAAGAGAACACTTCTTGAAAATTTAATGTTTTAGTTTTGGTCAGATCAGTTGGTGTGTTTTCACTTTACCAAGAAAAAAAATGTTGAGTTTAACTAATCACATGCCCTCACTGTAGTTGTGTTCAATGAGGACTATCACGGCTAGGAACAATGTAATTAAGTGAAATTTATTACAGCAACAGGTACACAGGTTCTTTGGATTGCCAGCGATAATTACTGTCTGCAAAAGCAAGCTAACATTCATGAAATACACAGGTACACAGCCTGGCTATTAACACATTAAAAGGCACAAAGACTCTACAGAGATTTCTAAATTTCCACAGAGACGCTCAGTATAACCAGGTGTTCAAATCTCACCCAAAGGTGTCCCAATGAGGGGATAATAGAGGCTAAGCCTATTGACAGATACCAGAGGTCAGAAGGTATCCTTCATGATGGTATCTTCCCTAACAACCCCTCTCTCTTAAGCCAATTTATATTATTTTCTACCCTTTAGGTGGAGCTTGAGTGACTCTAGTCATACATATCGTGGTTATGATTGGTGAAAAGTTTTCTCACTTTCATTCAAAGGTACAGGCTCCTAGAAATTCAGAATGCGTGCTCAGAGAGGGGTGGTCGCACCTAGAGGTGGGTGGCTTTTGGGATGGAGTTGTGTTTTGGTATTATAATGATATTATAATGAGCAAAGTTCACGAGAGTACAACATTTTGTCAAAAACATGACAGGCCTTTGGCTCACGGTAGCAAATGTGCAGCCTACGGGTCCCAGTGTGCACAAGAATAATCGAGTCCCCATCTTGTCACAGAGCCTACCCGCGGTGTCTCCACTCCACTCTATGTTCCATGCTGTTTCTTAGAGTCAGAACACCAGGTTCCCCCAGTGTGATTAACAACTAAGGTTGGATGCCTAGGGAGTAATTAGGTAGTGAAGATACATTCCACCATGGAAGCTTCTTGAGTACTATATATTTTCTTTAAAATATCAATATTAGTTTAATTTTCCCAGTTACTTTAGGCAATTACTCCACATACATTGTAAATTCTATCCATCGCCATCTATACAGCCTGTGAACAGAAGCTTTATATGTCCTTCTATTATGTGAGCACACAATAAAAAAGGCTCATTGATCAACCCAAATACATCTTAATAATTACTAAGATGGGTCCAACTTGCACAAAACTGCTGTGTTAGCAAATCTACATATCAAGTCTATTGGTTAAACAAGAGGATTGATTTATGGACTCCTTAATAATTTTTGAGACTTGAATTTTAAATTTAATAGCTGTTGCAAATTTTAATGATATATTGTTTTGTTTAATTTAGAATGAATTTTATGCATCCAAATAATATCTTCTTTACCTAATGCAATAATTATTGAAAAAGTAATATTATAACTAAATCTAGTCCAAGGAATTAATAGTCTCTAGCTCCCCATTAACTTAATGCAGAAAATGGTCTGGTAACAGCTGGAGTCCTTGTGCTAGTACTGTTCCAAGTATCAAAGATGGAATAATATCACATATTTGTTCTACTTAATGTATCAGTAAGCTGATGTGATAACATGTATGGAGATAACATGTATGGAGATAACATCCTAGCAGTCCTTGGGAACTAGTGTTGCTCCTGTTGTGGATCACTGATCGAGTCTAATGCAATTGCAGTCAATGAAATCATATAATGCTCTAAAACTAACCAAGTTTTTGCCCGCAATTTTATAAGGCTGTTCAAAAATCCACCTGCCTCAATTACCAGAGACCTTTGTGTAATCACAAAAAAAGGGGGAGAGAGGGGGAGGGAGAACTAGATGATCTTTAAAGTCCCTTCCAACCCAAGCCATTCAGTGATTCTAATATAATTCAGTGCCATTTTGTGCTCATGAAAGAATGGAATAAGAACAAATTCCCTTTTTATCACTCTCCTCTAATTCCTCTACTGCAATACTTCCATCATCTTCTGCACTGACAACACTGTAAGACTTAATGCTTTTTGAAAGCTTATTTCAAAGTGGTACTTTTTCCTACATCAATATTGATATATCAACACAAAGATATGATACCCTGGTGGGTTGACTTTGTCTGGCTGCCAGACTCCTACACTGCTCTCTCACTTTACCCTTTGGACTGGGATGACAAACCTCGTGAGTCAAAGGAAAGACAGAGATATCAACTACTGTTGCAGGCAAAACAGATATGACTTGAAGAAAGTTAATTTAGTTGATTGATAAGATTTGGATAGTGAGAAACAAAAATAAGTTAAAAAAACATTTTCCTTTTCTCCTTTTCCCAGGTTCAATCTCACTCTGTTAACAGAGGTAAAAAAACACAGGGTGCACAGCCACCTTCTCCAACCACTCTGGCTCAGGACTGCCCCTGCCCAGCTGCTGGGTTGCTACACAGTGCCCATGGTCTCTGCCCACGGGGGGCAGCAGCTGCTGCTTTCCCTCTGCGGGTTCAGCTGGTATCAAATTTGAGCAGGTATCCCAGAGACACATGGGCAGAGACAGGACACTGACACGAGGAGTGACACAGGCTGTCCTAGCCAGGGACTGCCTTCAACAGCACTTAAACACAGGACTCACATAAACATAAACACCGACAACTGAGACCTCTTCCTCCTCTCTCTCTAGCAGAGACAGAAGTTCACTGGTGAAGGCAGACACACAGCACTCTCCAGGTTCACAAACACTCACACGTTCATGGATCCTTTGAGTACCAGCACAACTCCTTTGTCTGTCCAGCACCCCTGCCCAGATCCCAGGCCTGCCTTGAAGCATGCACACACATGGGAAAGAGTGCAAATATGCAGACAGAGAGCTGAGAAAATATTTAATAAGAGATATAAGTGGATAGGACAGACTGCAGTGGTCGAGCACAAGGTTCAGACAGACACAGATATTGACTTGTCCTGTTTTACACACAACCAGACCTTTCCCTTTTCTACTTAACTCCTTTATTCCTCCTGCTTCCCCTGCATACCCTTCATGGTTTTGCAGAGCTCTGCAATTTCTTCATCCTCCTAAGGCCCCTTGGTTCACAATCTTATCTGCTGCAAGATTCATCCTTCCTGGAAGTGGCACCTGCAGCTTGCTAGCCCACCAGTTAGTATGACAGAAAGTTTTGTTTCTTGTGGTTGTCACCCGCATGAGAAGTCCTCCATCAGATAACCCTGCTGGAATAAACAATCTCATATGCTCTCGTAAGTTAATGTGACTGACCAGATCTGTTTTCCATCACTACCACCCTTTGTCATTATTCCTTCTTGCATTGGAAAATGTCCTTGACAAGGTACCATTAGAGCAGATGCTCTCCTTCTACATACCCTTAAACTCTCCATTCCCAGCTCGTCTGCCATAAGAAGGGCAGGAGCACAGAGAATGGGGGCTGTGGTCAGCCCATAACAGCTCCTTTCTTTCACACCTTCCTCTTAACACTTTTCCCCTGCTCCACTGTGGGTCTTGCCCATGGTTCCAGTCCTTCAGGGCTTATCCTGCTCCAGCATGAGACCCTCCTTGGGCTGTAGGGGGTCAACCTGCTTCACTATGGTTCTATTCTATAGGATGCAGGAAAATCTCTGTTCTGGTGCTTGGAGCACATCCTTCCCCTCCTTGAAGCTGCAGAGCTGTTTCTCTCTCTCTCTTTCTCAATCTCTCTCTCTTTTTTTTTTAAAAAAAAAAAAAAATTATTTTATTTTTTTATTATTATTATTATTATTTTTTTTCCCTCACTCTTTAATGATATTCATTGTTTTTCCCCCTTTTTAAATGTATTTTCCCAAAGTCTTCAGTGTCTTCATTGATGGCCTTAGCTGTGCTTACAGTGAGGCCATTGCAGAGCTGACTGGAACCTGCTGTGTCCAGGCCCCCATATCTTTTTCAGAGGTTCCCCTCTAACCCCTCCATTGCTAAAATTTTCCCAAGAACATACAATACATAGATACAAATGAGTAATTTCACAACAGCCACAGTTATATACCAATAAGTAAATTTAGAAATTGCTCTATTAACATAAGCATGGGAAAGAATCCCTAACACAAGCCTATAGGCAATTACCTGACACTTGTAGAAGTGATGTTCATCCTCTATTAAAATACAACATAGCCTTCAGGGAAGCATCGATTCCCTGGCCCTATGCATTTCAAATAAGACCTACTTGATTTTTATATCACAAAAGAATAAAAAGGGAGTACTAACAACAAAAAACAAATAAGTAAATTTCATATTTCAGAGGACAGCAGCCAATAGTACTTTGAAATGCATTCCACTGCATTTCAGGAAGAGGAAAAAAAGTAGAAATTAAATTGGTAAACACATGTCCAGAATAAGAAAGTAGTATTTTATTATTATTTTTTGTAAACAGTCACAAGACCTTCTGTTTTTGCTCCTTACATTTCTATTAAATTTGTCTTTTTAAAATAACAATATTATTGCCCTAAAATATTGGGGGGGCTCCCCCCCCCCCCCCCCCGCCCGGGCGACGATGGGGGGATGGGCAGGGGAGAATTAAAACAACACACTCTACACCTCCCTTTATTTCTTCTCACTGAAAGAATCTTGGATTCTTTCTCCAATGGTAAAAGCTGATCTACCTTTTCTTCTTCTCTATTATTTATTCTAAATATATTTCAACAATTTATTCTATATTATCCAAATCAAACCACAGTTTCTAAGAAGAGATGTTTGCGCTAGAAAATAAATATTCACAAGTATTTATGGTAGGTTGCTATAGTACATACATGTTAATAATTATTTTCTAGGTAGCTAATGAAAAAAATATTTCTTGTAAATAAATGTGTACAATTAAACTTTTATTTTTTTTCCTAAGGATCTGAAATTAAAATGATCATTTAAGTACCTATTGCATGCATTGCAGTTTATTGCCTTGGACAGAGATTATTTTAAGAGATGTGGCAAAATCTGTGTCATTTAAACGTACATTGTAGTAAAACCTGGGGAGTTTTTAATTTGCAGTGTAATTACAATTGTGATGTAGCAGAGTGTGAGGGTTGTAGTTAAATGCACACCCAACACACATAGTCCTTAATCCCTGGATTGGGCTAGGACAACAACCTAGTGAGTCTCAGATGACTCAGACAAAAATATCACCGCAAGGATGCTGGTGGTGGAGATTCCATCACCATCTTGAGAGCACCTGGCTATTCTGTTCAAGATTAGATTCCCTTTGTGAAAGTTAATCTTGTACAGAAGATGCTAATAAATTAATTGTGTGGGTTTTTCTAGTCAACACTCCATATGTATCTATCCAAGAAACACCATAACAGAAGCTGTACTCAGAGTAAAAAAAAAAAAAAAAAGTGACAGGAAACACAATCCTCAGCTTTGCACCGCAGTATTATACTTTCTAGGTTCTTATATATGTGAGTACATTATCATTTTACCCCATATATAAACCTGTTATGGTCAAGCACAAGTTTTTTCTTGCTCCCACAAAAATTTCCAGCTGGGGGGCATAATTTAAATAACTGAAAAATGAATATGCTTAAATCTTTGCAGATTGAGTGCCTGAAACAATCTTCCCATTACATAGTCATTTTTATAGAATTTCACCTTGTGCAAAGGGGACAAAGAAATCCAAAGGTTCTCTCAGGTACATTTGAAGAGAATTCTATATATTGTTTCAATGTTGAAATTAATAGGCTGGAGTCTCACACCAAATTTGCAAGATTATTATTATTTTTTAATTAAACTTAATATTTATATGCTCTGAAAATTAAAATGACTGCAGTATAGACTATTTTAATGACCACTCAATCATGAGAGGTCACCGACTTTAACTCAGACTTGGGAATGAAGAACAGAATATCAGTTCTTGTTTTACATCTGCCTAGAAAATTAATGATGTATTACAATTTAATGGCAGTGGAGTCCATCACCCCTCATAAATGGTCTATCTCAATGTGTCAGTGTATACATTAAAACAGTGTGTCCTAGAGTAAATGAGAGACCGATCGAAAATTAACCCAATTCTCAATGTAATTACTATGAAGTAGTGATTGGACTAACCACTCGTAACTTCTGACAGTGATTGAAATGCTATTACTCCTCCCCACTGCAGACCTCTACAGTGGAATCTGTTCCATTGAAAGTACAAAATTTATCCCAAATTTACCCTAGTATCAACAAGGCATGCATCAAATTCCATTTGGATTTTATAAAACCTCATCAATTAAAACTGTAAGGTCAATTAAAAGAGTAAGTGTCAAGAGTGGTAAAAAGATTTTATCTTTGATATTATATATTTCATACATGAAAATTATTTATAATACTTGTACTCTTAGAATTAAGCAGCTGCTTACTCATAGAAGTAAATCATAGAATCATAGAATCATAAAATGGTTTGGGTTGAAAGGGACCATAAAGATCATTTAATTCCACCTCCCCTGCCATGGGGTGGGATGCTTTCCATTACAACAAGATGCCCAAAGCCTCATCAAATCTGTCCTTGAACAATTCCAAGGAGGGAACATACATAAATTCGCTGGGCAGCTTGTTCCAGTGCCTCACCACATTCTGAGTGAAGAATTTCTTCCTTATATATATAATCTAAATCTACCCTTTTTCAGTTTTAAATCATTACCCCTTGTCCTGTCACTGTACTCTCTGGTAAATAGTTTCTCTTCATCTTTCCTGTATTCATGTTTGAGATTACCCCATCCCAGATTCAGGACCTTGCACTTGGCCTTGTTGAACTGTATGCTGTTTACATGGACCCACCTATCAAGCCTGTCCAGGTCCTTCTGGATGTCATCCCTTACCTCCAAGGTGTCAATTGCACCATGCAGCTTCTCATCAGAAAACTTGCCAAGGGTACACTCAATCCCCCTGTCCATGTTGCCAGTAAAGATGATAAATATTGCCAGTTCCAACATAGACCCACAGGAACACCATTTGTCACCAATTTCCACTTAGACATTTAGACATTGTGTTGGAGTAGACCTTTTCTAGAACTCAGCTGTGGTTCGCGATTAACTAATGTTGAATCATTATTTTATTGTCACAGAACAACAGGCATAATAGGTGAGTATGAATAGACACTTCTTGATCATGTCTTGGTCTCTGTGGCCTGGATCATGGCCCAGTCTGGGATTTGCCAGAACTGTACATTCTGGAAGGCACCAGAATGGCACCATTGGACAACATCAACTTTGGAGGAGGAAAATATTCTAGAGGCCTGCTCTTCAGGCTAAATATAACTAAATATGCTGAAAGCTGGTGAAAAGTCTGTCATGAACATCATCAAGTTCAACAAAAGTAAATGCAAGATGGGGCTATCTTGGAAGCAGCTATATAGAAAAGTATCTGATGATCTTGACAACAGAATAAACCTGAGATAGCCAGGTGCTCATGTAGAAAAGAAGCCCAACCATACCCAGGGCTGTGGTAGTAAACGTGTAGTCAGAATGTCAAATAAAATGATCTGGCCTTTGTGAAACCACATCTGGAATACCATGTCCAGTCTGGGGCTTGCCATTGAAAGAGAGATTTTGACATACTAGAGTGAGTCCAGAGTAGGCCTTGGAGTGCTGGCCTTGCATAGATAGGCTGAAAGAGATAGTTCAGTTCACTCAGTAGAAGAGAAGATTTAGGGGAGACTTCTTGTCTACAACTGCCCCACCAAAGGATACAGAGAAATGGAGTAAGAATTTTCCCCGAGATGTACAGCAATAGGATGAGAAGCAATGGACTTAAACTGGAAGGGTGACAAAGATGGTGAAGGGCCTGGAGGGGAAGACATATGAGGAGCGGCTGAGGTCACTGGGCCTGTTCAGTCTGGAGAAGAGGAAGCTGAGGATGAGACCTCATCTCTGTCTATAACTTCCTTGCAAGGGGGAGTGGAGAGGTGAGTGACCTATTCTCCATAAACACAAGTGACAGGACCCGTGGGAATGGGGTGAAGCTGAGGCAGAGGAAGTTTAGACTAGATATCAGGAGGAGATTCTTCACTGAGAGGGTGATGGCGCACTGAAACAGGCTTCCCAGTGAAGTAGTCACTGCACCAAGCCTGTCTGAATTTAAGAACTGATTGGACTGTGCACTTAGTCACATGGTCTAAACTTTTGGGTAGACCTGTGCGGTGCAAGGAGCTGGACTTGATGATCCTTATGGGTCCCTTCCAACTCGGGATATTCTATGATTCTATGATTCTTTAGAACATAGGAAAGTCTGTTCATATATATGGAAAAAAAAATTACCAGTGAGAGTGGTCAAATGCTGAGAGATTCCCAGAGTGGAGTCTTCATCCTTGGAAGTATTCAAGATTCAGCATGAGTAACCTGGTCTAATACGATTTTCTTTTGAGCAGTATGTATGAGGAGGTGTGTATGAGCAGTATGTATGAGAATGTATGGCCCCAGAAAGCCCTTGCAACCTGAGTGCTTTCTATGATTATTTCTATGATTTCATTAGATGAATATGGAACAGAGAATGTGATCTGTTTTAGCAGACTTTGGAAAAGTGAGGTTGTTTGACATACACACCCGAAGACATTCTTGTTCTGTTGGATTAATTTCACCAGGAATGACCTATGTTGTTCACTGTACCTCAGGTAAGTGCTGGGGTAAGTATTAGTATAGTGCATGGGAAGGCAAAAGTTAAAGTCAAGTGTAAGGGATGAGTCCCAAGTGATTGCACTGTGCTCCTAGGTGGCCTTGAATTCCCCAGTCCTTGAAACTATATGCAGTACAACTACAGGACCATTGGCAGCATGTATTGGACCCACGAGGGTGGTGACAAGCCCGAAGAGGAGGATCCATGACTTGGGGAGAGATAGCCCAAGAGTTAGTTATGGTAGAACGATGGAAATTATGGGGGGGGGACTACAAAATAGAAAAACGCTGTGCAAAGGGTAGAAGAGTGGGAAAATTGTTCCCACCCCCCCCCATGAGCTTCAGGGGCAAAAAGAAATATACTGTGAGCTATGGGAATTGAAAGGGAGATCTGGGATTTAATGGATGGAATTCTACACTGGGCTGAAGGAACTGAAAGGGGCGTTCTCTGGTATTTAATGGGTGGAATGCCTACTCTGGCCTTAGAAAAGCTCATTCAAACATGGAAAAACAAAGGGAAGGTGGGTATCTCTGTGCTGGGTCTGTCTGGGATGGAGTTAACTTTCCCTGAAGCAGCCCATACAGTGCTGTGCTCTGCACTCATAGCTAGAGCAGCACTATTATCACTTCAGTGTTTTGTCTATTGCTGCACAATACTGGCACTGCATCAGGACTCCCTCCAAGCCCCCAAGAGCCAGAAGGCTGGGGGTGGGCAAGTGATGGGGAGGGGACATCACCAGGGCAGCTGACTTAAAGCGGCCAAAGGGATATTCCATACCACATGATGTCACACTCAGCAATAAAAAGTGGAAAAGGGGAAGGAGTGTGGGGGGGCTCTCGTGGCAGAAGCATCCATCCTCTGAAACAACCATTATGCTTATTGAGGTCCTGATTCCCAGGACATGGCTGAACATCGCTCATTGATGGAAAGTAGAGAGTAACTTTTTTCTCTCTCTGTGCTTCCACACCGTCTTTTTTTTTTTTTTTTTTTTTTTTTTTTTTTTTTTCTCCCTTTTCCCTTTAATTAAATCATCCTTATCTCAGACCTTGAGCTAAAGTGTTGTATTTTCTCCCCCTTCGTCTCTGAGGAGGGGAAGTGAGAGACTGGCCATGGTGGAACTTGGCTGCTCACCTGATTTAAACCACCACACCCTCCAAACTGAACAGCTCATTTGCGCAAATATGAGGGCAGAACCCCCATATCTGATAACATGGTGCTAGCTGCCTCAAGGGAACCTTCTGCCCTGGAAAAGGACTTGATTGAACTTAGGAAACTTGATGTGCCATCCCCACTAAGTGGGCTGGGGGACAACCAGTGGGTACATTTAAGTTTCATGGAAAATAATAAAAGGGACTTTTAAATTACTTTCCCCCTTTGTCCTTTTAAAACTCCAGTTACATTTTAGTACACACAGGCACTCAAATATCAGCACTTCAGGTGGATGAAGATAATTGCAATGGCATATCAGATGGTGGTTGCCAAAAGACACATATCCTGTTGAGGTCATGATGATATTGGGTATTTTGCCTACAAATATTTTAGGATTTTATTTATTGGAGAGGAGAGCATGGGTAGACTCAAAAGGAAAGAAATGGAAATTCAGACTCCCCATGGCTTCTACAAAGCTTTTGCTGCACCTGCACTTAAAATCATTAAGGTGAAACCCCATGCTCTACCATTAGGGGCAGAGGGAGGGAACTGCTCCAGTGAAAATTGAACTGTGAGAACAAGGAATAATTCCCCCTTCTCAATCACTTTATAACTCCCTTGTGTGGCCAGTTCATAAAACCAATGGAAAATTGCAACTGACAATGCCAACACAGGCCCTTTGACAAATGAAATAACTAACGTAGCTGAACTGATTACAACCATACAGGAACAAGCTGATCAACTTTTAGTAACCATTGACATGAAAGATACTTTTTATGGTTCCCTTACAGGAAACAGGCACAGATCTTACAAGTCTTACAAGGAGCGGCTAAGGGAGCTGGGACTATTTAGCCTGGAGAAGAGGCTCAGGGGCGACCTTATTGCACTCTGCAGGTACCTGAAAGGAGGCTGTAGCGAGGTGGGCATTGGTCTATTCTCCCACGTGCCTGGTGACAGGACGAGGGGGAATGGGCTAAAGTTGCACCAGGGGAGGTTTAGGTTGGATATTAGGAAAAACTTCTTTACTGAACAAGTTGTTAGTTACTGGAATAGGCTGCCCAGGGAAGTGGTTGAGTTACCATCCCTAGAGGTCTTTAAAAGACGTTTAGATGTAGAGCTTAGGGATATGGTTTAGTAGAAGACTTGTTAGCGTTAGGTCAGAGGTTGGACTCGGTGATCTTACAGGTCTCTTCCAACCTAGACTATTCTGTGATTCTGTGATTCTGTGATCTCTGCATTTGCATGGGACTTTGTGAAATTCTCTTTTGTGCATTTTCACTAGGGATATTGCTGCTCGCTGACCATTCCTCAATACAGTCTAGCAGAAGAGTTTGCCCAAGTTATTCCCAGGGAGGGGGTCAAAGTGCCAGTATATTGATGTATATTGGTTGGTGGCCCTGATGCCACTACGACGGGAAAAACCCAAACACATCTAGAAAATTTAACGCTTCAAATTTTATCAGAAAAGGTACAACTTCCTGTCCTCATAGGTAAAGATCCTGGGTATCTGGCAGAGGGGAGGAGAATTACATATTCCTCCCAAACCTTAACTACTCTTGAACAACTAAGAACGCCTGAAAATAACAAGGAGCTACAGCATGCCCTAAGCCTGCTGACATTTTGGAGAAAACACATCGCAGATTTCTCCATCATAGCTTGCCCCTTATATGATTTGACACACAAAAGAACCATCTGGGACCAGATCCCCATTCATGAGAAAGTCTTAAAGTTGTTAAATTTTGAGGCTGGGTATATCAGGCCTTAGAATAACCCCAACAGATCCACTTGACATCAAAGGTGGTTTTGCAATTCATGGACTATTACATATATGGTAATGTGGACCTGAGGGTCCAGCTCGCCTTGCTGGGTTTTACTTGTGCAGTTTCAAAGATGCAGAAAAACAATGCTCAGTTTAGGATAAGGGCCTTTTTGTTGTCAGCCTAGCTTTACAAGAGGATGAAAAAAAAAATCATATGGCAATCATTTTACAAGGACTTTTCAAGGTCTTGAAACCAGCATTGTCAGGAAACCCAGCCTCTGTGGGGATTGCACAAAGACAGATATTAAGAAAGTGTTATGTGCAATTAGATCATTACTGCTATATGCACCAGAGAGAGGAGAAACCACCCAAAATACTCCAAGTGTCCAAGAATCACCCAGCAAACACCTGAACCAGGGTCCTCCCCCTTCTTACATAAAACCTGCCCCTCCTGTTCAACCCCACTTAAAGAACATATGGTTCACTGATATGTGTTCCAGAAGGGAGGGAAAGGTATGGAAATACTAAGCAGTAGTCCTGCATATTAATTCATATGCATATAATTCATGATTCAGGGGACAGAATCATGACAGAAGGAGAAGGAAGTGCTCAGGTGGGAGAACTGATAACTGTGTGGAGTGGTAATTAGAGAAGCTGAGACTAAAGAACCAGTGTTTATTTATACAGATTCATATGCCTTGTTCAAAAGATGTACTGAATGGCTCCCATTTTGGGAACAAAACCAATGGGAGGTCAATTGAGTATTGGTGTAGCAATAAGAAAAGTGGTAGGAAATCCTAAATGTCATTAAACAGAAGTTCTTTCTAGTAGGATGGGCTGCTGCACACCAGACAAGAAATCATCCAGCTCACTTTTTCATTAAGCAGGTGTAACCAAGTGGATTTATTGACCTGCTTGACGGGGGTGGCAGTAGAGAGTGAGGGTAAAAAAATAAAAATAATAAAAAAATGGAGGATTTATTGGAATGGTTGCAAAGATCTGTTCAAAGATCTGTTCTCTAACCAAGGAATTATGCAATACATTATTTTCACGTGCAGCCTATGCCATGCTCTCTTAGGAGAATACAACCCTCTTAAGGACTGACATTTACACCCAAGAGTTAATAAAGGGTTGTGGGACATGTTTTGAATAATTTGACTTCATGTGCTTTTGGAGAACTGAATTTGCAAGTTCAACAGCTGTCAAAGAGGGCCTTATGGAATCACTTGGCTCTGGACATTCTGTAAGTAAAAGAACAACGTGTATGTGGAGTGCTGAACCATACAGCTACAGAATGCCGCATTACCATACAAGATGCTATGGCCACACCGAGGGGATCTGAGAATCTGAGTTACTCCCCTCAGCTTCCTGCAGGTGAGACATGACACTAAGTCCTCTTTCCTCTGGTCCAGGCTTCAATTTCTGTTCACCAACTGCATCCAAAAGACAATTACATTGAGTAAGGGGGAACCAAAGCTCTCTGTTTTGGTTGCCTAAGTACCTAACAATTCAGGCTGTAAGGCTAACTAGAAACATCGACCAGCCTTAGATACAAATCACTATTCCATAGGAGAAAATCTAAGAGTAAAAGGAAATCACGGTCAGATTTTCCTGTTCAAAGTCACATTGTTTCACAAAGAACATGGGCATTTGAAACTTTCCCCCCAACTCTTTCTTGAAGGTCCACCCAACAGTGTGTGGTAGCCAAGAGAAGAATTGGCAACCTTCCCTTCATTCCCTCTTACAACACCTTTCAAAATAAAATACATTATACGGTACAAATAAATAACTGGTAATCAGAAACAACTGTACTTTCCATCATGTTCATTTTTCTCTTTTGCTTTAATATAATGAAACTAATGGGAACACTCATGCAAGAACTTTTAAAAATGAGAACTAAGTCAAAATCTCACACATAAATGTCATCAAAGCAATAGATTGTTGATACAAAAGAGCACTGGGGATTCTATAAAAGTATATTATAACCCTGACAATGGGAAAATCCAACATATTCCTCAGAAATAATTTGGATAAAATTTAAAAGCTATGGACACAGAAAAGCAAGTAGTTAAGGATTATTGATACAAAACAAACTATAATTTTGTAGAAAGTCCCAGAAAAATAAGATTACATAAAATCATATATTCTTAAGCAGATCTTTGGGCACCAGCGTTTTGAGTTTCAGTGATTCTGAGCAGTCAACTCCAACAAAATTTAAGGTAAGTTATGCATTTTTAACAATTTCAGAATGGAGAGAAGAACTAAGCTTCAACTGTGTTTTGTACTCAGAGGTAGTGTACAAAGAGGCAGAGGTAAAGGTAGAGGGTTATTTGGGGAAAAAAAAAAAAAAAGTAAACGACAATTGAGAATCAAGCTTCCTTTATTATATGCTGGAGAAGATTTCTAATTTTTTACCAGTGTTCCTACACAAATCCAACTGCATGAAACAAATCTTTAATAATAGGAGAAAAAGAAAGAAGGAAAGAAGGAAAGAAGGAAAGAAGGAAAGAAGGAAAAGAAAGAAAGAAAGAAAGAAAGAAAGAAAGAAAGAAAGAAAGAAAGAAAAAGTTCTCCGTGTCTTTAACTTTATTAATTTAAGCATACAGAATATTTTTTTAAAATATTTTTTAATAAAAAATCCTAAGTATTCTGATATTTTTTTTAATAGCATAAAATCCCTAATAATTGCAAAGTGTGTTGATCTCAAACAGAATATCATTATGATTTCCATTGAAGGCATATATATGTCTTCTAGAAGACCCTTACTTGCATGAAACAGGTATGTAGCTTGGAGGCGCTGTCATTATCTAGTGTGACAGACCTATAAACAATGGTTATATTTCCTATGGAAATGTGAAACTTGTGGAAAATTAAAATGTTTGTATGTCCATTTATCCAGGTATCTGAGAAATTCCAGTTTGTAAAAAAAATTCTTACCTCATGCAGCTGTATAGTTTTTTGTTTATTTGTTTGTTTATTTGTTTTTAATGTATAAAATTTAAGACTCATGTCTATGGACAGATAATTTTCATGAACATGGAGATGAAAAATTATAAAAATGACTGATTCATTAATGAAATGAAAGGTAACTGAAACTGCATTGGCACTGATTGAAAATTAAAAGCAAAACATCTACAGAAATAAATAAATAAAACACCACCACCACCAAAAAAAAAAAAAAAAAAAAAAAAGAGTGGCTTGAAAGCTGTGCAGAGAAAAAGGATGTAAGGGTACTGATCGATGTTTGCCTGAACATGAGCCAGCAGTGTGCCCAGGTGGCCAAAAAGGCCAACAGCATCCTGACTCACATCAGTAATAGTGTAGCCAGCAGGGCCATGGAGGTATCATCCCCCTGTACTCTGCTCTGGTGAGGCTGCACCTCGAGTACCGTGTTCAGTTTGGAGCCCCTCACTACAAGGACACCGAGGCCCTGGAGCATGTCCAGAGAAGGGCTACAAAGCTGGTGATGGGCCTGGAACACAAGTCATATGAGGAGCGGCTGAGGGAACTGGGATTGTTTAGTCTGGAGAAGGTTCAGGGGAGACCTTATTGCTATCTACAGCTACCTGAAAGGAAAGTGTGGGGAGATTGGGGTCAGCCTCTTCTCACAGGTAACTAGTGATGGGACTAGAGGGGATGGCCTCAAGTTTATCCAGAGAAGGTTTAGGAAGCTTTGGAAATTAGGAGGCATTTACTGTCAGAAAGAGCACTCATACATTGGAATGGGTTGCCCAGGGAGGTGGTCATGTCACCAGCCCTGTGGATATATAAGGAAAGTTTGGATGTGGTACTTAGGGACATTGTTTAGTGGGTGACATTGGTAGTAGGGTGTTAATTGGACCAGATGATCTTGAAGATCTTTTACAACCTTAATGATTCTATGATTCTATGGAAAATGCATATCACTAGGGTAAAACCTTCCGTACTGTTAGTCTGTAAATTGAAAAAATGGGGGTTGGTGTGGGTGAGAAAAAGAACATAAAGTAATATTACTATACAGTTGCCTGTATCCAAGGTGGACCTACAATAATGATGTAAAGTAAGGATTCTACTCAGTAATTTCAAACTACTTCTAGATGGAGTATTGAAATATTAAACTCAATAGATTAATACTTTAAACTCAATAGATTAAACAAAAATGGCAAACAAATCAGTTAACATAATTCAAAGCTTAGATCCACATCATATGCAAAGTGCAGGTTGTATGCAAATAAAACCCAACAACAAAAACTGACAGTAACATGACAGAAATTGCTCACATTTTCTTTCAGGCCTTTTTAAAACTTTTTTTTTTTTTTTTTTTTGAATGAGCAAAGAAGGAAACGCACTAAAATAAAGCAATGTTTTATATGTCTTGTCTTTGATAGGAGAAGAAAATCTTTCCCAGATGACTTCCAATAACAGCTCTTGACCTCTTAAAATGGATTTGAGACTAGTCCCAATCTGTGTCTCTCAAATCCTTTGAGGTTGTGGGAAATAGGAAAGCAATAACTGAGTTCAACTGAGATCATGACAGTTGCTCAGTATTATTGCCCATGGGCTAGTGAATATCAGTCACTACTGTCTGGAACAATAACAAAGTATCACTAGTGTAGATTAATTAGAAGAGCTCTGTGGTTGATCATCTACACTTCACTTCTGCTTAAAAAGCATGCCTTACTCACTTTGCTAAACAATACTTGCAGTAAACTGACTGAAGGTAAATACGGGAGTTTTATTTCCAAGGGGTTAGCATCCCTCCATGTGTCATACAAGATGGAGTGAGTACCAGAATTGTGATTCAGTACTCTTCACATTGTTCACCCCATTCAATACAATGTATATATAAATTCCATTACAGCTAAAGGGAAATCAATTACATTTTTCATATGGTAACTGCAACTCAGTGGTTTTAAAGAATGGAAATCCATTGAATACTAGTTTCTTATTACCAAAGATATCATTCAAAACCATGAATTACATGTTTAAAAATAGTTTAAAACAACAATAATATTAAAGACCACCACCACAACCAAAATTCAATACAGTCTGCTAACAATTGTAGGTAGAGAAGCCTTAATTTTTATTTAAGCCAGAAGTTTTAGAGATTGAATTCTAGAAATGGACTTTAAGTTATAATCACTTTTTTAAAAAATATATATATATATTTTTTTTTCCCCATACATATGTTTCACTGTAAATTATGTAGAAGTCTTGCTGCCTAACTGGAAAGGAGTCATTCCTTAGTCTGAATACAACCTATAAAGAAATTTATACTGATAGGAGTTTGACATCTGAAGTCATAGGATGGGGGTCATTGACAGGCTATTTGTCAATGCAATGCACAGCTATATCTGTCCGTTCATATAGCAGTGCTCTGTATGTCTCAGAGAATCATCTTCCTTAGCCTCCCTATGTCATTCCAGATTCAGTAACTGATCACGCTCAGCTGTAATTTTTATTTCATTTGGTTAGCTTTTGATAACAGTGTGGTATTGCCTGCTAAATGGTATTTGTTTTATTTATTTATTTATTTATTTATTTCTTAACTTTTCCAATTAAATATATTTGTGACCACTAAATGAATTTGCTAAAAGTAAAAACTAATCAGAAATTACTGCATTCTTTGCAAAAGTGTATTTCTAACATAAAGGAATGTCTGGTAACTAAAAAGTCTCTAGAGCTTAATTGTAGAATATCTGCCTCAGTTAATATTGAATTATTGAGCTTCTCATAAAAGTACTGCTAGTTCAAGCAATTTCTTTACCAGCTAGAAAGTTTAGCATTCTGGAAAAAAACAAACAAACAAACAAACAAAAAAAAAAAACACTGAAATTACATTGCAGAATTTTTGACATTTTTGATTTCCAGGTATAAGCGTATTCTTTATGTGTACACAAAAGCGCCTAGACAATTACATAAATCATTGCCTAGCAACAATTGCAGATGGGGGTGCAATGTACCAGTAACTAAATATTGATGTAAACGTGGACATCTGCCTGAGACTTATACTTTAACTCATTAGCTATCAGATAGACCTGTTTTCTCAGACAGCTTCCTGCATGTGTGACACTGGTGGCACAATAGATGGCGACAATTCATGTGATCAATGAAGAGAACTACCTTTCCCCCTGAGAATAACCAGCATATGGTTCACTTTAAATAAATCATGAAATCAAAGCATGAATCACGTGTTAATATTATATATTTAAATGTATATAATGAGTAATTTTCTGATATTAGCTAAATTCTTCTATAGTTGCATGAGCACATTTTTCTTTCAGAAAAGTTACTTCCACTGAGAAAACAGTTTGCCAGTCTCTGTATTAAGTTGTCTATGATTTTTAAATGTCATCAAAAAAAGGACAGGTCTCCTTGCTCTTTGTCAGAGACTTTAAATATCAAATCAGGTTCTTTGGAAAACAGATTGTTCTAATCAGTATTTTCTTTCCTGCAAGTATATGCTATATTTTCTAGTAACTCTCCCTCTCCTTTTTTTTTTTTTTTTTTTTTTTGCCTTACAATGCTGCTTTACATCATTGACCAATTCCAATAGAAATATTCAAATAATATGCTTGCTTGCAAAATCAATTATTAAAAGGATGTGCTATGTGTTTTTACTTGAAAATGTAGAGTGTATCTGGGTTATACACTGTTTTCTGTAAAACACTATTTCAAAATTCCAAAAGAAATTTTGGAGAATTTAAGTCTCAACCTACAAGACTCAATCAAGATTCAACTTTGAATGTTTGTACACCCTAACACTAAATCAATGTCAGAAGTTTTATGTGATTGTATATGAATGCCTACAAATGTGTCAATTTTAGTGCTATGTTTAACTGGTATATTTTGTTAACATATTTATTATTCAATTTTTTATAAAGTCACTCAGGGTTTAAAAATTATTTGTTGTATTCAATCATTAAACTCTTTGTTGTAAAAAAAAAATGTGGAAAACAAGAATTTTCAATGAATGACCATATACATTTTCTCAAACAGTGTAATGTGTAAGTAATGTCAGAAAACAGTTTATGAATAATTTTGGGGTATTTTTAACAAAAAGAAAATGTTGTGTTATACTTCTTTTTCATTACTTCTGTAACAGAAATAAGTAAAAAAGAAATCTCTACCACTTGAGAAGATAAATCCTTTGGCCCTTGCTAGTTATCCCAATTAATTTTTAATAGGAAAGAATATTCAAACTGAGACAGAAAGCAAAGAAAAAGAGTTATGATGAGAAATGAGAAGAACAAAATAGTGGAACTAACTGAACAAAGCTTATACCAGAAATTGAAAGTTTATAATTTCTAAAGCAGCAAAGTTTCAAAATGGTTTATAATTAGTTATCTTACTAAATAAGTTATTGTACTTACTCTTCATGGAACTGAATGAATTGATTATATGCATTGTAAGCAATTTTGATAATGTATAATTTATATTGTTGTAAGAAAATAGTAATAAGTACTAGTTAACAAATCACGATATTGATATACCTCATGATTAATATAAATATATATTCACACACTTATATATTCATGTATGAAGATGGGGTGTTGTCCTCTACATTAGGGAAGGAATTGATTGATGTCTCTGAGAAACAGCCACGGACAGGTTGAGAGCTTGTGGGTGAGAGTTAAAAAATGCACCAATAAAGGACAACTTGTTGGAGTCTACTACAGGCCACCTTATGAAGAGGAGCCTGTGGATAAGGCATTCTTGCTTCAAATACAAGAAGTGTCACACTCGCATGCTCTCATCCTGGTGGGGGACTTCAACCACCCAGATGTCTGCTGGGAAAAATACACAGCAGGCTGTGAGCAATCCAGGAAACTTCTGGAGTACGTCAAGAATGACTTCCTGTTCCAGGTATTAGACAAACTAAGCAGACAATCATTACTGGACCTGGTGCTCACCAATGCAGAGGTGACCTCATTAAAGAGGTTAAGGAGTGAACTAAGGAGGTTCAACAAGTCCAAGCACAAGGCACTGCACCTGGGTTGGGGCAATCCCAGACATGAGTACAGACTGGGTAAAGAACTCATGGAAAGCAGCTCTGTGGAGTAGGACTGGAGAGTTCTTATGGACAAGAAGTTTAACACGAGCCAGCACTGTGTGCTTGCAGCTCTGATGGCCAACTGCATCCTGGGCTGCATCAACAGAAGACTGGCCAGCAGGGGAAGGAGGTCATTGTCCCCCTCTGCCCTGCCTTTGTGAGGCCCAAATTGTAGTCCTGTGTCCAGGATGGGAGCCCCCAGCACAATAAGGATGTGGGTCTGTGAGAGCAGGTCCAGAAGAGGGCTGGAGCACCCCTCCTAGAAAGAAAGGCTGAGAGAGCCAAGGGTGTTCATTCTGAAGAAGAGAAGGCTCTGGGAAGACCTTGTTGTGGCTTTTCAGTACTTAAGGAAGGCGTATAAAAAAGATGTAGAACAAACTTTTCCCCAGGCAGACAATGATAGGACAAGGCATGGGAACAGGTTGCCCAAAGAAGCTGTGGATGGCCCCATTTCTGGAGCAGTTCAAGACCAGGTTGGACAAGGCCCTGAGCAACCTGATATAGCGGGTGCCATCTCTGCCCATGGCAGGGGGTTGGAACTAGATCTTTAAGATCCCTTCCAACCCTAACCGTTCTGTGATTCTATGAAGGAGCTATGAGACTACCATAACCTTATGACTTGTTCAAATGCCCTTAGAAGTTATTGCTGATTGATGAAAGCAGAAGCTTTCATCAAATTTCCTTAGTGAATTTGAGTAATATTTGTTTCTAGTCATTTGGTTTCAAGATGTTTTCTCATCAGAAATTCTTTCTCCAAAACACTTTTAACCAATATATAGTTCTTTAAAGTATCTTTAATAAATAATGTTTAAGTGTATATGGTTCTCTCTTCTCAAGAAGCCATTTATTCAGCTTTACTTTTTTTTTTTTTTTAATTATTTTTCTTATAAAAAGGAAAAAAAATAGTCTTTAAAATGGTATCCATGTAACAGAAATATTAATCCATTTATTAGATTGCATATTCATTAGCAGTTATCTGAATACTCCTTCACCAATTAAAGTTTCCCATAATGTAATAATATTAAGAATGATTAAGACTATTTCTGCAATATTATTTAAACAAGATAGATTAACATTATTTCTAAGATGATTGCTTTAATCATCCGTCACTAGGCATTTGAGTGCATATGTAAATATTATTAACATCAGGCTCTGTGATGACCTTTAAGTGAAATAATATGTCTTTCACACTCCTTACAGACTGTTTGGTGGGAAGGAGTTGTAAATTATCCTGTCTTCAGCTCATTTGTTCAAAACCCACATAATCTTACAACTAGGGAGAATACTGAACTTTTATTTCTTATAAGATTTAATTCATGTCCTGATACCAACAGAAATAAATTTTATTTAAATCCACACAGAACATAAACAGATTGTGTTCGTTGCAATAAAATACTCATTTGCATATATAAAAATAATTCTTATATCCTGGCTTATTATCCAGTGCTTTTGTTTTCATGCCATATTGGTCTAGAATGGATTTTTATGTAGCCTTGAAAGTTTCATGCAGACAGCTTTGAGTTATAATTGGATAATAGTTTGGAAATAAAGATTTTATATTAAATTGAGAGAAAAAAATGCTTTTTTCCATTATTATTAAAAAAAAAAAAAAAAAAAAAGATTAAAGTACATGCAAAACCTTTAGATAAATTTTTAGTGGTTGGTGACTGCTAGTTTACAGAAGAATTTCAACAAACTTTTAATGTAAACAGTACACATAATGCCAATGGCCAGTGACTACTGACAGTTCAGATTGTAAATACTGCACAGTCTCAAAATACCTCATTCAATTCTATCTCAATTTGATATTATTTACACCATATTAAAATTAAGATAATTTTATATAAAGAGACAAGGTGTATGTAACTTGACTTTATTATTATTATTATTATGTATTCTGTTTATAATGAAAAGATCTTCATTGCAATTACAACAACTGCTTCCATAAAAGTCTGTCTCTAAAGTACGCAAATCCTGAGGGTTGTGTTTTGCACTATTATTGTAAAAATACTTTTAAATGACTTCTCATTCTTTTAAATGCTAGATACTGTATTTCTAATCTGAAAATCAACACCGAATCCTAAAGCTGACATACTACGTTCATCATGATTTCTATATTGATTTCTATATTTAGCAGTGGGGATATTTTGTCACAGGTGCTTGAACCTACAACAGGATTTGGAGAAGAGAATGGAAATAACTTCATTTAGTAAGGTTTAATTCATTATCTAAATTCTACATATTTGGCCCAATAAAATAAAACCTTGTGAAATTGCCTTCTATTTTAAGTTTATGGATGCTTTTAGTTGTCTGGAGAATTTTGCTGTTTACCAAGTTCTGTGTTCACACAGAATTCTTCTCTCCAGATTTTAAGAGCAAACAAAACCAGAACACAGCATAAAAATTAGAACTCTACACCTTAGGGAAATCTTAATGAAGAAATTTTGAGTTATGCTGCTGGTTGGTTACTCTTTTGGTTTCTTAGCCTAAAGCATATCGAAACATATGCTAGGAACTAAAGAGAATTTAAGTAGTTCAGTTATTAGAGGAAATACTATTACTACTACTACTACTACTACAACCACTAATAATAGAAGTCCTCTTCTACTGTGAAGGTATGAAAGTCGCAGAAATAGTTGGTATGGATGTAGGGCCACTTAAAGATTTATGAGACATTTTCTTCCTGAGATAGAGATCTGGTTCTGATAGCAACCATGGTGCCAGTCGTGTGAAGATGAATTGCCGTAAAGCACACACAAAGAATGTACCTTGAACATACAGATGTGTAGATCTAACTGTGTTAAGTTATTTCTATTTCAATCTTATCCTCAAGGAGGGAAAAAAAAAAAAAAAAAAAAAAAAGACGAGGACTCAGAAGTGCCTCCCCAATATCTGTAAGATAAATGAAGTCCTTATGGTCTTTATGCCTCTTTGAAGAGGCCAAGTCCATACTACTTATTGCTCTTGAAGGGAGACATTTCACAGATCTGAGAGCACAGCCACTAAGATGTAAGCCAAACTGAAGCTTTCTTTCCACCCCTCTCAATGATTAACCTTTTCCCTCAGATCTCCAAAGGTGAGATGAAAGTTTCCTAAAGATCAGAATTCCTACAAGAGAGTGTGACCCACTCTATTAAGGGCTTTAAATGTTAAGACTTAAACCCTGAACTCCATCAAAACGCCAACAAGCAGTTAGTGCACAGTAAAGCAGTGAGAAGGATCAAAACATCTACCCAAACTTTATAGTAATTGCCCTACTGTATTCTACACAAGCTGGAGGTAATTGCTGAGCTTTTTTAACAGCATAGTTTATTGTATATTTGAAGTAGTTTGACCGTGATATAACAAAGACATGTAATAATGTTATGTCAAAGGAGAGTGCTGCAATCCAGTGACACTGTAAGCCTAGTATAGAAAGCAGCCAAAAAAAAA
Organism: Nettapus auritus; assembly: GCA_011076525.1. NCBI lineage: Eukaryota > Metazoa > Chordata > Aves > Anseriformes > Anatidae > Nettapus > Nettapus auritus. Next base: position 13,567,090 of record CM021772.1, read on the forward strand.
CCTGTCTCTTGCTTGTTCTGTGGTCCATCAGTGAACTACATACTTTCTGCAGGAAAATATAAGAGACCTGCAGAAAGGGCTCTCTACATTTCCACATTAATTTGCCTATGTTTAGTTTATACCATTGTGGTTTGGGTACTGCACAAGCTTAGTGGGATGAGAAGCACTGCTCAGAGTAATTTATAGCAGAAGAATATCATGACTATTCTGCATTATGATTTATGAGATGAATATTTTATTTGGCATTTAATTTGTAATATTGATAATATTTAAATGATTTTTTTTTTTTTTTCAAATTTTGCCGTGATTACTGATAAAACCATTGGAGACCTATGTTAACTGTGAGCTGAAAACACATATACTTTTGGCATGTTATGAGCAGATTCCTAGATACCTTATGATTAAAATGTCTTGGTTAGTATTGTGGAGAATAGGAAATACAATCAATATTTACAGTAAAAGTGTCTATATTAACTATCCATATTCAGACCTGTGGAGACTGTGGACCAAATTAATGTTTCAACATAAAATGTAAAACTGGTTTGATATCTCACTTATGCAGAAACAAAATTAAAGGTGAGTGTTACATATTCTTGAACCAGAAAATATATACCTTCTATTTGGAAATTCTAGTTGAAATTTATATAAATTCCTTTAATTTAGTCATGCAGTTAAATGTTCACATTAAAAAAAAAAAATCCTATTTAAAGATTCAACGGTTCAAAGCAAATAAGACATTTGGTACCTCAGTCATTCTTATGCCCTATGTATCCATTTGTCCCATCTTGATGTGGGTCCATGGTTTTCTGTATTTTTCCTTTTGTCACATGTACTTTTGTTCCTTTTGTACTTATAGAAGCTCTTCTGTTGTCTTCGACAGATTCAGTTCTATTTGGGCTTTAGCTTTCCTAACTTCATCCTGGGATCCTTGGACAGTGCCTCTGCATTCCTCCCAGGTTACCTGTCCTTGCTTCCACCTTCTGTATTATTCCTTTTTTTGTTTGAGTTTGGCCAGGAGCTCCTTGTCCATGTGGGCCTCCTAGTATTTTTTCCATGATTGTTGTAATGGACCTCTCCTGAGCTTGGAGGAGGTGATCCTTGAAAATTAACCAGCTTAATCTTTGATATTAAACCAGACCTTGTTACCAGTAGAAAGAAATTAAGAATAAAGTGAAAAGGTCCTTATGTGTTCCATCAAGCACAAAACTTGTCATGAGAAAAAACAAAATTTTTGCCTAATCTTTTAATTAAAAAGTTGAAGAGACACTGAGGTCTTAAGTTTCAGTTTACTTAACAGTAAATATTTGTAACGCTTTAGTGTAACTCATCTCAAAAACAGAAAACAGGATAGGCAAAACTAGCCTTCTACTGGGTAAAGTTTTCCAAAATGTTTTAAAAACTAATGTTTCAGTGCTGGCAAGGAAGAATCACTGAAAAAGTTCAGTGTCAAAAATTAAACTAAGGAGAAAAGCAAAAGCCAAAACAAAATCTAATGAACAGATTGGACAAATTACAAGGAAAATAATTTAGAGTACTATGCAAGTGTAATTTGGCTTGGCCAAATTGAGCTATGTCAATTAACTATTTAATGTTCTCAAATTCAAAAAAATGCAAAGTTCTTGATGGAAGATTTCAGAGACTGATATGAAGAAACTTTTTCATAGAATCAGCAGAAACTGTGTGTATAGAAAGCAATAAACATAAGGATAAAATATTACAAGTATATATTTTTTTTTTGTTTTAAGTAGGGAAATTCTATCTATTACTTCCAGAAATAGGAAATGCAGGCAGCAGTTCTTGAGATTAAAGGTCATTAGACACCTGCTTACAAATTCACATAATCATTTTTTTAAATTACTTTTTTTTAAGTCTGGCTTCCCACTGAAGTACAATTTGCCTACAAACTGTTACATAATTTTTTCATGTAATTTAATTATAAGAACATGCTTGTTTACGACATTCCTCCAGCTGTAAGATTTACACTGATATTTTACAGTTCTGAACACATTAAAAAAACTGTTAAACCTGCCAAACTGTTAGAACATAAAACTTCTATTCTCCCATTGAACAGATGGAAGAGGATGAGACTAGACCAGACTGCTCAAAACAGTGTTCTAGAAAGAGATACAGACAGCCAGGTAAATAATCAAATTTTAATTGCAACATTATAGTTTCTATACATTCTTCTTTGCTGAAATGGGACACCAGAAAGGTGAATTTACTCTCTTTATCATAATATCACATAAATTTATATCTCAGCCCAACATTAGTAAGCTAAGGGAGATCAACAGTTTCTTGAACACTTTACCCCATCAACTACATACTCTGTTGTGACTAAGATTAACACTGATGAATTTTAAAAAAAGTCACAGAATTATAGGATATCCTGAGTACCCATGAGGATCATTGAGTCCAACTTAAAAAAAAAAAAAAAAAAAAAAAAAAGCAACATCCATCTAGTCTTCTGTTTGGATACTTGGAGACAGAGCAATAAATTTGAGCTAACATTCTTTGAAAATGTGTCTTCCAACTCACTTCATAAATATATCTGGATTTTATAAATGTGAAAGCTCACACCCTGTATTCTAGAAATATATATATATATATATGAGGGATTCCAGGTGCTTATTCATGTTGAATAACACAATATATTTTTTATTTTAATTGAGCTATTCATGGACATATATTTTATAAAAAGAAGTATTGGAAAGTTCCTGATAAGAATAGAATGTATGCAAAAGTGAGGTGGAAAGCTAAGAAGAAACTTAGCAGTGGAAGTTAAATTCATCTTCCTGTAGTACTTCCTCTCTCACATTCTCTGCAAATATATTTTTCACAAGTCTACTTTGAAAATTATAGGTAACTCAAAGGCAAAAACAGTTCTGAATCATATTTCAGCTGGTGTTACTCACATTTGGAACCTGTGGACATATTTGCACTGAAGTGCAAATATGTCCACACCACAAAGTATAATTCTCTATGAAATGCAATTCTGTTCCTCCAAAGCAAAAGGGGTGCATAAAAGTGGGCATTGCTAAGAATAGAAAAATTCCAGTGAAATAAGATGGCTTTATGAAATCAGAATTCATTTTAAAAAAAAAGAAAGAAAGAAAGAGAGAGAGAGAAAAAAGAAAGAGAAGGAAGAAAGAAAAGGAAGAAGGAAAGAAAGGAAGGAAGGAAGGAAGGAAGGAAGGAAGGAAGGAAGGAAGGAAG
>CM021772.1:13570837-13592232 GCA_011076525.1 Nettapus auritus
TCCTTTCCTTTCCTTTCCTTTCCTTTCCTTTCCTTTCCTTTCCTTTCTCTTTTCTTTTTTCCTGATATATCTTGTATAAGGATGCTTCTACCCTCCAGTTGCTAGTCAAGAGTCACCCCATACAAGTAACACATCAATAACTTGAACTAGTTACTTAGATCTTGAACAATAATAGAACTTGAACTTTTTTTTATTCTTGAATAATATTAAAACTTTAAACATATTTAATTACTTTTCTTTTAGACTACTGGTGCAAGTTTTTTCTTTGCTTGATGATATTTGCACTTCAACCAGGAGAGATTTAGAAAACAAAATATCAAAATATCACATCAGTGTAATTCATACCTGAGATACATGATACTACCTTATTTCCAACTCAACAGAAGCTACACTGTTCTATAGACAGTTACTTTTTTTTTTTTTTTTTGGTCTCATTTCTATTTTTTCAAAAGTACCAAATTTTCAAAAAATCTCCTCAATTCAGGAGAAAAAAAAATGTGGCAAAAGAATTTTCTGGAGCTACATCTTTGATGCAGTGATCAGAAATCAATATTTTGAATCAAACACTCGCTTTTCCTGAAGGTAATATGGTTCAATTAAAATGTCAGAGGCTGTATTCTGGAGGCACGTCTGAATGCTGACAAAGTCTTTTTCCAATTTCCTTTAAAAATGGATTTGGGAAACATTTATTAGTTCTTTGAGAAGTGTTTGTAATTACTTTTTATTTGCTCTTCAGTATATGCCTGTAGGCTATTTTGCATACACTATCTGCTGTCATTCTGTGCAATGTGCTTAGACAGTAAATATTAAGTCTCCAAAATAATAAAAAGTGTAGATGTACTTTGTAATCCTAATTCATGCAAAATTGCTACAGATGATTTTGTGAATTCCTTCAGATCAAATTCTACAAAAGTAGTAACCAATGTTTAGTGTAAATATGGCTTTACTTACATAGTTTATAATTTTAATTTTACTTACACCATACTACATAGTGCTTAAAGACTTGATTCTGGTAGCTTTAAACTCCTTAGGCAGCAATTTTAGTGACAACTTTTTTTCTAGAGAATGACAACACAGTTCAAGTTTGATTACTTTAGAAGTAATTCTTTACCCCTACTAAGCAATTCAGTTCACATTTCAGAAATTCTGGAGCACAAGAATTTGATTCTTTTTAGAAAAAAAATATTAGTAATAATAATAAGATGCTCACCAGGACTATGTCTAAGGCATTACAGTCACTAATAGGTATTCAATAAATGGTACCAGACTAGAGTGAGTCTAAAATAAAATTGTCAAAATACTAGAGGAGTGTTTATTATTGATAAACTTCTTCTTTGCCATACAGATCTGCTCTTATCTTACTGCACTATTTGGTAGCATAAATATAACTATACATCTAACCTGAGTGATTCCATGGTGCATCACATCTGCATGAAATAAAACTACATTTGAAGCTTTATGGATGAGAAACCCTAGCTGGCATTCAGAGTCTTTATCAACATTGTTTCCATTATCCATGTTAAAGAAATGGGTATAGGACAAATTTCAGAGGCAAATTCTGTGACTGTATTTACTTCACTGCTGATTTGGGGGTATTTCAGTTCTTTCCATGCCTCTACATTACTATTTAGTTTTTTTTTTATTATTATTATTATTTTTTTTTTATTTTTTCAGGAAGATAGGTCATTTGTTTTATTTGCTGAAATCTGTTTCGTTTCAAATATTCATTCATTTAAGAATTCTCTTTTGGCTTGTAATCTGCATATAAGGACTCTGTGAACAGTTACATTGTAAACAGTTTTCTTAGGAAACAAGGGATTTCAAAAGATTTTCAAGTTCTGGGCTCTTTTAATCTTCTCTCAGAAAATAAAATTAATTTCCAGAGGATAATTTAATCAATATACTATAATAACTATTTAGAGCTGCTTTTCAAATGTTTGCTACATATCATCTGTGTTACATAGCACAGGTAACTGCAGAGCAATAAAGTAGTTATTTTTCCTTCTGATGTCTTCTTCCCAGTAGATACTTAAGATACAGTATCTTAAGAGTAAAAGAGTATAGCTCTGTCTAGCCTTCAGCTTTTAGTGAAAGTTAATTTACTGTGTGAGTTTATTTTGTGATTCCACTTAAGTTTATTTCAAAGGGGGGGCTGGGGGAAGGAGGGGGAGGAAAGAGAAGAAACAAATATATATTACTAAGAGATATTGAGTATTAACTTATTTCTTTAAGATGCCAATAAACCTGGAGATATTTACTCCCTTTGAAATGGTATTAAGTAATTGCATTCTGAAAGGTAAAATCAACATGAACTGAAAGAAAATATAAGAAAGGGGAGGTTTCAGAGGACCAAAATAGCTTGAAAAAAATTATTTTACTATCTTGAATATTTTTTAAAGTAAGACTACAGTGTTGAAAATTTCACAAAATTTTCACTAGTAGTGAAAAGGGTGAAACAAAATGTATAGTCAAAAAATTCAGCTGCTTCTTCTGAAATGAGACTTGAAAGCATAATGGCATAATGCTGATAATGTCTTAGAAATTATACTGTCCCAGAATTTTTAAACAGGGAAAAAAAACACCAACAGGGATCAGCTATTATGTGTTTTTAGGTATGTCTTCAGTTAACTGTTCTTGGTCAGTAATGGAAAGAAATACTCCAATTTTTGTAGTCTTTGATGAGTTTTCTTTTATGCCCATTATGTCAATGACTGTTATGCCTGTTATGCCAATTTCACAAAAGAGCAGTGGAAGGCAAGGCTGGGTATTGATAGATAGTTTTATTTGTAAGACAGTATAATGTATTTGCATAGGAGATATATTTGTATAAATGTGAATGAAAAAAGTGAGGCCTCAAAGAGCCAAGTTTATTGCATTCTAGTCATACCTCCACAGGAAAACACAGTAAGTACAGTTTACAAACATGACAAGAAAGCCCAGCTATTCCCCAATTCCCCATTTTATTTTTTACCTATTTTTGCAGATCTCAAGTAATTTCATGGAAAAAAAAAAAAATCATAAAACAGTAATTTTAACTGAGTAATTTTCCACAGCCATCAACTCAAATAATTCCTACAATCTTGAAAGACTTCACCGACTGGGAATTTATATTTTTTTCTGTGACTGTAATGGCTTAAAATTCATTAAGCCGCTGTCAGCCTCCCAACATAAAGTCTTGTAATACAGTAGTTTGAATTCTGGGCTATCTATATTTAAAATGCCCCTTTTATTTTTAATAATAAATTAATAAATAAATGATAAGCATGGTGATATAATTTTTACATAATGTTAAATGAATTGTGGCAAGTTATACGAATTTAGAGTCTCCTGTAACAGCATACAACTATTAAACACTAATTTTCTGCAAGAGCAATAATATCAGAAAATAGATCCTAATTGCAATATTGGTAGAAAGAACAATTACAAACATAGAATTCAATTTTATCCAATTCACCATCCCTTTTGTCTGTTAAGAAGATCTGAATAACCAGTTCAGTTCATATGTACCATCTATCCAGACCCATCCTCCACCTCTTCAGATTCAGAACAGGAATTGCGAATTAGCAGGTTTTTGGAAGGCTTACTGTTATCAGGTATTTATCAAGTAATACTCTGAAAAGTTTCCTGAAGACATGAAAGCAGCTAGGTTAGCAGCAGGATAAGGAGGGACATTTGTCATTTATTTTTCATTTCAAGTAGATCTAGCTAATTATGTTTTGTTAACAATTAATTTTTTTAAAAAATGAAGTTTATATTTATTGTATTTACTGAAATTAATTTATTATTTATTATTGTATTTATTATAAGAGTTTGAACTGAGGCATATGACTTTTAAAAAGCTGAATGACTGAAATGACTTACTTGACTAATTTTTCCAATGTCTTCTTTGCTGTGAAATTTGATCATGGCAATTTATTTGCCATGTTATCCATTCCCCAATGCATTTATCTGTAATTTTTAATAAGACAACTGATGCTGTAATAAATCAAAATTACAAGGAACAGCAAAAAGAGAAAAAAAATCAGATGTATCATAGTATTTTTTTTGAAAGGTCACAATAATTAGATTATGATTAGACTATGTCAGCCTTATATAGATATAGAAAATTGAGAAGTGTTTGTTGTTGTTGTTGTTGTTGTTGTTGTTGTTTTGCTTTTTTTTTTTTTTTCTTGTTTGGAGTTATGCAGTATGGGCTATAAAACAAAACAAACAAACAAACAAAAAACCCACGAACATTCCTCAACACTTTAATTGACCATTCACACAAAGAATATCTACAAGGAATCTCTGTGGCATGAAAGTTTAACATGGTCAATATTCCTAACGCTTACCCTCTTACCCTATTCCATGTAGTGAGATTATTAATTTAAATGAGATATCACAGGAAGAAAATGAAATAAAAATACATCATTTAAGAAAAAAGAAAACAAATATTATATGCAAAGTGACGGTTAAAAATAAATGGGAAGTACTTAATTGGAGGAAAAAAATGATACTAGGAAAAGAAAGACATTTTATGATCAGAGAGGCTATTTAAAATAATAGAGCATGTAGTGATCTTTAACAATGTGTAAAGGCATAAGTGAGACTTAGTATTAGAGGATAAAAAATAATAGAACCAGACTACAAAACCATGTATTTTCTTTAATTTTTTGAATAAAATTCTTCCAAATATCAATAACATCATCAACTTCTAAAATATTAGTCAGCTTTTCCACTGATGACAAATGAGGATCTAACTGGTTCCCACCATTTTTTAAATTAACGTTAACAATGTATTTACAATATATAATTAAAATATATATATATATATCAAATTAATCTTATTTCAAAATGTTATAACCTGTTGAAAAAATGAATACAAAATAGTCATTGCCAAATTAAACTTTAACACTCATGAGATCAATTCTTCTTTTGACCAGTCATTAAAATGGAGCTTAGAAATAAAATCCTGTCACAGCTTCACCTCTACTAGATTTGGGGGGGGGGGGGTTCATTTTTGTTTTCCAATTTATTTAAAGGAAAACAGAAAAATTTTATTCCCAAACATTTAAAGAAATTTAAAAGACTTTTACTTTTTTTTTTCTTTTTTTTTCTGACAGCTTATAGAAGAATAAAATATCTCTATAATTTAAGCAGCCCCTGCAGTAGACCACAGCTTTTTAGAAAAATCTATGCCACCAAATTATCTTGCCTTCTACAGAGAACTTCAGTGACTAATCTCCAGGCCATTTATATTATCCTTCATAATCTAAATAAATAAATAAATAAATAGATAAATAAATCTGTTGCTGTTCCTTTCTTATTTCTTGCAATAAATTGTATATATGACTATTTATTGTTTTTTTTGTTGTTGTTTGTTTGTTTGTTTGTTTTCTTTTTAAGAGCTGCTTTTGTGCAATTCCTCATTTTAGGTAATATCTACCTAGCAATTATCTGTTTTATCTGTGATACCACATACTTACTTCTATTTGTCCTTTTTTTCTGTTTCATATGCATAATTTCAGTTTAGATCCTCCACACATTAATCAGCAGGATTCAGTTTGGAACTGCATTGTTATAAGACATAAAAGAGGAAGATATGCTGAAACTGGCTTCAGTACTTGAGTAGGAAGAATCAACTCTGCAACTTCTTTTGCCAGTTTCTTATAGAATGTGATTTTTGTTCTAGAAGTTCTGGTGCTTGTCAAGATAGCAGTTTCCAGCTTTTTGTTTAGTTTTGTTTTCCTAGCTTCCACCTGTTATTTATCTGTTTAGATTTAGACTTCTTCCTGAAATAACAACACACTGTCTTTCAGCAGCAAAAGACAGTAATTTCTGACATAATCTAGACTTTTATTTTAGGGAGCAGCAAGACCAGGAAGGTGAATAGGTGTAACAGCAAGACCAGATCAGTGGCCCATTGACTAAGTATCATCCCACCAGACACATGCAAGATGTACAGAGAGGTCTGAGGATGGTATTGAGGCTCAGCCAAAAGTCCTGGGATCACCAGATAATTCCGTGCAAAGTCAAGCTTTGAAATCAAGCCAGCAAGGTAAGGCCACAAGTGACAAAATGCAAGGGTAGGCACAAAGTATCTACAATATTCTTTTAACACAGATCAAGTTCAGAGATTATATACATGGTTGCTTAGGTGCATTAGTTCATCTAAATAATATAATTGAGCTCATCCAGTTCTAAAAGCTGTTTAGTTTTTCATAACTTAGCAGAAATTCTAACATATATATATGCATTTTTTTCAGTTGAAAAGTATGTCAGTAGAGATTATAAAAGCTAATTTACAGTATATTATAGGCATAGGAAATCAAATTCTGGACCAAGAAATGTTGTGGATGTATAAATAAAATAAAATAAAATACATAATATAAAATAAAATAATCAAATTTATACATGGCTGGAACTTGGTCTTCTTTCCTTTGATATTTAATTTATGTTGATACAACTATCTTTAAAACGTTTAGCTAATTTAAATGAGGATACAGAAACCAAGAGTCAGACATTATACAGATAGTTACATTTGATACAAAGAACTAAAAGACTGTCAGACATTTAGTATTCATGTTTATATGTTTTTTCCTTTCCCTGTTAACCGGCGTGCAAAGCACCCTCCTGTACAAAAACATCGCTACAAACTCCATGCCAACTGTACTGGGATAAAGAAAGACTACAGCACATAGAACTCAAGGGACTATGTTAATGAGGCTTTCATTCCACTTGATAATTTACACATTCCTTTATTCATAGGTTAACAATAAAATCTCCTGAAATTTAAAGGGCAGCTGAATTTTTATATATGCTATATATTGCGCACCATTCACATACTAAGCATCATGCCATCAGAGGGCACTAGAACAGGAGGCTTTAAAAGCAGTGAAAATCTCTTTGTAGGTTCTCCCCACCATTTTCAGTTCTATGTTTGAAGCAATTACCTGCTCTTGCATGGTCACCTTCTCCCTTGACTTCAAAGCACATAATATCATCTGCAAATGAAATTTCCAAATTTTGGAAAACGAATTCTAATAGGAAAGTTATGTTATTTCAGTTCTTCCTAGACTACAATGATGTTACATTTAAGCTGTTTCAGCAAACAGCAATTTTTCATAAAAATCTTAAGGAGAAACAAAGCTGTTTATGAGTCTAACCCTATTTTACTATTAGCTTTGCATGGGAAAAAAATAGAAAAGCATCTTATAGATTACTGGTCTTTGCATCCTGACATGGCACATCCTGAGCTGCTTTTAAGAATATTGAAGCAAAAGTTAAAGAATTCGGGAGGTGAAAACACAGGTTAAGATAAAATTCTTCATTTAAGGATCAGCAGAACATTATAATTTAGCTAGAAGTATTTTAATGTGATGCAAAATGAAAGAAAAAGTGAAAAGGAATGTAGTAGATTTCTAATTTACATTGCTCCAATGAGCCTCTTATGAACAGCTACACAATAACAGTACAGTTTGGATTACAAAAAAACTCTGAAAGTCCAATGCCTGTCTTCTCATTGGTCCAGTTAGACAAGGTTGCCCTGGGACACATCTAGCCAAATTTTGAATACCTCCTGGATATCTGTATCACCTATGTAATCATTTGTCCATAAAGGGAAGAATAATTTCCAGATTCCTGTTCTCCCTTGTGTTGTCACCATAAACCTTCAAAGAGTCAGTCTCCATCTACTCTTTTTCTAGACAGCAGTAAGATTGCTTCTCCATTGCCTTTACTTCTTTAGGCTAAAATGGCCTAGTTCTTGTAAAAAAATCTCTAAAATTGCATGTCCTTGTACATAAAAGGTTCCAGACACCCAGCTATAATGGTAGTTCGATTCACTCTGGTATCTCAAAATCATACTTGGCATGGGAAGACCAAAGCTGGACACAACATTCAGACATGGTCTCACAACTGTATAGAAGGGAACGATCTCTCTGCTGGAACTGCTATTTACACTCTTGTTAATATAGCCCAAGATGTTTTTCTTTACCACAAGGGCACACTGCTGATCTATATTCCATTTGTCCTCCAGAACCCGCAGCTCCTTTTCTGTAAAACATTTTTCTGATTAGGCAGCCCCCAAAGTATGCTCTTGTATGATTTTATTATTATTATTATTATTATTATTTGCTTATTTGATTTCCTTGAGCATCATAAGGTCTCATCATAGCCCATTTCTCCAACCTGTCAGAGTCTCTCTGACTTGCAGCTGCAGTAATATATTGACTGCTCTTCACCAGTGTGGTGTGAGAAGTGAACATATACCATCACCAAGGTTATTAATAAAGATATTAAATGGTACTGGCTGTAGTATCTATTTCAGAGACATGTCTCTAATGACCAACCACCAGATAGATTTTTGTACCAAAATAACCATTATTTATGTCTGGCATTCCAGGAAAGTTTCCATCCCCTTATAGTCTATTTGGTTTTGCTCTAAATTGGCTTTAAGTATCCTATATGTGACCGTGTCGATACCTTGCTAAAGTCCAGGCATCTAACAACCGTTTTTCTCCTTTACCTACAGAGGAAGTCATCTCATCTTAAAACACTGTCAGACTGATCAGTCAGTGCTGCTCTCAATGAATTTTCTGTCTTGTTCACTTCTCTCTCAGTTCTATGATTGCTGCTACTGGCATTGCCATCAACCCAACTCAAATAAAGTTCTTCCCTGTTTGTGTGTAGAAGGCTCAACAGACCATCTCTAGCTGACTCACCTAATGTCCACAGCAAGAAAGATATGCCTTCAATCCTAGTGCTGTTATTTTTGAGACCTGAAGTTATAAATCTTGTCCAACTCAGATCTAATGAAAGTCTAAAAAGGATGTCAGTGACATGCAGCTCCAGGTTGTTGCTAGGCATGACCTTATTCTGAGTATTTATCTCCTTCCTCCTCTCCTCCATTTCATTTCCAAAGAGTGGATGAGCTATTGTTTGTAGTTACTCTTTATCATGAGCCCCAATTACCTTCCTAATTTGTGATCTTAGTGTTTTGTCCTATCTCATTAGTTCCTGTCCAGTACATATATATATATTAATTATATATATTTTTTTTTTTTTTGAGAAAGATTGAATAAATTGGGGCTGCTCAGAACAGATGAAGAAATAAGAAAGAACACTGTGATCTTCAAATACATAAAGTTTCTACAAAAAGGAAAAAAGCAGTTTATTTTGAATATAGTAACAGTGATGTACTAGTACAGATTGTTGATATCTTAAGAGCTCTCTCTACTTATCTTTTAATTAGTTGGATCAACGTCCACTATGTAAAGCACAGTCAATCTTGAATTAAAACAAAACAAAACAAAACAAAAAAACCAATGCTTCCTAACAGTCTCCTCTAGCCTGCTATCTGCCTTTCCAAGCTTCATTTCACTTCTAACATTCACATAGAAATTCAACATTCAACTAGAAAATGACATTCTGAATGCCTTTAACATGACAGTTCACCCAATGGCAAGTCCACATCAGGCAGAAAGTTGTACTTATTTACAGACTATCATAGTATTGATCCTTGCATTGGAAAGGAAATTTCTGTATTCACTTGGAAATATTTCTGAATAAAAGTCCAGAGATATATTATCTAGAATTAAAAAATAACTCTTGTAAGAAATGTGGACATTCACTCTGTCTCCATTCAGAAACATATTTTTCACACAATAGTCTATCACTTACTATTAAGTTATTTGATCATCTTGAATTCAGATGTTTTCTACTTTTCAGTTCACATACTCAAAATCTGTGTTTCTCCATGCTAAGAAGTCAAACATACAGGATAAAGCAGTGTAATTATCTGCACTGTCTGCCAGTTCTTGCAGTATTCAAGTTGTAAATACAAGATCAAAGACAAAAGAGCAACAGCCCTCTGAACTCATTTAAACTGGTGAAACTTTTATATTTCCAGCTTGATTGAGAGCTCTGGAACTTTATTTTTAAAAATAACAAGAGGTAGGTAGGAAATTAACAGGAGGTAGGTAGAAAAAAAGTGTTTTTTTTTTGTTTGTTTGTTTGTTTGTTTTTTTTAATGTGCAAATCATTTTGCTTGTTTATTATGTCTTTTCCTTAACTGGATAGGACTAAAGAGTCTAATTGCTATTTTGACAGTTTTGTCACATGCTCTTGCATCTTACAGTTGTAATAATGCATTGTCAAACTGTACATTTTCTTATTTCACTCCAAGTAAACATTATCCATAACAACATTTATCAAAAACAGAGCTTTAGCTCAGTCAGCTTATTTAATAATACTTGCTGTGGAAACAAAATGCATGGGGGGAAATATTCAAGAGTAGAATACTTGCAGAGGAATGTTTAGTTTGGGGAGTCCACATACAATTCTGCCAACACTTGCAGTGATTTTCCACCAAACTCTTTTTTGAAGGATTCTACAAATGCCTTCCAGATGACTTGTTCCTAAGGCTTAGATTTCAAAGAATTAGTATTTAACATATGGAATAATTCTGTCTCAGAAAGTATATTTTACACAAGTTTCTCACAGAGGTTATATACAGTAGACTCACCATAAATTCTCCTCTCAAATTGTAAAGCCAAAAGACTAATTTTGAAATACCCAAGATATATATGAAAACATGAGCATTTTCTAAAATACAGGATCTATTTGGTTTTAGGTTATTAATCAGGATGTTATAAATACGTTGTTTAATAGAGACTGGTCACCTCTTTAGTGTACATCTGTCTCTTCCTTGTCCCAGTGAAACGGTTGTAGTTAGTAGTAAAACAGAGGTGAAGAGAAGCCCTGTCTCCCAGGTCTTTTAATCCAGCACCATCCTGAAAAAAAAAAAAATCCAATCTGAATTCATCATAAACAGAGAATTCTTCCAATGTTCATTATTGATTATGAAGCCTTACTGAGAATGAATGAAACTGTTGTTCATCCCAGCAAGAAAAGGGTAATGTAAAGGGTATATGGATGACTGTGAAAACCAATATTTAATGGTGAGTATGGCTTTGGTAAAGGAGTGAAGTGTAAGCTAATCTAAAGTCCTTCTCTATTCAGAAAAGCCTTCAGGAATTTCAGGAATGTTTATGACACTCTTTTGATTTGAATGTGAGCTAAATCCATATTTAGGCTTGAAAATACATCCAAACATATTCTTCCTTTTTTTTTTTTTAAAAAAAAAAAAAAAAAGATTTTGAATACAAAATATTTGATAGGTTTTTTTGTTTGTTTGTTTGTTTGTTTGTTTTTATATAAAGTAAAACTTTAGAAGTTAAAGATTCAATACTATGGCACCTCTGTGGCCTTTTTATGCATTAGACTTTGTGGGCTGAACAGAACAGTACTGAAGCATGAAGCATTTCACTGAATTAAGTTACATTTAATTCAACTATATTGAATACAGAAATTGCTCACTTCATTTGAAAAAGTGATTGGTTCTCATTAAGTACAGATAATTTATCTGTCCATCTTAAGGTTCTGCATGACTTCAAGAAGCATTGATTCTAATAAACTATCTTACGATCTGGTCAGTCAAATGTACTTTACTACAACTGCTGTTTCCTTAGTGAATTCCAGTATCTCCCACCACAAAACAAGGGGAAAAATAAGGAAAATAAGAAGTTACCACAGATATAAACATTTAGTTATCAACATTCAAAGTAACACTGAATAAAATAGTCTACTAGAAAGAATTAGGACATTGTTCTTAATAACAAGGAATAAGACAACACTAAATCTGTTAAAACTGGATCCACTGTAAGCCCATCAATGGATTTAATCAGACAATGAGATGTTCTGTAAAGTCTCCTGTGCTCTGCTCTGCCTTATAGAATCACATTTCAGTAATTGTTCCCACTGCCCTTTGTACCTAGTAAATGAATGATGAATTGTTATTAGAAGTATGGCTCAGTAGGATTATTTATGTGACATATTTCAGAAAATACGTTTAATTAAAGATCAGCAATGCAATTATTGCTATCATAAATGAAATAACAAAAGCAATATCAAACAGTTAATTAGATTTTTATTATTTCTTTTTTTCTCTCATAAATGAAGTCAACGTACTCATATGCATACATAAAATCCTTCACTGGAGTTACTTATTATATAGGTATCAGCAAAAAATATTAACTGAAATATTTGGGAAAAACAGCTTTCACTGAACATCACTTTTGGGAATTAAGAATCACTCAGTTGTGTACCTCCTGCCCAGGTCAGCCTGGGCCAACTCACTATCCCACTCCTCACTGCCCATGCTGCTGGACCTGAAAGCCCTATGCTGGTCACACGATCAGTTTCACACTTCTGTTTACCCCACAGAACAATTTTCCTGCCACTGACACAAACAACGTCCTCGTGCCACCCTGGGACTGGAGAGCAGCTCAGTCTCTGCCTTCCTGATCCCCCTGAAAGCACATCAGGGCCGGAAAGCCCTTCCCACGTCTCCCCTCAGAGGCTGCCATTGGCTTTCAGCCTCAATTTTAGGGTGCCATTTCCATGGCAGGCACCATCTTGTTGCCAAGGCTACCATTTCTTGACAATGTTGTGACCTTAGAACATTCATTAATTGGCTAGCTGGTCTTCAGGCACAGCAAGCAGCTTTCCTTCCCCAAAGTGGTTTATTTTTGTCATGAGAAGCACAATTTTGTTAGTCATGTGCTATGTGCTCTTAGTCTGTATATAAGTTGTCTTTCAACCACTCCCATTTTATTGTGTGCAATTGCTGAGAAGTAAAAAGTGTCAATTTAAATTGCCTGTAAAATGCCTTTATTGCTGATGTGTCTACCTCACTACACCTTTCAGTGTCATCAGCGAACTTGGTCAGGGTGCTTTTCAAACTCACCTTCCAGATCATTTATAAAGATGCTGAACAGCGTGGCTCCCAGTGTGGGAATGGGCTGCCAGCCTGAGCAAAAACCCTGAGTGCAGTCTACCAGCCAACTTCCTACCTGTCTCACAGACCACTCAGCCAGTGTGTGGGAAACAGTGTCAAATGCTTTGCTGAAGTCCAGGTAAACCATATCCACTGCTCTCTCTATGTCTACAGAAGAAGGTGACATTTCAGTCAGGCAAGATTTGCCGTTGGTAAATCTGTTGACTTTGCCCGATCATCTGTTTTGTTTGGCATTTCTTCTGTTAAACTTTCCCTTTCCATGTAGTGTGTAGTATAAGCAATGATGTGGCTTTTGAAATGGTTAAAAAATAAAAATAAAAATAAAGAACTTCCGCATTCATTTTTCACCATCACCAGTTCTTATGAGCTACAAGATTTATTCTGAAAAAAGCTCCTAATATGATCTATATTTCTCATATTAATTGGTCTTTAAAATGCAAATCAAGAGCATTTAAATATATATTTCAAAATTAAACAATCCAGAGAATGCAAAAGAATTGGAGAAGCAATATTTTAGATATATACTATGTGTTATTTTTTTGTTTGTTTGTTTGTTATTTCTAATTGCACTTACATTATGCTCTAAATTATTTGTCTTATCATAATGATATGGCAACCTAAATGTTAAAAGCAAAGAAACAAGGAAACAAACAACAAACACAACCAGAACAAACCAAACCAAATAAACAAAGCCCCTATTTTTCCTATCAAATTAAACATTTACTGTAAAGACATACCTTTTCAAGTATTTATTCAAAGCTGATAAGCTGCATAAATTTTTGATGAGCCATTTTCTGCACCAGCTAACTGCAATGACAAACTGACAGTGCAGCAATGGTATTCCTTACACAAAAATACACGGTAATCGTCAGAACAAAGAACTGGTTTCTATAGTTAAATATGCAAACAAGAATCTGCAGATCTATACACACTGCTTTCAGAATTGAACTATGAAGAACTCTGTGTCTTTCAAATCACATTTACATTCTGCTCCAAACACTGACAGTGCAAATACTAACACTGAGCTCAGCCCCTCAGCAGACAGCAGCAGGCAGTACACTGCATCTGGACCATATTTCTCCATACAGTGCAATCCTATAATCTTTAATGTATTAGAGCCAGCTGTGGTGGTTTTACTCGGGTGGGCAGCCGAGTTCCACCATAACCACTCTCTCACTCCCCCTCCTCAAAGAGGAGCGAGGAGAAAATACGATGAAAGGGGCTCAAGGGTTGAGATAAGGACTAGGAGATCGCGCAATAATTATCGTGACGGGCAAAACAGACTCAGCATAGAGAGACAGTAAGATTTATTGCTTATTACTAACAAGCTAGAGAAGTGAGAAACAAAGGAAAGAAACCAAAAGCACCTTCCCCCCCCATCCACCCTCTTCCACCTCCTTCCCCCCGAGCAGCGCAGGGGAACCGGGGAATGGGGGTTATGGTCAGTCTACAGCACTTCTTCTCTGCCGCTCCTTCTCGGTCACTCTTGTCCCCTGTGCTGTGGGGTTCCACCCACGGGATGCAGTCCTTGCCGAACTGATCCAGCATGGGCTGTCCACAGGCAGCAGCTCTTCAAGAACTGCTCCAGATATCGGTCCGTACCACAGGGTCCATCCCTTTGGAGCTGGGTCCCCCACGGGCAGCAGCTCCTGCCGGGTCACCTGCTCCTGCATGGTCTCCTCTCCATGGGCTGCAGGTCCGGCCCGGAATCTGCTCCGGCAGGGGTCTTCCACAGGCCGCAGTCTCCGTCGGGGCACAGGCTCCACCGTGGTCTCCTCCACAGGCTGCAGCGTGGAACCCTGCTCCACCGTGGTACTCCATGGGCTGCAAGGGGACATCCTGCTTCACCATGGTCCTCACTACAGGCCGCAGGGGACTTCTGCTCCGGCGCCTGCAGCACCTCTCCCCCTCCTTCTTCACTGACCTTGGTGCCTGCAAGGCTGTTTCTCACTCCTCTCACCCTCCCAGCTGCTGAGTGGCGCAACAGTTTTTTCCCTGTCTTAAATATGCTCTCACAGAGGCGCAAAACAACATCGCTTATTGGCTCAGCTCTGGTCAGCAGTGGGGCCCTTACCAAACATGGGGCAGCTTCTAGATCCTTCTCACAGAAGCCACCCCTATGGCCCCCCTGCTACCAAAACCTTGCCACGTAAACCCACTACACCAGCACTGGCCTACAGGCTACTACAGCCCAAGTTACAGGGTTGCCTGTTAGGAAGAAGATATTACAGCTGCTGAAATAAGTCATTTAAGCAAAAGACAGGCTAGGTCAGGTAATTACAGTGTCTGCTCATACATTAGATTGTTTGTTCCCATTAAAAGGGCTATGGATCAAAGCCAGTACAGATGACTGGCAGTACTTTAAGAGGATGTTGCAACTATAATACACATATACATATCAGCTAGAGATCTCTGTGATGGGAGTATTTAAATTCAACGAACCACTTAATAAAAAAAAAAAAAAAAAAAAAAAAAACTTTCTTAAATTTGTTCATTATCAACACACTTTGTGCTAGTGACTAGCTCTTAATGATCATCCCTACAAGCATAAAAAGACCATTTTTGACACTCACATTCTAAATTAGCTCTGTGTTTACAATACCACAAAGCTAATGCTGTATAATTGGCACTGATGTCTATATAGCAGTTGTATATATGTCATTGCATATTAATCATCACTATTAAGGTGATTGGAAAAGTTGGGAGAGGAGAGGTGCTCTAGACCTCTGATTGGACTATACTGTCCTGTAGACCTGTAATAAATTGTGAATATTTGTTCATTGAGTAAGGAGGGGGAAGTTACACAATAACAAAGGTTGAGACATGCGGTTAAGCGAACAGACTGTGATATCACAGGGTTAAGTAAAATTCCTGATTTGTACAGAGACCTTGTGATCTCATGTTAAAACAAATTCACCGCAGAACAATACCCGAACCTATCAGAATATATCTATAATATAACCTGTCAGAGACTATGTAACTGGGACTCTGAAACAAGCAACTAAATAGTTAAGTGTAAAATAATGCTTAGTTAATTAGACAGTAGAATAAATTGTTGTCTGCATACTGAGATTGGAATAGAATATATAGTCAAGGTTATCTGTTGGCTGGGGAGGAGGTTCTCTGAGTCTGAAGGATGTGCTGTTGGGGATGGCCAGGAGGCGAAGGATGTGTGGAGACTGGTTGCAGAGGCTTGCCAGACCATCACGTCCCAGGCAGAAAGAAAAACAGATGGACAACAAGGACATAAACTAGCTCAGACCGATAAAGAAACTGCAAGCCTGCCAAATCACTACATTCCAGGCCAAAGATGAAAAATACACTGCGAGGAAGACCTACGGCCTTCCTCCCAAAGACCACTGCCCACGTCCCAAAGACCCCTGCCCACAATTCTTGGAAGAATCTGCGCAAGCGCAAAGGACTGATAAGCTAATCAGCATACGAAGCGAGAGAAGGCGGGATTGGGTAATGAATATGTATAGGCGTTAATTGAATATTCAGTGTTCTGCTGTACAAATATGAAATAGTTTGTCACTCCGGCGCACGCCGTGGGTGGAGCTGAGACTCCCCGGCCGCCCAGCGCTGTTTTGCTTGTGTCTGCTTACTTAATTACTCAATTAATAAAGCTTTCTCACTTTATTAAAAAAATCTTGAAATAGTTTGATTCTATGAGAAAGTAACTTATAACAGACCTATGTAAGTTTATATCAGCAAGCTCAGGCATATCAATAAATGTCTTCCATGTGAAGCTGTGCCAGGTCCAGACTGAGCTATTCCTATCTACATCTGATCTCTGATCTGATTCTTCCTTATCTTGGCTTATTTGACAGACGAGGAAACATGGAGATCAGAGATCACAAAAAGCTCTGTCAGATGTATGGCAGTGAGCACCTTGAAGAAGGTTATGGGAGATAATATTGGCTAACAAAGTGGGTTAATAGTCTTCTAGTTCACCCTAGTCTCCATATTACTGCAGATGATTACTTGTTATTGATTCTTAGGTGAGTTTACCGTTTCCATAACTAAGTTACAACTTAGTGTGTGAGTATCCACTGTAGGGTACTGTACTGCTAGCCTAAACACTGCTTGAAGATCATTTAAATAAGCTCTGATATATCTAGTCTGTACAGCAATGAAGTGCACTTATTTTATGCACTTATATTTAAGTGTGCTCCATGTTAAACAAAATGCTGTGATGACATCAGATAAGGGAATATAGTCTGGGAGATTGTACTGGGGAAAAAGGAATTTCAGTAACATTCAGCCTTTGTTCCTTGCCTAGAATTCCCAGTATTTCATTTCTTCTAATCTAATAAAGATAAAAGTAGCTAAGAGCTGAACCAGGGAAATCCATTGTGCATTCACCTTAACTTCATGCTAATGACTTTTTTTTAATTATTATTATTTTTTTAAAATTAAGCAGAAATTTAACTTTTGAGAGTTCTACAGTGGTCTGTAAAACATCATCCAATTAAGATATCATTCCATACATGAGCACTCTGTACTCTGCCTGATAATTTATCCAATCAATTATTATCATGTCCTGTTATTATTATATTTATGTTTTTGTTTGTTTGTTTGTTTCAATGCAAGGTTTTGGGTTTGCTTCTAAAACTTGTTCATGAACATCAAGGCAGGATATAAAGGAGTTTTCATCACAGTTGTGTTTGCTGTGTTGTGTTTGCTGTGTTGATTTGTTTCTTTCTACTAAAAAACAGCAATCAAACAAGCAAACAAACAATGAAATAAAGACCAAACACACTATTGTGAAACATTTGTTTGTTGTTGTTGTTTCTTTTAAAAAGCAAGTGCAATGCTAAGCTGATAATGCTCAATGTTTTTTTTAATGAAACATCAGACCTGACCTTGCACAGGTGGACCTTGCTGATCATTGCCTAGGGCAGCTATATGTTTGCTGAATTTTAATTGTTCAAATAGGTGAGGGATCTAGCACATTTTTTAGTTTGCCCAAAGAAATACTTCTCAACCATAGTGAAATATATTTGCTTTATAATTTAACAACTTGTAGCAGGCAGAACCATCATTTGAAAATTTGCAGTAAGTTTGGATCCCAGCTTGATTAATGTGCAGTCTTAAGAAAAGATTGTTTACCGTCACAAAATTAAATAATGCAAGAGGTTCAAATTATGATATTCTATAAAGATATGTTGCACAAAATGAAATTAACTGCTATAACAAATGTTAAAGTAGCATGGTTATGTGATAAAAGAGGTAGACTCAACTACGAGATAACACAGATGCATTTTTCATCCTTATGACTACCTTATATATTTACAATATACACATCAGTGTAATAGCTATATGCTAATACTTTAGTAAGCTAACTGTCTCTGAAAAAAAAAAAAAAAAAAAACAACTGTTAAAAAGAATATGCCTTTTAGATCACCCAATTAACATATATATATATACCCACACACATATGGAAGAATTCATATTTCTTCTGCATAAAATATTAATTTACCCTATTCAGTGAATATCCACATGCATATATATATACCAATATATATTTGGTAAATATATATTTGATATATATACCAAAAAAAAAAAAAAATTAGATAAAGATCACATATATGCATTCAGATACCAAGATAATAAGATACTAGAGGACATGTTTTTCTCCATTTTCTTCACATTATATCAAAATTATTAACTTGCAAAATTATTTCTATAGTGAAGATGCTGATGCATCATAAAATTAATTTTCTCTTCTGTTGAAGGCTGCTTATGATTTTTGTTATAATGTTCTGATCAAATCCCAAATCTGTTATGGCACAAAGAATCTCAAGGCCCATTAGAAAAAATAACTTAGCAACTGCCAGAAATATTCTATAGACTATGCAAGTACTCCTTTCTTTGTATGCCAGAATATTATTATGGAAATTACAGTAAGGCTGATAGTTTCAGAAACCATTATCCATGCTGAATAGATCTGTGGTGGCTCTGCAGTACAACGACAGTAATATGTTGCATCAACAGAGGTTTACTCGAGGTTTCTGAGCCTAGCAGATATCTGATAGAGGTCAGCACTCTGAGTTTTCCTGTTGCCAGCTCAGCTGAGTGCATACTCCCAGTAGATTTGCACACACACACATAGTATATACACATATGTGACCAGACATAAGGATCCACTCAGGCAGTAAAATCTATCCACCTAAACACAGAACTCAGAGGCACATGAACAGAACCAATGGCCTGATTACAGTTCATATTCTACAGTTGATCAGAGTTAAAAACCACTATGGAAAACATATTTGCATGTGTGCATGACTGTTATCCAAAATCCCCTATCATCCCTGGACCTGCAGCCCCTGATGTTGATGATCTTGCTCCATCAACTAGTTTTCAGACTTCTACTTGCTGGCTAGTCCAGCCTGAGATTTGCCAGCGTGTACCTATACTGACTCAACATGTTCAGAGTGCACCCATACTGATGGAAGAGAGGGAATTTAGTGAGAATACAGGACAGACTGCAATGGCCAAAAAGTAGGACTTAGACAAGAGTACTGACCTGAGTTTTCACACTCAGCTGGCCCCTTCCATCCTTTTTTCCAACAATTCACCTTGATCTATCCCATTCCTCACCTTTCGTCCCACCCCTGCATGACCCCCACATTGCCACAATCCCACAGTAAATCTTACATGCTCCCCAAGTGTTCTCCTGAATCTCACGGGTCTCATATCCTGCAGGTTACGCATCATTTCAGATTGCAGGCACCTAGAGAGAGAATTTGTCGCCTGCCTCATCTTGGAGGCATATTTTTTGGATGGGCTCATCCTGCCTTCTCCTGGGGTTGGGTTAGTCATAGGGGTTTTGTTCCCCTGACTAAGTTCCCATCATACTTCTACTAGTCCCTGTTTATCTGATCCTTGTGTTTTTCTTTGTGTGTGCTTTGTTCTTGTTGTTTTTGTTTGTTTGTTTGTTTTGTTTTGTTTTGTTGTTGTCAATGTTTGTTTTTTATTTGCTTCTTTACAGATATTAGTCTTCAATTGCGTACCTTAACTTGTGTCCCTTCACCTAAGTGATGCTGATCGGTCTCTTTTGTCTTGAGAGCCTTTCAGTGAAATTTTCCCGTCTTTGGTTACCAAAGAGCAGTTGTTACCTTCAAATACCATGTAGGGTAGTCTGCCATGTGTCTTAGATGAGGAGAGAATTACAGTTCATGTCAGAAGAGTATTTGAAGAGAATTCAGGTACTACAAATGAGAGAATAAAATGGTGTTTTGGTACTGAAGATGAAACACTGAAGATGAAACATTAGAAATGAAGTTATATTGTCATTATACAATATGAGACTAGTCTCTGACATCTATAAAGAAATATAGAAACTTTGAAATCAATAAATACTAAGGGAAGATAATGGTGTGTTTGAAAGGTAGTTTTTTTTTATTTGTTTGTTTGTTTTTGTTTTTCCAAAATCTAAAATGATGAAAAAAATACAATAATCCCCTTCACAAAAAAAAAAAAAAAAAAAAAAAACTTAAAAATAAATATATAACACACAGTGATTTTCTTTAATTGTTAAATTTCTGACTCTGTAATTTATTTATTTATTTATTTATTTTGTGGGTAATAGAAATACTTAACTATAGAGAAGATTTATAAAACTCCAAAGAACTATTTTTGTCTTCTTAGAATGCTATTAGCTTTTCATGATAAATTAACACAAGATATTATTTTTTAAATGCATCTGTAATTAGACTTCATTAACATCAATGTTATCTCTTAAAAATTATCGTCATTTATTATGAAGGAAACATTTCTTATCTTTTGTATTACATATTCAAATTAACTATTTAAAAATGAATACTACTTTAAAATAATATAGCATGAAGATTCATGGTATTTTCAAGAACAACATAAGAACTGGAAGTGCACTTGCGTTAACAAATGACCTGATTGTTTTGACTTTGCAGTAATCTCTTTATCTCATCCACTCTCAAGTAAACAAGTAATTCAGTGAGACCAATTCCAAGGTATGCCTCAATTCTGTGATGTCTAACAAGGGTAGAATCTATAATATAGCCTTTATTAAGAAGGTTTGACAGGGTTTCTCACTTCAAATTTCCTAGTAACCTGTTACAAGATATTTGCAATTTTAAATTACACAAATCATTCAAAATCTAGCTGCAACTGTGGGGATGCACAGAAAGTTAGGCATGAGTGTACAGACAGCCACCAATTCTTTAAGACTTGTTTCTGTTATGAAAACAAGCTTAACATCAACTTCATAAAATTTGTAACAAATTTTGTAACAACCCCTATGTCAATGCTGCTAGCCCATCCAGAGCAACAATATTCCATCTTTGTTGCCAGATGGATTTTTCCTTCAGCTCTGAGAAACAAAGGAAAAACCTGTACATGACCATTCCCCTTTCTCCCACTAAGTGATGACACTAAAGAACAAAGATCAACAAGAACAATTTTTTTTTTTTTTAATAAGAGAAGGGAAGGGAAGAGAAGAGAAGAGAAGAGAAGAGAAGAGAAGAGAAGAGAAGAGAAGAGAAGAGAAGAGAAGAGAAGAGAAGAGAAGAGAAGA
>CM021772.1:13597059-13628380 GCA_011076525.1 Nettapus auritus
GGCAGCTCTCCAACCACTCATCTCCCAGCCTGTAGCTCTGCTTGGGGTTATTGCGCCCCAGGTGGAGGACCTGGCACTTGGCCTTGTTGAACTTCATACAGTTGGCCTCGGCCCATCGGTGCAGCCTATCCAGATCCTCCTGCAGAGTCTTCCTACCCTCGAGCAGATCGACACACGCACCTAACTTGGTGTCATCTGCAAACTTACTGAGGGTGCACTCGATCCCCTCATCCAGATCATTGATGAAGATATTAAAGAGGACCGGCCCCAGCACCGAGCCCTGGGGAACGCCACTAGCGACCAGCCTCCAACTGGATTTGACTCCATTTACCACGACTCTTTGGGCCCGGCCATCCAGCCAGTTTCTAACCCAACGAAGCGTGCGCCAGTCCAAGCCAAGAGCAGCCAGTTTCCTGAGGAGAATGCTGTGGGAAACGGTGTCAAAAGCCTTGCTGAAGTCAAGGTAGACCATGTCCACAGCCTTTCCCTCAATTCTTGTCAATGCTGAAGGCATTGAAAAAAAGGAGCAGATATTGCCTTGATATTTATGATTATTGCCAGATTATTTTCCATGGAAGCCTATTTATGGAAGCTTAAAGTCTTTTTACTGTTAACTTTTCCTTTTGTGTCAGTCTTGTTTATGGCTTCTTATATTTGAGACATTTCAAAGTATGCCAAAGAGTTTTGGAAATATAGGAAAAATCAACGTTTGTTTTGTTTTGTTTTGTTTTGCATGATTGATTGAGTCTGACATACAAAGATTTAAAAGGCCAACAAAAGCTCGTCATGAGAAAGCATGAATGAATAGAGTTGTGTTGTCCAACGTACGTTGAAAACTTCACAATGCATTTGCTTAAAAAAAATCATTCTAGATGGCTTTGTTGTGTTAAAAACAAAGTGGTTTCTTGTTTTGAGTGACACTGACCCATTTCAAATTTATTAGGTCCAAATGCTCAGAGAGAAAACTCTCTGTTGAAATTGATGCCTGCGAGAGAAATAACTTCTGAAAACCCTACACTTTGCTTAAAATTGGAATATTTCCTGTCATTAAATGTTGAAAGTGATAATGCAATTAAAAAAAATCAATTACAATAAAAAAAAAAAAAAAAAAAAAAAAAAAAGAATACAGTGAAATATTTCTCTTGTATTGATGATCTTCTATTACAGTAGGAAGGTCAATCCTGTTGTTGTTTCTTCTCCAGCCATAAGAAAGTAAAGAAATTGAAGACAAGACTATAAACATTGATATCATATAATGCTTAGTCAAGAGTTTTCAGGAATACTAAGACATTAAAATGTTAGCACACACTGTAAAATATCTATAGGATACATTCTTTTATGCCTTGTTTTATTGTTATAATAAAAAGAAAAAATATTAATTTAATTTAGATAAAACATTACTTTTCTTTTATTCATGATTTGAAGCCCCATTAATTCTAATGTTAGTAAGTCTATAAACTTATTTCCAATATAGAATTAAATAATCATATACTTAATGTGACTAATATTCATTATGACCTTATGAAGTATTTTAATAAGAGAAAAGTTTTATTTGATCAGCCATTTGACTGAGAAGTGCTGTAAAATAAAACCCATTTATTGTGCAAACACTCTACTGGCACTTTTGAGAAATTCCATGTTTGCTGAATGGAAAACAAACAAACAAACAAAACTGGGAAAATAAAGAGACTTTAGTATTTCCCTTTCTTTCTTCAGAAGACCAAAGTGAAACAAACACTCTATGATATTAATCTCTTTTAAAAGGTGGTCTATTCGTAAATATGAAATTAATGTATATTCTGCATACATTGTATGATCTGTAATATATATATATATTAATCTAGAGACTATAATTAATTCTGAAAGTAAGTAGGGTGGGTCTAACTGTCGACCTTTTTGTCATTATCTTATTTTCAATTTGATTAATATTTCATGTATCATCTAGTATCACATATATATTTAGAGGAGAGGGGAGGAGAGGAGATGGAAGGCAAGGGAAGGGGTGGGGAGAGGAGGGGAGTGGGGAGGAAGGTATTAACAAAAGTCTCCTCAAAGCACTGGATGGACCACTTGTTGAATAAGGAATTGTCTGGGTGGTCTCACTCAGAGAGTTGCAGTCAACTCTCTGTCCAGGAAGAGACCTATGATGAGTGCTGTTCCTCAGGGGTCAGTATTGGCAGGGACTAATGGCTTTAAACTGAAAAAAAAAGATGGATTTAGAATGCATATAAGAAAATAATTCTTTTCTCAGAGGGTGAGTGAAGGGAGAAGAGAGAGGGAATCATTCTATGATTCCATGTTTTTATGAAATGTCCAACCTGTTTTCAGATGAGTTCTGTCTATTACCTAGGATTAAATATGTATATATACTGAAATGGCCACTATCATGCTTTCTTGAAACATTGGAAGTTTATGTATGAGTAGGCAGAAGAGGGGGAAGAAAAGGATAAAAGAAAGTGTGTGATCTTAGGAAGCTATCTGACAAAGTTTATCTTATTTTTAGGGACTATGCTTGTTTTGGTTTCACTGGGAATCTCGCTTGCTTCCTCTGATAGATTCTTCTGCTTCCACCAGATATTTTATCTATTTTTTCTATATCAGTTTTTCTTATATTGCAGATTTTGCTAATGTATACCCTCTTTGTGGAACTTGCACCTTGCTTGTGGAATTGCACCACAATTTAATTTGCAACTTTGTGGTTACATACTATATATATGCACTTATGTATGTTACAAAAAATATTGTCTGTTTATGCTATTACTGGTGTTATTGGTGTTATAACATTCCTGCTCGATGTACCAGTAATGCTGTTTTACTGTGCTTAACTAAATAAAATGCAAACAAATATTCTTTGTGGGTGCCTATGATTTGGCTACATGGATTTCTTCATACTTTTCTAAGGCATACAAAGTGGGGGGGTAGTTGTGGGCTTTCTAAACAAACAAGAAAGCCATAATCAGTTTTATTCTTTTCTAAAAAGTGAGAAGCAATATGTTCCCTACAGAGACACAACAGTGAGATTGCAAGGCGTAGTTCTTTTTAGGCAGAGTGCAAATATCCTCAATTTGCAACCCTTAACATCATTTTAGTTATTTGCAGCAGTGCTTTTAGAGTTCATAATACCACAAACCTTTTCAAAACTAGTTGAAAGGGCATATTAATTCTTCTAATCTGACACAAATGATAGTCACACTTAAACCTAATTATATGATTACCTCAACAGTAAATATAAATTTGCCACCTGGATATTCAAGTACGAGGCATGTGTCTGGGATTCACTTACTAATGGAAGCAAAATAACTATAAATAGTCCCTTGATAAAGAATACTTCGCTTTCTTCTGTTAAATTCTCTACCCTACAAATAAATGTTGGGGTAGCTAATTATTTAATTAAGACTTAGTTAGATTAGCTATAGATAAGAATAAATCGTTGTAGTTAAGAAAATAAATTCTGAGATGTGGATTCTTAAATGCACATGCTCAGTTTTCAACTCACATGCTTACCTACCTAGAATAAAAATGTAGGAAATGTGTCAATTTCTACACAAGTAGATGCTTTCTAAAATAAAACTAGGAAAATTTGTGTTCAAGATGATAAACACTAGCAGAGTTAGGATCAACCTGACCACTCATAAACTGTATCATACACAAAACAAAAAAGTTATAGCTTATATTCACAGTAATAAAATATTTTATTTGTATTAATTATTTGTAAGATAAATGAAAAATGCATCAATATTATAAAAATTTAAATTCAGATAATTTCTAAAGCAGAAAAAATCCAGTGAACAAGGAAGGAGAGGAAAGAGGATAACCAGGAGAGGATTTATTTAAGTGTAGATGAAAATCTTTGTGGCACTGAGACTTCATATGGAGATGACAAAGATCTTCCAATTAAGAAAAGAAAAGAAAATTTTGAATTGTTCAGTAATTGAACCTGAAAAAAATAAACTGTAATTCTTCAGGCTTCTTCTTTAAAAAAGAAGTTTCTAAGTCACTGGCATTCATATTAAATTTCCATAAATGAAAAGGCCTTCTACCTGATTATTTATTGATAACACTGCTATGTACTCTATTGTGTTTAAAACATAGACTTTTTTTTTTTTCCAGAACTCTTTGCATTTAGTCTTTGTGAAAAGTTTTTGTGTGTGAAATGTTGATTGTATTTGATTTGTTTGCTATACCTTTTATGCAGAAGAAAAAAAAAAAAAGAAAAAAAAAGAAAAAAAAAAGCAATAATTGTTTTTTTAATCCTTGGTAAGTAGAGAAAAGGAAAATAAACAAACAAAAATATACTTATTTATACATTAACAGAGAAGATTAATTGCAGAAATTCAAATTGCCCTTGTTAACATAGAAAACTTCAGTGTTTTCTGATGTGTATCCTGGATCTATGTCAGATACCTCATTCACATTAATGTGTGCATTAAGAAACTTTCATTCAGGTTGAAGCAAATCCTGTTAGATACAAAATGAGCTCTGGTATCATTTCAAGACCCAGAACTTCCATCCATCTGTACTGTCATCCTCTCAGCATATCCATGGCTGTAGGGCATTTGTTGAAATGTCAGTTTTGAGATCAGTATAGTTTCCGTGTTTGTTTGTTTTCCTCTACTGTCTATGTAAAATGCATGAAACCTCAGTAAAAGGGCAGATTTTTGGAGTAAACCCCCAAAATATACATTTCTACAGACTGATTCTTTCAATTTCATGTCTTTGTTATATTGTCTGAGACTGTAACAAAGCCCAGAAGGAAGTATGCCTCCAAAGTGATATATATTCTTGTCGATCCTACTGCTGAAATTTGACAGTACAAAAGTTCGTCTGTCCTTTTGTTTAAAGAGGAAATCTGGAAAATTTCTGGAAAACATATGCTAGGAAAGTTGGGAATGAAAGCTCTAAATTTTTTAACTTGCATGGTTAGTCAGGTAATTTTGCAGCCTATGAAACAGCTTTCATAGCCTGAAATATAGAAATATCTACTTTAAGAGCTGTTCTGCTTCCTGGTGACATTTTGTCAAATTTGAAAGATTCGAAATACACTGTCACATCTGGAACATTTACATTTGGACTGACTGATATTTTCCAATGGAAAAAAAATAATAATAACTGAAGTATGTTCTGTTAAAGGATTGAGACAGAAAATTTTGTAGCAGTAAAACAAACAAACAAACAAAAAAACAGCAAAAGAAAAATATTTAAATATCTTCCACCCTGCTCAATGACATGTTTGAGGAGAAAAGGAGAAAAACTGCACAAATGGTGAAGCTCAGCAATATAATAGGCTGTCAGCATGGTGTCATGTGAGGAAACAGCATCTAGAAATATTAGAAACAGCATCTAGAAATATTAGAAAAAAAAACATCAAATCTTAGAAGCATTAAAAAACTGTGATTTTACATATTTATATATGGGGCTCGGTACTGGGGCCAGTTCTCTTTAACATCTTCATCGATGATCTGGATGAGGGGATCGAGTGCACCCTCCATAAGTTTGCAGATGACACCAAGTTAGGTGTGTGTGTCGACCTGCTCGAGGGTAGGAAGGCTCTGTAGGAAGATCTGGATAGGCTGGACCGATGGGCCGAGGCCAGCGGTATGAAGTTCAACAAGGCCAAGTGCCGGGTTCTGCACCTGGGGCACAACAAACCCAAACAGAGTTACAGGCTGGGTGATGTGTGGTTAGAAAGCTGCCTGGCAGAGAAGGACCTGGGAGTATTGGTTGACAGTCGACTGAATATGAGCCAGCAGTGTGCTCAGGCAGCCAAGAAGGCCAACAGCATCCCGGCTTGCATAAGAAACAGCGTAGCCAGCAGGTCCAGGGAAGTGATTGCCCCCCTGTACTCAGCTCTGGTGAGGCCGCACCTCGAGTACTGTATTCAGTTTTGGGCTCCTCACTACAAGAAAGACATGGAGGTGCTTGAGCGAGTCCAGAGAAGGGCTACGAAGCTGGTGAAGGGTCTGGAGAACAAGTCTTAGGAGGAGCGGCTGAGGGAGCTGGGACTCTTTAGCCTGGAGAAGAGGAGGCTCAGGGGCGACCTTATTGCACTCTACAGGTACCTGAAAGGAGGCTGTAGCGAGGTGGGGATTGGTCTATTCTCCCACGTGCCTGGTGACAGGACGAGGGGAAATGGGCTAAAGTTGCAACAGGGGAGGTTTAGGTTGCATATTAGGAAAAACTTCTTTACTGAATGAGTTGTTAGTCACTGGAATAGGCTGCCCAGGGAAGTGGTTGAGTCACCATCCCTGAAGGCCTTTAAAAGACATTTAGATGTAAAGCTTAGGGATATGGTTTAGTGGAAGATTTGTTAGTGTTAGGTCAGAGGTTGGACTCGGTGATCTTGTAGGTCTCTTCCAACCTAGACATTCTGTGATTCTGTGATTCTGTGATATCATTTGTATAATTTATATCTTGTATTATAAATGCATTCATAATTTTTAAACGTTAATATTTCCAAGAATTAAAAATCTTCTTTATAGTTATCTGAAAGATGTAACTCAGATGTCCAGAACCAAGAATATATGTGAAGATGGAGATGCTAGGTTTCAAGGAATATCATAAGAAGTAATAGACTTATTCAGGTTGGAAGACACTTCAGAAATCAGCTGAGCCAAACTCCCGGTCAAAGACAGATCCACAGTGAATTCAGGCTGCTCCTGTTAAGTCCTGAAAATGCCCATATTTCAAAGAAGAAGTCCTACAAAATCAGGGCAACCTGATCTCATAGAATAAATTTTAACTGATGTTTAATGGATGTGATTAATACAGTATGTATCTATGTAGAGTCTAAAATGTAGAGTCTTTTGCATTTCCTCTATAAAAAAAAAAAAAAAGCAAAAAATAGAGGCAACAAAACAATATATAATAATAGATTAATATCTCTTTACCTGTGCAGAAAAATATTATTTTATAAACTATTACATTTTTCAAAATATTACAAGATATTTACAAAAGAACAACCGTGAAAAAAAAATAATAAAAAAAAAAATGAAATCCTGTCCAGAAAGCAGTGACATGAATTCAGTATGTTTTTTCCTGCTTTTGCTATCCTTTTTCAGAGAAACAATTTGTAACATGCCTCTGTCTACATTTCCAGAGAAGAAACACGCCTGCTCATGCAACTCTTGGATGTGAATGCTTTGCTTTAGTAGTACCCAGATTAGGTGAATACAGATTAGGTGTATACTCTACTATGTACTTACTATATAGTTGGCTGCAGAGTCAGGGATAAAATAAGTCTCTTTGTGAGGTCATCTGTTATGAATCAGATACTTAAAAAAATTAAGTTAAATACATTCATCCAGAAAGTCTTCATAAGTTACTTCTTTCTAACTCTAACCCTGTGACTACTAAAACAAAGTATTGGGAAAAATACAATAAACTAAAAAGTAGGAATACAATTTAAAATTCATCTTTGGCTAATGATTAGGTTCTGGCGTATCTGAATTCTATGTGTTAATGTAATCTCAAAAATTAAATGTAGGTGTTAATAGCTTTGAAGACCTTATCTATGCACAGACATCATGTTATGGCCTGTGGTGACTTTCCTTGGGTGGGCCACCAAGCTCTGTAACAGCTGCTCTCTCACTCTCCTCCTCAAAGAGAAAGGGGAAGAAAATATGATGCAAAGGTCTCAAGTTTTGAGATAAGGATAGGGAGATTGGTCAACAGTTATTGTGACAAGAAAAACAGACTCTGAGTACGAAGATAGTAAAATTTATTGCCTATTACTAACAAGCTAGGGAAGTGAGAAACAAAGAAACCAAAAACATTTTCCCCCCATCCACCCTTTTCCACCTCCTCCCCCCAGGTGGTGCACAGAGGAATGAGGGAATGGAGGCTGCAGTCAGTTCCTAGTACTTCAACTGCTCCTTCTCAGTCACTCTCTGCCCCTGCTCCACGTGGGTCCCTCCCATGGGATGCCGTCCTTCCCAAACAGATCCTGTGTGGGCTTCCCACAGGCAGCAGGTCTTCGAGAACTGCTCCTACATAGGTCCTTACACAGGGGTCCATCCCTCACGAGCAAACTGCTCCAGCATGGGTCCTCCACAGGCAACAGCTCCCCCCAGACCCCCTGCTCCTGTGTGGGCTCCTCTCCATGGGCTGCAACTCCAGCCTAGGGCCTGCTCCTGGGTGAGCTCTCAGTGGGCCGCAGCCTCCTTCATTGCAGGTCCACCTGCTTCACTGGGGGCTCCTCCATGGGATGCAGTGTGGAGATCTGCTTCTCAGTGGGACCCATGGCTTGTAGGGGGACAACCTCCTCCATCAGGTGCCTGGAGCTCCAGCGCCTGGAGAACCTCCTCCCCCTCCTTCTTCACTGACCTTGGCATCTGCAAGGCTGTTTCTCACCACTCACTCTCCCAGCTGCTGTCAAGCAGCAGTTTTTTTCCCTTTCTTAAATATGCTCTCACAGAGGCGTAACCAACATCACTTATTGGCTTGTCTCTGGCCAGCGGCGAGGCACTTAGCTAACAAGGGGCAGGTTCTGTATTCTTCTCTCAGAAGCCACCTCTATGGTCCCCCACTACCAAAACCTTGCCATGTAAACCCACTACATGGCCACAGGCCACCTGCTAACCTATGTGTTTTATGGAGTCATTGTGTCCTATGTACCATCTTCAGTACATAGGTACAATTTTGAAAAAAAAAACATCTGAAGAAAAATTTGAAATACAGGAAGATTTTTCATGATCCATATGACCCAATTTATGACAATTCAACTTTATACTCACATATATTACTGCTATGTTTTGACAGCAACTATTTGATACAGAATCTTGAAAATTGATGCCCTTTTGGAGTGACTAATGAAAGCTAGATGGGGTACTCTTAAGACACTCCAAAGATAACCAGAGACCATTTTCAAGTGGTGTAGTGATAAATATATGAAGTTAATTACATCTCAGGCTTTGTTGATTGGGATCTAGAGATAAATCTACCAGTGCCATCTGGTAGATTTTTATTACATGTGATAATATCTTTGATGAAAAAAATAATAAAAACTAATTATGGAGTACATTCTGTAATAAAATTTAAATTGCTGAAAGCACAAGAAATTAAAAAGTGTAATGAATGTAGCACATCGTGCAGTTAAAGATAAAATTAAATGCAAATCAGTTGTTAAAATGACTAAGTAGTTGATCATGTTGTATTTAAATTTTTGGATATAAGTTACAGAAAAAAAAGCAAAAAAAAAAAAAAAACACACACACACAAAAAAACATTTTGTCAACCATATAATTATCTATGGATTGGACAAGTAGGAAAAACAATCAAAGTTTAATAATTCGGATTGCAAATGTACATGATACATAGAATAAATAATATAATTATTTGGACTCTAAGGTGGTTTGTAAAATACTTTTTTTACAGTTACTTTTAAGAACTTTCATTTTGGTTTCTAAAAATGAAATTTAAATTTCCATTTAGGTTCTCAGGGGAAGGGAAGGGAAGGGAAGGGAAGGGAAGGGAAGGGAAGGGAAGGGAATTGCTTTCCGTCATTAAATAATTATTGTAATTGCTAATGACAGTTACATCTGAAGCAGACAGGATGTAACGATACTGCTTGTCCCTGTCCCTATGTCTTCTCACCACTGAGGTTGAGCATGTGTGCCTGAAAAGCATGCATGAACACACATCATGCTTGATATCAGATTGATTGCTCGATTTAATGATCTTGAAGGTCTTTTGCGACCTAGGTAATCTGATGATTCTATGATTCTATGCACAACCTTTAAAATTTCTTAAAGCACACAGTGCACAGACATGGCCAGCCACAGACGGAACAATCACTCAGAGTCTTTAAAGGCACCACATAGACACAGCCAGCACTCACATTAACATGAATGCCACAAATAAACTTACCCTCTTCTTCCTCTTAGACTTAGAGAATACATATTGCTTTAATAAAATCTTGAGTAATTGATGTCTTAAAGATTTATCATCAGCTGGAGATTTGTCCCACTCAATGTTCATGCATTATAAGGGACACTGTATGCACAAAGAAACAAACAAAAGAACCAAGCTGAAATAAAATTAATTCATCCTATAAGAAATCAGGTAACTAAGATATCAGAAACTATTTCATTGTGTACTATTTATTAGTGTATTGCATATTAGTGTACAAGAAGTTGTTCATATAAACTATATGACTTTTTAATGAAGACTAATTCTACATACCTAGAATGCTTTATTTAAAATCTGTTCTCCAATGTCTTCATAAGATGCACCATCATGTTTTTTGAAAGGGTCTCAAATTATTCAATACATTTTTTTAAAGCAATATGAATTCCATGTGGCAATGTTTCCCTTAATCTAAAAATATTTTAAAATAATATTACTTTGCAGTGATTTTTTTTTTTTTTTTTTTTTACATTGAATTTTGGAAAGAAGAAACTCTAAGGAACAGAAGGCTAAAGTGTCTGTTTTTGTTATTATTATTATTATTTGCTTTAGACAGGTTGAAAAAGTGACTGAATTGAATACCAACAACAATAAAAGTAAAACCTGTAATTAAAGTCAGCATTTGCACTGAGGTAGTAGCTTCATTCTAAAAATCATACTTGTGAGCCAGTTCAAAATACTCCAGTAAAATATAAAATTAATTAAACAAAAAATAGTAGGCTCTGGAAAAACGAACAAACAAAATTCAACAATAACAAATCTGAGAATAGAATTTATAATGGAATGAATGTTTATAGGTTACCAATACAGACATTATACCAGAGAAGTCATATTCTCTGGTTAAGTATTAGAAAGACTTGTCCATGCTTATACATTTCACATTTTCACTTTATCTTTCACTGATACATATGTTATAGGATAGTATTCAAGACAACATATTAGTTTAGGCAAATATGTGATATAACTCTGCTTGTTTAAGAAAAAAAAAAATCAGAACATAGAAACTGCAAATATAATATAGCTGTATATAATCATCAGTAATATTTTCATAGTAGTAAAACCCAGCCTTAGAGGTTAATCATGAAATAGAGAGTTGTGTATTCCTCCTTTTAGGTTGAGAAAAGCTCTCTTATTTTGTTAAATAGGAAGGATTAAGCAAATGTAAGTTGTTTATATGAGGAAACCACAATGACAAGGAGCTGAAAATATCTTCTCATTTATTATTATTTTTATTTTTCACTTTGCTAGCACATTCTAAATGATAAAAAAGGGGGAAAAAAACAAAGTTAACATAGTATATTGTCCTTTACTGTTCTATATTTGTTTTGAAATATTTTCATTCATATTTTCCAATTCAGTGATTATAATAGTAATAAAATTTTGACTTGTGGTTGCTTTACTTAGAGCTAATGTCACATAAACTTTTTAGAAAGTTTTCTGAACCTCATATGTGTCTATATATTAACATATATATATTTAAACATACAAATGTATAAACACTTTATTCTACAAATTTTACTGCAGTAAAATAATCAGATTACTAGAAATTAAAATCAAATTTAGCTGATGCTTTGGCTGCATTGCTTGAACAATACTGAGGAAGATGCATTTTCTCCACTTCCTCAGAAATACACATACCCTAGACATTTCAGCTAAATGGAGAAATCCATCTTGTAAGTGTCATCATTACAGTTACTGAAAGTCCCAGGATATTTTCTGAACTGCAAATAGACCACATGTCATAGCTCAGTCAATCAGGCTCCCAGAAAGTTTTTTGATTTATAACTGTATTACATACAGGGAAGGTATAAGAAGTGCACAGATTAGCAACTTAAGCACAGCTGAGTTCTGTTTCAAGTTTGATCTTTATCATGTTGATGATACCATTTCTAAAGGGAGATGTTCTTGCACATGCCAGAGAGCAATTTGATCAAACGTGATTTTATGTCTGCGTTGACACTGTCAGGTGATTAAGTTTGCATTAGTTTGAAAGAGATATTGATGGGAGTTATTTCAAAATAAGCAAAAAAAAACTTCAGTGATGTGGAAAATATAAATTCATGCTCTAAAATCAGACAAACTCACCAAGATACTTCAGATTTTCTTTTGCAGTCCCAGCCTTTGGAAAACCCATATGCAGCTGTACTGAAATCAGTGGAATGGCATAATTAAATCTAACCAGTACCTTCCCCAACTTCAGTGATAAATTCATATACAAAATGTGGCTATTGTAAATATTTTCTGAGAGGCCTGCTTTGGGACCCTTTCTGATTTTCTAGTTTCAGGCCTGTCCATAGTCCGTAGATATTTGGTCATCTTTGGAAATTATAGACAGCTATAAACCTGGGAAAAAATATTGAAAGCCTGCCTAGTTTTGTAGCTTCTCTAGGTAAGGGATAATTCATTATAATAATACAGAGAGCTGTCTGCAGGCCATGCAAACCCTCATGGCAGAAGGCTGCAGGGAAAGATAACATTTCACTAGCTGTCTTTAAATCATATTTCCAGAGCAGCAGCATAGCTTGAATTTATAGCATCAAATAACTTTTATCCATAAAGATCCCAATGTGCTACATAAAGAAGTGACTTCACCTCTACGATAGAACACAGAATCTTTTTAATGGTATGCCTCAACACCAAACACAGACCGAAAGTGGAGAAAATGAACACACCTCATTCAAAGCATGCAGGACATTCTAAGAAACTGAAACGGAATGTAGCTGAAATCTAAGCTGGTCCTTTTCCTCCTGAGAAAATTAAAGACATTATGGAAGATAGTCAAACTCAAAAATAACACCCTTTTGTATCAGTCAGTCATGTTTGTTCAGATGCAACTGAGAAAGTGCTAAGCAATACTTGATATTATCTTCATAACTGTAGTGTATGCGTTCTTTTCAGAATTGCATTTAAACTATGTGAACAGAACATAAATGTGTGGTTTCGTAGATGTATGGTATCTTCTCCATAAATTTAAGCATTGAAATCCTACAATAGCATGACTTTTGGAGGTCAAGACATGATGTCAAGATGCTTGGCTAAGCAAGGACTTTTTAGCTCCAATAATTTATTAAGAAAGCTGGTAGAATCATAGAATCGTTAAGGTTGGAAAAGACCTCCAAGATCACCTGGTCCAACCATCACCCTGCTACCAATGTCACTCACTAAACCATGTCTCTAAGCACCACATCCAACCTTTCTTTGAATACCCCAGTGACAGTGACGCCACCACTTCCCTGGGCAACCCGTTCCAATGCCTGACTACTCTTTCTCAGAAATGTCTCTTCATTTCTAACCTCAACCTCTCCTGGTGCAACTTGAGGCCATTTCCCCTAGTCCTATCACTAGTTACCTGTGAGGATAGGCCAACCCCCAGCTCCCCACACCTTCCATTCAGGGAGTTGTATAGAGCAATAAGGTCTAGTAATTATTAACATTTATAGTAGCTATTAATAAAATCAACGATATATATATTGCTTGGAGGAATACTCCTTACTGCAAGTACTTTTGAAGCTCTAAACCTTTTCAGGGTTTCTCTAACATGTGAACAGAAGAGTCTTCACCCACAGTGAAGAAAACTCTCAAAATCATCCTGTTGTACTTATTTTCCATTTTTAATGCTGCAAAGATTTTCAGGGAATGGGGAATGCCAGCAGAAGTATTAACTGAAATGCTATAGTGAATTTCATATGCCATCTACTGCAGAAAATTAGTTAATAAAATAGCACACAGAACACAAGGAAAATTAGTCCTATTAAGTGTGAACAGTTCAAAAAGGGTATAGGATACCAGTGTGGTTAAGTAGGAATAGATTGAAAAGGTTGTTAAAATTATAATCCTCTGGAAAAGAGAAGAAAGGGAATAGCTGTTGAACGAAATAAACTAGTATAGGTTAAGAAACATAATTAAAGGGGCAAAAACATACATAGAATGCTAAAATTGCTATAGATTGTTCAGCTGACACAGGAAAGGGATTTGCATGTATCTGCAGTGGGTACAAAATAACCAGAGAAAGCAGTGAAGAAGAAAAATGTGGGGAAAATTGGGTGCAAGGTACAGTGTGCCTGATGAACAGTAGCTTGGTTTCTATCTTTTTCACTGTTGAATAAAGAAGCCCAAATGAGAACCCAAGGTACAAAGAAAGAGGAAGACTGGGGATGCAAAACAAGCTGACATAGATTTACATATATATATATATATATTCTTCCAGAATACTTTAAAGGATAAAACTGCTTCTGTTCACTAACATTTGCTTTAAAGGTTTGGTATACTGAAGCATTGGTTTTATCCAGTGTGGTGGTTTTACTCAGCTGGAAAGCTGAACTCCACCATAGCTACTCTCTTGACTCCCTTTCTGCAAAGGGAAAAGGAGAG
The DNA here is from genome assembly GCA_011076525.1 of Nettapus auritus. Lineage (NCBI taxonomy): Eukaryota > Metazoa > Chordata > Aves > Anseriformes > Anatidae > Nettapus > Nettapus auritus. The sequence continues at coordinate 13,611,334 of CM021772.1, forward strand.
AAAATATCATGAAAAGGGCTCAGCGTTGAGATAACAACAGGGAGATCACTCAACAGTTGTCACAGGCAAAAGAGACTCAGCATAGGGAGATAACATAATTTATTGCCTATTGCTAACAAGCTAGAGAAATGAGAAACTAAAAGCAATCTAAAAACATCTTTCCCCCATCCGCTCTTTTCTACAACCTCCCTCCAAGCAAGCACAGGGTAATGGGGAATGGGGGCTGCGGTCAATTCATGATGCTTCATCTCCGCCACTCCTTCATGGTCACTTTCTGCCCCTGCTCCATGTGGGGTCCCTCCCACGGGATGCACTTCCTGAACTGAGCCTGCAGGAGCTTCCCAAAAGCAGCAGCTCCTCAAGAATTGCTCTAACATGGGTCCGTACCATGGGGTCCATCCATCAGGAGAAAATTGCTCCAACATAGCCCCCTCCTCCCCCCCCTCCCCCCATGGGTGGCAGTTCCCCCCACATCCTCTGCTCCTGTCCATGGCCTGCAGCTCTTCTCCTGCAAGGGCTCTCCACAGGCTGCAGCCTTCTTCAGGCCACATCCACCTGCTCCTCCTCGGGCTGCAGCATGGAGAACTGCTCTACCCAAGGACTGCAGGGGCACAGCAGGGTCCTCTCCACAAGCTTCAGAGGAACTTCTCCTGCATGCCTGGAGCATCTCCTGCCCTCCTTCTGCACTGACTTTAGGGTCTGCAGGGCTGGTTCTCACTGCTCATTCTTACAGCTGCTGTTGCCCAGCAGTCATCGTCGTCCCCCCACCCCAATCTAAATGAAAAAAATGAAATTTAGATTTCCATTTAGGTTCTCAGGGGAAGGGAAGGGAAGGGAAGGGAAGGGAAGGGAAGGGAAGGAAAGGAAAGGAAAGGAAAGGAAAGGAAAGGAAAGGAAAGGAAAAAGGAATTTTCAACATCTTTATAACAGAAGCCCATTATTATTCTAAATACATCCTGTGAATTGAATAGTTATTTTTAGGCCCTTTGTGGATTTAAGAACTAAATTGCTGCTGTTGAAAAGCACAACAGAAAATCTCTGAGATGGGATTAATAATTAAGTCTGAACAGTGGGTTAACTTTTCAATAAAATTTAATTTATTTGCCTATAAATTGTCTATTCCACTTGTTTAACTCAAGAGGCTTCAAAGCTAGACACTGAATGATATGTCTGTATTGTGATCAAAGGTACACCTACAACTTTTTTTACACATATATACTTGCACCATTCTTTTGTTCACTAAATGAAGTGCTAATATCTGTGAAAGTGTGAGGAGACATTTTGGTCTGCAAAGCTTGCCCTATGTACATCCCCAAAATGCTCAGAAATTCATTGATGTCAGGCTGCTTCTGTATATAATCAGCTGTTATGCCTTTGACTGGGTGAGAAACACATTCTTTTATGTGCCAAAGCCCGTTAATCTAAAACATAATCCTTCTTTTCTTTACATCAGTTTTACACCTCTGTGATAGCATTGGATTCCCTTAGTTTACATTTTATTTTACTGAAGCTAAGGACAATCAAATGGGTATTAACAAAATCCTTCTAAGTACTAGGATGGTAAAAGACTGCAAAGAGTTACGCACGCAATCATAGAAAATTATGGATTCATAGAATTATTTAGGTTGGAAAAGAACTTCAAGATCATCAAGTCTATCAGCCTGACCTGCAGGGGGACATCATTAAACCATGTCCCTTAGTGTCCACACATTTCTCAAATGCCACCGGGCCACTTCTTATGCAGCCAATTCCAGTACCTAACCACAATTTCCATGAAGAAACTCTTCCTAATATCCAGTCTAAATTTCCTCCAGTGCAATTTGAGACCATTTCCTAGTGTCTGATGATTTGTCACCTGAGAAAAATGACCAATACCCACCTCACTGCAACCTCCTTTCAGATAACTGTAGACAGAAATAAGGTCTCCCCTAGGCCTCCTCTTTCTGTCCAGGCTGAACAGTTCTCTCTCTCTCCTCATTTCTTGTTTTCTAGTCCCCTCACCAGCTTTGTTATCTTCTCTACCCTTGCTCAGGCAACTCAAGATCCTTCTTGTAGTGAGAGGCTCAAAAATGAACACAGTATTGGAGGTGTGGTCTCACCAGCGCTGAGTACAGAGGAACAATCACTTCCCTAGTCCTGCTGGTCACGGTACTTCTGATGCAGGCCAGGATGCTGTTGGCCTGGACACACTGCTGGCTTGTGTTCAGCCAGCTGTCAACCAGCACTCCCAGGTCCTTTTCTGACTGGCAACTTTCCAGGACTATATTGAAAGTCATTTGATTAGATTCAGACCATCAGTTTAGCCTATGAGATCCCCCTACATAGCATTACTACCCTCAAGCAGATGAGTACTTCAATCTAAACTTGGTATTTTCTGTAAACATAATAAGTGTTTGCCTGATCCCCTGGGACCACTCCCATCACTGGAGTTCTGCACTGAATGGCTACAAGCTCCTCAGAAGGGACAGGAAGCTAAGGAGGGGAGGTGGCATGGCTCTCTATATTAGAGAGTGTTTTGATGCTTTTGAGCCCGGTCAGGGTTGTGAATGATAAGGTAGAGTCCTTGTGGATAAGAATCAGGGGGTTGGCCAACAAGGCGGACATCCTGGTGGGGGTCTGCTATAGACTGCCAAACCAGGATGAAGAGATAGATGAGGTGTTCTATAAGCAGCTGGTGGAAGTTGCTCAATCATCAGCGCTTGTTCTCATGGGGGACTTTAATTTCCCAGACATATTCTGGAAATACAATATTGCCCTGAGGAAGCAGTCTAGGAGGTGTGCAAGGAAGACAGCTTCCTGACTCAGCTTGTTAGTGAGCCTACCAGAGGGGGTGCCACACTAGACTTGCTGTTAATGAACAGAGCAGGACTGGTGGGAGATGTGGTCCTCAGGAGATGTCTTGGGCAGAGTGACCACAAAATGGTAGAGTTCTCTATTCTTGGTGAAGTCAGGAGGGGGGTCAGTAAAACTGCTACTTTGGACTTTTGGAGGGCAGACTTTGAATTGTCCAGGACACTGGTAGGGAGGGTCCCTTGGGAGTCAGTCTTGATGGGCAAGAGGGGTCCATCAGATCTCCTTCTATAACCAGGTGACCTGCCTGGTGGATGTCGCAAAGGCTGTTGATGTAGTCTACCTAGAATTCAGCAAGGTCTTTTACATGGTTTCCCACAGTATTCTCCTAGAAAAGCTGGCAGCCCATGGCTTGGACAAGTACACTTTTTGCTGGGTTAAAAACTGGCTGGACAGCCAGGTCCAGAAAGTGGTGGTGAATGGAGTGAAATCCAGCTGGCAACCAGTCACGAGAGGTGTTCCACAGGGGGCAGTGTTGGGGCCCATCCTCTTTAATATCTTTATTGATGACTTGGATGAGGGAATTGAGTGCACTCTCAGTAACTTTACAGATGACACCAAGTTGGGGGGAATTGTTGACCTGCCAGAGGGTAAAAGTCCCGGCAGAGGGACCTGGATAGGTTTGATAGATGGGCAGAGGCCAGTGGGATGAAGTTCAACATGGCTAAGTGCCAGGTCCTGCATTTTGGTCACAACAACCCCATGCAATGCTACAGGCTTGGGGCACAGTGAACTCTACCATCTCATGGTTGCTGCAACCAAGGCTGCCGTCACCCCTCACTGTTTCAACCAGACTCGCCTTATTAGTGAGGACAAGATCCAGCAGCACTCCTCACCTAGTTGGCTCACCCACCATTTGCATCAGGGAGTTATCATCAGTACACTGAAAGAACCTCCAGGACTGCAGATGACTGGTTGAGTAGGGCTGACAGCAAATGTCAGGGTAGTTAAAATCCACCATGATGGCCAGGGCCCATGTTCGTGAGGCTGATTTCAGCTGCCTGTAGAAGGCCTCGTCAACTTCCTCATCCTGATCTGGTGGCCTGTAATTGACACCCACAACAGTATCACCCACAGCAGTCTGCCCCTTAATTCTCACCCACAGACTCTCAGCTCACTCCTCATCCACCCATAGACAGTACTCAATACATTGTAGTTGCTCTCTCATGTAAAGAGCAAGTCCACCACCTTGCCTTGCTGGCCTGTCTTTACTGAGCAGGACATCGTCCCGTTGTACTCTGCTCTGGTGAGGCTGCACCTCGAGTACTGTGTTCAGCTTTGGGCCCCTCACTACAAGAAGGACATTGAGGCCTTGAAGCATGTCCAGAGAAGGGCTGCAAAGCTGGTGGAGGGCCTGGAACACAAGTCTTATGAGGAGAGGCTGAGGGAACTGGGGTTGTTTAGTCTGTAGAAGAGGAGGCTCAGGGGAGACCTTATTGCTCTATACTACTACCTGAAAAGAAGCTGTGGGGAGCAGGGGGGCAGCTTCTTCTCACAGATAACTAGTGATAGTACTAGAGGGCATGGCCTCAAGTTGCACTAGGGGAGGTTTAGGTTGGAAATGAGGAGACATTTCTTCTCAGAAAGAGTGGTCAGGCATTGGAATGGGTTGCCCAGGGAGGTGGTGGAATCACTGTCCCTGGGGATGTTCAAAGAAAGGTTGGATGTGGTGCTTAGGGACATGGTTTAGTGGGTGACATTGGTCATAGGGTGATGGTTGGTTCAGATGATCTTGGAGGTCTTTTCCAACCTTAATTATTTTATGATTCTATGATTCTAAGTTCATTAATAAAAAAAATAAGCAAAACTGGGCTCATTGCTGAGCCCTGGAGACACCACTGGTGACTGTCTGCCATCTGGATTGAACTCCATTCACTATGACTGAGCATAAATCATCCAGACTTTTTTTTTTTTTTTTTTTTTTTTTTTATGCAGTGAACATCCATCTGAGCCATGAGTAGCCAGTTTCTTCAGGAGAATGCTGTAGACAACAGTGTCAAATGTTTTACTATAGTCCAGGTAAACAGCATGCACAGCCTCACCCTCACCTGCTAAGTGGGTCATCTTGTCACAGAAGGAGATGAGTTTAGGCAGGCAGGACTTTCCTTTCATAAACCCATGCTGGCTGCACTTGATCACTTGATTGTGCTGTATGTATCATGTGATGCTGTTCAAGATGATCTGCTCCATGACCTTCTCTGGTAACAAGATTGACAGGTCTTTAATTCCCTGGATCCTTCTTCCTGCCCTTCTTATATATTGGAGTCATGTTTACTAACCTCCAGTCATATGGGACCTCCCTGATTAGCCAGGACTGCTGATAAATTATTGAAAATGACTTGGTGAGTACTTCTGCCTGCTCTGTCAGTACCTCTGAATGAATACTGTCTATCCCAATAGACTTATGAATGTTCAAATGATGAAATAGGTCAATTAAAATTCCAACTGGATTGTAGGACCTTCATCTTGTTTCCTGTCACTGTCTTCCAACTCAGGGTGATGGGTACCCTGAGAACTGGCCTTACTGATAAAGGCTGAGGCAAAAAGGATTAGGTATGTAAACCTTTTCTTCATCTTTTGTCACCTTGTTTCCCCTCACATCCAGTAAAATATGGAGATTCTTCTAAGTCCTCCTTTTGCTGTTAATGTATTTATTTATTTATTCATTCATTCATCCTGTGTTTTAACAAGTTTTTGCTCTTTCTACAAGTTTTTGTTTTCTTTCCACCAGAGGTTTTTAACATCAGTGCAAGACAGAATATCTATCACAAATAACTGAAGTCATGGAATGGCAGAAGGAAGGACCAGCTGGTCTCTTTGGATCCTTTCCTAATCCTACATTTCTATTATCTTGTGTAATATTGAGATGAGTTAGGGACCTTAGCTTTATGAAGATGTAACTGACTTTATTATTCTTTTTTTGCTCATTACCAACTTGTATTGACTTATTTTTGGACATTTTTTTTACCTTTCTGTTTCTCAAGATTCTCCAAAGTAAGCACATTTTCCCCCTATTATATTGCCCATTCCTTCAAGAGATCTGTTTCACTTCTAAAGAAACATCATTTCTGTCACTAATTTGGTAGAACACTTTCCAGCTGCTATTTTGTTTATTTTACAGCCCAGTGATTTAAAACCCTTGATGTTTTACTTGCTATTCAGGTTGTTCCAGTGAACAAACTACTACTGTTGAGTTTGTGCTATTTTTCTTTAATATTTTCTTTTATTTCAGCTTGTTTTGAATGATGAATGTTTCAATGACACTCCATTATCTCATCACTTCTGAAATGAATTATGGCAGCATGAAAAGAAAACAGAAAAACAAAAATGTCCAGAGCTTTACCACAGATGCTGAAATTCGGCAAAATTTAAGGTCTCTTTTACTCATTACTACTAGAGATTATGTATGTAATTTGGAGTAGGAAAGGGGATCTGGAAAGAAAAATTCCAGTTTATATTGTTCTTCCTCATTCTGGGTATAGTTCACTGAAGTTAGCAACCTGTCTGTTACTTTGCAGGTCTGCAGATAAAATGCTTCTCTCAGTAAATTATATCCTCACTCAAAGTGACAACAACAAAAATATATTTTTACTGCTGATATTAGATGTAGGTTTTTGAATCTTAATTTGAAAACTTTCTGCTGTTGTAAATCTTCTACATGAGTTACAAAGCAAAAAGTATTACTTACTACTGAAGTAATACCTAGTAAGTCATCTTTAAATGTGAAATCTATCTCCTATTTACCACTTTTTTTCTCATTACATGTTCCAGAATTCTGTATGCAATAAAAAATATAAAAATAAAGAAATAAAATAAAATCCTCTGCTTAGTGCATACTATAAAAGTGTCGTATTTTCCTTCATTTTTGTGTACAAGTGAAATTTACTGCTTTTATTTGGCAAAATGTAGCATATGTTGAGTATGATTAAGTTGATACATGGTAAGGTAAAAACTCATAAGTGAGATAATACTTAATAACAGTGAGAAAAATATAAAGTGTGGTATAACTGCACTCCTATCAATTTAATTAACAGATTAATCTTTAAATGATGTAGATACACCCAAATTATATTTAATGAATGTCAACATTAGAAAGCTACTTTTTTTACTGCTGTGTATTGGAACACTTTTCTGACATGAAGACACTAACAATTGGTAATGGGTATTAAATCTGCTCCCACTTACAGTATTTCAGATAAGTAAACCTTAAGTAAAGTAGTACAGGATTAAATGAACTACACATTTTCTTTTATTTATTCACTCATGCTACTTCTATTCTGTGGTTAACTTTTAATTAATTATTTCCAATACTGTCAAAAGTGTCCTGTTCAAGACCACGGGATTTATTTCAGGACAAGGGTGAATATTCCTTGAAATACTCATTAATGTGTGGTTATTATAAATACATTTCTAGAAATTTCCTGGAGTTACTATTTGTCATGAGCAAACAAAACATAATTTTAAGTATGGGTATATTTGTCACTTAAAAAACAAACAAACAAACAACAACAACAACAACAACAAAAACACTTTTTTTTTTTTTTTGCTTTCCTTCAAAATCTGAGTATTCTATAAAATATGCTCATAGGCACTGAAATATTTATGAAAATGTCTGTAAAAAGGAATTCTTTGCTATGTGCAGCATAAAGACCGTAAAGGTCTTTAAATACTAACTAATAAATACTAACATATTTATTAGTTCCAGGAGTTTATTTTGAAGTTTTCTTGTATTTCTGATTCCACAGTCACACTTTCAAACCCATTATTTCTATTTCTATTCACTTTGGATTATAAAAAATATAGATAGTTCTTAAATGGATTTTTCAACAAAAAGCCCACAGGCTAGATATCTCTACTTTTCTGATAATACACACTTGACGTTGTAATTAGAAAAATGTGTCCTTTCTGTGAAGTACCACTGCAATATCTGAGTTTCTTTTCCTCCTGGAATCAACCTGCATGTTAAGATAAACTGAAAGGGTGAAAGCTCCACAAGAACTTTATATTGCTTATTGTTCCATTGGATATTGGCTGGAAGAGTTGCACTACCTGGAAGATAGTCACTAGGAGAGTTTTCTGGAAAATCCTGAGTATAGTAAGAACTGGCTGTAGTTCTTAGGTTCTTGTAGTTCTTATCATAGGTTTGTATGTGTCTCTGACCTGATAATGACAGATTAAGCCTCATTTACCTTCTTAATCTTCAGAAAAACAGCAAAGTTGCATTTACTGGATCTTCAAAATACTGGATTCAGGCTTTAAATGTCTTTGTATATACCTGCTGTACCAGAGTCTTTGTTCTTTCCTGAAGCCCCAAAATTCTGAGGAATATAACCAAGGAACTGCTTTCTCCTCCATTTTCAGGGAAATGTGTTATTTATATGAAAAGGTAATATTCAACTGAATATACAGGTAATGTAGTAGCTAAACTTTGTAATCCTTTTTTTTAATCCACTATTTTGAATTCCCCCATTCCCTTCCTGACAAATAACTCATGTTCTGTGCTTAATTTTTATGAATCTATTAAATACATTAAATACAAAGCTGAATATCTTACACGTACATGTCACAAAGATATTGAAACAGAGCAAAATCCAAAATGATTCATAAGTCTAAAAATGTTTCACCATATTTGAAGCAATTCACAAATTACTTTACCGGTAATTCCAAATAAAATTATTGTGAATTTTCATAGATATTTACAGGGTTATTTTGCTGTCCCTTTGAAGATATTGATACTTAAAGATCAGAAACTGCAAGATTGTTCTATGATGATGTTTTCTTATGTAGAAAAAGAAAGAAAGAAAAAAAGAAGGTATATGATTAGCTGAAAGGAATCATTTGAAAGGAAAACAAGTTTGAGTAGATGTTACAGAAAGGCAGAATTCCTTTGACTAATGGGAATTAGTCCTATGAATTCCAATTCCAATGACTAATCTGAAAAATATACAGGAAAATTAGTTATGAAGCAGAGACAGCAAAAAGGAAAGTTTTCTTTAGATTGCAGAAAATATTAATAAATTAACAAGGTGTAACATGTGGTGTGAATTTAATTTTTTTTTGGCACACCTCGGATTTCTTATAGTCCAGGGATGAAAAATTAAGTAACGCAAAGTATCTGGTTTGTAATGACTTGAGTGGAAGAGAAAACCATTTTGAGAAAGAAATTGTGATCAATATTCTTTTATAAAATTGTTTTCATAAAAATAATTTATTTTCTGGAGAAAAAAATAATAATAATACAAGAGTACCAAGGTAATGCAAGTGGGAGTCAAAGGAAACATCCTGGTTCTGTACTTCCATGTTATGTGATGATTAATCCTGTTTCCAAAGATAACCAGGAAAATACTTTCAGAAACATTACATTATAGCATAAAATCTTGAAAAGATTGTGACAAAAAGTTTGTTCTACAGATTTGCAGCCAATGACAAAAAGCTTGAGTACTGAGAACTTTCATTGTATTTATGATGGAAAAATCAGCAATGTTCAAATGCAGTAACACATTCCATTATTTGTTTGGTACAGATTAAGGAATCTTTAGTTGTAATTTTTTTTTTTTTGACAGAGGGTGAACTTTAAAAATCTCAAGCTTTTAATTTGTGAACAGATGTCCAAAATATAAAAAGATACTAAACTACTGAGCAGCAAAATTAGGGTCAACTGAATACTATGATGTTGTTTTGTGAAGATTTCCTCATCCTTTCCAAAGAAAACTCAGTTGGAAGAATTCATTCAACTCATAGCATAAACTACAAATGAAGGTCCTTCAAAGAGGTTTTGGGTAGGTTACAGCAGAAAAAGGATTCATATAATATTGCTATTTCTCTCTGTGTCTTTATATGGAATTCATCTAGATCAGCAGTCTGGGGACTGTGTGTTTACAGCAGATCACCAGCATTAGAGATATGGGTTTTTTTTTGTTTGTTTGTTTGTTTGTTTTTCCAGCTGACAGGAAAACAAAATGTGAGAACTGAGTTGGCTACTCTTCCAGCTTTTTGTGTTTTAGAATTTCCAGATTTTCTGGGCCAACTTGATTCTTTTCTGCCTACCTGAAGAACTTTCTATCATGGCCTGAATTAGGCAGCTGTGGCACACTAAGTTCTGGACTTCTTTCTGAAATTCTGTAACTGGTTTTAAATATTCTGTTGACATCTCTTGCATGTTGAAGTTCAGCAGAACCCTGGCATTACAACTCAGAGTCTTGAGGTCACAGCTAAAGAATTAAGAGCACAATTTGGTGAGATTTCTTTTTTGAAAATAGATACTGCAGATCAGAAGAGCCTGATAATATCTTCTTAAAGTAACAGAAGCAAAAGTGAATCTGTGGCTTCTTCAGAATCTGACCTGCTCAGATTCTTCCTATGGCTCACTTAGTTCAACCTCTGTCACTACTCGTGACAGAATGAAGCTGTCAATTTTCCAAGTATATGAGTGAGCTGAGATTTGGATTCTTAAAAATATATTAGCAAAATATTTTTTTATGCACTACATAGTGGAATGAACCCTTTCTTCAAATGCATGAAGACTGCCTGTCATTTTGGTATTTGCTTTCCAGAGACAGTTTGTTGTAGGCATTTAAAACACATGAAAACCCCAGCTGCAGAATACAAAACTGAAATAGAAAGTCAATAGTGTTTACCACTGCAACAGTAGCAAAAAGATATTTATTATTATTATTATTATTATTCTTTTTTTTTCCAGAGAAGTCTCTTCTTTTTGTCAAAATACAGTTTGGGATCTTACTTTGTGTATCTCTTTGACGTGTTAAAACAGTGTCTTTTGTGGCATTTTAGTAGGCTGCAGGAAGTGCTAATGTCACTTTTTCTAAGGCATATTGTAATTTCACAGTTGTTCCTCTAGTGCAGAGTTAATAGAGATAATGATTAAGTCTTACTCTTTAATTTATTGGTTTTGCTAAAAGGCTTATGAAAGTTCAGCAAATGTTAGCTTTTCTGGAGAGACCCTACAGTAAACAGTGAAACTGTTGAAGTAACAGACATACCCATCAGATACTAAGAGTTTATTCTCTATTCAGTTAAAAGTCATGTAGAGCTCCTTTTATGAAAAAGATACTATGTGCAATGCAAGGTAAGGGCCAAGAATAACTGCCATTCATCCTTTGAAGTAGGAAAGAATTTAAAAGTGCATTAGTCAGTCCAAGGTCTTTACACTGAGGTGCACAAAGATAAAGGCTTCACAGAAAGGAGTGCTTACTCCAACTTGTGTGCAAAGACAAAACCTTGGTGGGTCTTGACATTCTGCGCTAGGAACATCAATTTTTACAAGATAGGATAGGCAACAGTGTAAAGTGGCTGTCCTAATCATGATGAATGGCTTGAGGTCTATCATAAAAAACAACGTAAAAGCCTTTGCAGACTTAGACAAGACAAAGTGGAGTTAGCTTATGGAGATAGCGAAAAAAAATAAATAAAAAAAAATAATAATAATAATATAATAATAATAATAATAATAAAACACACTAGCAGGGCTATGAAGCAGATATTTTTCTGATCTTTATCTGTGACACATCCTACATAAACATTACTAAGAGTGTGCCTAGATGAACACATAACTGCATTGACTTATAAAATGAAACCTCTCTTCATCTTTTCTAACAACCATAATCATCTAAAGATCAGAAGGGTTTGTTTGATTATTTGTTTGTTTTTCTGCTTAAATTACAAATTGAGAAAAATTGGGAGGGAAGGTCACAAACCATGTGATATCCATTTGTGACACTTTGTCAATGTGGTTTTTTTTTTTTTTTTTTTCAGTAGTATTTTATCTGCACCTATCTAGTCCAGTGTAATGTTTATTGTTTAAATAATAAATGTACAATGAAAGATATATAGAAATAATGCACAGAGGAAAAAAAAATCATATAAATGACAGGGTATGGCTAAAATAAATGGGTTATTTCAATAACTGAAAGCCTGATATCAAGCCAATTAGCCCAGTGAATTATTTTTCCTCATTCTGTTATATATTATGAGGCAAAACTGGGTTTCCGGCAGAGTGTGACCCAAGCTTGTTGTTTAATCTAGCTGAGATAACCCCTGTGCAGAAATCTGCTAACAGGGGTTACAATAGAAATTCTTTGAAGGATGAGGGAAAGAATTTATGTCAAAGACCTTACTAAAACTGTACAAGTTTTAAAGTCATAAATATACCTGGATCAGAGAATCATAGAATCAAGGAAAGGTTTGGGTTGGAAGGGAATATAAAGATCATCTGATTCAAAACCCCTGCCATGGACGGGGACACCTCCCACCAGACCACATTGCTGCAAGCCCCATCTAACCTGGCCTTGAACACCTCCAGGAATGGGGCTTCTCTGGGCAACCTGTTCCAGTGCCTCACCACCCTCATAGCAAAGAATATATCCTTATATCTTCTGGATATCTTCAGTTATTATATACTTTCAAATTTTTATAAAATCAATATATATATCAGTATATTGGGATGTCCTGATATCTATGTTGGCATATTTATATCTTATACAGATACACATTTTTCAATGCCAGCTAATCTTTTAATCTTTTTTAAATCTTTTTTTTTTTTTTTTTTTAATCTTAATCTTTTCATCGTAAAGTTATCTGAAATCATACTCATCACCAACCAACCCAGATGGCTCTTTCTTGTTATGCAATATTGTTTTCCATAATTCTCTTCCACATGTAAATACAACTTAAAAAAAAAAAAAGGTGTTTTCTAGAACAGAACACAAGAGACATGAGATAATCAAAAACTTTTTGCTAAAAACAAATCTAAGACAGTAGAAGCTTACAACACAATCATAATAAAGTTACGTTGCTCAGTAGGTGTGTTGATACCAAACATGCTATAAAGATGTAAATAATCATATATGTTTTTCCTTTTTTCTTTCTTCGTTTTTTGTTGTTGTTGTTGTTTTTTGTTTTTTTGTATTTTTTTTTTTAATGATGAACTCATTTTAACATATTTCAGTGTTCTTTGCAAAAAAAAATACAAGATACTAATCCACAATTTTGACCTTTATGCCTGTTCCCGGCATTCTCGGTTGTATATGTGATTTATGAAAACAAATGTTTTGCCTAACATGCTATATTAAGTGCCCTGTAAAAATGTAGATATCAGAGTTAATGAAGGAACGAATTATGTATCTTTGAATAAGATACACAACATTTTTTTTCCTTTTGTTTTTTTTTTTTTTTTTTGAATACAAAGCCCTTAATTGTGTATTTAAGAAGGCACTTTGGTGGGGGAGGACAAATAAATCACAGAACCACAGGATCACAGAACTGTAGAGGTTTAAAGGGACCTTGAGAGATCATTGGGTCCAACCCCCTGCCAAAGCAGGTTCCTTAGAGCAGGCTGTCCAGGTAAGCATCCAGACAGGCCTTGAATATCTCCAGAGAAGCAGACTCCATAACCTCCTTGGGCAGCCTGTTCCAGTGCTCTGTCACCCTCACTGTGAAGAAGTTCTTTTGCATGTTGGTGCAGAACTTCCTGTGCTCCATCTTGAGGCCATTACCCCTTGTCCTGTCCCCACAAACCAGTGAAAAGAGGTTGGCCATATCCCTCTGTCTCCCACACCTTATGTATCTATACACATTGATGAGATCCCCTCTCAGGCTTCTTTTCTCCAGGCTGAACAGACCCAGGTCTCTCAGCCTTTCCTCGTAGGGAAGATGCTCCAGGCCCCCATATTATCTTTGTGGCCCTCCGCTGGACTCTTTCCAGGAGGTCCCCCCCCTTTTTTGTTGTTGTTGTTGTTGTTTTTGTTTGTTTGTTTGTTTATTTTTGTACTGCAGAGCCTGTACTTGAATCTGTTACCCAGGGACACCATGGGGGTTGGCGGCACCATGGGTGTTGGGGTCAGATGCCTCTTTCTGCTTCGAGCTGAGACAAGGGTCCAGCTCCTTTCCTCTTGTCGGCGGTCAAGCCCTCTGTCCTGCAGGTGAGCAGCTGGGTGAGATATTACCCCATGCAGGGACTTAGGAGGGGGCTGCTGGGCATCAGCGGGGCAGGTTGTCACCTCCTATCCGTCTTCCTCAGAGATGTTGATAACAGCAGAGTATGTAAATGAAAAGAGCAGTAAATGTTGATAACAGCAGAGAACAAAACGAGGAATATTGCAAGGCAGCTTTGAGTTATGATCAATATAGCTGATTTCCAATACTGCTGTCTGTCATAGAGTTCTTTTTTAAAGAAAACATGGCTTTAGTTTAGAAACTGTTTTTGTGATACTTTCTTCAGGGAAGATATATAAACAGTTTATAAACTACATAACACATTTCTGTAGACTTTATTCAGGATTTTGCTAAATGCAAACTTGTGTTATCTCCCTAAGCCATTTTAGCTATCATCTTGTAATAAATAAAGGTTATGGAGAAAGCTATATGTTCTGGGCTCTGCCATTTCCTGAAGTGTCTTTCAGGGAACAGTAAGATCTGTAAGATGCCTTTTTCCTGGAGTAAGGAAAGAGCCTTCGGCAGTGCCCAGTCATTGAAAAGCTTGTTAATTTACTAGAATAGCCTTGACAATTATGTCTGCTCTGCTTAAGTTTTCACATTTTCCAACTCGGTAATGTTTCAACAAGGCTTGTCTATTGACTTTTTTATTGGTATATTTCAGACAAGTGGTAGAAAATCTCAGATCTTCTTTCAAATGAGGAAAGTATGATAAAAAATTTCTTAAGCTTGGAAAGAACTGTACATGTTGTGAAATTCATATACCTCTTCCTAGATCAGAACTGTGTTTTGTTTTAACCAGTTGTTGGTTAAAATAATTGGAAAATCAAACCTAAACAAGCCAACAAACAAGAAAATCTCTGAACTAGACTATGACTCTATATGCTCTTCATACACTAACAGTAAAACCTTTAGCCAGTAATATTGGCAGTATTTTAAGGATTACAGAATCTTTTTAAAGGATAAATTTTATGGTTTGTGCAGAAATAATTTCTTTCTATTCATTGCCCTCTTGCTTTTCTTTTTTAAGTCTCTTGCCCCAAAATGATGTTTATTTGATTGCATTCAATGTAAAGTACAACTTAACTGAATGAACTGGAGGTGGAGTTGTGGAAATGTGATGGCATGACATCAAATATTGTATGATACAGAATAGCACTGACAGTAGACCCAAGAGCCAAGTAATTTTGTAGGGAAATAGGACTGTATCACAGCTTTAGATAAGGTTTTATTTTTATAAAAGCCTCATTGAGGCTTTTCATAAAATGCATGGGACCATTGTCTGGATTGGGAGAGAAATTTTCTTATCTGCCCGAGGGAATGAAAACCAACATCCTGACCCTGAGTGCATAAACTCATAGTCACTAAGTTTTTTGGGAGAACAGTCTTGATGTCTGCAACTTTGATATTGTGTAGTAAAAGATTAATGTGATACGGGAAAATATATATATATATATATATATATATATATAACACAGCCTAGAGGCAAAAATGTTTGTGATGTTCTGGTCTTCACTCTGGCGATTGTTTCTATAGTTTATATTAAACTTTCATTCATTGATGGTGCATTGTAAAGACCAAACAATGCTGCTCATCTTTCTTGAGGGCATGGTGTTTCTAAACCTCACTGGTAGCAGAGAGTCATGCTTACTGAGGATACTCAAAGCATACTGGGAAACAGCTATGAAGCTATATAACAGCTATTGCCTAATCCTGCAATAGTTACAGAGTGCACAGGACTCTGTTTCAGACTTCATCAAAGTAAAATTTATGAAGAGGCCACAGAGCACTAGTGAGTGGTGGTTTCAGATTGGCAGTGGTATGGGAGTTGAGGGAAAATAAAAAATAAACAGATGGAAAGTTGGTTTCTCGTATCAAAACCAGCACTTCTGCATGATGTGGCATGGGACATTGCAGCTTACATTGTACAAATTCTCTACCCATTTTTGGATCCAAATTTTAAAAGGCAGTCCAGATCAAATACCATGTGTGCTAAAGAAACACACAATTCCTATGGTAACACTAGAACAACAAAACAAAACAAAAATACCGCCCCCCCCCCCAAAAAAAAAAAAAGAAAAAAAAGCTAAAACTAAGATTCAGCATTAAGTGCCTCAAATGGGAAAAAATGTCTAAGCCTGACAACTTTTAAACATTATTGATACTAGTATATCTAGTTCAATTGTTCAATTTATAGATGTTCATTAATAGCATGAAACCAGATCAGAGAGTTTAAAACATTTTTTTCCTGATTAATGAACATGTAAAAGCACACAATACAGTACAAGCAAGATATAAACCAGTTTTGACCTCACTTTTGTTGTGGTTTAACCTGGTTGGCAGCTAACTACTGCACAGCTGTTCGCTCGGTAGGGTATAAATTCCAGTTTGGTTAACACCATCATATTTGCCTAAATACATATTGTAGTTTAAAAGGAAAGAAGGCAATCTGTAGTATACATATACTGTGTACTGTTCTTGCATAATAGCTGGTACACTGAATGAATTTGGGATTGAATGGGAATTTTCTATACAAAGGGAATTTCCCTATACAAAGAGAAAGCACGCGACTATCTCACGGTAAACTTTTCTGCTTAGTGTATCTAATACATAAAATATAAAATGGGCTTCACTTTACAAAGCTATGTTTGCCCATTCCTACAGATATAAACTTTAAGAAGCAGATATAAGCTTTCTGCCTGTGAGCTTCTGGAATGCTTGACACAAAAAGCCACTGTTTAGACGATGGGTAAATCCATTGCATTTTGAGGAAATCATTTATTTGGATTCTGAAGTTGAGCAGAAATTTAAGAAGTATTAATGGGGGCAGACCAAAGGTTATCTCATTACCTTGGAGGCCAGAAAGGAAGAACTTTGAACAGTACTGCAGATGCTGATTAAAGTAGTAGGTTAATAAAGGGCAGGATAAAAAGAATTATCTCATAGTAAGAGCATTAAATTTAAGGAACTAGAAGCATTAATAAAGGAAATTATTAATAATTGTTAATATTCACTGATCCTGGTGAATAAGCAGGCATGTTTCAGAATGTGTATGAAAACTAGAAATGCTGTTTTTCCTTTCCTTTCCTTTCCTTTCCTTTCCTTTCCTTTCCTTTCCTTTCCTTTCCTTTCCTTTCCTTTCCTTTCCTTTCCTTTCCCCTCCCTTCCCCTCCCTTCCCTTCCCTTCCCTTCCCTTCCCCTCCCTTCCCTTCCCTTCCCTTCCCTTCCCTTCCCTTCCCTTCCCTTC
>CM021772.1:13628390-13665767 GCA_011076525.1 Nettapus auritus
TTCCCTTCCCTTCCCTTCCCTTCCCTTCCCTTCCCTTCCCTTCCCTTTCACAATTACGTTCACCAATGTCTCTACCTGGGGTGTTTCACTGCTTCAGAGTCTTGAACAGGGAGAAGTAAGGGTCCACCATGAACTTCCTATGTCTATGACTATACATGGATAGCAACTCCCAGGAAACCTGGTTCTTCAGAAGGGAAGCAAAGAACATAGGCCTGACTCTTCAGATGCAAAATAAGAATATTTATGTCAATTTTTCTTCTCCCTCAAAAACAAAACAAAAAAAGACACCTTAAATATATGAAAATAGACAAATGCTAAAATTTCCCATGAATAAATAATATACTCTACAGACTAAGAACTGTTTTTCTATATCTAAACAATTCTATTTTGTTCAAATGTGATTATAAAACATCTAAACAAGACCTTATTGTCTTATGAAATTCAAGTTACAATACAGAAATTCAGTTTTGACTGTTTTGCTCAACCTGCCAATCTGAAGATATTTAGATTTAAAAAAAAAAAAAAAAAGTCTGTTTTTCATTATTCATGTTAATAACTTTTAATTAAAACATCCATAAGATATACATAACATTAATTTATGAAGAAAAGTGAATGGAGTTCAATTATACTTCTACTACTTTCAACAAATTGAGGTCTTTTATAGGCATTAATGTTAATTATGAAAGTGTCAGAATGTGCTTAATTGTCATCTAAATCACATAGAGGTAAAAGAAAAGAAAACAAACCTTAAGATGTTTCAAAGCCCACTGTGCACCACGCAGTGGGCAGAGGTCAAAATTTACTAATGTGTGAAAATACCTTAAGCTTAACATGTGTCACTGCATAAGTCTTTTTTTCTTATTAGTGTATCTTGTTCCCAAATTTTGAATTTAAATATGAAAAATTGGATGATTATTGGAAGAAAGAAAAGATAGCAGACAAAATAGATTTGCTAACTGAGGCCAATTATACATGTATTGGGGAAAATGAAGATAATTCACTTTTTACCCCATGCCTGTGAAAATAAAAAACTGGTTAGAACTGAATCCTGCTGACTCCATTTCTCACTGACTTCTGTGTAAGCACCTTTAAATATATATATATATTGTTTCAGGATAATAAAAAATAGCTTATATAATATGTCTGAAATAATTATTCTCCTTTTATTCTCCTAAAGTGGAAGTTGAGTTCCTTTGCATAGATGTATTAGTAATCCTATTAATTTACATTTTAATTTGCATTATTAGTATAATTGGGATACTAAAGTGGAATATACAGGAATGAAAATAGAGAGTATGTCCCACAGCTACTGAAGGATATAGATGTCAGAGTCCAATTAAGAAATTCATTG
Source organism: Nettapus auritus (assembly GCA_011076525.1). Taxonomy (NCBI): domain Eukaryota; kingdom Metazoa; phylum Chordata; class Aves; order Anseriformes; family Anatidae; genus Nettapus; species Nettapus auritus. The sequence continues at coordinate 13,629,742 of CM021772.1, forward strand.
TCAATCCTTATCTCTGAAGTTTGTCAAATCAGCTTAAAACAAAATGTCTGGGCTTTGTTTGTTTGCTTATCTCCCCTGCTATTTGTTCTAATTCCAGAATGTAAAGGGGTTGTTTTTAAGATTACCAATAGAAAGACAATTTCTTCCATTTTGTTTTACCATTAACATTGGGGAATTTTAATTCTACTCAGTGCTCCTTGCTCTCCACTCTAACAAACTTCCTTTAAATGCCATCACTTACGCAATTTGTTAGTTTGTTTACTCTGAGACTTATATGCTGAGTAACATTCCACAGATGTGGTTATATACTGCAATGAGAACAATACAGTATATATTATAGTACATACTATCATGTTGGTGCCTTGCAATAGAATGATTATTCATGTAAAAATGAGTGTCCAAATACCTATTTGGGAAGATTACACTAAATATTTGAACAGAACATACTACAGCCAAAGCCTCCTTAGTTAATTCATAATCTCGCATCAAAAGAAATCCCAGTGAAGTCATTTAGTTTCTAAGACTGTAGGAACTGTTACAGGAAGAAAAACCCATCTCAATAGTGTATTCAGACTAAGATGGGAACTTACATCTCTGTTTTTGGACATAATGAAAATGAATTTGACAGGTGCACAGAGGACACAAAACAAGTGAGGCAATAATAAAGCTGAACTTTAACAAAGTGTTAGCCTTAATATGCAGAACCCCATGTCATATAAATAACACTACACATTTTGAAGAAATTACAGTATTTTTACAGTAAGAGAAACTAAATGAGTGTCTGTGCAAATTTATTTTTATAGGCATAAATCAATTAATATAGTACAAATTCTGAAAAAAAAGTCTAAGCTAAAGTGATTGCTCTTATTTGTAGTTCTTTTTAATCTAATGACGTAAAGAGATTTTTCACAATTTTCTCTCTCCAATTACTATGACTCAGCTCTGCTTTCACCTGTGCTCAGCAGTAAAAGTCAACTGAATGCATACTGTTTAAATCCTTTCATAATGAGAATCAAGGAATGAATAGTTTATTTGAAACTACATTGTGTTTTGTCATCTTGAGCAGCCTTTGAAGTAAGTATTTCAGTTATGTTTACTTAAAATGTAATATACATCAGTGAACACCAAAGAGTGAACTATATTCTTGATTTCTTGTTATTTTCTTTAAATTCTTATTCCAGGCAATCTACTTTACTAGTATGCCCTGGTTTCTCCTAGGATAGAGTTAATTTTCCTCCTCATAGCTGATATGGTGCTATATTTTGGATTAAGGATGAGAATAATGTCGATAACAAGCTGATGTTTTAATTGTTGCAGAGCAGCGCTTACACCAAGCCAAGGACTTTTCAGCTCCTCGCTCTGTCCTGCCAGTGGGCAGGCTGGGGGTGCAGCAGGAGCTGGGAGGGGACAGACCCAGGACAGCTGACCCAAAATGGCCAAAGGGGTATTCCATATCACCTGCTGAACAATTAATATGGGTGGGGGAACCGGCAGCTCAAGGATGGATTGGGCATCGGTCAGTGGGATGGTGAGCAATTGTATTATTCATCACTTGTTTTGTACACATTACTATTAGTAGTAGTATCATTATCTTTATTATTATTTTCCTTTTTTTTTTTTTCTGTCCTAATAAACTGTCTTTACCTCAACAATGCACCCCCCCCCTTTTTTTTCTGATATTCTTTCCCATCCCAGAAAAGGAGGGGGGAGGGTGAACAAACAGCTGTGAGATGCTTAGCTGTGGGATAGACTAAACCACAACATAATATTAAAACTATTCCTCACAATTACACTGAAATAGGACAAATCTTGAAATGTATCCAAAGTCAGCACATATAGATACTAACACAAAAAGATTAATTCTCTTTCTGAGACCCCAGAAAACTATATGTTTTACAGTTGCTAAGACCCAATATTGTCTCTGATAACATAACATAGAACTCTGCAGGAAAAAAAAAAAAAAAAAAAAAAAAAGAAAAAAAAAAAAAGTCTGTAATTTAAAGCTTGCCATTTAAAGCTTGATATCATTTGAAATTGTAGTATAGCCTTAAATATTTTATTAAGCATTCAGATGACTTTGAATGTACTATCCCAAGTAAGTGAACAAACAAAGTGAGTCTTCAGGACGTAAAAAGTATTTAGAAACTCTACCCTACCTGATACTATGGTCCTAGGTTGCATTATTCTAGCAAGGTTCCCCCAGCTGTTGCTACCAAAACACCTGATTTAAGTCATTCTTCCATATACTTAAAGCACAGATGCTGGGAAGCACAGACTAAACTCTTACTAGTTGTTTTAAGATTGACATCTAATTTAGGTCCCTAAAGGAAATAGTGTGAACATGGTACTTGAAACATTGCCATGATTAATCAAAGTATCTGACTTGTGGAAAGTATTTGTCTGGTCTGGTCTGACTTTAAGGTTAAGTAGAGACAACTGAATCACTCCTACAAATGACTTTTGAGAATGCATTTTAGAGCTGGAGCTCTTTAGGAGAAAAAAAGATGGCTGGAAGAAAATATGACTAAAATTGCAAAATCATGGAAGCATTGAGTAAGCTGAATACAGAAGTATTATTCACCAAATTCTACAGAATTAGAACAAGAATGCTCTTACTAAAAATAGTAGGAGATGGGTTTAAAATAAAATTATTTCATATTCCATAATTGGTAAAATTCCTGAATTTCCTGCCACAGGAGGTAAGGTGGCAGACATTTCTTGTCCCTTTTTGAAGCTGCTGATTCTGTTAATGAACAGGTACATACAACTGACAACAGGCAGGAAGGTGACCTCCAATGTTCCTCATAAGAAGGGTGTTGCTGTGAAACTGCAAGGGAAAAGAAAAGAAACAATAGTAGTTTCAAGGTTCACATGCTCTCCCTAAATAGCAGCCCATATTATCACTGTTGTAGCTGGACTCCTAAACCAAGTACATCATGGGTCTGACACAGCTGGGTACTAATACTATTGTTTTAGATACTTTATTTTTTGTTTTAATTATGATAAAAATATTAGTTTTAATTATGATAAAAATATTTTGATATTTGATATTTATCATCACATCATCTATTTCATCCCCCCCCCCCCAGCCAACATGTGAAAGGCTTTCAAAGACTTATGTAATGTAAGGATAAAAGGGAGAGAAACGAAACAGGAAAAGCAATAAATTAATCTCATAAATACACAAACTGCATTGAACAGTAGATAACTGAGATCACTGACTGATGGGCCATCAAAGGAAGCACTCTTGCAGCCCTGGGGAAGTCCACCCAGAACTTTGCAATGGACAAGAAGGTAAAGCAAAATTAGTGCACTTTTCATGGGAGAGTGGACATATGGGATATCTGAGGAGGCTTGTAGTAGTGTGTGAAGCTTATGGGCTATCTAGCAGCAAATATGCGCAGCAAAAATGGTGAGAAGGATGGATCAGAGTGGATCAGGGATAAATAAGCTTGTGAAAATGCAGGGGGCAGGGGAAAGCTGTTTGAACAGGCTGCTCATTAGTAATCTTCTTTTACTGAGGCTTACACAACACAAATGTTCATCTTCTTAGAAAATGCCATTGCTAATTATTTTCTTCATAGTATGTGGGTGTGTATTCATGAATTAGCAAACTTCAAGTTGGTCTACCAATGAGTAGGAGGAAACCAAAGCCTGGAAAGACCTAAGGTCAGAAACGGAGGCTGAATAAATGTGTCTGTATGTCTGGGCCTGGGTTCTTCTGAGACTTACAATCTGTCTGAGGGTTCAAGGTCCCATAAATAAGAGCATATGAGGTGGTGAGTGTGCATCTGTGTTCTTTGAGCAAAAGTGTGTTTATACAGGTGCCAGTAAAGCCACTTTTCCTGTCTGCATTGATCCATTTTGCCAGCAGAGTATGCATTGTGTAGGTATGTATCTGTTTCACTGGGATTTGTACTCAGCTTTGATACTGTACATGAAAATGGGAGCAGCAACAACCACGACTAGTAGAGACAAGAGTAAAAATCCTCTGCAGTCTGCAGGATTTGGCTTTTTCTAAGCAGTGGTATAATATCATGGGCCAAGATACACTGCAAATGGGTTCAGTTTAAATTGAGACCGTTTTACCTACCCTGTGTTTACTAATTCTTACTTTTTTCCATAGTAGAACTTGTGATACATTCTGCCTTCAGATAGAAAAACAATTTTCCTAATTGTTTATGAATAATAAGAAAATTAATACCAAATCTGGCTCCATGTGAAAGCATCATAAAGGACAGGCTTTAGACAATGACAAACCCTTAAAATATTATTGCTTGTATTGGAAGAAAGAATTTATATGATAGTGTCAGGGTATAAATAACAAGCAATGGCTACATACAGTTGTTGTGAACATGAAGTTCATGTTCTGTATATGAACTTGACTCTGATAGAGCGAAGTGCTCTAGTACTTTGACATTGTCTCTCTAATTTGATTTAAAAATACATTTAATAATTTCAATCCAATTCCACAAAGTGGTAATCCTGATTACATTGTTTGAAATATAAGATATTTTTCCACATATTTTCAATATTAAAAATGCTTCTGTCCAGTTCTGAGAAAAATAATATATTAAAATATATATATCTCATAAATAGAACAATTCTGAGGCATGTGCATGTCATTAACACCCTTGCACATCTCTTACTAAAATAGAGAGAATTTTTATTAATTGAGATGATGGGTGATCTGACTTCTGCAATGATGTGACTCATCTCTTGGACTTTCTATTTTCTGCCTAAATCCACATTTTTACTTCTTCCTTTTCCCTTTTTTGAGTCACATAGCACTAAATACTAAAGCTGTCATTATACTCTAATATAATTCTTCTACATTCACTACAGCTCACTTGGTATCATTAATGTCAAGTTTGAATGACCTCTTACAAGGAGTGATTTATTAGCTTAGCACATTCATTGTGATGTTTGTTTTTCAACATAATTTTCATCATTTATCTATCAGTATTAATTTTCCTATTAAAATATATCATCTGTTAGCACAATGTTTAATAGACCTGTGAACATAGGCTTTTCAAATTTTGTTAGTGTTTTAGAAACAGTTTTTGATGAGGTTCAGATTTTGTCTTATCAAAAACCTAAAAACACACTTGCCTGGATCAATTATTCAAAAGTTCTTTCACATCAACCACAGATCTCTTTCAATTTGAAGCAAAACTTTGTTTTTGAGGATTTGTACATACCTAATAAATGCTGCATCATCCAAAATTGTGATGTTGTAGGTGACAACTTGTTTATACTTAGATTTCATGAACTGCTTGTTTTGTTTTTGTTGTTGCTGGTTTTTGTTTGTTTTTGTTTTTCATCTGAGAAGGTTCACTGGATCAGTAAATCAGCACTATTACCTGTCATCAACATTACCTAACTCTGGCAACTAAGACTAAAAGCGGTGTCAGGGCACACAATCTATGTACGAACTAGAAGGATTCCCTGTTATAACATTCAGTTCTCTCTTGGGGTTACTGCATTTTCTTTTTGAAGGCTATATCATTTAAACATTTGCACATCAACTGTATAGAAACAACTGTCAATGAAAATCTAAATTATACTTAAGATATATCTCTAACATTTCTGCTGAATTAATCAGAAACAAATTCAAACCTCTCCAGGGCTCACTAAATATAATACAAACACCACTGAGAGACCATAACGGACATGATAAAATTTCATAATGTTGTCAGTGACAGTGACAGCAGCTGCAGAGCAGTATTTGGGGGAAGAAGAATACTTCTCTGGCTGATGCCTCCCAATGCAGAAATGAAAGGTTTCTTCAGTGCTCACTTTTGTTTCCTTTAAGCTGGTGTTCCATCAGCTTGTAACGAGACAGCCAGTAGACAGGGTTTTGGTTAGGAAAATGAAAACAAATAGGTAAATAAAGTCACATCACAGACTTTTATCTTATTTCTTGGATTGTTTAAAAAGCGTTTTACCATTCTTATTGTACTCAAATTCCACTTCAGATGTGGAATTCCATGTGGAAATTCAACACTGTGGAGGTTTCTTGATCCCTCCTTGAAGGAAAGAGTTTTAGCCTTTCAAGTCTACATTTTGCAGAAAAACTTACCAATTACACACTACAAGGTTTCCACTTTGTATCACCTATTGTTGCAGCAGTTGTCCATAATGTTATGCATGATGCTATTCTGGATATTCTGTCACTTTTCTGTAATTGTCATTACATCACAACGTGCAAAACACATTGTGTTTGTAGAGGAGATAAAAGGTAAAAAATAGATATCATTTGTTGATTCATTTCAGTATACCGTAAACAAGTAGCAAAATCCCAAATAAATATATGTACCTTAAATGTAACCGTGCTTAAAAATAAATAAATAAATAAATCTTGCTGTGTAAAATTAAGAATTATTGGTCAAAGCAAATTCCTCCTCCCTCCCCCTCCACCATTATTTTTTTTTTTATTAACCAATGAATTAGAACTATCTACTGCATTCAATAAGGAGCCCACTTTGCTCCGGATCTGAATGTAATTTCTCAGACTGACTTTAGCTAATAAAATAAAAATTACCGAGAGTTTATCTGTTTTTAAATATACCTGGAAATTACATGGAATAAAATAAAATAAATAAATAAATAAATAAATAGTTTCTTTATTAAGTCAGTTTCAATGTAAAGTATAAAATCCCATTTTCTGTTCCCAAATTCTTTGTAGTTTTAAACATCTTACCAGCTGGCAATCTTCCAGTTCTCTCTCAAACGTCAGAGAAGCTGCAACAACCAAAACTGTTTTATAAGCTGTTATGATTTTTCATGATAAAAGGTTACTTTTTGGATTACTTAATATCTAGCTTAAAATTGGGCAAGGACTGCAGTAATCTAGCATTAATATATATATTATAAAGGCTTCTCTAAATGTTAAATCTTATGCTCTACTCATACTTCAATACTCATACAAGTGTCATTGAAACCTTATGTGTTTTCAGTGTCTTCACCGGATAATTGCTTGCTACACTGGTGGACCCCTAATGATAATTTACAATCAGTTCTGAGCATAAAATCTCTCTAACCAGTGACAGTTACAAGATGACAAACCAAGAGCAAAACTAAGTGAATTACCTTTTTTGCCTCCCCTCCTCTCCCCTCTCCTCGAATGTCTTAAATAGAAACAGTATAATTTTGTAGGCATTTTGGGAAAGTAACACTGCTGTGGTGTTTTATCTAGTCTGTAGATAAAGGACTTTTACTGGCAATGACTTCATTGTGCAGGATTCAAACAAACAATTCTCTTCTAAGTACTCAAGTACTCATGTATTCTTCCCCAGGTAGCAACAAAGAAATTCACATAGCTCTGTAAGGTTATGTGGAATGAGAGTGCCTGGCTTTTAAGGATATATTGTCAAAGAACTTTTCAAGGCAAAAAGTGAAAAATGAAAAGAAGGAAGTCATAAACAAGAACACACATTGAAACGTGGGTGAAAAATGACAAAGAGATGTTGCCACGAATGACCCTGTTGAACTAGTTGGTAAGAATATGTGAATTGTGAGAACATTTATTTTTTAAGTAAGATTATCCGACTAAGGACTGTGATTATAGCAAATTAGGATTATAGCAAAAGGGAGGGAGACAAACACACAGAGATGTGAAACCTGACCAATTAATGTTAATGAACCAGAAATCTCACAAGTTACACTAACTGATAAACTACAGGGAAAGGGAGGGAGATTCCTGATAGTGGACTTTACTGCAGTCTGTCCTGCCCTATTATAAAATCCTTTCTTAACTGTCTCTGTGTAATCCCAGTCCCTATTCCATGTGTGTGACTGCTGCAACGACCAAATGCCAGCTACTGGGGGGACAAGTGTGAGTGGACCAGGTACCAGCTCCTGGAGTCAGACTGGGGGTGTGGTGATGACTCCGTTGGAAGCCCAGTGCAGATACTGGAGCCTGTGGGAGTCAATCGCCAGGCACTGGGGTGGGAAGTGTGTTCTCTCCAAAGCATTTACTGAAGGAACTGTCATGAGTGAGCCAAGTGAGGGGCTGCACCCTGATGTGATGGCTGAGTAAGGCTGTGGGTCACAGTCTGTGTGCCTGATGCTGAGGACATCTGGTGAGTGGGTGTGCTGGTGAACCCCAAATGTGTGTGCCTGACGGAGCAACCTCCCACCTGTGGCAGTCCCGGAACAGGAAGGGATGTGGCCATCAGTGCAAGTCTGGTCCTGCGTGGGGATGCTCTTTATGACCTGTGTGTGTATGTGTGCGCACATGGGTTTCTGTGTATGCCCCCCTGTGTGTCTCCCAAGATATGTGTGCAACTTTGTTAACACCTGAACCTGCAGATGTGAAACTGGCAGCCCTGTACTTCAGTCTGGGCATAGACCCCAGGTCCCCAGGCACCTATCTGAACAGAAGGGTCTTGTGCCACACCATTCTCCGTTACATAATTTCTATATTGTAATTACTCATTAAACAAATTATTATTTTATTTTATTTTATTTTATTTTATTTTATTTTACTTTATTTTATTTTATTTTATTTTATTTTATTTTACTTTATTTTATTGACGTGTAATTTTCTCTTAGTATAATTATTAATATAATAATAGCTTGAGGAAGATCTGAATTTAAAGATATTAAAATCATATATGTACATAAAGGATTATTCAAATTTTTGCCTCTGAAAACTTTCATTCTACAAATATTAATGAATAATCCCTCACAACAAAAATCCAGTAGCTATGAACAGTTATATTTTAATTACAAACAACAAAATGTGGAATTGACAAGAAGGTAAACTCCACAGTGTATGCACTAGAATAAATGCAACATAGCAGCATGTTTTATTGCAATGAAGATCTTAGAAACATAGAATGGTTTGGGTTGGAAGGGGCTTTAAAGATCATTTAATTTCATCCCCCTACCATGGGCAGGGACACCTTCCACTAGACCAGGTTGCTCAAAGCCCCATTCAGACTGGTCTTGTATGCTTCCAGGGATGGGACATCCACAGCTGCTCTGGGCAACCTGTGCCAGTGCCTCACTGCCCTCAGAGTAACTAACTTCTTCCGTATATCTGATCTAAGTCTATCCTCTTTTAATTTAAAGCCCTTGTCCTGTCACCCTGACAAAGAGTCCCTCTCTAATTTTTCAGTAGGCTCACTTTAGGTACTGGAAGGGCACTATACTGTCTCCCCGGAGCATTCTCTTGTTCAGACTGATTGAGTATCTCAGCCTTCTCTATATAACTGGGTCTCCTATATCCTTCCTGAGAGGGACCAAATTTTCCCTAGTCTTCTTTTTATCACTGATGTATCTATAGAATTTTTATTATTTATTTATTTTGTTGTTGTTGTTGTTACCCAGTTACTGAGAGTCTTGCCCTTCCTCCTGTAACAAAGGCCATCATTGTGGATTTGCAATGGTGGCAAGCTCTTCTCAAATACTCTCTGTCAGATAACTTTCCCTATCTCCATGGAAGTTCGAAAGAATGAAAGAACTTATCTTGATTCTTTAAAAGTTATGCAATATCATTGTTTATTTTTTTTTTTTTTTTTTTTTTTTTTTTTTTTTTTTTTTTTTTTTTTCCTTTCTGTCATTATGAAATTACTTACTCTAAGTGTCCAAAATCATCAAAATCCTTGTAACAGATTTTGCTGGTGAGGGAATTCAGATCATCAGAGTGAAATTTACTATACCACAAACTATTTCAGACTTCCTGATTTTGCTGAAGGAAACAGTACATGACATCAATGAAACCAAGAGAGTAAGATACCCAATTTCTGTTAGAGAATCATGGAATCACAGAATGGTTTCAGTTAGAAGTGAGCTTAAAGATCATCTAGTTCACTCCCCCCCTCATCCACCTGTCATGGGCAGGGACACCTTCCTGCCAACATCAGGCTCCCCAAAGACCCATCCAACCAGGCCTTAAACAGTTCCAGGCTTGGGGCATCCACAGGTCTCTGGGCAATCTGTTTCAGTGTCTCACTACCCTCGTGGTAAAGAATTTCTTCCTAATATCTAGTCTAAATCTACCCTTTTTAAGTTGAAAGACATTTCCTCTTGTCTATCACTACACTCCCTGGCAAAGAATCCTTCCCTGTGTTTCCTGTAGACATCTTTTAGGTACTGGAAGACCACTATAAGGTCTCCCCAGAACGTTCTCTTCTCCAGGCTGAATAACCTCAACTATTTCAGCCTGTCATGATAAGTTTTCCAATTATATATGACTTCTTTTTTTTTTTTTTTTTTTTTTTTTTTGTTTAAAAAAAGCTTGTCTGCATACAAAATCCAAAATCTTTCATATTCTAACAAAAGAGATTTCTAGAAGTCAAACTTTTGCAAGTATGCAAACTTTTTTCTCCTTCTTGAAAGAACTGAAATAGTGTTTATGAGTTCCAGTGAGATCATTCATAAAGGTAAGTCATTTGTCTGAGGAGACTACAAAATATCGAGATCTATAAATTTTCTTCTAAGCAGCGTAAAAGGGAAAACTATTTAAAATGGCTTTTATAACTTGAAGCCCACCCCCCTGTCGATGTTAACTATTAAGCCAGTGCAAGACTCCATGAGTTTCTTTCTTTAGTGTTTATGGTATTATTTTGGCCTATTAATTTACTGAAGACAGGACCCTAGACTAAGATCTGAACATAACTGGGCCATTGAAGGATTATGTTACTATAAAATGTATGGTTTTTTTTTGTTTGTTTGTTTGTTTGTTTTTGTTTTTTTCCTACTTTTTACCTTATTCCAAAGCTAGAGGACTGTTCCTAGTTGAATGCTTTTTTTGTTTGATGAAATCTTTTGGGAGCGGGGGAAGAAAATTTATTGTACAAATAAAACCAAATTCAGGTCACTGTCTCCTTCACTGCTGGCATCTGTCCAGAATGACATAAAAAATCATAATTCAGTTTGGCACAGATTGCTACTGTTCTTATGAACTGAAACTGTCTGAAATTTTCATTAGAATGATACATTTCACCTTCTGTCTTGACCCTTGTCCTTTACCCTTGCACACTTGACTGCCTTTAAAATCTATGCCTCTTTAAATGATGTTAGATACATTGTCCTAGAGACACTGCTTAACAAAGGTAATCTTTTACAAGGTAAAAGAGAAAACATGACATCCGGTAAAAGTTTTCTGGATGGGGATTGCTAATGGATTAGCTTTACAAATCTAGATCAAACAAAATACTTCATATTCTTCATAGATGTTAATCTGTTGGTTTAAAAATCAAAATCAAATGTCATCTATACTGGTATAATTAAAGAGTTGTATTCCATATGGATTCCCCTAGTTGTATGTGTCAGCTGTTCTCACAGATATTTTTCCACCATGCTATTAAATACACAGTCTGAGGCAGGGTGTGATTTGTGAAGCTTTTGTCCCTTTATTTTCCACTCAGATTAAAAACAAAAAACAAAACAAAACAAAAAAAAATAAACAAACAAACAAAAAAGTGTAAACAAAGATCCAACAAGTTATTGAGAAGAATTTGAAAATACATACGTACATATGTGTACAAATATATATACATCAGCTTTTTTAAATGAAATGTTATCAAAATAATTTTCCATTTGTGTGTGTATATATATGTATTTAAGCATTTGCATGCATGTCCAAGCATTAATAAGTGTGCATGTATGAACAGATTAGAATTCATGAGTTCAGAACACTTCCAACCTGCAGAAATATCATTCCTAATACAAAGGAAATGTCATTCATGAAAAATGAAAAACTGGGAATAAATTTTCATTGGTATTGATAGTATTAAAAAAAAAAAAAAAAAAAAAAAAAAAAAAAAAAAAAAAAAAAAAAAACTGTGACCATAATAATGGCCTTGGACCTTGAGTTAAACAGGCAGCTTTACTAATACCGTTCAGGAAATCAAGCAATAATGACACACTGGAAAGAAGATTTTGTACATTTGGCTAATTTTATACTTAAACATTAAATTTGGCAATGCTAAGATCAAAGCTGTGTGCTATTAGCATAATTAGCTAATAATTATCCCAGAATCATTGAATGGTTTGGATTGGGAGGGACCTTAAATATCATCTAATTCAAACTCCCCTGACATAGTCAGGGACACCTTTCAGTAGACCAGTTTGCTCAAAGCCCCATCCAACCTGGCCTTGTACACTTCCAGGGATGTGACATCCACAGCTTCTCTGGGCAACCTGTTCCAGGACCACACCACCCTCTCAGTGAATAATTTCTTCTTTATATCTAATCTAAATCAACCCTCTTTTAGTTTAAAGCTATTATCCCTTTGTCCTACCATAAAACTTCCTCACAAATATTCCTTCCTAGCTTTCCTCCAGGACACTTTAGATATTGGAAAGTAGCTATAAGATCTCCCCAGAGATCAGGTAAGCGATGGTAAGCCAGGTAAATGATGTCAGCTGCTCTTCTCCTATGCACCAAAGCTGTAACCCCCTCATAGAGGCCACCAGATTTGTCAGACACAATCTGCCCTTGGTGAAGCCATGCTGGCTGTCACAAATCACTTTATTTTCTAGGTGCCTTAAATGAGTTTCCAGGACGATCAGCCAGGCACAGAGGTGGGACTGACTGTCTTGTAGTTCCCCAGGTCTTCCTTTTTTCCCTTTTTCAAAATGGGGGTTACATTTCCCCTCTTCCAGTCAGTGGGTACTTCACCAGACTGCCACAGCTTCTCAAATATGATGGAGCGTGGCTTAGCAAATATATCCAGGTGTTCCCTCACGACCCGCAGATGTATCTCATCAGGTCCCATCATTTTGTTCATCTTTGGTTTCTAACATCTTCAGAATTTATGACATATGGCAGAATTTTTATGATGGTATATTTTTAATCATCATTTCATTGTGATTTAACTACCATCTTGTTATATACATTTATCTAGCTGGATCTTTGATGATTTTTTCTCCTAAGAGTGCGTGTTGAAAAAAACCTCTAGCAAGTACTATTTGCATGTGTATTTGGAATTACTCCTCGGAGTTAATGATTACTCAGTGTGAACTACTATGAACTACTATGGCCTCATAAAAAAAATAGCTTTTTTAAAAAGCCCACTGTCAGAATAATCTCACATACTCTACTTTTGAGGAGTGAGCTGTGCTCACTCAACAGTCATAGCAGTGGCAATGAATAGAAGATATATAGAAGATAATATATCTTTTCATCAGTTGGTTGCAAGTTGCTCTAGGTTTTTCTCAGTGGTACCTGACATCTGCTCTATGTCCCACACAGCTTAGATAATTCTTTTTGAAATGTGTGGGATGTCACTTTGCTTGAAAGATAAAAATAAATTGAATTATGTGAGCTGTTGAAAGTGGTTCCTATCCTTTAAATTTCAATCTAAGATTCTTTCATATTTTACATAACGGATACCTCTCAAAAATTCTTGATAATGGGCATTCAAAGACCCAACCACCCCTGGTATAAATTTATTACAGTAGAATTTGTGCAAAAGAGAACTTCTGATTTGCCATTCTTTGTAAGGATACACAGATAGGTGCCATTTTACTTTATTTTATATTAACACAATTCACTGCATTAAAGTGAAAGAAATCTAATGTGTATATGTTGTCCTGGCTCTTCTAAAGTTCTAAAACTTTATAATATTATTCTACTGCTTTTATGTACTAAATTATGTACTAAATTTAAGATCTAAGTTTCAGGAATACGGAGTGGAAAATGGGGTACTGAGTGTAGCCATGTCTGTGGTGGTTAAGAAGATCCATAGGGAGAAGGCAAAGACTTACACAGTCCATTCCCTTTCAGAGTGCTGATATTAAAATGATGTAATTATTCAAAACACTTATAGGCACATGTTGTGGTTTAACCCAGCCAGCAGCTAAACACCACACAACCGTTCGCTCACCCTCCCCCCTCCCTCTCTGGGATGGGGGAGAGAAATGGGAAAGTGAAGCCTGTGAGTTGAGATAGAGACAGTTTATTAACATAAGAAATTAATAATAATAATAATTATTATAGTGTGTACAAAACAAGTGATGCACAATGCAATTGCTCACCACCCATTGACTGATGGCCAGTCAATCCCGAGCAGCCAGCCCCCCAGTCCCAGCTAGCCACCCCTATATATTGTTTAGCATGACATAAGATGGTATGGAATACTCCTTTGGCTAGTTTGGGTCAGCTGTCCTGGGTCTGTCCTCTCCCAGCTCTTGCTGCACCCCCAGCCTGCCCACTGGCAGGACAGAGCGAGGAGCTGAAAAGTCCTTGGCTTGGTAGAAGCACTGCTCTGCAACAACCAAAATATCAGCATGTTATCAACACTCTTCTCATCCTAATCCAAAACATACATAGCACCCTACCAGCTACTAGGAGGAAAATTAACTCTGTCCTAACTGAAACCAGGACAGCACAGTATTAGTTAGTAGAAAATATATCTATCACAACTACCACTTTGTTTATCTGCTAACTGAATGTCTTGTGTTAGTATTACCTTCCAATGACAATGCTAGCACCAGTAACTATGTTGTCCATCTCTACAAGCTCCTACAGCAAGCAATCTAAATTTCCACTGCTTCCAGAAAGGATGTGTGAATATCTGAAACCTAAGGATATATGGTTGAAGATATCTGAAAGGAACAGGTGAACCCAAGTGATCAATACGTGGCTCTGAGGCTGGTGCCACTGACACAGTTTGGGGTTTCTTGATCATGGGAAGGTCTACATGACACTGAGCTTACTGACTTTTCTATGGGGAGGGAAAGGATTTTTGCACAGGAGTTAGCAGGGCTGATTGACAGGGTTTTAAACTAGATTTGACGGGGGAAAGGAACAAAACCAGGCCCAACATTGATAAGCTATCGGAATGCCCATCATTTTTGAGGAACTGTATGCTGAGGAGGCCCTTCAGTCTGCCCCACAAGGGTCTGGGTAGAATGAAAGACATCTGAAGTTTTTCTCTACCTACACCTGCAGCATGAGAAATAATCATTTCATCTCCCTGAAATGCTTGTATGTGTAACAAACCAGAAGAACTGGAGATCTGCATGTGGTCACAGGCCTATGATCTCATTGCAATCACAAAGGCATGGTGGGATAGCTCACATGACTGGAATACTGTCATGAAAGGCTACATGCTTCTTAGAAAAGACCAGCTGGGAAGGCAAGGTGGTGGAGTTGCTCTTTATGTGAGAGAGCAACTGGAACACTTGGAGCTCTGCCCAGCTCTGCTGAACAAAGAGTGAGTTGAGTGCTTCTGGATTAATGGGCAGGCCTCCATGGCTGACACTGTGGGTGTTTGATGCAGGACACCTGATCAGGAAGAGGAGGTAGATGAAGCCTTCTACAGACAGCTGCAAGTAGCCTCTCAGTCACAAGCCCTGGTTCTCATGGGGGACTTCAACCACTCTGATACGTGCTGGGAAGACCACACAGATGCCACAAAGAGTCCAGGAGGTTCCTGCAGTGCACCGATGACAACTTTTTGACACAGGTGCTTGTTGGCTTCTGGAGAAGCCAACAAGGAGAGGAGTGCTGCTGGACCTTGTATTACCAAATGAGGAAGGACTAGTATAGTATAAACCTTCAATTACTGGAGAAGCAAACAACCCTACTGGATTTATTGCGCATATGGTATGTAAACAGGACTTTGGACTTTTTTTTTTTTTTTTTTTTTTCCCCATGAGTAGAGAGACAGAAATATGTTCTGATGCTTTCTGATGCTTGGATAACTGTATTGCTTTATTTATTTATTTTCTCTTTGTGTAGGCCTAATTAAAAGAACTGTTGCACTCTGTGCTTTGGCACAAAACAAAGATAAATCAGCTAAAACAGTCTGGTTGCTGGATTAAGGTTTAATCCTTTCCTTGCTCTGGATAATGTAGGTTGAAGAACACAGGAAGATACTGCTCAGTGTAGGAAGGAATAAACAGAATCACAGGATCACAGAATATCCTGAGTTGGAAGGGACCCACAAGGATCATTGAGTCTAACTCCTGGCACCACACGGGTCTACCCAAAAATTCAGACCACTTAAGTGCACAGTCCAAATGCTTCTTAAACTCTGACAGGCTCAGTGCTATGACTACCTCCATGGGAAGCCTGTAATACTCTAGTCTTTACGTTAAAATTATAATATTTTTGGTTGTATCCTTTTATCTGTAACACACATTGTAGAATTGGGAGTCCTACTTTCACTGGATTATAACACTGTTAATAGCAACTTTGCTAAGTTTTTGCTCTTCAATCTCCTGTAAATTACAACATTTTTGTATCTGCACAGGGAGAAGTCCCAGTATACCGATTACTTAAAACTAACAGTCAGAGAGATCGAGGCCAGGCTGGACGGGCCTTGGGCCAACCTGATCAAGTGGGTAGCATTCCTGCCTATGGAAAGGGTGGGGTGGGGGGAGTTTGATGATCTTTAAGGTCCCTTCCAACCCAAGTCATTTTATGATTCTCTGAGTTAGGACCTGATATAAGCCATTTATACTCATAATTAAAGTAAACATGAAAAGTAAGATTGGGGGGTGGGGGAGAGGACAGAGAATGTAGACTCTTCATGAAAGAAGGGAGGAAAGAAGAAAGGAAGGAAGGAAAGGAAGGAAGGAAGGAAGGAGGATAAAGAAAAAAAAGAAAAAAATAAAAGAAAGAAAAAGAAAAAGAAAAAAGAAAAAAAAAAAAAAAAAAAGGAATGAAATAAAAAGAAAAGAAAGAAACAGAGAAAGAAAGAAGAGAAAAAATCCTTCCCCTCCACTCAGCATGGGTAAGGCTGCAAACTGCAGAGACTCTAATGAAGGGCCAGAAAGATGATGATTTGACTGGAGAATCTCTCCTATGAGGAAAAGCTGAAAGAGATGGAACTGTGCAGTCTGCAGAAGAAAAAGATCCTAAGGATCTTGTCAGTGTCTACAAACACCTGAGTGGAAGGTGCAAATAAACCACTGAAAGCCAAACTCAATTTATTGGTACCCCGTGACAGGACAAGAGGCAAGGGGCATAAATTGGAACACGAGGTTCTGTCTGAATGTCAGGAAACACTAAGACTGAGGGTGACTGAACAATGAAATAAGTTGCCCAGACAGGTTATAGAGTCTCCCTCCTTGGAGTTATATGCACACTAAAGTTAATTTTATCCCCCCAGATTCCAGACACAGCAGTATAATTGTTATTGTTATTGGTAAGTAAATATAAAAATAGACACCTCAGTCACCAAATAGTAGTTATATGTAATGCAGAATTCCAAAGAAAGGAAGAAAATTAATGAGTTTCTGTAGAATTATATTATAATGATCTTACGTACTTTAAATTTTCTTTTAATTTACAATATATTCCATGATGAAAAACTGAAGAGTTTTTTCTTCCTGTCATGTGTCGTAGTTCTTCAAACAAAACAAATGAGTTCACCGAAGTATCCATTGTAAGTGAATTGAATGCAACATCACTAGTAGAAAGCTACATCTCAAGAGGAAGAAATAAAATGACATTATATGATTTCTTCCTGATTTGTAGCTCATTAACAAGACAGAAATCTTTCACATGTGCACTCCAACATTTGTTTTTCAGAGAAGACAGGAAAAAAGTGTCACAGACAGGGATAATTTAAATCTACACGTTTGTTATTCTTTGTTCCACCCTCCTTCATCTCCTTTATATTGCCAAGTATTTAAATGCGTCCTGGAAAAAATCTTCTGATTACTGCATCCTGATGACAAAATGCTGAGAAATATTCTGATTATTAATGATACAGAAATGAGAAGAAATCGCCTGAAACTGTTCATAAATCCTTTTGAGAGAAGGCCCTCTAAATGTTTATGTTTACATGATTATCAGATCTAATTCATCACATATCTGAAAGCAACATTAGGCTGAATTCTCCATGGGAATACATCAGTGTAGTTCTGTTGCTGTTTTTTTGTTTTGTTTTTGTTTTTGTTTTTTGAGTGTTTTTTGTTTGTTTGTTTTCTTTTTTTTTTTTTTTTTTTTTTTGTTCTGGATGTTTGGTTTGTACTTTTTGTTGAAGAGTATGCTGTATGACTTAAAGTCTCCTTCTTCCTAAAGTGGAGTCCCCCTTGAAGGGAAGGACATTTGACTATTGTATTTGAATGCTATGTTTTACTCAAAAGTCAAGGTATTTTATAATATCACATTTTACAAATATTATTTAAATAACAACTAGTTTTTAAGTCTTTTTCTTTATTATTTTAATCACCTTTGGCATAGTCAATCAGAAGTGTAAAAAGAGTTATTTAAAACAAACAAACAAACAAACTGAGAATGGTAGATATTTTACTTGTTGACTTTGCTGTTATATCAAAGACCAACAGGAAATGCATAGTTTAGTATGTGGGAGACCATAATATTTCTTTCATTAAAGCATCAGTTGTGTCTTGTTAATAACAGATAAAAAGTTCTCTGTCAAGAATCAAAGAAAAATGACTCAATACATTTTAAAAATCCGTGTGCTTTCTCTCCAATTATATTTTAATGTGCCTTTTGACAAATTGTCAGGAATAAAAGTTGGCAAAATTTTCTTTTATGTTTGTCCTCGTTTCAGTTAGGACAGAGTTAATTTTCCTCCCAGTAGCTGGTAGGGTGCTGTGTTTTGGATTAGGATGAGAAGAGTGTTGATAACATGCTGATGTTTTGGTTGTTGAAGAGCAGTGCTTCTACCAAGCCAAGGACTTTTCAGCTCCTCCCTCTGTCCTGCCAGCGGGCAGGCTGGGGGTGCAGGAAGAGCTGGGAGGGGACAGACCCAGGACAGCTGACCCAAACTGGCCAAAGGAGTATTCCATACCATCTTATGTCATGCTAAACAATATATAGGGGTGGCTAGCTGGGACTGGGGGGCTGGCTGCTCGGGATTGACTGGCCATCAGTCAATGGGTGGTGAGCAATTGCATTGTGCATCACTTGTTTCATACACACCATTATTATTATTATTATTATTATTGTTATTGTTGTTTTCTATCTTAATAAACTGTCTCTATCTCAACTCTCGTTTCACTTTTCTGTTTCTCTCCCCCATCCCAGAGAGGGAGGGGGGAGGGTGAGCGAACGGCTGTGTGGTTTTTAGCTGCCGGCCAGGTTAAACCACAACAGTGGTCAATTTGCCAAGCAACAGGGAGCAGCCCTCTGAATAGGAGGCATATGGTGTGGAAAGAGGGTAGCAGTACAGTACATTCCAGTACATTCCTCATGGCAGAAAGTAAATGTAGGTGGTGGGGATAGTCCCATTTTTTTTGAGATTTGAGGTTCACAGAAATATTGAATCCTGTCAGGGAAGTATTTATGAAGTGAACAGAAAAAAAATATATATCATTATTGTAGTTTTATAAAGAAAATATATAATCTGTCTGTAGAGAATTCTTCCACTTCTGTGATCAGAGATTCAGTCCAAAACAAGCCTGTATATGCATTTTTAAGTGTATTATTTTGATAGTTCTGATAAAAAAATAATATCTAGGGTAAGTGGTTTTAAAATACATGAACTTTGTATTGATTTCTTGTATTAAAGGAATATGTTTTGCACAATTTAGTATGTTGTGTCCTGTATGTTTACTGGTAAATCAGAACAGAATGAAAATAGGATAAGAAGCATTTCCATCTGACATAACCGTATCTATAAAACACATTGTATTGGGTTTACATGGAAAGATTTTGGTACTTTACTTTGACAAGATTTGGGCTGCAGGGGTGGCCTCTGTGAGAAGAGTCCAAAAGCTGTCTTGTCCTTATCTCAGCCTTTGAGCCCTTTTCATTGAATTTTATCCCCTTGGAGAAGGGGGCATGAGAAGGTGGCTATGGTGTTCAGCTACCTAGCTGGGTAAAACCACCACACACACTATTGTTTAATAGAGGTTAAAGCTCTGGTTTATGAAATAGAAAACAACAAACTAATGTAAAACTACCACTAAACAAGTTGCAAATTCCTGGAAATATCTACTGAAACAAAGCCCATTCTGGAGGGATAGTGTGAATGGGTGAGGGTGAACATCTACACCGAAACAACAAGTATGTGGGCTACATACCTACTGGGTATGTGGCCCATAGGTTGCTTCCCTATGTGGGAAGCATGAAAGCATATTCAGCTGTTTGAATTTTACATTCAGTGTGACTTTTCCCTGTGCTAGTAACAGCGTATTCTGTTTTTTTCTCTTTTGGACACCACCAAGAGCTTTTGCAATGTCTCCAGGAGGATAAGAAGCAAGCTGTCCATTTAACCTCACATTAAAGTTCAGTGACGGTAAAAACATTCTTAATATATGTACATTGGTTTGGGTTTATAAAGTGCTTCTAGACACTTCCAGTAGTATCTAAATTTGAGATACTGTTTATTACTAAAAATAAAGTTTTCAAGTTCTGATAATGAGTTCCTGTATGATGTTAAAACAAGTCAGCACGGCTAGATATAAAAAGTGCATGATTTTTATTGTGCTTATTTTAGAAAGTGACTATTAGGGAGAATTAAAGGAGGAAGGCATGTCTTCTTTATCCAGCAGTATTTTGTGTATGTGCATTCTGAGTCTTTTTAAAAATAAGCAGTCTATCCCATTAGAAATTTTCTATCTTCTCCTTTGAGAATGGAAGACTAATTTGATGTCTATGAATTCCAGCTGACCATTTGCAATATCAGTAGAGCACAATTCACCTGGAAGTCAGTTTGACTTGTATGAAAATGTTAAAGCACTGTCCCTTATGCCTGAACATGCTTCTCTACCCCATGAGATAACAGCACTGAAAAAGAAGCTGTGTGCATAGAAGCCTCAGGGGCTACTTGTGAAAGGGCAAATAAATTTATCAAAATTGAGAGAAAGTCCTCTGTACTTTCAAAAAAAAAAAAAAAAAGTGAAATCTTGTGTGACAAATTGAGTCTGTTTTGAGCAATATAATTGAACAGGGCTGCTCAAGTGGAAATAAGCCTTCTCAAAGGGCATATCATACACTAGGAAAGACTGACCTGTGCCTACTGTGTTCAAGGTAAACATGTACATCTCTGGTTTTGAGTTGAGTGAGTTTGGAATTTTACTGAGGATATTATTAGAGTGATAAAATGTGACCTTCAGGGGAGGTAAATTAATTATAAATAATTTAATTAATTCACTAAAATAATTTGACTCTTTCAAGGACTAGTTTTGAGGGTTGCATTGAAAAAAAAAAAAAAAAAAAAAGAAGAAAGGAGAGAGGAAAGGAAGCAGAGATCCTGCTACAGGGCATAATAATTTATCGTAGATCATTGACTGGTTTGAAAATATTTGAACCCACAGGTTCAGGATTTAGAATGACTACATAGCTAGAGTCCACAATACAGATTTTATTATTTTTTTTTCTAAATTTTGCACTATTTTATACTATTTTATCCTATTTTATCCTATAGAGGCTACAGAAGAATGGTGGAAGACAGTAATCATGACTATGTTTGTGGAGTTTCAGCTTTAGGAGGAAAATTACACTGATTTTTATGTCTTGTATATATTCTAATGCATAAATGAACAATTATAAAATATATGTCAACTTATTCAAAGAAAGACTTGTTGAAGCAATCAAATAAAAATGGGCATTTTTATTTACAGATATCAAAATATGCAGAGAATTTTCACTTAAATATAGCAGAGTACAAATGGGAAAAGATGCTGTCTCACTCACAACAATTACCTGAATAGTCACCACCAAGGAACATTACGTATTGAAACAATAATTTAAAAGGGAAAAAAAAAAAAAAAAACAAATCTGTGACTTCAAGGCCATGTAATTTTGATAGTCCATAACTCAGAGCCCTTAGGGTACTCGGCTTCCCAGTCTGGAAGTCTGGGATGGGGATCAGAATAAATGCCCCACAGTTCAGGCAGGATCTGAACACAGTTCAGAAGAGGGACCTGGACAGGTTAGGTTGATGGGCAGGGACCAATGGGATGAGGTTCAACATGGCTAAGTGCCTGGTCCTGCACTTCAGCCACAACAACCCCATGCAGTGCTACAGGCTTGGGGCAGAGTGTCTGGAAAGCTGTGCAGAGGAAATCGATCTGCGGGTGTTGGTCGATGCTCACCTGAACATAAGCCAGCAGGTTAATACTTAAATGAAAATCTGCCAGCATGTGTAATGTCTGAGTCGATTACTCATTAAAACAGAATTCCTTTGGGTTGTGGTGAGAGTCCACAACCAGAGGATTTAGGGCCTTTACAGCCCCCTAGAAAAAGAAAGATAGAAGCAACATCATACTGCAGACACATACTCTTTTACTCTTTAGTTACTGTCTTAGTGCTATTCAGACATAGGGCCCGAGGAGATAGTTCTCTGTAATGAGATTCTTTTGTTGGTTTCTCCAGTGATATAAAAGTTTATTAATAAATATAAGGAATATAGAAATAACTTTGTGATATTTATACAATTCCACTAAGAACTGCACTGACCTACATCAATCTACAATTTACTTTGCTTTGGTCACCCAGTCTTCCTTAGCATTGTTTTTCCTTTTCTCATTCCCTTTTCATTTACACAAGTAGAAGAAGCTATTCACCCTGAGAAATGTTAACTTCATTTCTAATAGTACGGAAAAAATATAGACCCAGTTCATAGGTGAATTAAAATCAGAATTAACATTTTCCTGAATGGTGCACTTAGTTTAGGTACTACAATTGAAGTAGGACGTTACAGACCAAGTCCAAAGTCTGAAAGTAATCACAGCCTTAGAAAGACTCATAAGATGTTCCAGAGGCAATTACTTCCATGGAAACTCTAATAGCTTAATAAGAGGAATCTCAATATCATCAATGGAATTATTTAGAGAAGCCTTAATATGGAGACTTACAGTACCAGGTTTCATGGCTGTATAAGGAGGAAAAGAAAAAGTAAATTCAAGATACTTATATATATATATATATATATGCCTTTTAATGCCTTTGTATAATATTTTCATTTTTATGTATATCTATAAAAATTAAGTTCTTTATAGTTTACCAATAACTTCTGCTTTTACTGAGGTAAAAACAAATAAACAGAAAAATAGAAAACATAAAACCTTAGAAGGATTCTTCTGAAGTTTAATTTAGAATAATAAAAATAATGTAGTTTACAAGTGTATCTAGCTTAAAAAATAAGAAATCAGGTATTATGTCTGTGAATATAAAAGTAATTTTCTGAGATTAAAAAATGAATATAGCCTTCCTTGAAATATTATCATGTTTATTGTCATTGTATATTTCTCCTTACTTTACTCATTGCTAGCAGCTAAGTGTAGTGGGTTTATGTGGCAAGGTTTTGGTAGCAGGGGGCCATAGGTGTGGCTTCTGGGAGAAGGATCTAGAAGCTGCCCCATGTTTGGAAAGGGCCCAGAGCTGAGCCAGTAAGTGATATTGTTTTGCACCTCTGTGAGAGCATATTTAAGACAGGAAAAAAAAAAAAAAAAAATGCTGCGCTTCTCAGCTGGGAGGGTGAGAGGAATGAGAAACAGTTTGCAGGCACCAAGGTCAGTGAAGAAGGAGGGGGAGAGGTGCTCCAGGCACCGGAGCAGAAGTCCCCTGTGGCTTGTGGTGTGGACCGTGGTGAAGCAGGCTGTCCCCCTGCAGCCCATGGAGTACCACGGTGGAGCAGGGTTCCACGCTGCAGCCCGTGGAGGAGACCACGGTGGAGCAGGTGGACCTGCACTGACGGAGACTGCGGCCTGTGGAAGACCCCTGCCAGAGAAGATTCTGGGCCAGACCTGTAGGCCACCAAGAGGAGACCACACAGGAGCAGGTGACCCAGTAGGAGCTGCTGCCTGTGGGGGACCCAGGTTGGAGCAGTTTGCTCCTGAGGGATGGACCCTGTGGTACGGACCCATATCTGGAGCAGTTCTTGAAGTTGGAGCAGTTTGCTCCTGAGGGATGGACCCTGTGGTACGGACCCATATCTGGAGCAGTTCTTGAAGAGCTGCTGCCTGTGGACAGCCCACACCAGATCAGTTCAGCAAGATCACTTCATGCCGTGGGTGGGACCCCACAGCACAGGGGACGAGAGTGATCGAGAAGGAGCGGCAGAGAAGAAGTTCTGTAGACGGACCATAATCCCCATTCCCCCGTTCCCCTGTGCCACTTGGGGGGAGGAGGTGGAAGAAGGTGGATGGGGGGCAGGGAAGGTGCTTTTTGTTTCTTTCCTTTGTTTCTCATTTCTCTAGCTTGTTAGTAATAAGCAATAAATCTTACTGTCTCCCTATGCTGAGTCTGTTTTGCCCATCGCGATAATTACTGCATGATCTCCTCGTCCTTATCTCGGCCCTTGAGCCCCTTTCATCCTATTTTCTCCCTGCTCCTCTTTGAGGAGGGGGAGTGAATGAGAGAGCCATTGTGGTGGAGCTCAGCCACCCACCCGAGTAAAACCATAACACTAAGAAATAGGCTAGGCAAACATGCTGTTGCTTGGTTTAAAAGGAACAAATAAACAACAAGAAAAAAGGTAGATTTTGTGTCCTAGTCTGCAGCTGAAATTCCTGAACCTTCTTGGGTATTGGAAAGTTCTTACAAAAACTCACAATATACCTTTTGCCATATTATTTTTATGGCTCAAAAGATGCACTGTTTTTTGTTTGTTTGTTTGTTTTTATTCACATACAAAAATATGCTTTGTAATAAATCATAATATTTAGCTGGTTATTATGGTGTTGCTTAATGACTATACACTTATCCACTATTATTTTATTTTTTTTAACTATAAGGAAAATATCAAATTCAGACCTACTGATCTTTACATTACACCACTGAATTTTGACTTTCCAGCAAAAAGAGTTGCTTTATGTTACATGCATTCTATTATAACTATACATCATTCTTTACCTTTAAAAAGAGATGTTTGAAAAGGTGTGCATTAGAGGGGGATTCTCCCCCTCTCTATTTTGATTATAACAAAGCACTTTCATGAAAAAATATTTGACTTCAGTGTCAGGGATGAAAACAAATTCCATGACATCCATGACAAATTGGCTTCCCTCTGGATCTCTCATTTCTCTGCTTAGCTTTGTAAATAAGTATGACAGATTTTATGTTGTTAATGATGCCAGAATGTTGAATAACCTGAGCAGGTCTATACTGGGTCTGGCTGGGATGTTAACTTTCCCTGCAGCAGCCCATACAGTGCCATGTTCTGCACTTGTAGCTAGAACAGCAGTGTTATCATACCAGTGTTGTGTCTGCTGCTGAGAAGTGCTGGCACAGTATCAGGACTTTCTCTAACCCTCCTGGGGGGTGGGCAAAAAGTGAGAAAGAAACATCACCAGGGCAGCTGACCTAAACTAACCAAAGAGATATTCCATAACATATGATGTCACACTCAGCAATAAAAGGTGGAAGAAGGAGGAAGAGGAGAGGGGTGGGCTTTTGTTGCGAAAACATCTGTCCTCCTCACGAACACCGGCTACGTGCGTTGAGGCCCTGCTTCAAGGACGTGGTCAGGCATCGCTCATTTGTGGGAAGTAGAGAATAATTTCTTTCCTCTGCACTTCCATATAGCCTTTACTTGTTTTGTTTTTGCTGTTCCCTTTCCCCCTCCCTTACCCCTTTCCCTTTTTCCCTTTTTTCCCTTTAGTTGAATTGTTAATTAATAATATTTCCTTAATATATATATTTTTTCTCTTTAATTAAATGATCCTTACCTCAACCCGTGAGTTGTTCTTTCCTTTACTTCTTCCCCTCCTCATCTGAGGAGGGGGAGTGAGAGAGCGGTTGTGGTGTTTAGCTGCCTAGCACGGTGAGAGGAGTGATTTTTTTGTAGTTCTTGCAAAATTGAGTCTTCTGAAAATATATCAATCTGCACATACTAGCATTTAGTCATTAAAACTTTGAAAAAATCTGTGGGTCCATTGGACCTTCCAATATTTAGTGTAAACTAGGAATCAAGCAAGAGTGTCAGTATCATACATTTATTTGAATACTCATTCAATTTGCAATGGGTATTGATTTTTTACTCTTCACCATTCCAAATTACAAAAATTCTATATAGTCTGGAGCAGGAATGGAATCACCATGTAATCAAAGAACAACCCTGCATCTAAGAGGATCACAGCACTTTTATTTTGACAAGGACAGATATAATATATATATATATATATTAGAGGTTTATGACATCAGCAAGTTGGCTATAATGTATACCTGCAAAACCAGATATAAGCTGTAACAGATCTAAGACATAACAGATAAATGATGCAGAAGGCAGATGGATAAATCCATGACTGTAGATATACAGCTAGAGATTTTTGGTAACACTGTGAACATGAATGTTAAACATAATTTAATTTTTTTCATTCAAAATGGTAAGAAGTAAACTCTTTCTGCTATAGTTGAATATTGAAAAGTGTAATTAAAACTGTGAATTTTGGTTCATTTAAGTTTTGTGTTTATCAAGTATCATGAATAATAATAAAGCCTTTGAATTTCTTACACATTTCTAGAGAAGTTTATATGTTGCTACCGGTTCACATTCTTCATTTTATTGTAATTGGGAGTGAATTAAAGTTTAATCCTTTCTTTCCAATACAGCCAAGAACAATAGTAGAGTCCTCAGAGAAAAGCTCTTTGGGAAATAATTTACAGTTAAACAGAAACGGATACAGGGAAGATGATTAAAATAAGAAACAACAATAATACACTGAAATGACTCTAAGGAGACAAAACCAAAGAATCCCTATGCAAGGAAAAAAAAAAAAAAAAAAAAAACAGTAATGATGACATCTAGTGAGTTTTTTGGACTCACTTTTGTTTATTTCATTTTTAATAAAAAGAACAGTCCTTGTCTCTGTAAAGATTCATTGATGTCAGAATGATCTAATTTATGATTACTATAATAATAATAATAATAGTACTAACACCCATGCATTCAACTCCTCAGATAAGGTATATACTCTGGTATGAGAAATGTTACAGGAAACTTCATCATTCTGACATCCAAATTCAGTTACAGACAGCATTTATTTATCACAGAATCACAGAATTTCTAGGTTGGAAGAGACCTCAAGATCATCGAGTCCAACCTCTGACCTAACACTAACAGTCCCCACTAAACCATATCCCTAAGCTCTACATCTAAACGTCTTTTAAAGACCTCCAGGGATGGTGACTCCACCACTTCCCTGGGCAGCCCGTTCCAATGTCTAACAACCCTTTCGGTAAAGAAGTTCTTCCTAAGATCCAACCTAAAATTCCCCTGGCGCAACTTAAGCCCATTCCCCCTCGTCCTGTCACCAGGCACGTGGGAGAACAGACCAACCCCCACCTCGCTACAGCCTCCTTTCAGGTACCTGTAGAGAGCGATAAGGTCACCCCTGAGCCTCCTTTTCTCCAGGCTGAACAATCCCAGCTCCCTCAGCTGCTCCTCGTAGGACTTGTTCCCCAGACCCCTCACCAGCTTCGTCGCCCTTCTCTGGACTCACTCAAGCACCTCGATGTCCTTCTTGTAGTGAGGGGCCCAAAACTGAACACAGTATTCGAGGTGCGGCCTCACCAGAGCCGAGTACAGGGGGACAATCACCTCCCTAGCCCTGCTGGTCACACTGTTTCTTATGCAAGCCGGGATGCTGTTGGCCTTCTTGGCTGCCTGAGCACACTGCTGGCTCATATTCAGCCGACTATCAACCATCATTCCCAGGTCCTTCTCTGCCTGGCAGCTCTCCAACCACTCATCTCCCAGCCTGTAGCTCTGCTTGGAGTTATTGCGCCCCAGGTGGAGGACCTGGCACTTGGCCTTGTTGAACTTCATACAGTTGGCCTCAGCCCATCGGTGCAGCCTATCCAGATCCTCCTGCAGAGCCTTCCTACCCTCGAGCAGATCAACACACGCACCTAACTTGGTGTCATCTGCAAACTTACTGAGGGCGCACTCAATGCCCTCGTCCAGATCATCGATGAAGATATTAAAGAGGACCGGCCCCACCACTGAGCCCTGGGGAACGCCACTAGTGACCGGCCTCCAACTGGATTTGACTCCATTCACCACGACTCTTTGGGCCCAGCTAGCCAGCCAGTTTCTAACCCAACGAAGCGTGCGCCAGTCCAAGCCAAGAGCAGCCAGTTTCTTGAGGAGAATGCTGTGGGAAACGGTGTCAAAAGCCCTGCTGAAGTCAAGGTAGACCACATCCACAGCCTTTCCCTCATCCTCCCAGCACGTCACTTTGTCATAGAAGGAGATCAGGTTCGTCAAGCAGGACCTGCCTTTCATAAACCCATGCTGACTGGGCCTGATTGCCTGCTTGCCCTGCAAGTGCTGCGTGATGACTCTCAAGATAATCTGCTCCATGAGCTTCCCTGGCACTGAGGTCAAACTGACAGGCCTGTAGTTTTTCATTTTATGAAGCAAGGCTACATGTTTACATGTCTGATAACTTTTAATTTAATCATGGTTCATTCACTCGAAGAAAATTAGTATCAGGAGAAAATACCAGATTATTTCTTTATCTCAAGAAAAAAAAAAAAAAAAAAAAGAGAGAGAGAAAATCCTTCACTAATTAAATTCTTGATGATGTTCAGAGAGCTTAACATCAGCCAACTTGAGTGAATGCTGCTGGACTCTTTAACTGAGACAGCATCCTATAAAAGATTAAAATATGGTTATAAGGCTCTTTAAATTTGGAAAATTCAAAGCAAAATATATACTATTTGAAGTAGAGAAGAGGGCTAGGTAAATGTGTCACTTTCCAAGCTCTGAACAGACAAAACCTCAGTCTGGAAGATCCACACAAGGAAGTACCAGTTTTAGCACAAGGATCATTCCACCTTTTCCACTGCACCAAAACTTAAAATATATATACATATTTATATATTAATATATTTATTTATTTATTATACTAAGAAAGAATCTGGACCCAGGGAGAAACTTTTGGTCCCAAGAAGAACTTAAAATGCAATGTTGTCAGTCTTAGAGGAATATAAATTTTTTTATTTCTATTTCACTGTTTTTTGGTTTGGTTTGTTTGTTGTTGTTTTGTTGTTTTGTTTTGTTTTTGACAGCATTTTTTCTTTGATATTTGGAATATTAAACCAGGTATAGCTATAGTTCACAAATAACTTAATGAGAAGAAACATAGGAGTTTCATTGCTACAATAACTTTTTTTTTTTTTCTTTTTTATCCCTTTTTACTGTTATTGTTTAAAGTTTGAAAACTCTTCTTAATTAAATAATTTCTTTTAATGGATCCTGATTTTCAAAAGCTTTATGAAAAAATGTCAAATTCTGTCATGTAATTGACATTGCTTTTTTTTTTTTTAATTAATTTTGCATTTGAATAAACATATTACCACAGATATATTTTTAGAGAATCATTTCATAATTCTCTATGAAAACTAATAAGTAAACTGTGCTTTTCCAATGACTTCTAATAAAAGTTTTATTTTCCTGACTGTAACAAATATAAGAAATTTCTACATTTTCTGTAATATTTCTGTAATATTTTCATGTCGATATAGGTAGTTTGAGAGGACAATTAAGGGAAAAAAAAAAAAAAAAAAAAAAAGGTACCATCTCTTACACCTCCTCAGTATACAGTATGGTTCACAAACACAAGAAATGGAATAATTGATCCTAAACATGAAATGAAGCTTAAAGGTCAGAGGAGCTGATAGACATGTTTTGCAGCATAACAATTTTGAAATCATATTGAAATTCTGCAGGTTAACTGCTGGAAATGCCAAGCATCTGTTTGATGTTGAGTTTCAGCAATAGTTTTTGAAGTTACACAGATTAAAATCAGTCTTGCATGGAAAGGAGCATAAAAGTATAATTTTGTGGGGAAAAAAATCTGAATTTTTAAGTTCTCCCTTTTATAGAGGACTTGATACTTTTTTGCACTGCTAATAGTAAATTAAGTCTTTAAATGTTAGACCATTCTGCATCTTTTTCAGATCATCACCAAGGAAAAACTCTTGCTACTTCTAATCTAACATTCATCCACTAGGCAGGACACTTGTAGGGAGGTAGCAAACACCTTTTTCCTTGCTGTTGGTCTGAAAAGGATGCAAAGCAGTGCTCTTGCAGCTCTCATTCCTCAGGTATATTACACCCCTTCTAGTTTCGTTGTCTTCAGAGGCTCCTCAAAATCAGTATTCAAAACTGATTTAACCACAAAGTCTAAAACACTTGCAATGGAAAAATAATTTTTCCAGGTTAGAAACTAAGTGCATTAGCTAGACAAAGCAGAAATGTCTGAAAGTCTGAAAATAATTTGTTTATTTGTTTTCACTTACATTAATTTATTGCACTTCATCAGCATTAAATTCCCGGGTAAGAAAAAAAAAAATCATGACAGCAACTGTAGAAAATATCTACACTATAAAATGTCTCAATATCATGAGATGTGCAGCTAAACAAAAACAAAAACAAAAACAAAAGTCAGAAGGGAAGAAGGGAACATAATTTTTAAACATGAAAACATGTGATGTATCTGATAGTATCTGATAATAGATTAAACTATCACAATGTCTTTTTTTTTTTTTTTTTTTTTTTTTCCTGTTGTAATATACTATTCTCTCAGCAAAACGTCCTGAGGAAATATGGCAGTTTTGACAGAATACATTTTGTAAATGCATGTAGTAATTATGAGGAAAATACACATCATTTAGTTTTATTCCTAGCAAAAAAATAATGTGAACTTTTAATTTCAGGATGTTCAAATCCCTACATCTGTCTTTACCCTACAGAAGGCAAGGCTGAAACCAAATATTTCATACTTGAGACAGTAAATGACCTCACATTCAGTCTTCAGTCAACTACCTCTATTAAGTTATAAAATACAACATTAGAAAGTTTAGTTCTTCCCTTACACTAGAGTTACACCATTTTTTACATTAAATGTTAAACACTAATTTTTTGCTTACAATTTAGAGCAGCAGCAGTTCTGCTGTTGAGTTAGTTTACTTAGGGATTTCTACAGCCTAATGTAGTTCAAATGATTATCCAGTAGAATAATCATGTAATTTAACTGTATTCATCAGTTCAATGAGTTAGTGTTCTTATAAACCTAATCAGTTCACCCTTCCTGTCTGCAGTCAGGTCCCTCAGTGTGGTTTTCCTGCCACCACAGAGGACTTTTTCCTGGTCAAACTTCAGCTTTTCCTCACATTTTAACCTTGTGCTGAATGCCACGTATGTTATGTTGTAGGATTAATTGCCTCAAATACCTACATTAATTAAACTCATTTCTATTAAACTTGAACCTATTTCCATGATAATACATTTACTCAGACTCCTTAATGTTGTAAGTTGGTTAAGGTGTATGGTTGCAACACGTTTATTTTAGGGACACTCACTGCATTTTTGTACTGAGGGTTAAACAAGAGTCATTTCTCCTGCAAAGATATCAACACTTCTAATTATTACTCTCTCATTCACTACAATGTGCTTTATCAAACTTTCCATTGAAACAGCAGCTAAGGTTTACATTTCTGTATTTGCTATTTGTCAACAGGATGATTTTAGTTTTCTCATTCACTGAGCACATTACTAGGTGGAAAGGGACATTCTTGCAAGTTACAACCATAGTGGCCACCTCACTAGCTGATATTTTTATTAGAATTCATATTCATCATGTAGACTTCTACACTAGTGTGAAATTATGATGAATGCCGAATGTAACTTCATACAGTATCACAACAAATAATTAGAACTATATATAATAATAAATAATAAATATATAATAATAAATTATAAATAATTTGTAAATATAATAATAATAATAAAATAATTATAAATAATATATTCACATATCTGAGGAAAATCTGTAACAGCAACAAAAATTCCAGCAGAAAGCAATATATTTTCTTTCTGTATCAAAAATGGATGGACAGGAAGTAAAAAGAAAAAAGAAAAAAAAAAAAAAGTTTTCTTGAAAGTTTAGTGGAAGCTATGCTTTCTGGAAGCAAGTGATACAAGTGGTAGTACACTTTAAAGGTGTGGCTCACATCTCATTCTGACTTTTTCTGTACTTTGTTTGGCCTGTAACTGTGCTATCATGGGTAGTCAAGATACTGTCAAGACAGGAGATCTTCATGTACTGTCTGCTTATGTTGCCCACACTTGGAGCTGTGTAGTGTTTTTACCTTTCTGGGTGGCTGAACTCTGCCACAACCTCTCTCTCACTCCCCTTCGTCAGAAGAAGAGGGGGAGAAGAAAGTATGCTGGAAAAGAAAACAACAAACAAACAAAAAATCTCATGGGTTGAGAAAAAGATAATTTATATAAAGGGAAAAGGAAAAAGGATAAAACAAGCAAAGGCCACACAGAAGCACAGAGAGAGAAAATATATATATATATACATATATATATATATTTCTACTTTCATAGAATCATAGAATGGCTTGGGTTAGAAGGGACCTCAAAGATCATCTAGTTCCAAATGCCCTGCAATAGGCAGGGATTAAACCCACTAGATCAGCTTGCTCAGGGCCTCATCCAACCTCATCTTGAACATCTCCAGGGATAAGGCATCCACAACCTCTATAGGCAACCTGTTCCAGTGTCTCACCACCCTCTGAGTGAAAATTTCTTCCTAACCACTGATCTAAATCTCCCTTCTTTCAGTTTAAAACCATTCCCCCTCATCCTGTCATTATCCAATTGAACAAAGAGTTGCTCTCCATCTTTTTTATAAGACCCCTTTAAGTACTGAAAGGTTGCAATGAGGTCACACCAAAGCCCTCTCTTCTGTATGCTGAACATCCCCAGTTCTCTCAGCATTTCTTTGTAGGAGAGGTGCTCCAGCCCGTCATTTTTGTGGCCCTCCTCTGGACCTGCTCTAACAGATCCACATCCTTCTTATGCTGGGGGCTCTAGAACTGGGTGAAGTACTCCAAGTGGATTACTACTCACAAGGCCAGAATAGAGGGTGACAGTCACCCCCATAAACCTGCTGGCTACTTCTCTTTTAATGCAGCCCAGGACACAGTTGCCCTTCTGGGCTGCAAGCATGCACAGCTGGCTCATGTTGAACTTTTCACCCACCAGAACATCCAAGTCCTTTTCTGCAGGGCTGCTCTCAATGAATTCTTCACTCAGTCTGTGCTCATGTCTGGGATTGTCCTGGCCCAGCTGCAGCACCCTGCAATTAGTCTTGTTGAACCTCATTGGAGTCACGTGAGCCCACTTCTCAAGCTTGGCCAGGCCCCATTGGATGTAATCCCTTCCTTCTTTTGTATCAACCACACTGCTCAGCTTGGTGTCCTCTGCAAAATTGCTGAGGGTGCACTCTATCCCAATGTCTAGATGACCTACCCCAGCCTACTTGGGGTTTGGAGAGAGCCTTAATGCTGTGCCAGCATTACTGAGAAATAGACAAAGCATTGGTGTAGTATTAATGCTGTTCTAGCTAAAAGTGTGGAGCACAGCACTGCATGGGCTGCTGCAGGGAAAAGTAACTCCATCCCAGCCAGACCCAGTACAGACTGCTCTGACAGTTCATCCATTTTTTCGTGCGTCTCTCTGAATAACTGGTAATCACCTCACTTCTCTGTGAAAACTGTGAAAACAGTGATTTCTGGAATGGGCCCAGTTCCTCTTTGAGCATTGTACTGTTTTCCTCAATATGGTCTAAAAATGTAGGTGGACTTTCTGAAGTAACAATTGATAGAGCCATATAGCTCCATTGGTACAATAAATAAACTAATTATTCAACTATAGTTTAAGAATGTAGGACATAACATCAGAAAGTCATTAAAAGAATTTTATAAAACTATACTGAATTTATCTTGACTTCATCCTTCTGGAGAGCAGGAACCATTTGAAAATTTTCATTAATTCACACACAATGACAAGGAGTAAAAGTGAGGTAAACCCAGTCAACGTACTCTTTGAGAAGGATGAATTTTTCAAGAAGTAAAAAACATTTCAAGAAGTCTAAACATTAGTGATTATAAAATGTAAACTCGTAAAACCATTACTTTGTTTGTATTCACTGAACAAATAGATATTGTAGCACAATGACTCATTTTTCCATGCTTCAATAACATCCATATCTAAAGGTTTGTGTTGTGTGGGTTTTTTGTTTGTTTCTTTGTTTGTTTTGTTTTTTAGATTCTTAATGTAGAAATGGGCTGAAATGGAGGTCAATCTCTCCATACCATGTTTAGAAAATGTAATCTGATTTATATGTATTGAATCTCTTTCCTGATGTTAGTGCGATTGCTCCCTGGAATATAAAAATAAACGTGCATTCATGGTACAGATAAAACGAAGACATTTTCATATGTACCAGGAAGTATATTGCTTAGGGGATCAACAAACGTGATGGAAAACAACTATCACTGAACCCGGTCGAGACGCAGGAAGGAGATGCAGCGTGATATCCTTAAATTCTCCAGTGAGCTTTTACATACCTCATCTTGGAATGAGACTTCTCATAACTGTATGTAAACAAATAATCAAATAAATGTTCTTTATCCTGCTATAAGCTCTTGGTGTCTCTGTTTCCCACATGTGTAATATTTTCAGCTAGCTTCTAAAGGCTTTAGAAATATCCTTCCATCAGTCTTATGGCAGAGTTCAAAACCCACTCTTGTGACCCTGCTGAGATTGCAGTTTCGCTGTGAGACATAAAGTCTCAGACCACACAGAGCGCCCTTCCTGCAACAATCACTACAGGGGATCACCGAACTAATGCTTACTCTGTGTTTAATCATGCCATCATCTCCCATCATTTTTTACCTCTCAGTTCTCACCTAAGATGCAGGGAGGATTTGAAACTTTATTATCTAGCCGATTCTTTGGTTTTTCTTTGCTGATCTAGATGTTGTGCCTGGCACAGTGTCATGTTAATTTAATTTTGTCCTTTTATATTTTTTATATCCTTTGCAAAATAGTCGTAAGTGCACACATGCTATCAGCAATTCATGGCTTTTCATCCTGTGTAATTTTCTACACTAATTTACAAGACGGATATAGAGGAAGATTAAGTGACTGTCAAACACTGCACATATAATTAATTGTAATTAAAGATGTTATTCTTGCATTGTTGATGAAATGATATGCATAACAATAACAATGACTTGGGTACATTATAATGAAAACCTCACTTAAAAAATCAAATACTACACAGACCAAAAAAAAGAAGAAAATTAATATAAATCGTAACAATAGATTGTGTCTTTTCCTTTAGTGCAAACAACTAACTGTTATATGATTATACCAGTTCACATGAAGATTGTGTTTTATTTCCCATCTGGCTTGCACACTCTTTTGTAAGCAGGAATGTAAAGTTCCAAAGGAATGTTGTTCTAATTGTGAGCACTTAATTATGTATTCTGAATATTTAACATTATTTACAGAAAACTCCACTGTATGCTATATTCAGCCTACCATGGTTTTATAGGTGGCTTCAGAGTAGTAATAGAAAAAATAAGACAGTAATGAGAAAAAATAATGTAAAAGGAGACTGTCGTATATCATGCCACATTGACCTTGTTTAACAAAGAAGAGTTTCTTTCTACATTTTTAATTCAAAATGTTGCTAACAGAGCAGCAACATTTCGAAGAAAAAGTGTTCTCCTAAAAATCAGGTGGATCACTTCCATCTTGGACATCCATTAGTAATATTACAATGATAAGACAGTGACGATTAATGGACTTCAGGTGTTCATACAAGACAAACACCTGAGGCATACCTGAACGTCTCAGAAGGCAAAGAAATATTGTTCTGAAACTGAATTATTTAAGGCTAAAGTAACAGTGAAGAGTAATATGCATGTAAAGCCTAGAACATACTTCTACCTTTTCAACAGTCTCCACGCCACAAAGAACTGCTTAATTTTTCCTGTTTGATCTTCAACCTGTTTATTTTTCACCCTGGCACTGAAGAAAGGAGGTTTTTTGAAAGTTTTGTTGGTAATGTTGCCAATATTCTTTGCAATTCAACAGCCAAATCAACTACTTCATAAGCAGAATACTAAGAATGGAGAAGGAATACCATTTTATGAAAGGCAACACCAGTGATCTTTGGACCAGATGGGCTAATTCAGGAGAGGGAGAGAGGGAAAGGGAGGGGGCAAAGAGGGGGCTGGGGACCCTGGCACTGAAGAAAGATCGGATGGTTGGAAAAATTAAAAAGAAAAATAACCATTTTTTTTTTTAAAAATTGTTAATATTGTTCAA
>CM021772.1:13682320-13700885 GCA_011076525.1 Nettapus auritus
AAAAAAAAAAAAAAAAAAAAAAAAAAAAAAAAAAAAAAAACCTTACTGAAGTCTAAGTAGACCACGTCCACACACTTTCCCTTGTCCACTGAGCACGTCACCTTGTCATAGAAGGAGATCAGGTTGGTCAAGCAGTGTCTGCCTTCATAAACCCATTCTGACTGACCCTGATCACCTGGTTACCTTGTAGGTGTCGTGTGATGGCTCTCAAGGTAATTTGCTCCATGAGCTTCCCCAGCCCTGAGGTCAGACTGACAGACCTATAGTTTTCTGGATCTTCATTCTAGCCCTTCTTGTAGATGGGTGTCATATTTGCTAGCCATCAGTTGTTAGCCACCTCCCCTAATAGCCAGGACAGTTGATAAATGACAGAAAGTGGTTTGACAAGCATTTCTGCCAGCTTACTCAGTACCCTCAGACAGATTCCATCTGGCCCCCCAGACTTGCATATATCTGAACGAAGTAGCAGGTCACTACCATTTTCTCATGGATTATGAGGTCTTCATTCCACTCCCTGTCCCTATGTACCAGCTCAGGGGGCTGATTATCCAGAGGACAACTGGTCTTGCTGCTAAAGACAGAGGCAAAGAAGGCATTCAGTACTTCAGCCTTTTCCTCATCTCAGAAGCTCTACATCTACATGGTTCTTGAAGGACTATGGGTTGGTGACAAAAAGAAATAACCAGGGATGTTGACAAAAGGAAAATATTTTCCTTTTATCTAATCAGGTGAGTTATACATTCCTCACATGCTTCCTAGGAACAAGAATAGAAATCTAGTTCAGAATCCCAGACTCAGCAAGGAGACCACACAGCTACAAGTAACAGCTCTGTAAATATATCTGGAGTGTATATAAGAATGAAGAATACAGAAGTTCTAGGAGCAATAAGAGATCTTTATTGCTTGTCACAAACTCATCATTAATGGTGAAGCACTTTATAAAAAATACTCAAATGCTCTTGTGAATTTCAAGATTTAGATAAAAATATCTGATCTCTCTCTCTTTTTTTAATTATTTTTAGTATTTTTATTTTTATTATTATTTATTTCCCCAACTGAATTTGCTCAGATAACTTTTCTTGAGGCAAGTTTCTGCCTAGGCTCTGTCTCTGCTCAGCTTTGTGTGGAGTCTTTGCTGAGGTATTGCTCAGCAGTACTTCATCCCTAATGAGGATGGAGTCTGAACACATCATTTCCTCTAGCAATATCAAGATATGACATATGCCTAGCAAGGTGCACACAAAATTTTGTCTGGACCTAGACCAAAAGGAGCAACGAGCAGCTTTTTTTTTTTTTTTTTTTTCCTGAAACATGCTATGATATGTCTGTCTTCAGCAGCCAGTGTGACAAGGGTTTGCATACACTTGAATGTAGAGACCTTGTATGAGTCATGCACAGCACAAAGGAGCAACATTTGTTTCTCAGAAATACAGGAAAGGTGCCATTTGCCTGAGCTATTTTTACAGTCTTCAGATCTTCAGATTTTGAAAAATTTTTCTTTTTGCTTTTTTTTTTTTTTTTTTTTTTTTTTTTTCCAAAGGTGTTCAATCCAAGCTCCCTGCCTCCCATCCTCCCATTTTATAATTGACATGCATCTTCTCAGGAAAACTGGATGGAAAACATCATGAAATAGTACTCTTTTTATAGTCTTTATTCAGTTCTCTTAAAATTAATCATTACATTGTACTGCAATTTCTATACCTGCCAAACTGTAAACCTTTCAAAAAAGCTGTGAAAACACCAGGGTGGGTATATTGCTTGCCCTGTAACTCTGTCACTTGCAGATTAACAGTTCGTCAAGCAGTAGTATGAATAACACAGCTATAACAGTAAACACTAAGGTTTTCCAGCATCAATGTGCTTCTTGAAATCTCTATGTGCAATCCACAGGCTTCTGTGAACATGAAAAAAGGGCTTGTTTTTTAGCTTGTTGACAGGGATATCAGAAGTTTTTTTTTATTCAGTCTAGTATATTCATTGCTCCAGTTAACCCATTCTCACATACATGCCTTTTCCTGAACCTCCCAGTCAATCACAAAGAAAGGGTAGGAAGCACCAAGACATCTCTCTCTCCAGTGCTGCGTGTCACTATATGGGAGCAGTCAAAACAATTTCCACTTCTTCCTTCTGGTCTTCCAGAAAAGATTGAGAGCATTTCACAAAAAACTTTTGGGATAAACTGAGGGAAGTGCACTAGATTATTTGCATGGGACTCTTAGTGAAATAATATCTTGCTAAAATAAAGGAAACAAGGGCTCTGAGTATGCATAAATATTGGCTTTGATAGGCAATCATGGAAGGTTACCGTTAGATAACAGAACTGATATTTGCTGTAGAGTCATAAGCTGTGTGCCACAATTTCAGCATGCTGATGCCTCCACTACACTGTTTCTCTTATGAAGCAGGGGGAAGTCATCAACGTTGTCTGGTCTGGAAACAATACCAAGATGCTCATATGGGTGTTCAGGTTATGTATCCAGGTACCTCCCATTGGCCAGGGAATGCTCCCTATCCTACTTTCACCCTGGTCCTTCTGCCTGCAAAAGTTCTTTGAACAAGGTCAGAACAAAGACTTTAGTCTCCTAGTTTCTATAAATAAAAAATAAAAATAAAAAATACTAAAAAATAATAATAATTAAAAAAAAAAAATGGAGATACAGCTGAATTAAGTTAATACAGAGGAGGATCTCCATTAAGAGTCCTTCAGTCTATATGTTCTTGACCCAATGCATAAATATATTTCT
This sequence comes from Nettapus auritus, assembly GCA_011076525.1. Lineage (NCBI taxonomy): Eukaryota > Metazoa > Chordata > Aves > Anseriformes > Anatidae > Nettapus > Nettapus auritus. The sequence continues at coordinate 13,685,065 of CM021772.1, forward strand.
GTTACCAGGAATACCTCATTGTCTGTTTGGGTCAGAGAACAGATAATTTCTTCTTCCAGCTATCCACTACTTTTAAGACAACTTCAGCTGGGTTGTTTTTATATGAAACTATTTATTAACTTCGTAACCACTCTTTTGGGTTAGCTTGTTCAGGCATTATTAGCCAGGTACAAAGAAACTCTGCAAGAAAGACATGAACTAATTCAAGGAACAAAACAATTGCTTGCTGCCTGGCAGAGATGAGAAATAACTGGGACTTAGGGAGCTCAAAGACTTGGTATGTGCATGCTCACTGCCCAAGATAAGGCCCCAGAGACTCTTTCTTGGGGAGACAGGTACTAGTCAGGAGGAGATAGTTTGCACTCTGCACCTCCCAGGCAACTCTTCAGTGCTGCTGAGATGCTGTCTTTCACAAGGAACATCAAAAAGGACAGTGCTGAGAATTTCAGCTGAGAACAAGTCCTAACCTAAAGCTAGGCTCCCTGTTTTTTTGTTTGTTTGTTTGTTTTGTTTATTTGTTTGTTATCAGCATTTTTTATCTTCAATTTCACCTCTCATTTTTCTGCAGACTTTTCATAGCTCTTGTTCACAATTCAGCAGTTTTCTCAGAGGCTTGAGACAAAGTTAAGTATTACACTGTATCAAACTGGGACTTTGTGTCCTTGTCTTTGCAGCCCTCCTCCAGGGAGGTAGGGTTTGGCAGAGGTTACCAAGTGAAAGAATCACAGCTTTCGTTTCAGCAAGAGGTGTAGTATGAAACACCACAGGGAAGGGTAGACAGGAACCACACTGCTGGTGGAGTCAAAGTCAGATCTTTTGCAGTAAAAATAGCCTCTGGGGAAAATAATAATAATAATCCTCAGAAGCTCCTAAAGCAGAACACAGAGACTACTACATCTCTTGACAAATTTTGAAAGGTGTTCTGAGCCTGGCCTTAAACAGGCAGATCCCTAGGCCCTCACTGGGCCCTCCCAAGTTAGGGACAGCTGCAACAAAGACCCCAGACACCCTATATCAAAGGCAGCTGAACACGTTCATAATAAAGCTGATAGATCTTTCTCAGGCTCACACCCTTGTGGGTCTATTTATCTAGTCTTTACCTGGCAGCAGCCAACTCTCAGGTTTCTTAGGAGGCTCCCAGGAGTTTCCCAATGCTCCTGGTGTTTGTCCCCAGAAACTCTCAAAGCCAAACCTAGAGGTGTGCAAACTGTGGTGTCTGTTAACTGCCTGCATCAGCTGTGTTCTTTTTCTAAACGTCTCATAATAATCATAATACCAGCATCAAATTCTAATGTCCAATTCAAAATTTCTCCACACAGACATCAGTAGATCCTGCTATAAGACTAATGCCTTTTATGCAACAATTCCTCTTAGTTTGTGTAGCATTCTAGAGAGACTGTTTATATGCTTGTATTAGATTATTGTAGAAAGTTATGCACCAGAATAAAATGCAATCATCTGTGTTTTTTTTTTTTTTTTTTTTTTTTTTTTTTTTTTTTTTTTTTTTTTTCTGGAATAACTGACTGAGGTGCACTGGGTCCTTTAAGTTCCATACTCTGTTCCCCTTTTTCTGACTTGCCTATACTGAATAGCTAATAAATATGTACAGCTTATAGTGATGGGTGTCCCAGGGCTTGTCCTTCACAGAAAGCAATTTAGGATGCACGGAACTGCTGCTGAAGCCAGAAACACAGCTGTAGGTTCACCACCTGTTAATATGGAGATGATTTCAGGCAGGGAAGAAAATAGGCAGATGAGTTGGTATCCCCATCTTCAAAATTGCTTGGGGCAAGGGTAGAGAGGGTTGGTAGCTTATCTAGTCCTTTAGGAGAAAATTGAGACAAAAAGAGCTATTGGAATGACTCTCAGGTAGAAGAAAATTGCAGCTGCAGTTTCCCAATTGGAAGCACAGGTCTGTGTGTGAATCAAGGAAAGAGAATTATGAATAAATGTAGCATATTCAACTGGGGAAAAACCTTAGCAATTTATCCATCATAAGCAATTAGGAAGGCCATTCCTCTATAGTAATTTTGTCAGTTTAATCTGATAACCAACTGATGGGATTGGAAGATCATTTTTTTCTTAGTAGGTAAATATTACTTCCCTTTTTGATCAAATCATTTCTTTTGTATCAGGTGGTACTTCAGTTTCTGTGATAAGGTTCCTTATGATGTGCTAACTCCTACTTTCTTCTCATTGTAGTGGGATTTTTCAGCTTTATTTAGAAGGTGACCAGAGTGACTTCACTCTGGTATGCTGCAGTTTCCACAAAATATCCTCACAGTTATACATCTTCTGCAAGTTTCCTCACTTGCTACTAAAGAAATGTCAAGAAAAACATTGCCATTTCCTACCTTTATAGTTTGTTTGAAGAGCATACAGGAAGATACTAAGACAGATGTGCACCTATGTGGACTAGTGAAATTGTGGCATTAAATAAATCATAGAAGATGGACATAGAAGCTGCTTATTTTTCAATCAGAAATTCCAAGACATCATTGCACTTACCTCACTTTGTACTATTGGGAGGGAAAAAGGGATTGTTAGCACTTTGAAATTCCACATGAATTAATTTCAGTTTTGTTTTTATGGCCCTCTGAAAAATAATTCAAAGAGAGCAGGGAGAGAAGGTTTTACTTTTATGGTTCTTCTACATATGTAAACTGACATAAATGGTAAGTGGCATAGCTATGATTAGAATGAAGACTATGGGAGACAGGGTCATCATAAAGTATTTATAACGACAAGCTGTATATTTTCCCTGTCAAAGAATGGATGGGGAAGCAGTAAAGCTGAATTAAGTTAAAAATATGAAACATCTGTTGGTGTTGAGAATCCTTGATGCTGTGTTACATTCAATAACCAAAGAGAAGGACAAAAGTGTTTGAGCAAAAAAGGGGCATAGTACTAGCTGATATTTTTCTAAATATGAGTTATATGTGTGTGTACATATGTGTGTATAGGTATATGTTTATGGGAAGGAGATACTTGTGATACTTTGCTTTTCTCAATTACCTTTCTCAATTTCACTCACTAACATATCTTCCTGAAATTGAAGGGGGCATAGGCACATTGATAAGTTAAAAACAGAATAAGGCATGGATCTGGGAAAATATGGAGAATTATAAATGACCTTGAAAAACTTTTAAAATTCTTAAATTCTCAGGGAAAATATGATGTTAGTTATTTGCTAATATCTGTAAAAAAAAAATTAAAAAACTGTATGTCAATCGATCGTTCTGCATTGTCCAGAATAATTTAGGAACTATGAATATAAATATCCTAATTATCTGACTGTAAAATAATCCAATTATCTCAGGAGGTTCCCGTGTGTGTATATATATATATATATATTTAAAGCTATTTTGTTAATCCGTTAAGATACTATCATGTTGGTCACTTCTACACACATGATTTTGTACTTTGAAATTGCTAAGAAAACATTAAGCAGGTGTGAGAAACTCAGAGCAGAAGTGTTGCATGATAGTATGTTTGTAGCAATATTTTAGAGGACTGATTTAAAATATCTTGAGATGCATGTTGAATATTCAGATTCCTTCAGAAATATGTAAATCAGGAAACACAAAGCAGAATCGAGTATGATATACTGTAACCTATAATGCAAATATACTACCAGATGCTATTCTATTTGCATGATTATTGTCACTTCTAGTAGGCTAACAATGCCAGTTTTGATTAGAAACTGTTATCTAACACATTTCAGGGAAAATATAGATGGTGAGAAGTATTTTTAACCTTTGAACATTATTTGACAGATTCAGCAATAAGTGATATCAATTCTCCTGAAGGGGATTAGAAAAAGGGTCTGGCATTCACAATAACATTACACTGTGATATACTCTGTTTTTAATTACTGTTATTTTATTATACTACTAGGGGTGAGATATTCTGATCAGTTGGAAATTATGTATGCTTTGGACTAATTATGTATTTTTCATTAATACCAGTAAATCCTTTAATAAAAGCATAGTGCAGATGAAATGAATTGTATTGTGAACTTGTTGGGGATTTCTGCTCAGATTCTAAAAAATATATTATTCATGTCTTCTGACTTACTTTTCTTGGAATACATATACATATATATATATCCATTTGAAGGAGAAAATTTTGCGGTCAAGCAGATGATATGCTGAAGGAAAACAGCTAGGTTTTACTCTCAGTGTTGTCACTGAGGTACTGAACATTACATCCTCCTGTGCTTTTTGCCTCCTAGATCTATCCATTCTCTTGTCTGTCTACACTGCCAGTATTTTGGGGCAGAAAATGTTTCTGTATCTCTTCATACTGTTTAATTGACCCAACTTCTTGCTACTGATTTTTGAGATGACGATCTCCAAAACTGAGAAATTTCTTATAAAGAATGTTCAGAAACCTGTTTCATAAGGTTTCCTTTGACAAAATTCTAGACCTCTTTTTCATAAGTGTTTTACCTCTCCCCCAATTTATTAATTGATTGATTGATTGATATTTTGATATATATATGTCAGAGAGATGTTACTAGAGCTCATTTACTCCCTCTCATACTCCTAACAGGGTGTCTCCTGTTTTCTTCAGATATTCAGATCTATTTTCCTCCATCAGTCAGGATTCCAGACCTCTCCTTTTTCTGTCAGTTGTCATAGAAAACGTTCAGATAAGGTTCATGCTTTGTCAGGCATTCATATATTTTCTGGATCCTCCTGCTGTTTCAGCTACTGTGTTCTGTTTTTTTTTTTTTTTTTTTTTTTTTTTTCTGAACAATATCATTGACAACCAGGATTTCACCGAGTTTTACACAAACTCACTTCATACACTTTCTTATTATTTATAAGCATAGTTGACTGAGTTTCTGCTAATGAATAAATATTACTGGAAGACATTTTGAAGAAACTGGAATTTTACTTCTCACTGCTGCAGTTACAGGGTTTTAAGCATTTAGTAATCACATAAGTAATGATCTTTCTAGTTCATCATTCATAGCTGCAGAACCTGAGCAAGTGCTTATGAAAGGTTCTGGTGAAATCATCAAAAATGAAGTTCAAGAGTCTTTGGATGGAGCCCTAAGAAGGAAATCGTGTTTACAAAGGGTCACGAAATCAAAAGATTATTTTTTAATTAGTTGTGAAACTCCAAAAGTTTGGTCTCATTACTTGTTTAGCTGGTGTTTAGTCACACATCCTAATATTAATAATTTTAACTAAAATAAGTTTTGAATACATTGGGGTTAAATTAGATTAATCAATGCTAATATGGTTTGAATTTGCATACTTTGTTCACTTCATTTATTTAATATGGAAATGAAATCCCAATGGCATTTGCCCTTTAAAATGGCCTTCCAGATTAACACTAGTAAAGCTAATACAGAATTATGATTTTTAAAATATTTTTTCTCAATTATATATTTTAGAGTTTTAATGAGACTTAATTTTATTATTATTAACACATTCATTGTAAGTTATAATAAAAATTTTCAAGTGTTTGCATAAAAAAAAAAAAAAATATTTTATACTTTTTACTACTAATTCATGTTTTTAATGACATACATTTCTTTAAAAAATAACACATTGAAAAAAGAGCCCAGGGATATTCTGGAAAAAAAAAAAAAAAAGAAATATATACATATCTTCTTAAATGAAGCTTTTTATAGCAGAAGCTCATCATATTTTTGTTTGTTTGTTTGTTTTTTAAATACTTTTGTTCCATTAAATATAGAGAAGTAGAAAGGTTTTTAACAGGTAGGGTATAGGATCTATAATAAACTTTCATAATTTCTTTTATTTCTTAATAAGCTCAATTTAATTACATTAATGGAATATTGGCATAAATACATTTACTCTAAACATCAAATATCAGAATAAATACCCAACAGAACTCCTTGACTGCTATGTGGTGAATCAGCTAGTAATGCTATCATATCTCCATTTTTCCTATATGTACAGTTAATTGTATGTACAGTTGCATTCTTGAAATGAAGCCTTGGTTTCTGTACTCCTTTTTTTTGCACATTTTGTACTTTATTTTTTTTTAATTTATTTATTTATATTTTTTTTTTCTCTGTCACAGTGCTAACTTTTCGTGTTCTGCATTCTTCATCTTGGGTCATTTAGCCATTTATTCTGATTCTGTGTTAGCAATGTGCAGTTTGCCAAATGTTGGCAGTTTTGTTTCTGAAACGTGTGCTCTTTTTTGACATTTGTAGTTTCTGACCAGCTCTGTAAGCTCCCAATTTATATATTCCTTAAGTGTGACATTAATACATGGATGCCTCTGAATTACATAAAACTAGATTTGTTCTCCCTCCAAACCATAAACTGAAACTATGGGAAGTGGCTCTATGTGCATCTATCTATCTATGCATCTATCTGTGTTGAATAGTATGCTTAAGGTTTCATTTATAAAATACTCTAATATGGCTGGTACAAGGTAAGCAAATAAGATAAAAGACGATGACAGAGGAAAGAGGTTTCCCTGTTGATGGTAGTGATTTGAGAATTACCCTGACTGCTAAGGCAGTAGCCTGAGCACCTAATGCTTCTCAGAGATCTTCTTACAGAGCTTCCTTTCCCTTCTAGCAATTCCCTCGATGCCTCCCTTGAGATCACATTACCTATCCTCCTCTGCATAGCATTGAATCCCTTGGGATAAAAAATGTGTTAATTTCTACTGGAATGACAGAAAAAAATTATATAAGAAATATATATATCTTACTTGCTCAAAAGATATACTCAGTGAATGTATATATACATAGGCAGAACCAAATAACACACAACCTGAAGCTCATTTTTAAGCTCATATTTAACTGCATTAAAACAAAATTTTGGGACTCTATTTGTTATAGCATATATTAGTGAAACAATGATTTCAGAAAAACTCTGTCTTGGACAAGTTGAAATAGACAAAGAGGGTCTTGGGAAAAAAAAAAAAAAAAAAAAAAAAAAAGAGTTTTGGAGGACCTCCACTAACATGTTCTTGTAGGACTGGAAAAAAGTAACCTTATCTTTGTACCAAAGTGTCGGGTGATGGTATCTTAGTTTAAAAGAAATATATATATATATATCATATATAAATAATATTATATAATTATTACAATCACATATATATTAATATCACATATGTACTCATAATAATATTATAAAATAATATATAATTATATAAATAAGTATTATATATGTATTATATATGTATAACATGTAGCATAATTAAATAACTCAGTGCAGTTCATAATCTTTGTGCTGCAGATAAATAATATTGGAACTATCTATTGTGGGTAGTGCTGGATCAGTAGACCAGTGAGAAAGATCATGATTAAAGCAATGCTTCTTTTTTTTTTTTTTTTTTTTTTTTTTTTTCTAAAATAATTTATATATATATATATATATGTATACGGTGTGTGTCTGCAGAAGTGAGAGTAGTGGAAGTAATCACTTCTGGAGTGTGCAGATCAGCTATCACAAAATATATTTTGAAATGTTTCATAACAATGTGTCCAAAACCCAAGAAACGTTATTTTAAAACATCATGATGTCACATAGATTCAAAGGCTTCATCTTCTATTTACTAAAAGAGTAATAAATTACTTTATCTGTTGGCAAATTTGTAACTAGCATAAACCTATTTTCTTCTCTCTCTGACATAAAACAATTGTGAAATTATCTATCCTATGTGTTATTGCAAAGGCTACATGTGTGATCCTACACTTATACATCACAAATACGACTCTGTTCTGCAGGGAAAAAGCTTTGCTCAGTGTGTTGTGATAATTTAGGAAAAAAAAAAAAAAAAAAAAAAAAAAGTAAAAAAAATCCTTTTGCTCTCTGACCCTCCAAATATAGCTGTGGCATCTACAGGGATAATAGCGTTTTTAGTGGGTTGACTATACATGAGTCTTGAGAGATAAGGTGTAAAAAGAACACTACATATGCAAAATGAGGGAGTCAGTTTCATGCAAGTAACTGTCTCATTTCTTTATATGTAGCTTGTTCTTTTTAAATTACTTTTCCTCTGGTATCTTCTGGGAGCAGGAGCCATGACCATTCTATTAAGGCTCCTCATAAGTTGTGTGTGTTTGAAGAAATAATAGTGGTGTGCACACTATTTTATTTAAGCCTTCACTCTGTGCATAAGCTTTCCATGGGGTGTCTCTGTCTGTCTGTCGATATTGGTAATACACAAAGTAAAAACCACGTAGAGACTCAAATGCCATGTACTGATGAGGTGTGGCAAGGTCTGCCATGACAAAACTTTATGCCTTCTGCTGACAGATAGAAGCCAATTAACACTATGGAGCCACCAGCTTTTGCAGTGTATTTGAAAAGGGCAGTGAGAAATGTAAACTGCAAAGAAAAGGAGAATGTTGCACAAGATAAAAGAAATATTTTTTTAGATGCTTCTTTCTCTGGGTAAGTTTGAGATATGAGTTTCAGCTGTAAACCTGTCAATATCCTATGGGTTCCTGCAGTCAGTTATTCAGACAAACTTCCTTTTGCTTTGTATAGAAGTTAAACTTCTTATAGTCTTTCTATAAAATTGGATATTGTTTTAAAGAAAAACATTTAAAACCTTTATAGAAACTGACATCCTTGAAAATAAGATTGCCCTCACCTCTGTATGTGGCATCTCCAATCAAGTGTGAAGCCATATCGTTAGTTTAAATGGTTTTAATAGGCTGTTATCTCTGATAAATAGCAGAGGCTGGAAGAAAATTTATTTCCAATTGGAAATATTAATTTGTTGATGCATTCATATACATGATCTGACTCCCAAAAGCTTTTGTTACAACATTTAATTTGCATAAATTACATACTTAAATTAAAAAATATGTTTGGGTTTTATTCATTTGTGACAGAAGCAATCTATTTTAATTTTTGCAGCTTACTGCTTGTTGTGTGTTATGTTTCTTTGAAGATGGATTGACCTGGCAAAGGGACAGATCCCCTTTTTGCCGTGCCAGGCATCTTTGGACAAGTGGAAGATGTTGGAGGAAGGAGGAGAGCTTGCTCTTCCCTGATCTTCCAAAAATGTCCAGGACTGGCTGAGCTGTCATTAAAAAGCAGAGTGAAAGCATGTAGCAGACACAGGAAGTTGGAAAAGAAAGACTTTTACCATGCTGGAAAGAACAAGGTTAAATTTAACACAACTCAGAAAGCCCCCGGAAGATTGCTGAGTTGGGGATGTGCCTGGGAATAAGAACGCCCCTACAGAGCTGCGCTGAACAAACAGGACACTTATTCATAAACCATTTTTTAACTCTCTTTTCATTAGCACCTCTGGATTTTTGCTATTTAATAATGTTTTGATTCTGATTTTTGCTCTGCCACAACCTGACTATTGAAATTCCAGACTGTTCTGTGCCTTGGGGGGAATTAACCTTCAAGAAAGCTGCAGACATACAGATATGACTTCAAGGCCTGTCAGACTGGAGGGGTCCTCTCACACTCCTGTATCATCTAAATAATATGGTTGTATGGAGAGGGTAAGAAAAGACCAAATAAATAGATAAATAGATACATAAATAAATAAAATAAGGAATCCTACAGTAATTTCTCTTTCTGGTGTTAATCTTTTAATTATTTAATACCAATTAGTCATTGTCCAAGGAGGAATCGTGTTGTGGACAGACACAAGCCACAAAATCAACTCAGTAGCTCAGCAATGTTACTTCATTTGGCCAAGATTCATACAAGGTGTAAGAAAAAAAATCTTAATAATTTTCTTCAGGTGGGATCTTCTGTGAAGCTATTTTGTTCATGATTGCAATGGTGGGCGTCCTGCCAATTAGGAGCTCATTATGGTAAACAAATCATAACCTTTTATTCCTTATTACCCAACACCTGATCACCTCCCCTGTTTCTCCATTGGCTGAGTACTACAGGTTCACAAGCTACTTGACGCTTCTCTATACCATAATTTTTTTGATCAACCTTTTTTTTTTTTTTTTTTTTTAAATGTACTGATACTGCTCATTCTGTTTTTCTCAGGCTTCTACAAGCTTCTACCTTATTTTGGAACAGTGAGGCCTTCTACTCTCCACTTATCTACTTAGCATTTCTCTTTGTTATGACTACTACCTATTCAACTACCTTTGAATACAGAAGGTTAGTTTCCTACTGCAAAAACACACTCTACTTAAAAAACATGTTCGACTGCAAAAACACAACTTAATTTTTCACAAGGTTACTTTTTTCAGTGTTCAACTCACTTATTTCATAAGTGCATCCTTTATAAATTTATATGATACCTTGAGGAAGTTCAACTTACTATAGTCTTATTGCAAAACAAAAGGAATGAGTCACCTTCTCTCCCAGTGATGCTGCTGGGCAACATATAAACTTATATTGGATTCTCTATATTTGGCTACTGATATTGCTCACAACAGTCACCACTGGGAAAGTAATTTCATTAATGACTTTCCAGGTAAAAGAAGATAATCCTGTTTTATTTTGCTAGGAATAAATACTAATATACTTCAATTGAGAGGATCTTACTGACCTAATTCTTTGCCATTAAATTAGTTGCTGCCTGTATATTTTCCTTATAGTATTTATCACCTTGTGATATTTATCACCAAGTGTTATCACCAGCTTTATGCCAAAAATCATTAAGTTCCTAATTCATGGTAATTTTGTTTTTCTATTGTATCAACACTTACATTTGGATTTTTAATTGTATAATAGAGTGTATAAATATCCTCAACAGTCAAACTACTTATGCTAATGAGTCACTACACTCTACTTCCCCAAAATTGTTTTATTTATTCTTTGGATTCATGGAAATTTTTATTATTTTTTTTTAGATTAAATGAATTTGAAATATGAGGCTGTTCATAGAATTAATTAGTGCTTTTTGCTATTTTTTTTTTCCTCTTCGAAGATTCTGTAGCCTTTTCTCTAACACATACTATATACTACCAAATAACGATACTTAATTCTAATATCAGTAAATAAGAAAAAATCTACCTGTTATTTGTTTTCAAAGTAAAGTTTTATATTTTCTTGCATTATTACTGGGAATGTAGAAGTTCAGGTCTTGATGAGATAAGTTACCATGGTTTGATGGGGCTCCATTTTAGAACCAGTCCTCTTCAATGTTTTCATAAACAATTTAGGATTAGATGGTTTTTTGAGCAAATTCATGGACAATACCAAATTATGTGAAGTTGTTGACTCTGCCGAGGGTGGTGAGGCCTTGCAGAGAGACCGTGACAAACTAGAGAGCAGGGTAATCTCCAACAATATGAAATTTAACAAGAGCAAGTTCTGGATTCTACACCTGGAAAGGGGCAACCCTGGATATATGTAAAGACTTCGGGACAAGATGCTGGAGAGCAGCTTTTCAGAAAGGGATCTGGGGATTTTGATCAACAGCAAGCTTAACATGAGCCAGCAATGTGCCTTGGCACCTAGGAGGGCCAGCCATATCCTGGGTTACATCAAGAATGGCATTGCTAGGCAGACAATGAAGCTATTGGGAAGCTATTGTCCTGCTCTATTTTGCGATGGAGCAGCTTTGCCTCAAGTGCTGTGTGCAGTTTTGGGCACAACAGTGTAAGAAAGATAAAACTGTTAGAGAGTGTCCAGAGGGCCAAAGATGGTGAAGGGTTTGGAGAGTAAGACATGAGGAGCAGCTGAAGTCACTTGATTTGTTCAGCCTGTATAAGAGAAGACTGAGGTAAACCTCATCACAGCCTACAGCTTCCTCGTGAGGGGAGCGGAGGGGCAGTTGCTTATCTCTTCTTTCTGGTGACCAGCAATAAGACCTAATAAGACCTGAAGGATGTATGTAGTATGTAACAGTATGGAGCTGTGACAGTGGAGGGTCAGGCTGGGTGTCAGGAAAAAGTTATTCACCAAGAGGGTAGTTGGGCACTGGAACGGGCAATGGTCATGGCACCTAGTCTGCCAGAGTTCAAGAAGTGTTTACATCACTCTCAGACACATGGTCTTATTATTTGTGTGCTACAACTCAGGAGCTGGACTTAATTATCCCTGGGGGTCCCTTCCAACTTGGGATATTCTACGATTCTATGATAATATGTATAATATAATATATATGTATATATATAATGTAAATTATATATATATATATTATTTATTATTAATAATAATTATTATTAATTATTAATATAATATATAATATAATATATATTATATAATAATATGTATAATATAATATGTATGTATTCTCACTAGGTTAAGAAATTGCAGTGACTACACTGGAAAACATAATTGTGTGAAAGAGGTGATGAATTCTTAAGTGATGTTGTCTTCTTTTTATTCATTATATATTGAAGAAAAACTCAATATTAATCACAATAAAAATAGAATAAAATATCTTCTTTAAATTTTAAATTAAATTAAGACTACCTGCAATGTATGGTGTTGGGATTTTATGAAATATGAGTGAACAAGAAAATGTAGAGTTGAGTCTTTCTAATAGCCCAGTTGTTTTGGAAAAAATAAATAAATAAATAAATAAAAACTGTACTCGTAAACACTGGGTGAATATTTCTAGTATCATAGTTCAGATCAACTAGCATTGCAATTTTCTCTTTTTCCACTGCATTATGTGTTCTGAGAAATAAATGCAGAATACTTTAATGAGAAGGCCATAATGGGAGAGACTATATCTCTAATGAATTATTTCTTTTATCAATTTACTTATAAAATAATATTAAATTAAATACTAATAATATTAATTTATATAAAGTTATAGTTTTACCCAAGATATGTCATGACATAATCTCCAAAATATCAAAATAACAAGATGTGGAAAAAAAAAAAAAAAAAAAAAAAAGAAACATATAAAAGTATATTTTCAGGTTTTGTTATCATTGTACATATACATTGAACATGTAGTAGCTTTGTTTATTTTATTTTATTTATTTATTTATTTATTTTTCTCAGACTTAAGCCTAACCAGTTAAGCTGTCAGGAAGAACTCTACCTTTGTTTTGTAACTATCTTCTAACACAAATGTTGATGTCATCATTTTTATTTAAATTTATCACAAAACTACATTCTTAATGACTTGATTTGTGTGTGTGCATGTGTGTTTGTTTTGTTTTTTTTCCCACTGCTGAATTTTCCCCATTGCACTGGTGTCATAGAAGACAAATGGTATTTAAATGATTAAAAATCAAAAGAAGGTTAAACATTGTTCTATCATGTGAGAACTAGTTACTTAATTGGTCTGATGAATAATTTAATGCATGTATAACTGCTTTTAGCTTTTGCACTGGAAAAAGTATGGTTACATAGTCATAATTTTATGGTTTTCAGCACCTGGGCAAAAAAGCTTGCAAAATGCATAACATTTGCAGATGTTAACAGGAATTTTAATCCCTGTTACAGCATTACATAAAACAGTATCTTTTATTTTTCACATTTCTTTTTCATAACAAGAAATGGGTGCATTAAATGAAAATATTCAAATTTTCTATGTGATAAGGATGAAGAGATAGAAATAAATTTCTTCCTCCTATTTTTATTCTTAAAATTATAAAATAACTTATTGTTTTTGATTTATTATAGTAATTGTATTATTTTTCAGAGAATAATACTTTTGATGCCCATTTTTACCCTGTACCCAGGGTACCAAGTTTTATGTAATCCGTGCTTATAGCTTAAGTTAACCTTTACAATGGATTTATTATTAGAATGCCGAACATGGAGGGAATGGTTTGTATTAGATCTGTCCTTAAAACTATTTGCTGAAAATCAGAAAACAACCAAGTTTAGAATTTCAGTATAGTTGTCCCTTATTGGGAAACTACCAATTTGGTTCAATTAGAACTGAAATAAAATAAAATATTTTAGTACATTAGGAAAAAGAAACAAAACATCAAAAATATCAAAAACAACTTTGATTTTCTTGATAGAAACTCGTAACTTACTGACAAAAAAAAAAAAAAAAAAAAAAAATCCCTGGGAAAATAATTCTATTACTTTTCTAATCAGATAATGATCAAGAATATACTTGTTACTAAGACATAAAAGTAGCTGTGTTAATGCTTTATACGGTAAACCTGTTTCTAATTCCCTTGTAGTATAATGCCATAATGAATGTTTTGAAACTTTTTGCTGTTGATTTCATCAGGTACATCTGTTTCTCTATAGCACAACTGCAGTCTAACAGGAGTGGAGAATTTTGAGTCTGCTGTGCAATCAGTCAAGGGAATAGCTCTCATTCATGTTAATGACAATTCAGTGTATGCTGCAGAAATTTACTGTAAGGAAGAGATGAACAGCCATCTGAATATACCTGACAGTGGCAGTACACCTCACGGTAGTTTTAATTTGATGTTAAAGCTACCATGACACAAACAACCCCAAAAGTATTCCATCAAGTAACCCATCAACATAGCACAGAGGAATTATCTTCTTTGGTTCATGCTGTTTATCACCATTTCTCTGGGTTGCCTCATGAATTTTCTGTCTGGAAAGAAATGCAAGAAATTCCTTGAGGAACCTGATGCCAATGTTAATGCAGGACCTTGAAGTCTAAAATTGTTCACAGTCCAAATTTGTTTACAGTTACAGGCGAAAAGGCCATTTGGCACAACATGCCTTCACTTTAACGTTTATTCATCTCAGCCTCCTACCTACTTCTTCTCTGCATTCTTCAATTAATTCCCTGCACAAATAACCAGTTGTCTTGAACTCATTTATTATTATTTGCTTTAATGGCTCTATGGAATCACTTTGCATATATTAATGGAAGAGAGTAAATATGAATGTTTTAAGAATAGCATGCTGTTTTGGCTGCAGAAAGCTGTTATTTTAGTGGAAGTCTTGCTGTTATAGCCACATGAATCACATTGCAGGGCCTTCAATGATCTCTCTTAAACAGAGGTATCTGTATCTCCTGGTTGTAGGACAGATTCACTAATTTTTGTCTTCTTTATATATACATATAGAAACCTGAAATAATCTCCATCTTCAACATGAGAACCCTTAGTTACAAGCTTATTAATTGATTATCTCCCTAATTAGTGTATGATTACTGTTGTACAGCTTCAAATTAATTTTAAACTACTTGAATATTTTTTTTAAAGCACAGATTGCATCTATAGCAATTCTGAATGCAAATATAATAGCAAGAGATATGAATGCCAATTACCAGTTTAATTAGCCTTTCAGCACAGTAATAAATGTAGATACAACACATTCTGCATCAAAATGTTCAAGTTTTGTTTTTTGGTAAAGATACGAATCAGTAAGTATTATATGAAATAGAAGATTATGTCAAATTTGTCTGGTGTCCATATCAGCGTTCTGTCAGTTGTTTGTTTGTTGGCTTCATTGCACTCAGGGTAATGCCCACATGTACAAAATCTTAATATAGACTTATTAATAATTTTTGGATTCATCCTTAGGAGCAAACTTTAGCATTCTTATTAAAGATTTGCCTCAAAAGAAAATATTCACAATAATCTGACTGCATGAGCACTGCTTAAAATAAATAAATAAATAAATAAATAAATAACAAATTAACAACTTTATTTCATACTGGGATACATTTTTATTTAAATTTCAGAAGTTTATTTTATCTTTCTCTCGTAAACATGCATACAATCAGTAGAATAATCTGTGATATTACTGGATCTTAAATGCTGAACTTTTTGGGTATATGTAGACGTTAAGATAAAGTCCAATTTCCTAAGAGAAAGGAATTGTTAATTCAGAAGATAACAGATGTTCAGCTAAAGAATCATTCCAGAGGCTCGAGGAAAGACTTGCTGTTAAATCTCAGCATTTATAAACTCCATGTCACTTAAATCTGATAGTTTATCATCTTCAGAAATACGCAGTAAAACACCGGGG
>CM021772.1:13709134-13726899 GCA_011076525.1 Nettapus auritus
AGGGGAGGGGAGGGGAGGGGAGGGGAAGGACAAACAGATAATGGAAACTATGACAGAAAAAAGAATGCAATTTCAAGCCATTAGATAAACAAAAATATTATTGAGGAAAAAGACATAAAACGGCCAAATATTCAGATCTATGTCATAAGTCTGGCAAGAAAATAGTTGCAGAAAAAAATGTTCCACAGCTACAGCTCGAATGATAATTCAGATTAAAAATCAGCAAATACTTGAAGAGGTGGTATTACAGATCCAGTGCCAAAAAATCTAGGTGCTTTTATAGTGACAGATGTGTTTAGATGATAATGGTATTGATTAAAATGTAAATTGGGAAACTTTAATATTTGTCTTGGTAATAAATAATAATAATCCTGCAAGAAACTTTAATAGAAGACCTGGGATGTAAACTAATGGCATAAAAATAGTGTATATGTTAAGGAAATAAATCCAATGTTATTTCATCCTTTCTTTTAGCATTCAGCATTTCCCAGACATTAGGACTAAAAAATCTGTCCAAGCATTTGGTAGTCTGGCTTCATTTTTTTTAGTAATTTTCACAGGAACATATGCAGAAATTCTATTAGTATAAATAAGTTAATATGAATAAGTCTTTTTGTTTCCTTTAATATGATAACATTCTTATGCAGCTGGATAACATTGAGGGAATGTTATCTTTTCTGTTTATTGGCAAAAATATCTTGATATAAATTTAAATAAACCCAGAAAAAACAAATGTATTTTTATATTAATGCACAAATTAAACTCTAAGGTAATCATTATAAATAAACTCACCATTTGGCCATTATAAAAGAAAGCACGTTTGTTTTTTATTAAGAACAAATTTCTTATATCAAAAGGAACTAAAAATGTTTAAATAAATTAACATAAATAAGCTAAATGTGGGTGCTTTTTTTCTGGGTGATGGGGACACGGACTAAAATCATTAAGAAACTACAAAATGGAGCAAAACCTTCAAGTACAGGAGACATACCAAATCCTGAAATTCTGGTCTAAAAGATACAGGTGTTGATCCTGACCAAGTAATTGCAGATATCACTGCCTGCTTCTCGAACATCGAATGCCCACTTCATAAAGGAGAAACTATTAAGTAGTTACCAGCACTCTTGCCAAGATACACAAAATAAGTTCAAAGCTAAATCAGCTTTTTTTAGCTAAAATCAGCTAAAGCTACTTTGAAAAAAAAAAAAAAAAATCACATCAGCTAGAATATTTTTATTTAAGGACCAGCAGATGTTGAAGAAGCAGGAGAAAAAGAATTGGGTCTAGAGCACTAGAGATGAAGTTTTGCTTCTGGGAAATTGCAAGAATTGAACTTGCAGAGTAGAATATGATGCTGAAGTATCTGAGAGGAAACTGTGGATTCCTGTGTGCAAACAAAAACCAACACTTATGGAAGTTTTGCTTAACCTTTCATGAAAACATGTTGCTTACAGAAGCACAGAATTGTCTATTATTGAGCAGACAAATTCAAGTAGGCCTGTGGGTTCTTGCTTTGGAGTACACTGTCATTTTAAACAGAATGTGCTTACGTTCATTAGCTAAAGTAAAAAATTGAATGGGAGATTAGGAAATAATTAAAAACCAAAACCAAAAACAAAAATCTGTAACAATATTTGCACAGGCAGTAGTTCAGAAACTTGTATTTCTCCTTCTCTAAATGTATTATTTTTATCTGACCTCTCAACAATTACTCTACTCTTGAACAGTTCTACTCAAGGAGATTACTATACTTACTGCAAGAGATGTTTCTTAAATAAAAACTCATTAATATAAGCCAGGAAACAGGAACTGAAAGGTTAGGTTAATTTCTCCTTTTTGTTATGATGTGTCAGACATACCACAATAATATTGAATCATATTCTAAACTGACAGGTAAGTAAACAATATGAGAATTAGACCTACAAAATCTAAGCAAAATCTCAACATTTACAGCAGCTGGTGTACCACAGCCTTTTTCCTTTCCTGTCGCAGTTACTGTTATAAATTTATGTCAAGAACTGAGTTGAGTACATTGCAGCCAACATTCTCCCTGTAGGCATTAAGCAGTTTACCTGAATGATGTACATTGCTTTTGCCAGTTTAAGGCTTTGAGCCTCAAATGTTTTTCCTCCATGTCTGGTGGCTTTCACAAAAGCCTAATGTGCTTGCAGCTGCACCAGGACGCTGGCTCCCCTGCATCTGGGGCCCAGAAATCACAGCTGGGTGAAGTGGCATGTATCATAAACAATTAGTTGGGGGATTGTTTTCTTAAAGCCTTAATCTCCTCAACTATACTGAGATCAGAAAAAAAGGAAATGCCTTCCTATCAAAGAAAAAATATTCTGGAATCTGATTAAGAAGGTGTGTCAGCTTTGTAACAAGTCACAGCAACATTCACCTCCACAGCTCTAGGAACAGTCATTAAGCTACATGAAGAACTGTAAAACTTACCTGGTAGCCTGTTTTACATGAGCTAGTACCTATGCTCCAGCTGCTGCTGAGAAGAAATCCACTCAATGTAAATGTAGAAACCCCCATGACAGAGTTTGGGTCCTATGGTTAGCTCTAGTCACTGTATTGAGCTACTCTGGCTATGAAGCAAGAGCTGAGGGGATCACAGTGAAAATAACTCCAGACAAATAGTGGCAGAAAGCTAAAGTACACTTGAAAATGTCAGCTGTCATGGAAGTATTTGATGGCTATTTTCCAGATGTTATCTATTCTGTTCATTTAGATGTTGTGATTTGTAGAACTATTTAAACAAATATCTAAAAGAAAAATTCATCAGTGCAGAAGAGTAAAGTTTTCATATTAATAGAAATCTTTAAAATGGTAATAATAGTACAGTATGAATGTAGTGACTACCATTACCATGGTAAAAGATAATAACAGGGGAAAAAAAGTAAAAGTTGAGAAGTAGATAAGCTGAAAGCAACAGAGATGATTAGTGGGAGAGCTAGGGTGGATATACATTTTTGTCTAAATATATACTTATCAACAATATTTAGTTGTATATTGAATCACATTATATTTGACATCAATCCCACACAGAATTATATTATTAAGTACATGTATTAGGTACATTATTAAGTACATTCTATTATTAAATACATTATTATTCCATTAATTAAGTGCACATTTTACATAAAATGTAGGGGTAGTCCTGCTTCAGAAGACTTTATCCAATCAAAAGCCACACATATCTGAAAATATTTGTTCTAAATATAGAAAATCACTTAGTGTTTTCAGGCATGAGATGTTTTTGTAATTAAATAAAGTGATGCCATTTCCATTTTATGTTATACAACTAGCATCATAAAGGATTAGGAGAATTATGCAAATAATTATGAATTTTGAGCACTCAGGTAGATGAACAAGGTGAAATTCTAAACCCAGGGAAATTTGTGTAAAGTTCATCACTCAGTGGAACAGATTCACTAACATTTTCTGTTCTCTATATCAAGAAATGTGATCCAACATATGGCAGTAATATTTCTGGAGACCCAAGCTTGACTATGCTATTGTTGTAAAGTAAACATTTATTTTTTAATTTAATCACAGTGAATGTTTATCAAAAACAATTTTCAACATTCTGATTGATATGAAATATCAATATTGAGCAGAAACTAATCGTTTAGAGCTGTGTTATATCTATTCTTTGTGATTTTTTTTTTTATACTATATGCGGTATAACAGCTGATTATCTTACTGACAAAGCATGCTGTCCTGCCTCTGGCATTACATAAGCAAAGGAAAAAAAATTACTTCTGTTTATTTTAGTAACAATATTTTCCACTATGAGCTTCACATTTTTTACTTCAGATAGTGATGTATAAAGCAGAAAAAAAAAAAAAAAATGACTTTCAGATACTCAGCAGAGGTTATGCTGGTAGCAAATAAAATCTATTTTTCAAGCACAGAATCATAGAATCATAGAGACATTAGGGTTGGAAAAGATCTCCAAAATCATCTGATCCAACTACGCCACCACCAATACAACCCACTAAATCATGTCCCTAATGACCATGTCCAACCTTTCCTCAAACATCCCCAGGCACAGTGACTCTTCCACCTCTCCAGGCAACACTTTCCAATGCCTAATTACTCTTTCTAAGAAGAAATGTCTCCTAATTTCCAACCAGAAACTCCCTTGGCACAACTTGAAGACATTCCCTCTTGTCCTATCGCTAGTTAGTTGCAAGAGGCTGACCCACGGCTCCCCACAACTTCCTTTCAGGTCATTGTAGAGAGCAATAAGATCTCCCCTGAACCTCCTCTTCTCTGGACTAAACAACCCCAGTTCCTTCAGTCACTTCCCATAAGATTTGTGTTAGAGATCCTTCACCAGCTCTGTTGACCTTCTCTGGATGTGCTCCAGAACTTCCATGTCCTTCTTGTAGTGAGAGGCCCAAAACTGAACACTGTACTCAAGATGTGTCCTCACCAGAGCCTAGTAGAGGGGGACAATCACCTCCCTGGTCCTGCTGGCTGCACTATTCTTTATACAATTCAGGGTGATATTGGCCTTCTTGGTCACCTTGGCATGCTGCTGGCTCATGTTCAGGTGAGCATTGACCAATACCTGAAGATCCCTTTCCTCTGAACAACTTTCCAGCCACACTTCCCCAAGCCTGTAGCATTGCATGGGTTGATGTTATGAGCAAATGCAGACCCAGCACTTGATTTGGTTGAACATCACACCATTGGCCTCTTCCCATCAATCCACCTGTCCAGGTCCCTCTGCAGGGCCTTCCTACCTGCTGGCAAGTCGACATTTCCCCCCAGATTGTATTCATCTGTGGAAAGGAAGCTTGATGTGGAATTCATTCATGAAAAAGGAACCTGGAATATAGATTGTTATCAATAAAACTGTAGTTCCCAAATACATTAAGGAACGTGAATGAAAGATGGTATGGAAATACTTGGAATTGCAAATCATTGCTTCTATATATTTTACCACTTCACTGTTTGCAAGTGTTCTGAAAAAGAAAAAAATATATATTAAAAATGTAGTATATAATTTATAACATATTATAAGTATATTTCAGTTTCAAAGAAGAATGTGGCAGTTGTGTAGATTTGTTTCTTCAGACTAAATATATATTAGAATTGTATCTGTTATTTACCTGTACTGGCTTTTAAAATGTGTAAGCTTTACCTACTATGTTTTTCAATAGGTTCTTATTGATGAGTTATGGTGGAAAAATAAAATATTTAAAGAAAAAAAAAAAAAATGTAGAGTCAGTGGCAGCTAAAAAAATACTTGCAAAATGTTCCACACATAAAAAATAAAACAGAAAATGACAAAGAGTAAATAGTTATAATCGGCAATAGATACAATAATATAACCCTCAGTATTTACATTGAATTAACAGAAAAATATTCAATTTGGTATATAATGAAAATTGTATTTATATTTTAACAAGGTTTTCCATTAGAAAGATTTCTAAGTGGAAGACATAATTCAGCTAAAACTATCGTGATGTAGCACAAAGACAGACAAGTATTTTTGGTATACAGGAAGCATCTTTAAAAAATATAAATGATATATTAGGCAGCATAATTGTCATGAAGTTGTGAGCTTTCTCTATTACCACAGTTTTAAAATATTTGAAAGCTGGTTTGTTGGTTGTCTTTTTCCTGTTTGTCCTTCAGTTTACAGTTTTTAAACAATCCAAACTAGTAATTGTTAATTGTGCTATTATGTATGTAGATAGTTCCCATACAAAGCATGTGAGTTAAAGGATACATTTATAATTTATATAATTATACAAGAGAAATTATTCCCACTTTTCTCCCTGCCTTGTAACTTTAACTTGAGTTTCATGGACACTCTACATGATGTTTTATATGTAAATATGTATATATGGTCCAGAAATAATGGACTATTTTTGAGCTTTGGTTCTTCTCCTCACTTCATGCTCCTCGCTTATTTGCTATATTTATTTTTTCTACCTGAGTCAACAAGTGAATTTGCTGTTTCAAAAATAAAATCTAGCCACAGGATCGCTATCTTACCCAGGATATATGCATAGATAGGAAACTGTTTTCCCTCTAACAACTCAATTGAATGAAGATGTTGAAAGAACCCAAAATCCAAATTAAGTATTTAGAGAATAAATCAATGTTTCTAAATCAATGCCAAAATCAATGTGTTTCTAAAGTAGACACGACTTTGATGTGAAGGATCAAAGTGAATATTTTTTAAAATCTTGACAGTAAAACAAGTTTGTCTGACTTGATTTTTCACTTTTTTCATTGGGACTTTGACTAGGTGTTCCTACTTGAGCCAGGGGATAGGAGCAGATGACATCCAGTAGTACATTCCAACCTTAATCATTCTCAAATAATTTTGTTTGCAAAAGGGAATTCACAGAATTATTGAAACATGGAATGGTTTGGATTGGAAGGGAACTTAAAGATCATCTCTTTCCAACCCTTCTGCCATGGGCAGGGAAACCTCCCACTAGATCATGTTGCCCAAAGCCCTATCCAAGGATGGGACATCCACAGTTTTCCTGGGCAACCTGTTCCAGTGCCTCACCACCCTCCTAGTAAATAATTTCTTCCTTATATCTAATCTAAATCCACCCTCTTTAAAGTTTAAGCAATTTAATTCAAAGCCTTTGACATCAGAATGGAGCACGGAGAGATTTTGCTCGAGAATAGTACTGGTGGCAAAAACTGTCCCTTATTACAGCATAAGGAAAGATGATTTGCTCAGTTATGTACCTGGGGGATTTTCTTTCAAAACCACAGGAATGTTGTTGGAAACATAAGTAGTACTGTGGAAGATCACATTAAATTAGTGAAAGTAATAGGCCAAACTATATAAAATTAATAAAGAAATATTTAACGATGGGAATGAAAATTACAGCAGACTTGAGGCCTGAGAAACCTCTTGCTGACCTATTGCCTATGACGAGTAGCAAATCAATTTTCTCTCCCGCAAACTTATTTTAAAGTTTCATGAATATGTCTTTTCAGTACCTGAGTGGGAAAATTGCTTTCAAAACTTTTTTTTTTTTTTTTTTTTTTTTTTTATAAAATGGAAGTGCCCTGAATTCATAACTAATCAACCAATTGTTTGGTGATTAGGTCATTTACCTGGGATAGCTGAGGCTGGTTCACACTGAAGATTTGACTTACAGTTTCCCATATATATAGTAAGTCCAGACTCTCAATCAATGTCTCCTTTGGACCCAGAAAATACTTTATAATGACAGTTTTATTACTTTATTATTCTTTCAATTGAAATACATTTTTAAGGGTTCTTTGTTTAAAGTCTCAGTCTCCTCTAATTTTTACCTAAAGGAAATCCATTATCTTATGCAGCATGAGGGCATGAGTACCAGAAAACAAATAGTTTATTTTTATCATTTTTCAGGCTAAGCTTGTCTTCAATGAATCTTCATATGCAAGCTGAAGAAATGCTTGGCCTAATAAGCTCTTTAACATCTCTAAAAGAGCTGTTCAGCCTTGGTGCACCTATCTAAATTTGGTCTTTTTTTCTTCCTTTTCTCAAATTAGAATTCCTCTACCAACTCAGACTGCTACAATTCTGTCTGGCCTTTTACATTGCATCTGCTCTACCTGGCTGACCAGAGCAAAGCTCCTGGTCTCACTACATCATTCTAAAATACTGTTTTTATCAGCTTAATGTTGCAATAATTGATCTTTTTTCCTGTTTGCACCATGTCATTTATCTGACTGCAGGATAACCCCCTTATTTCTCATTCCATTTCACTGAAAATATTGTTGTTACAATATGAGTTATCTCTACTTTATGGCATTTATCATTCAGAAAGAAGTTCAGTATCTGAACTTTGCAGCCTCCAGCATGTTATCAGCTGCCATCCAGGTACGTCAATCATTTATAACACATTTAACTCCAATCCTATATTTTCCCTCATAAGTTGCAAGGTCACCTTAAACCCTGGAGAAGGCCTAAAGAACAGCAAAATATGAATGAGCTAGGAAATGGAGCATTCATTGTTGTTACAATCTGGTTTCTTCCAAGCAGAATGCTATCTAAAATACTAGCAGAGTCACATAAAAAGTCAAGGCAACACAGCAAAACCCTGCACTGATCAGTCAGATCACTCTTTGTCAGGATTCTATCATAAAAAGGCAAAGTAATTCAGCAAAATCCTGCACTGGTCACTCAGATTCTTCTTTGACATGACTTTCATCTCTGATTCCAGAAAATGCCACTGCTGTTTTGTCCTGGTCCTACCTAGGCCCACAGACCAGAAAGCGGCTCTCTCCCTGTGAGTTACTTCCCTATCTCTCTCCCACTTTTCTAGCTTCAACCTAGACTCAGGGTAAAGCCAACAGATCATCTGTTCCTAATCTAATGAGGAAGCCAAATGCTATCCTCTTACTGCACTGAGGAGGTCACAAGAAGCATGCTGGTTTTTGTTTGAGTTTCAGGAAGCCAGTATTAAGTAAAGTTGTATTGACCAGTAAGGTAAATGTATTTATTATAGTTTCAGCCTTGGTGATTCTTTCAGTACTGGAGATCACAGTTTTGTGAACGTATGTACCTGTTCTGGAAAGTTGATAACTGTGAAGTAGCAAATTTTCCATGAAACTATTTTCTCAAAACTATTGAGAGTAGGTTAATCTACAAAGGAGAGGAGATCTTAACAAAGCACAGCATCTCAGCAGCACAATAGGAGATGAAATTCATTGTGACAGCTGCAAGGTAAGGCGCACGGGAAGGAACAATTGATACATTGATGGGATCTAAATTAACTGTAAGTACTCAAGGAAAAATGTCCTGGCTGTCATTGTGAACAGCTCAGTGAAAATCTCTGCCTGGTGTTCAGTAATGATTAAAAACCAAACAAGATGTTACAATGTGCTAAGGAGAGAACAGAAAATACTTTTAAAAACAGTATAAAGCCATTCTGTAAATCAGTGTGTGAGCTCACCTTGAACCACATACTCAGTTTTATCACCTCATCTTGAAAAGGATGTATCAGAAATAAAGAGTAGGAGCCCTGAAAGTCTATCTTTTCAGGGAGATTGTTGGGTCAAATTCATTCTTGGTTTGTATTCTTTGTTGTCTCTTTGAAACCCAGTGGTTCTTTAGGTTATAAATCACTACAGAATATGCCCTATTTAATTTAGTGAAGGGATACATGAAAGTGCTTATAATGAAGATATACAAAGTAGTGAATGACATACTGCAGACAGAGAAGTTTTTATTTCCCTTGCTGAGCAACCTTCACTCTGAAATGATCTCCAATGTATAAATCAAATACAAAAATAACATTTCTATATGCAAGTAGGCATCTGATACTTGCTTCATATGAAATATATCAGTTTTCTCCAGATTTTGCCTCTTAAAATATCATTTCTGGGTGGAAAGAGAAGAAGATTTAAACTTCCAAAACACTATGACAAATCAATTATGGAAAAATATTCCTCAAAAAGAAGGGCAACTCACAGAGAACTGCAGGACAAGTATATCAACATAATTAATGCAGAAGGTAAAAAGTCAGGATTCAAAGGAAAAAATATATATTTATATATAAATATATATATATATATATCAAACAGAAGTTGATAAATAGGGTAATCTGGATTGGAGAACAATTCTGAGAAACTTGATAGAGTCTTAGACAACGTCATGCACTAAAGCATGGAAAATTAATCCATTGCACCCATACCCACAGGGAAAATCAAACCTCTGCACCCATACCTTTGTTGTGGTAGCAAAAAAAGCCAAAAACAACAACAAAAAAGAACTGGTCATTGAACAGATCAGTCAGTCAGTGTGTTTAATCAGATTCTTAGCAACCTCTGCAGCCTGTATTTACATTAATACATAGTTGGTGTAAGGCAGAATATTTAGGCACTGTTTAGAAGTGTTTGTATGCTCTTTGAAATTTCTGAACTGAGTCAGAAGTTCTTGCTCTAGCAAGGCTGAATGAACCAGTTATTAGTAATGAAATCTGATCACAGAGGGAGCTACTCAGAGTGTGAATCTAATTCATAACAGGCAAGAGAGAACAATTTCAGCAGGGCAGAAAAGGTACATTTCATTCTCTCGTTATATGCCTTGGCAGGGGAGAAAGCCTAAATGGAGCATATACCAGAGACTCTGAAACTCTGAGATGGATTATGTGATTTACAAGAGAGAAGTGGGGGAGGAGGGAGGGTAAAAGTAAATAATAATAATAATAATAATACTCATATTTCTTGTCTTACTTAATTTGTGTTATGACCAATTTATAGTGATGGTTCATGTTGTTTTGCCCAGCCAACTAATACAGAAGGGGGCAAGCCATGGAACTACCTCCATCTTCCCACACTGCTCCTATTCTTTGAATATTACAACATGAGATATTCCAGTTCAGAGGGGTTGTTGTTCTGATTGCCTTTTTATAGCTACATACACGAAAAGAAGATTTTTCCTATCTGTGCTAAGAATAAAACATTTTCTCATTTAGTTTAATATCACATAGCTTTAAGTAGAATTTAATGAGGCTGTGATTCTTACTTTTCTCTTTACTTTACTGCTTGGCTAATTTGTTGGATTCAAAAGCGAACAATTCTGGTTTGGTGTTGGAATGAAGACTGCATATTTCCTCCTGCTTTCTCACTAGGTCTTGGCTCAACTATTTATTACAGTGACAGGTATATTCATCATCTGAGTGTGTGAACAAATTTCATCCTGTGGGTTGTGCATGACAGTTGGTTACGGTCACCAGAGTCACATAGCTGTGCAGCTTGCTATTTGGATGACATAACCTCTGTAACAGCAAAGAGTGCCTGAACAATTCCCAGCAACACTGGTTTGCTCAGAGGTCTTCAGGGAGCAAAACACAGTAAAAGAGAAGCAAGGTTCCAGAATTTAATTAGGAATGTAGGAAATAGTCTCCTTTCTACTGCAGGACCATAACATTACATCTGTGCAAATGGCCTTGGTTGTCAAGTTAAGATTTGCACAGACTTTATATGCAATAACGATGCATTCCCCTGAGAGCTGCATCCGTCCTGCGGTGTGTGCTGCAACGGTGAAATAGCCCTTGTGGGATTCTTAAACAGTGTCCCTTACCAAAAAAATAAAAAATAAAAATAAAAAATATAGCTTCTGTGTGTGCAGAGAACTATAGTTAGATACCATTTTATGATAACTCTTGGCAAACGGACAATTAGTAAATTTTCACATGGTAATTGGTATCTTCCTCAGTAAGGTCACAGAAGGTTTTGCAAGTTGTCTATTAACTGTGCATCTCAGCTTTTCTCACACAGCTTGATGCACATTTTACATAAACATTTTCAATGTTCATGAAATATTTTAACTATTCAGCAAAGCTTTGGGAAGTGAACCAGAGTAGTTTTGCTTGGAAATAATAATTACTCCAGTTCCTAAAAGTAGAAGCAAGCCTGACAAAATATTAATTGCATAGACCTCTAAATATTTGTTGTGTCTCTTCCTTTCTCCTTCCTTTAGAACATTTATAAAGAAAGTGTGACACTTCTGCATAAAGAAAGGATTTCGTTAAGCAGTATGCTACCATCTTTAACACAAATGCAAGTAATTAGGATAACAAAAAAAATATTAATCAATGTTATTACAGTGAACATAACACTTAGTGACAACGGAGCTCTTGTAGTCAAGTGTCTAGACAAAAAGTTGTAGCAGGTACAGTTAATAAACCAGCTTGGGTACACCTCACACTATTTAAAATTCTTTATGGAACAGCTTTGTGAGTAAGATTTCAAGAGAAGCAAACAAAAGGTGAAAAATCTCTGTTATAAAAGTTTCAACACAATTTCTAGAGAGGGCAAGCATAAAAGTTTACAGTTTCCATTATGTTTTTTTCTCTGAACCAGAAAAACCCTTGAGATTATGGTAAGGCAGGCGTGCTAGGGTTATAAATATATTTATAGGAAGCACTGGTGCAGTGAGCAAATGGGCTGTTGTTTCCAGCAAGCTCTCAGGAGTAATCATACACAGGCTCTGTGGCTTCTCCAAGGGCAGGCATCCTGACCGGCATGTCCCACCAACAGCAGCTAGAAATGAACTTTCAGCAGTCTCTGAGAGTGCCCTGAAGCAGATATATCATGCAGGCTCTTCCTTGCTGCAGTAAATAACTACTCTTCTCAGCTAGACATACATTCCATGTGAATATATAACCTACACATGCACCTATGGAGGTCTTCAGGTGCATCTAAGAAGCAATGAATCCAAAAGTAGGTGGGAAGAGATGAAGGAGTTTTATCTTTTTATAATTATTATTCATTTACTTTCTTTTCCTACCTGCCTACTACATTCCTCTCTTCCTTTCTGGAAATACTGAATTACAAACTGTAGATTCAAGTACCTGCTAATACCTTCACAACCACTACTTCTGTGTGTCCATACATACGTATGTATATGTTAATGTGCACACCAAACTTCAAGTTGGACAAGCTGGTAAGTTGGATAAGAGTTCTGACCACTGTTTGTAGAGGTGTTGGTATGTGGGCATATGAGTGCACCCTGTGCTTGTGTGGATGGCATTATGAGCACTGCATGGAGCTGTGAGGGTGGGAGTTGTGAGGCAGACTGTGCTGGGAATCCCTACTTCCCAAGACTTGGGTTAGGATCTCTTCAACACATATGAGAACAGCTACCAGATCTTGCCTAATTTACACAACAATAAATTCACAAACACAGTCTTACAAAGTGCAGCACACTTTACCAATTGCTGCTACAGCAACACGATTTGGCAATCACTGGTGTTACCATTAACTACCAGTTACTGTAAAGCCAGCCCTCTTTCTCCAGCAGAAGGTTCATTACCAAATAATATGTTCCCAACTGAACAATAAAATGGATACGAAAGTGAAGTGAAATGTCACAAGCATGGTCACCAAATAGTCAAATAATAGTGATTGTTATAAGAGGATAGGGGAGACTTAGTTAATTAGGTTAATACAGTGTCATGCTTTATCCTAGCAGGCAGCTCAGCACCAAAAAGCTGTTCACTCACCCTCTTCCCTAGTGGGATGGGGGAGGGAACTGGGAAAAAAAAAAAAATTGTGTGTTGAGATAAAGAAGCTGAATAGGACAGAAAAGGAAGATAAATAATAATAATAATAACAATAACAGTAATAAAAAAAAATATGTACAAAACAGTGAAGCACAAGACAATTTCTCACCACTCGCTGACTATCTTGGTACATTTAACTATGAATCTCTCCTTCAGTTCCCCTTCTCCCTGGAAAAGTTGCATTTATAACCAGAAACTGTCCTTCAGAGCTGGTTAATCAGAGAGTTAATAGGGCATAATAGGCATATTAATTCCACGTGCACTGCAGCATTTACAGAAACATGCTCTTTTTAGTACTTCATTGGCTTCTATTGCCCTGTTGGTTTTAGGTAGCCATTATGCCATACTGGTGCCAGGCATTTATTGCCACCAGTACATGTTTATTTAATGTCTTTGATGTCCTTCTGTGCTATCACTTCTAGCACTGTTCCTTGAAAATTGTCTTAACTGAGCCTGAGTCCCTCAGAGATCAGGTATGCCAGCTGAAGACTTAAACACAGTAGATAACTGTTTAAATCTTAAGTAGAATGTCAGTGGGATAGGAAAAAACAAACTGCCTATTTTCTATATGCCAGGGAAGACAGGGTATTAACTGTTCCAACGCAAAAAATGTACTTTTTTTTCCTTACTTGTTCATCCTTTTCTTTTCTGCTGTTGCTGCAAATAAAGAGGTGGTATGTTATGTAGAATGGTAACAATTCATTCACAGGCTCCCACATCCTTATTTTCCCCCAGCCCTAGAATTAACTGTGCTGCTACAGCAAAATACAGTTTTGCTTATTCATCTTTTAAGAATTGTAACTGCACAAGAGATATGTATTTCTACCTTACTAATGCATCCTGACTGAGGTTTTTTATCATACTAATAAAAGGAATAAGAGACTAGTTGTATCACATAAGGGGAAAGTGTTTTGTGTAATGGTGATGTTTTTTAAGCTCTTACTGTAAACACCCAGGGTAGGTGGGAATGTGTGTTTGTACAGACAAGGAAAAGTCTCAATCCTGAGAAAATCTTCTGGGATCTAATGTAGTATAAGAGTTTACTACTCTTGAATGAACATACTACTATGAATAAGATTTTAGCTGCTTGGAGCCAAAATGAATGTTGCCTTTTCCAAGACTCTATTAGGTTTCTTAGATATTTATTCCACTCAAGGAATCCCTGAAAAACATAATTTCAAGAGAGCTTCCTTATTACGATAAATTGATTTTGCTTGTGGACACATTTCCATGTGCATTTCATTTCCTCCTTATGAGAAAACTGAAGTAACAATGTTTTTATTAAAAGTGAATTATGGGAAATATTATGGGAAAATGCTTGTTTATTCAATCAATTTATGTAAGCTCATGGTAAGGTCTGTATTGCTGTAGGATTTGAACGTCATAATCTTGAAGCTACTTATTGTGCTTATAAGACTTTAGAATGCATTGATATTCTGTACATTCTGCAGATAAGGAAAAGGCACAATGAAGTACTAGAATTTTAAAAAATACTTAGATACCATTAAAGCTTTGAAAATCAGAAAATAGTGTTGCTAAATATAAAAGTTAATGTCTTATTTAATGAGTGTGATATTCACATGTCACATCCAGCATTTTCATAGAGGGTATAATGTTGATAAATAAGTTATTTTCAGAAATATTAAGGACATTAATGAGTTATTTGAAAGTGTTTCAGTATAACTGCAGTTAGAATAAAACTCAGCAAGTGGGTGAAATATCAAGGAACCTTCTAATACACAATTGTTTATTTTTAAATGTATTTTTTTCCTGAACAAAGTTGGTGCTAACATGGATATTTTTCTCAAAAACATTGTAAGATGTTTTGAAATGTTGCATAAATGAAATAAAAAAATACTCTCAAAAAGTGATCTGCATAGTAAAGTAGAAAAATTAGTTTACCACTTTCATACATTATTTTTTCATGTTTTGAACTTTTTTTTTTTTTTTTTTTTAAATTTTTTTTTTTTTTTATTTTTTTTTTTTTTTTTTTTACGGTTGACCTTATAAATCACAGGCTACTGTTGTCGTTTCAATGCTTTTTGGCAAGGTACAAAGGATAATAAGTGGTAGTTACTGTTGGTTTATTTTATCAGTTTACAGTGTAGTAGTTATGAAGAACTTTCTCCAAGCACACCTTTGAAACCGAATGTCAGCTAAAAGCAACATGTGGAGAATCCTGAAGACCAAAAAGACACACACAAAAAAAAAAAAAAAAAAAAAAAGACAGAGGCAGAAATATTTTATGTGAAAAATCACATGCAATTTAAAGATCTTAACCTCAGAAAAGGATTTGGGGACTTTATTGATCCATTTCTCTTTCATTATTTTCTTTTATCCCTAGTCTTAATGTAATCTCTCTTGCCCTTGCCCTTGCCCTTGCCCTTGCCCTTCCCCTTCCCCTTCCCCTTCCCCTTCCCCTTCCCCTTCTCTTTCTGTTTTATTTGCTTGTTTCCCAGCATTTGAAGAGATCTAGTTCTTAATCAGCGTACCAGTAGGGATTTTTCAGGTGAAACTTTTGCAGTTCACACATCTGTCTTTTTCAGGAAGGTTATTAGACTAGAGCAAAGATCCATTTGTCTCCTTTCACAGGCTTCTGACAAACCATTCTTTGTTCCCTGTGGGAGCGTGGGAATTGTAAAGTAGGCAGGAAATTGGCCCTGCATGAGGGGATTCTGTGAGAGAAGGAATAGAGTTTTCAAAGAATCTTAAAAAAAAAAAAAGACAAACTCTTAATATGAAGCATTTAAAGAGCAGGTGAAATTATCAAAGAAATAAATACAAGGAACACTATTTTACATATTATTAAAAATTTTAAAAAATATGACAATATTGAAATTATTTACCTTTGATGTTGACATTGCTATATTATTTCTGAAAACAGAATGCTTGGGTCTTTGCGGAGAGTCCTGCTCACAGGTATATTTTTCATACTGTCACTCACTAAAACACTGAGATGTGGTGACTACATCAGTCATGCTTCTGGGTTGCATCTTTCCCATTCTTAGCTTTCTGCAGCTTATGGGACCTATGGGATATTTCTCAAGAGTCCTTTAATATCTCAGCCTCTAACAGTGATTGCAGCAAGTCTGAAAACTTGAGTTAAAGTTCTGTTGTTGGAGTTTATGCAGCTCACTACTCTAAATATCTGCCAGCACATCAATGGTTATTGGAATGCTGATGGTTTACACTACTGTTGAAGTGCTTATTCTTCAAATGTGTTATTTGTTTACTTCAAGTACAAGGATGTAGGACCTACTAAAAAGCCTGCTTTCTAGTACAAGGATGTAGGACCTATTAACAAGCCTGCTTTCTAATAATTCAAATAATTCAAAATTTCAAGTTCACTCAAGTCCTTAGTTCCTAAGGAGGAATTATCTTAATGTTGGTGATATGTATATGTTCTAAATTCATCCTAACGCTGGGCTTCTTGAATGATTC
Organism: Nettapus auritus; assembly: GCA_011076525.1. Taxonomy (NCBI): domain Eukaryota; kingdom Metazoa; phylum Chordata; class Aves; order Anseriformes; family Anatidae; genus Nettapus; species Nettapus auritus. The sequence goes on from CM021772.1 coordinate 13,725,628, forward strand.
TACATCCCTAAAAATGTCAGCTGTCATTGTAAGGGTGAATTGTGGGATGATAGTTTCCTGTAGAAATAGAGTCAAATCACTCAGAAATTAGTAATTTTGAATATTTTTTTGTTTTCAGAATGCTGCTTTTTCCATAATATCTACTTGGTTTTAAGTCACTTATTATTCTTATAAGTATTACTAATGACTAATGCACTTTCACTTACACTTGTATTTCATTTTCATATACACTCTTTGTTGTTGGAATTTAACTTACAATCCCCAGAGAAATGTGTTTGCTTTCTACCTCCTAGTATTGCTATTCACATGTCTGGATTGGATTTTTCCAGTGCATCTTTTCTCCTTTCTTCTTCTGTGTTTTTGTCTTCCTTATAGAGCATTCACTGTAAAATACTGTTGGGCAATTATCACAGCAGCAGGGTCTGAAAATGAATGGTAATATAACATACTGTAATGGAAAAGAAGTGCTTCATAGACGGCTCCATTATTTCCACCATCAGACGAATGCCTTCAGCTGACATAATAATCAATAGGCAGCAGGCATTTAAAGCAGTATGTTTTGTGCTGGTTGAACATCTGGAAGGGAGTATATTTTTATTTGTTAAATTATGCTGAAGAAACTTTTGGAGGAGCAGAAAGTTTGTTGATGTTTGCCTGACCTATTCCGTGGGGGCCCTTTATTTACTGCAGGTTGCCAGCCTGCCTTCTGCTTGGTCATTGAAATCACTTGACATGAAGCTTTTATCTACTAGTAGAAGGCTGTTGACCATGTGCTTTGTTTCTGAAAAGACATTATTTCACTTTTTGCCGTAGTTGCATAAGTGTTATGATGATAATAGCAGAAAACTTTATCTCTTAAAGTGGCAACTGTTATTTTATGCCCTGGAGCGAACTGTCAGGATTCCTAAAGGTCTTATATTAAATTGCAAATCTAGCATTATCATGTCTGAATTCTAATTTTAGTTTCTCATATTAGAAAATGTAGCTCTGAGCAAGTGTTCACTCAATTAAAGCTATGGTTTGGAATTTTTCATCTAAGAAAAGAAGCTTTTCCAATTAGTTTTAAATGAAAACATTTCCATTCCACTTTTTTTTTTTTTTTTTTTGAAAAGTGGTAACAACAACTACCACAACAAAATCATTAACATGCTATGTACTTTAATATTCAATTTTATGAAAACATAAAATTAAGGATTATTTGGTTGCTAAGGGGGAAAAAGAAAGAAAGAAAGAAAGAAAGAAAGAAAGAAAGAAAGAAAGAAAGAAAGAAAG
>CM021772.1:13726909-13762710 GCA_011076525.1 Nettapus auritus
AAGAAAGAAAGAAAGAAAGAAAGAAAGAAAGAAAGAAAGAAAGAAAGGAAGGAAGGAAGGAAGGAAGGAAGGAAGGAAGGAAGGAAGGAAGGAAAAAAAAAAAAAAAAAAAAAAAAGCAGCTTATGTAGCTGATGTTCCAGTTATGAAGCCCACCATCCTTCCATTCTTTTATTAACAGCTAATCAGAAATACTGGGACTCCTTAACATCAATTACTACAGCTATAATCTAACTGACACAAATTTAAAATAACTTTCAGTGGGCCCTAAATTAATGCTTCTTGAGATGTTCCACAAAAAATATCTGTTTCATAATTTATATTTAACTCATGAGAAAGACATGTTTTAAATCCTTCTTCTACCTGATCTACAGAAGAGTGATAAGTAGTTTTGCTGAGAAGTCATTAGACTTGCTTAGTCCTGAATTTTCTAATTTAATTTCCAGTGTGTTGTCCATGACTGCTGCTATCACTGAAAAGCATAATAAAACTTCATTTAGAGAGTCTTTATTTTGGGGGATTCTATTTTCGGGACATAGTGGAGGTCAATAAAATTCTAAATGGCAGGAAAATTGTGAATAGGAATGAGCAAAAAATAGTGAAAAATTAGTGGAGCATCTGTTGAAGCCAAGAGGTCACAGGATATTGTGCCTTACACAGAGTTAAGCCATGGTGGGAATGCTAAACATTATGTGGGTGCAAGGGAAGTCTATGCACATCACTGTCTTTGAACCCTTCTCACTACATGCACACACACTTTACTCCAGTGTACTGATTTTGGCTCTGATAGAGTTAATTTTCTTTATAGTAGCTGGTATTATGGCATTTTTGGGGTATATGTTGAAAATAGTGCTGATAACACAGGTGTTAAAGTTTTAACTAGGATAGAAATAATTTTCTTTGTAGAGATTCACACAATGCTCCATTTTGGACTTTGGATGAAAATAGTCATGATAACACACCAGTGGTTTTAGTTCTTGCAGAGCAGAGCTTGCACAGAGCCAAGGACATTTTTGTATCTGAGGCTGCCCTGCCAGTGAGGAGCCTGGAGGTACACATGAAGCTGGGAGGGGACACAGCCAAGAAAGCATACCTAAAGGGATATTGTCATGCCATATGTGGTCATGCTCAGCAATAAAAACTAGGGAAAAAGGAGGAAGAGGGGGGAAACACTCGGAGTGATGGCATAACCTAACTAACCATTATACATCATGAGTCCTGCTTTCTGAAAGATGCCTGAATATCTGTCTGCCAAATGGAAGTAATGAATGAATTCCTTATCTCGCTTTGCTTGAGCATGCAGCTCTTGCTTTACCTATTACATTGTCTTTATTTCAGCCCATGAGTTCCCTCACTTTTACCTTTCAGATTTTCTCTCCTATGCCACTGTCTGTGGAGTGAGTGAGCACTCACTCACTTTCCTTTCAACATGATGGTTAGATGTCTACCAAACCATTGTGTTAAACCATAATGTTCTTCCTTCTGGGAAATAGCTGCTACAATTTCAGACTGCTCTGTTTTGCATACTGCAAAAATAAAATGAAGCATGGAATCCATGTTTATGATAGAATAGTCTCACAGAATAAAACTACTCATTGCAAAATACATGGATGAGCTTTGTTTCTAGTAAAATCAGGCAAACTTCCAACAACATTTTTACCTGCATTAAAAGGTTTCTTTGAAGTTTAGGGTTTCTTCTGGTGTATTTTAAAGTTGCACTAAGTGGAAATGAGTAAGGAATAATACACTCTCAGTAGTTAGGGTTTGGTTTTGCTTTTTATTGGGAAAATATTTAAAGTATACACTCTCAGTAGCTAGGGTTTGTTTTTGCTTTTTATTGGGAAAATATTTAAAGTAATCTGCTGTGAATATCTTTTTATTATCCTTTATAAACTTACATCTCAATTCTTCTCCTTCCAGATATCTCTCACACTGCACACCCAAAAAAAAATCATGATGTAAAATCATTACTTCTTAGGAGGTCCATTATTAGCTTACAGGAAGGGTGAAAAGAAAGAACGTGTCTTGACAAACTGATTAAAAATGACCATATGATGGGCTCATTGCTCCTATCCTCTGATGACTATCCAGCTGCCACTATCTTCATCTCCAAAATAAAATCCAAACTAGAGCAGCACCTTCATTTCTAATCAGCATCACAATTCAACATCCTCCACATATCCCCCAGGACCAATTAGGGAAAACATTTAAAAGTGCAGTGACTAATTAAGAAGTTATTCTTCAGGTTTTCATCATTAGCCTACTCTGTAATAACCACCATCATCACAACTATACTGATGGAGCAAATTAAGCTATAGATATTGACCATATTTAATAAGGAACACCAAGAAAACTGAATTTAACCAGAATCCAGTGAATCAATGGGTATGTCTGCAGATCACTACAGATTTAAGGCATTCCAAGTTTACCTCCTTTGAAACCATAGGTATGAATTTGAAACTATCTTTGTGAATTATAACACCATACTGAATTCTTAGGGAGTCATCAAAAAAGTAAAGATTTATTTAATAAAATCTATTAGTAAAGGTAGAAATGCAAGGTGAAATAAAGTGTTTTGGTCTGTTTTTTGTTGTTTTTTTTTTGTTGTTGTTTGTTTGCTTGCTTTTGTTTTTTGTGTTTTTTTGTTGTTGTTGTTTGTTTGTTTTTGTTTGTTTGTTTGTTTGTTATCTTTTAATGTATAGGATAGGGTTTCTGTAATTAAATATGGCCACTACATGTTAAAGTGAAAATGCCGTATAATAAGAGCAGCAGCTATGGTTTCTGTCCATTCCTGTAAGTGTCTCTGAACTGTTGTCAAAGTAAAAATTTGGTATGCAAGAGGTGTACAACCCAGTGTTGCTCAAATGCATAATGGAAAGGTCTGCTCTGTCTCATTTAAAATGGTAACCTAAACCAAAACCTGATGGAATTAGTGGCCAACACATGCAAGTATTAGCTTCACAAAGGGTAAAAATATAATTCATAGAATCACAGAATTGTTAAGGTTGGAAGAAACCTCTGGCAGTCATCTAGTTCCACCACAAACACTAGTTTTGGGCTACTGATTATATTGTAATTAGGCTGCCTAGTACTAAATAAAACAGTTAATTTGGTGGTGCAAAGTGGATAATCAGAATATATTCACTGAAAGAAGCCTTCAGCAAGCACACAGAGGAACTTCTCAAACTCATGGCCCTAGAGCTGAAGTGAGGCACACTGGGACAGCAACAGTAAGCACATCTAATTTGTGCTTGGCATGTTGACATGGATATACAAAATGGCATTTTTTTCTTAACTCTACATTCTACATATACATTGTGAAGAGATGTTATGATTGTGTGATTGTGTTCATTGTTTGTGTCCCTGCATGTTCTTTTGAATAACTTTCACTTTTTTTTTTTTTTTTTTTTTTTTTTTTTAAACATTGAAAAAGGCCACTGGCCAGATATCCTTAAAGGAGCAGGCACTGTCCCTCGACATACCCTTACAACTGTACTTTCATGAACAGAATCTATCAATAGCTAGAATAGGTCATTGTGCAATAAGGACCAACTATTACATGACTGCTCTCAGCAAGGGTATAAATAGAAAAACAGATTCCACCAATTTACGATGATGGTCTTCTAAGTGCTGAAAACCACTTTGATGTTTGAGTGTGCAAAGCTTATGCACCAAAATTATAATATCCACTATCAATGACAGTGATATTATCCAGTCCGTAAGATAGAACACGTAAAGTTCCGCACTGAAATGCGAAAGAACTTCTCAGTGAGGGTGACGGAGCACTGGAACAGGCCGTCTAGAGAGGCTGTGGATTCTCCTCTGGAGATATTCAAGGCCTGTCTGGACACCTACCTGGGCAGCCTGCTCTGAGGAACCTGCTTTGCAGGGGGGTTGGACCCGATGATTTTTCGAGGTCCCTTCCAACCCCTATAGTTCTGTGATTCTGTGATTCTGTGATCTCCCATCAGAACAGAAAGTTCCATAATAATGCACTATAAACATCCTACATTTTGCTTTGGGTGCTGTCCTCTGGCTTTTCCAGAAGTGAAGAATTATAAAATTGACTAGTGAAATTAATTCAAGTAGTAACACAGACACAAGGCAAGTGAAGCCTAAATATATATATATAAAATCTTAAACTGTATAAATACAAAAAAAAAAAAATAGCCCCTTATTAAAGAGCCACAGAAGATTTTATTCAAATACTCATTCTTAATTCTCCATGAAAGTGGAAAGCTTCTTCAGAGTGATAGTTTTGGACTATTTGAGAGATACATTCAGGAACATTAAAACACCTAAAGAAACAACTTTTCTTAGTTTATCAATCTGAATAGTGATCTTATTTTACTTGCTGCCTTGGTCAGGCCCTCTTTCTGCAAAATACGTTTTTAAGAGAAATGTCCATTTACTGCAAATAATTTCAAATATAAATGAGATTAAGGGTTTGATACTTATTTTATTGAATATGTCTTGTTGAAATATTTCTTTAAATTAAAAAAATAAATTCTTAATGATGGTAGAAGATGTGTTTGTTTCTCTGTTTCTCCTTAGTCCATCGTTTCTCCACCTTGGGGGAAAAAATAAATAAATAAATAAATAATAAAATAAAAAATTAAAGACGGACAGATGGAAGAGTTGCTAAACACACATACACACAAACTGTCATTGAAACTAAATTTATTTTCTTTAATAAAATAATAATAATAAAAAAACTAAAATTCCTAGACATTGAAAGAAGTAAGAAATAATTATAAATTATTTTAACATTTTAAATTAACATCTGTTCAAAACATTACCCTTAATGTTTTTACAGCTCTTCTCCATAAGAGTTTCTTTAGAATTCTTAATGGAAACACCATCAGACCTATCATCCACATAAGCCATGTAGCAGGGCCATCCTGTGGTACTGTTTTTTTCCACAGCAGTTAATGACAAGAAAGAGACAAGATGTCCTTCAGCTGATGCCCCTATCTCAAAACCAAGCATAAATATGAATGAAAATGTTATAATTCCCAGGTTTTATGCATACCTAATGTAGAATTATTGTGTTTGCTCTGCAGCAGCTTTATAGAGAGTTTCTAATAGAAGATTTCATCCTATTAAAATAAGCAGATTTTACACTGATAATTTGTCCTCATCTTTATATCAGTGATCCTATAAAGCCAGCTTGTCCTGCCAGATGCACTAGGGACAGTCCTATCTTCAGAGTATTCAGCTTTTCTGGAATAGATAGAAATTGAATGGAAATTCCTACTTTGTTCTTTGACCTAATAAGAATGCTTTCATTGCTTGTAAAGTACATTAGCAAAGGATGAAGACTATTAATATCTTCATTAATATCTTATATTAATATATCAAGTGATCATTAATGTGCATAAACATGTTTGTTTCTGTTGATTTTCATTCTTTGCAATGTGTCCTTTATTCCTCAAAAAAAAAAAAAAAAAAAAAAAAAAAAAAAAAAGTATGCTGAATTTTAGTAGCAAAATAATGTTCTAAAGCAATTAAATTAAGAAGCATTTTTAGGCAACTTCAGTTTGAGTCTTTTTTGATAAATAAATACATTCAGAAAATGTGAAACTATTTGTGTAAGCATAAAAATGTCCAATGGATTTTTCTTAAGCAAGTTTCATACTTCAAAGCCTTTTTACGCTCAAAGATACTAACTCTAATTTTTAAAACCCACTGTATTTCTCTTGCTGCCTCTATACACTGAACGGAAAACATGCTAATCATCCAGCTCTTTCTCGTGTTCTGATCACATTTCACTCTAATGGTTCCATGCATTATAATAATTTGAGAATAAGAGAAACAAATTAAAACTTCAATTATGAAAGCATGTCTTTGTTAATTCACTCCCAGCTAAATGCCTTCCTCTCACACTAGGAAGTTAAACATCTCACAGCATGACTGAGCTTCAGAAACTTCACTATTCATTCACAAAATCCTACTTTCATAGCTACTTTTCATGGTCTTGTTGGAATTTATGCTCCCTCATTTATTTATAGTGTCAAGGATTCCCAAGTCACAAAATCACAGAATCACAGAATCACAGAAAGTCTAGGTTGGAAGAGACCTACAAGATCACCGAGTCCAACCTCTGACCTCACACTAACAAATCATCCCCTAAACCACACCCCTAAGCTCTACATCTAAACGTCTTTTAAAGACCTCCAGGGATGGTGACTCAACCCTTCCCTGGGCAGCCTATTCCAGTGACTAACAACCTATTCGGTAAAGAAGTTCTTCTTAATATCCAACCTAAACCTCCCCTGGTGCAACTTTAGCCCATTCCCCCTTGTCCTGTCACCAGGCACGTGGGAGAACAGACCAACCGCCACCTCTCTACAGCCTCCTTTCAGGTACCTGGAGAGTGCAATAAGGTCGCCCCTGAGCCTCCTCTTCTCCAGGCTAAATAGTCCCAGCTCCCTCAGCCACTCCTCCTAAGACCTGTTCTCCAGACCCTTCACCAGCTTCGTAGCCCTTCTCTGGAAGTCAACCTAGAGTTAATAATTGCATCTAGGTTGGATCACTGATTCTTTGTTTTAGTTTACATTACAGTGTGTATTGAGTTTTTGTATACTGTTTAATATCTTCGACAACACAGACAGTAGGAGCAAGTGCACCCTCAGCAAATTTGCAGGTGACACGAAGTTGAGTGGTGTGGTTGATACAAAAGAAGGAAGGGATGCCATCCAGAGGGACCTCGACATGAGTCGTCAGTGTGCGCTTGCATCCCAGAAGGACAAATGCATCCTGGGCTGCATTAAAAAATCAGTGGCCAGCAGGTCGAGGGAGGTGATCACCCCCCTCTACTCAGCCCTGGTGAGGCCCCACTTGGTGTACTGTGTCCAGGTCTGGATCACCCAGCACAAGAAAGTTGTGGAGCTGTTACAGTGGGTCCAGAGGAGGGCCACAAAGATGATCAAGAGGCTGGAGCACCTCTCTTATAAAAATAGGCTGAGAGAGCTGGGGCTGTTCAGCCTACAGAAGAGAAGGACCTGGGATGACCACATCGCATCCTTTCAGTACTTAAAGGAGTCTTATAAAAAGTATGGAGAAGGACTCTTTACTTGGGTAGATAATGATAGGACAAAGGGGAATGGTTTTAACCTAAAAGAGGGGAGATTTAGATTGGGCGTTAGAAAGAAGTTTTTCACTCAGAAGGTAGTGAGGCACTGGAACAGGTTGCCCAGAAAGGTTGTGGATGCCCTATCCCTGGAGGTGTTCAAGACCAGGTTAGATGAAGCCCTGAGCGAACTGGTCTAGCGGGTGGCATTCCTGCCTATGGCAGGGGAGTTGGAACTAGATAATCCTCGAGGTCCCTTCCAAACCATGCCATTCTATGATTCTATGATAAGTGGCAAGGTTTCGTACTGGGGGGCTGCAGGGGTGCGGCCCATGGAGACCACCCGCAGGAGCAAACTCCGGGCTGGAGCTGCAGCCTGTGGAGAGGAGCCCATGCAAGAGCAGGGGGTCTGGGGAGAAATGCTGCCTGTGCAGGACCCGTGCTTGAGTAGTTTGCTCCTCACAGATGGACCCCATGGTACAGACCCAAGTTTGGAGCAGTTCTTGAAGAGCTGCTGCCTGTGGGAAGCCCACACAGGATCAGGTTGGGAAGGACAGCATCCCATGGGAGGGACCCCATGTTGGAGCAGGGGAAGAGTGACTGTGAAGGAGAGGCAGAGACGAAGCACCATGGGCTGACCGCAGCCCCCGTTACCCTGCACCACTCGGGAGGGAGGATGTAGAAGAGGGTGGATGGGGTGAAGGTATTTATAGTTAGTTGGTTAGTTAGTTAGTTGGTTTTGTTTCTCACTCTTCAAGCTTTTTTTTGCAACGGGCAATACATTTTGTTAGGCTCCCTGTGCTGAGTCTGTTTTGCCTGTGACGGTAATTGTTGAGTGATCTCCCTGTCATTATCTCAACTCTTGAGCCCCTTTCATCATATTTTCTCCCCTTTTGCTCTTGAGGAGAGGGAGTGAGAGAGCAGCTGTAGTGGGGCTGTGGGTGTGTTGTAGTAGCTGGCCAGATGAGTAAAACCACCACATAGTGCATGATTTTATGATTCTGTGTATTTTGCTAATTGGGTATGTGAAGAATACAAACCTTTTTGTGGGATGTTCTTTTGGCCATCATCTAGGTGGTTCAGCTGGCAAAATGCATCAGAATAGTATAGCCCAATGCTACCAGAAGGATAAGTCAATAACAGTAGTTTTTTGAGACAAAATATTGGCTATTTTGTCAATATATAAATATTGCAGTGAGAACCTCAGAAAGTAGAACATATGTAGGAATTAAACATTACATAATTGTTATCTATATGTAGGTAAAATGATGTGCTATGATTGGTAGTAAGCAGAAAAAGTACAGTGTTGACTAGATTTCAGGAGGAAGTACCATTTTTTTCTTCTTCGAAGATTATGCCTAAACTAGTCATAAAAGAGAATAGAGGACACAACCCAAATGCAAGTACTGACACAATGGGAAATAAAAATGATCCTTAATTACATACCCATCTTTGGGTAGGTAACCACTACACTCCACTACACTCTTCAACTTCACTGTTGTGAAGGGCAACTACTGTATAACTTGCAAAAACTGTAAAATGTATACACTTTCTACTACAGATATGTAACTTTGATTTAAAGTAATTTACTTAAAAGCCTAATGAGATTGACTTTTGAAGCAGATTTCTGCCATTAACGTTGTTTCTAGCTTCACTAAGATAAAATAAAATTGTGGCAGGTGACTCAGAAAATAAGTAGGCCTATCAGGGCATAAAAGATAATCTGAAACATCCATGTAAAATGATGTGGGTTTTTTGAGCTTTATTGGATATGGTACCAAGTTTTTTAGCACAACCTGATTTGGGCTAAGGACAAGACAATCTAGAGGGACATTAAGTGAGACCCCCAAGAAGAAAGGATAAGGCACAGGGAAGGGAGAAAGACCAGATCTGTCATGCATGTGGAAGAGAGAGGAGAACTGAGCACAGAATAGCATACGTCTGAGAAGAGGACACAGTAGCAACGAAGAACACAATATGTCATCAGAGATACATTATGCTTTCTGTAATGGCTGTGATATAGAATCACAGAATTGTCTAGGTTGGAAAAGACCTCCAAGATCACCTAGTCCAACCTCTGACCTCACACTAACAAGTCCTCCACTAAACTATATCACTGAGCTCTACATCTAAACATCTTTTAAAGGCCTCCAGGGATGGCGACTCAACCACCTCCCTGAGCAGCCTACTCCAATGCCTAACAACCCTTTCAGTAAAGAAGTTCTTCTTAATATCCAACCTAAACCTCCCCTGGTGCAACTTTAGCCCATTCCCCCTTGTCCTGTCACCAGGCATGTGGGAGAACAGACCAACCGCCACCTCTCTACAGCCTCCTTTCAGGTACCTGGAGAGTGCAATAAGGTTTCCCCTGAGCCTCCTCTTCTCCAGGCTGAACAATCCCAGCTCCCTCAGCCGCTCCTCGTAGGACTTGTTCTCCAGGCCCCTCACCAGTTTCGTAGCCCTTCTCTGGACTGGCTCGAGCCCCTCAGTGTCCTTCTTGTAGCGAGGGGCCCAAAACTGAACACAGTACTCAAGGTGCAGCCTCACCAGAGCTGAGTCCAGGGGGACAATCACTTCCCTAGTCCTGCTGGCCACACTTTTTCTGACACAAGCCAGGATGCTGTTGGCTTTCTTGGCCAAATGAGCACACTGCTGGCTCATATTCAGCTGACTATCAACCAATGCTCCCAAGTCCTTCTCTGCCAGGCAGCTTTCTAACCACTCACCTCCCAGCCTGTAGTGCTGCTTGGGGTTGTGTCCAGGTCCCAGCACTTGGCCTTGTTGAACTTCAGACAGTTGGCCTCAGCCCATCGGTCCAGCCTACCCAGATCTTCCTACAGAGCCTTCCTACCCTCGAGCACATCAACATACACACCTAACTTGGTGTCGTCTGCAAACTTATTGGGGGTGCACTCGACCCTCTCATACAGAGAGTTGATAAAGACATTAAAGAGAATTGGCTCCATACTGAGCCCTGGGCGACTCCACTAGTGGCTGGCCTCCAGCTGGAAACAACTCCACTCACCATGACTCTTTGGGCCCAGCTAGCCAGCCAGTTTTTAACCCAACGAAGCATATCCCAATCCAAGCCATGAACAGCCAATTTCCTGGGGAGAATGCTGTGGGAAACGGTATCAAAAGCCTTACTGAAGTTAAGGTAGACCACATCCACAGACTTTCCCTCATTCCCTAAGCACGTCACTTTGTCATAGAAGGAGATCAAGTTCGTCAAGCAGGACCTGCCTTTCATAAACCCATGCTGACTGGGCCTAATAAATAAATGGGGCCTAATAAATAAAAATTGCTTTTCTGTATCTAAACATGTTGTGTTCCAGTTTAATCTGATTTTACCTTAAATTCATCTTCAGTCTATGTATACTGATGGAATTTATTTTTCTTATGAATAATGTCAGGGTCACCAGTCTGCACAAAATGACACTTTTTAAAATGAGAGGATGGAAAAGCAAGTTCATTGTACAGATCCAGTAACACTTTTTGCAGTGAAAAATAATATATATTAGAAAAAATCAAACACCTAACACTTAAATGTGTTTTTTGTTGTTGTTGCTGTTGTTGTTGTTGTTGTTGTTGTTTTAATGGTATTAAAAGCAGAACACTTGACTGAGGCATGTTGGGAAGGTCTTGGTTATAAAACCTCCTTGATCCATCTCAAGAAGATAAGTGTTAAGATAATGTATTACGCAGTTTTGTGCTAAATAAATACCTGTATGATGACACATTGAGGTTAGAATTCCCAGTGAAGCAGTGTTGTTTATCAGATGGCATTTATATTGATTTTATCACCAGATAGCTACAATATGATAACTGATGGATTGTAGTGAACACACTTCATTAATTCTCTATGCCTGTCTCTAGTAAGTTGCCTTTTTAATATGTTAATTTTTTAACATCCCATTCAATATTTTCTCTCAAGAGCATGTGTGTCTGGTTTGTCCTTTGCTAGTCTTTCTAGATGAGGAAATCAATTATATTAATTCATTATGGAATAGGACCTAGATTAGCAGCTACAGATATACATATATTTTTAAAAATATTTTTGATCTAATGATATAGTATAAGAGTCTGCATTTTTTATGTTGTTAATTATTTTTCCACTTTATGTAGCTCTTTAAAATTGTATTGCTTTCTTCATTATTTCAGTTTACCTGAAGAGAAGGAGAAAAAAGAGAAGAAAACAACACAAGGAAACACACACACACACATATATATGTATACCATATGTGTGTATATATATGTATATATGATTTACATTTAAGGATCTTGAAATCACATTCTACATTTAAACGATTTTTTGTCAGATCAGTTTTAAATAGACTTTAAAACAAAGCAATGAGTATCAGAGGTAACAATTTAATAATCCAATCAAATAGCAACATTATCATGTTTTGCCAGGTGTTGTCATCACACTGGAGAAAATCTCAAACTATAGGCACCTGTTAATGAAACAGACCTGTGCCATTTTCTTTTTCTGGTTTATATATGTTTGTGGTATTTGAAACACATGCATTAAATTGCTTTGTACTGTGGGATCCAACATTGTTCTGATGACTACTGAACTGTTAAATCGATCAGAGCACTGAGAATACGTATATGTTTTTAAATCAACCTACTGGCAAATTTCCTTTGCTGTAATGAATTCCCATTGCCCTTAATTAAATTTGTTAGCCATTGCCTTCCAAATTATATCACTAAACCCTCTCTTTATCATCTTGGTAGTGCCTCTAAAGTTTACAAACTCAAGCTTTTAAAGACTGGGCAAAATTCACCATAGTTAGTTTCACAGGGAATAGATGGAGCTGCACCAGGAATTAATTTGAGTGCTATGAATTACTGAGCAACCTGAGGACTAAACTATTTATGCATTCTTGTTTTGCAGATCTGATTTCTCCAGCAATGTCAAGAAAGATAAAGAAGTAAAAGCACAATGCTAAAGATATTATGATCTGCATGAGACACGGGCTACCTTCAATCCACATGTTCAGAACTCAATGACAATGATGAGACGTCTGCCATGGATCAGGAATAGTTATAACCCTGTGTGTGATGATGGGCAGAAACATATATTTATCTAAATAAATTTAGAGCTGTTTCCCTATGGATATTTTTACTACCCAGTATGGCTATAGGAATTCAATTAGTACTGCCTTAGTTTAGCCTTATGTCTTTGTAATGGCATTAAAAGCAACAGTTAAACTAGAGAAAAGTGATGTTGAATGTGGCCCAATTCATTTTTTTTGTAATTATGTTTTTTAAACAGGTGGAAATGATCTGAGTATGAAAGAATAAAACAAGTACCTTCCTTTAAAATATTTTCTTTCTTTAAAAACAAACAAATAAATAAAGGTTAATTTTCTTTCTCCAGTGTATGACGAAAAAGACTGTCTTGGAGACATTTAAAAAAATCTTATTAAAAACTCTATTTTGACAATAAAATATATGTATACAATTGCCGGAAAAGCAGAATGAAAAAGAAACAATATCACTTATTAACGTTGAAACATTTAAAGCAATCAATTGAAAGCCTTTTAAAGCAGCACCTTCTGATTGTACAGACCACTTTACAACAGCAAAATGGCCTGTAGATGTTTTGGCATTTTTGTTATTGTTTGTTTGCTTGTTTTCACCTGGAAAACCTGGAAAAGTTCTCAGTAAACTGCAGACAAATTGCTTTGAGATTCTGGAAATATGTTAGCTATAGTAAAGTATTCTATATTACACAGTCTGAGCCAGGAGGAGGGAAAAAGTGTGACAGCTGGCTTTGTGGGCACGTAAGCACATTTCCCTCCAGAAGTCTGTCAGGCAAAACCAACTTCCTTGTTAAATTACATTTATATATTGCTGAAAATTCATCTATGTTGCTTCTAAAAATAATTAATTGATTCAATGGCCAAAATGCTGTCATTTTACAAAATTGTGTTTTCCACTCTGTACTTCACTGTTATTTAATAAACAAACAAATAAATGAATAAATAATAATCGTCAAAAGGATTCTAGATACACTCTGTCACACACACATAAAATTGTTATCTAAGCAAATGACTTGCTAGGATTGATTTATAGATATTATATAATGACATAATGACATGTCACAAAATTTCACGTCCTTCTTGTAGTGAAGAACCCAAAACTGAACACAGTACTCTAGGTGTGCCATCACCAGAGCTGAGTACAGAGTCACTTCCCTAGCCCTAGTCCTTCTGGCTGCACTACTACTGATCCAAGCTGGAATGCTGTTGCCCTTCTTGGCCACCGGAGCACACCACCTGTTCATATTCAGCCAGCTATCAATCAATACCCCCAGGTCCCTTCCTGATAGACAGCTTTCCAGACGCTCTTCCCCCAGCCTGTAGCGCTGCATGGGGTTGTGGTGCCCCAGCTACGGCACCCAGCACTTGGCCTTGCTGAACTTCAGGCTGCTGGCCTCTGACCTTTGGCCCAGCCTACCCAGAACCCTCTGCAGAGCCCTCCTACCCTTGAGCAGATCAAAACTCATGCCTAACTTGGTGTCATCTACAAACTTACTGAGTGTGCACTCGATCTCTGTGTCCTTATTGATAAAGATATTGAAGACACCTAGCCCCAGTTCTGAGCCCTGAGGGACACTACTAGTGACCGGCATCCAGCAGGATGTATCTCTATTCACCACAACACTTTGGGCCTGTCTTCATTAATTTAATGAAGCATACACCCATCCAGGCCTTGAGCAGCCAGTTTCTGCAGGAGAATTCTGTGGGAAATGGTGTCAAAGCCTTACAGGACAGGAGGGAGGAGAAGAGGAGGGAAGGGGAGGGGCAGACTGCATGTCATTCACAGCCTTAAAATTGTTATTATCTAACTCCCAACTATAGAAGTCCACAGAATGAGGTTCAGAGAAGGTTGCTGGCACAAAGCAGCAGGGATGAGGGAAAGGAGGGTTTGCTAAGAAAAAATGGATTCTGGAATAGAGGTCCCCATGGATTCTGTCTCTTTCTTATAACCTACCCTGCTACTGACCTGCAGGTCTTTTTCACATAATGTACAGTAGTAAATTTGAAAGCAAGATAATAATGATTTCAGTCTGATGCTGCACAAACAAAATATAGGTTCTTAAAATATAAGGAACAGTGTGAATGAATCAAATTGATAAAGAGATGTCAAGTGCAAAGAGATCCTGGTTTCTTCTGTTACAAAATTAATATGAGGGAATATTAGAGTTATAAAGAGAAATATTTCATTGCAGGCTGAACCACCTAAAGATGTGTAACAATGACAGGGGCTCTACCTGCATAGATTTTATTCAAGATATTATAATTTAGAGTCTCTGCTATGTTTTAAACTAGATGTAAGTAATATGTACATACTGGAACTCAGTAGACTTTCATGATCATAAAATTGGTTGCTACAGGTGGAAGCAGGCCCTGAGAAACTGTTAATGAATGTAATAACGGTGAAAAAACTTTGAGATCAGGAAATAAGTTTCAACTCTTTTCTTCTTCAATATTTCATTTTCCCTATTACTGCTTACAAAATAATCCAAACCTTACATTTCACTCTCGCTATCATTTATCACAAGATGAGATCAAGTCCCCATCTGTGTTAAAAGAGACGTCACTGAAAACACAGCAACACATTGCAGGGGTAGTGAAAGCCAAGATAAAATGTGAGGTCTGAAAAACAGCCTCAGCCATTGACAACTTTGTGCATTTTTTTCCCTTCTTAAGGAAGTACTAACCTTTCTAAATGTGAAATATGTGAGCACTTCATGCCCTTAAGAAATGAACAAAAATGAGAGAGAGAAATGGAAACCAGGCCTTGGGGAAAGTTTGATCTCTGGTTCTTAACAGATACACAGAATGCAGTGCCAGTATAATCAGACTAAGTATGTTGGAGAAGAGAGATGTGTGGCACACCAATTACTGACAGCAGGGAAAATTGAAAGAAATTACATTCAGGGGAGTGTGAAATGTGAAAGTCAAGGAAATAAATTAGATGTTGTATGACCTCTGGTGTAATATGTGGAGAACTAATACATTTAACCTAGTTGTAATCATGTCATAGCTAGACTGCATTAGGAACTTTTTCATTTAAATTTTCCTCTCTATGGCTCTCTGCTCAACTTTTCAAAACAGAAAATAACATAGCAACATAGGCAGCTGTGGAGTTTGTTCTGGAAAGAGTAGCTGCATGAAGTTTGTACTGCACAAAGAAGCTGAGCTCAGAATTTGTTAGTCAGGAACCATTCAAATCTGACAACATGGAATATTAGCAATTATGGATGTTTCCTTGAAAAAGAAAAAAGATGAGATATCTACTGCAAAATATTGTGTATTTTATTGACTGGAAAACTAGCTACAAACTGAAAAAAATCTACATGGAAATATCTTGCTAATATCAGAAAAAAAGGAGTGGTTCAAATTTCTTGAAGATGTGATTGTAGAGCCTTGAGTAGAATGAGACTTCTTTAAAGAAGGCATGGATTGGGCTGTCATCTGTCTCAAATAAGGTATTAAAAGTGGGAAAAGCTCTACTAGGGAGAAAAAGGAGACCCTGGAATGCATCTGACGATAAGATCGTATTGAAGCTTTGAATGTCTCAAAGTCTCTCCAATACCTGATTTAAGTACCTCAGGACAGTTTATGTCCATGTACTGGGTCTGGCTGGGATGTTAACATTCCCTCCAGCAGCCCATACAGTGCTGTGCTCTGCACTTGTAGCTAGAACAGCAGTGGTATCACACCAGTGTTGTGTCTGCTGCTGCTAAGTGCTGGCACGGCATCAGGACTTTCTCTAACCCTCCTTCGGGGTGGGCAAAAAAGTGAGAAAGAAACATTACTAGGGCAGCTGACCTAAACCAACCAAAGGGATATTCCATGCCATATGATGTCACACTCAGCAATAAAAGGTGGAAAAAGGAAGAAGAGGGGAGAGGTGGGCTCTCATTGTGAAAACGTCTGTCCTCCTCGCGAACACTGGCTGCATGCGTTGAGACCCTGCCTCAAGGAAATGGTCAAGCATCACTCATTTGTGGGAAGTAGAGAGTAATTTCTTTCCTCTGCACTTCTACATAGCCTTTACTTGTTTTGTTTTGTTGTTCCCTTTCCCCCTCCCTTTTCCCCTTTGCCTTTTTCCCTTTGGTCAAATTGTTTAATTAATAATATTTCCTTAATATTATTTTTTCCCTTTAATTAAATCATCCTTATCTCAACCCGTGAGTTGTTCTTTCCTTTGCTTCTTCCCCTCCTCATCTGAAGAGGGTGAGTGAGAGAGCAGTTGTGGTGTTCAGCTGCCTAGCACGGCAAAACCACCACAGTCCATTACGTTTTGTCCTTATGTCCCTTTGTCCATGTCCATGGGCATGAAAAACAATGCATTCCTTTTTGCAACAGCCTTTTATTTCTTCTTGTCTTCAGGATAAACATGTGCCATTCTTTTAATAGTCAATTTGTTGTTTCTGCAAATCATCTTCCTTGTGATCCAATTGATCTATATTCTTAATATGGTTAAGATGATGCAAGAATGGCTTTTGGTAGATGTGAAATACATTCCTTAAATCCCATCATTAGGTCACTTCAAAGAGATTGTGGATAATCTGTCTGCCTGCCTGGAAAAAAAAAAAAGTAAGAACATTAATTGTTAAAGTTATGTATTAGAGGTCATGTGTATATTAGGGTGTGGGAAGGAAAAAGTTAATAAAAATTCTCTATCATATGATGCTGCGACAATGCACAAGAATAAGTCGTGTTCACAGAGATCTCCATCATAAACATGGTTTTTCCTCTGCAGAACTGTTGTGAAGGTCATTGAGACAGCCCAGTTTTCTGAGAGTTTTCTTGAATGTCACTAATTAGCTCAGTTAACAGGTTGGATACAAACACTTGAAAGGCTTTATAATGTTAATGTTGGTTGTTAATTGTTATGGTTATGTCTGGCTCAAAAATGAAATTTTGTGGACCTTTCAGAAAGGTTGTTGCAGCTGATCATTATGCACCATAGAACTGATTAATTAAAGTTCCAACATTGCTAAACCAGAGATCACTATATGGCTTTCTTGATGGTGATGAATCTGAGCATTCTGGCTCTAGTGGCCTGTTGTATTTAACTAAACTTTGTTTGATCATGTTTAAAACAGGTTAAAAAAATCAATGTTTTAGGTTTTAGTAATTCTTGCATCAGAATGCTATCTTTTCTGACACAAGAAATACAATTTTATTAAGAATATTCTCCATAATTTTAAAAGACATTGTATCTAAAATAGAAGCCCATACACAATATTCAAAGGAATTGTAATTACTCTTGTCTGAAAGCCCGCTTATACAATTTGGCTGAATCATAATAATCAACTTAATACATATTTGCTAACTTTCTTTTTACAGATAAAAAATAAATTTTGTCTTGAATTTGCAAATTTTGCAGATTGCCTATCTCTGCCACTGATTAAATGCTGCCTGTTTCAGTGAAAAAGTTGGCTTTTCCAATTTAAAAAAGAGACCCATCCTGTCAGCAAGAATACCCACTATTACATCTCTTAAAGCCCAGTTTTCATACCAAACCATTCTCCTCTCAAAGGTCTCCTCACAAGGTTTGATGATCAGGTGGTGCCTGCATGGTATTTCTAACACCTAGCAGGATGTGTTGTGTTGGTGCAGGTTTCCATAGCCTACCAACCCCAGGCATGTGGGATGGCTAAACTGTCACCCTGCTGCAGACCTGCTGTTAGATTCACAGAAACATCGGCGTCCTGCTCATCCTTCTGTGTGTCTCAGAATGAGACATTGTTTTCACTCAGGCAAAAGCAGTATTAAAGTAAACTCACCACAGAAAATAAAAAGATGGGCATAAAACTATTTAAAGATTTAGTAACAAGGAGAAACCCTTAAAAAGAACATGGATGGGGGCAGCACACTTAGCTCATGGCAGAGCTATGTATGTTTCAGGTTATTATCTGCAATAATTTAAATAAAATACTGGTGACCACTATACTGTCAGAAAGGCAGTCTGAGAGCCTGAAATCAAGACTGTTTCCAGAACATATGATTAAGCTGTCATTTGACTCCAGTCTCATGTTGACAAAGCCTAGCATAAAACCTGGAACAGAGAGCTTGGTTTGACTTTTTCAATTATTTAGAAGGCGAGATTTGAACTATTCTATGAGATCCAGGTTATTACTGGAAATAATCATATTTTCAAAATTAAAATTGTTTATTAAGTCATTGACATTGTTATTGCATTCCATAACATTGTAACAATGGCAGTTTCTAACTTTGGTCACATAACTGGGAAACGCTGCCTTTTACTTTGTTAAAGATTACTTCAGTGTTGTTAATGAGTAACTGATTCCATTTTTCTGGCCACCAATTGAAATGCTCAGAGAAATTGAATTTGTTTTTCATCCCATGTTTTTACAAGACAAAGAAAGAGGATGTTCCCTCTTCCATGATCCCTAAAACTGTTTCTTGGGAGATCCCCACACTGCATGAGGCACATTGTAGGGACTCTGGGAAGAGGCACTGGAAGAGAAATAGCTTTTTGAGGGAGTGACAATTAATCTGACAGGTCATTTGGTATCCAGTGGTGAATGCAAACTTCACTAATTAATCAGTCCGACATCCAGAGGTTGTTTCCCAGCTATTCATAGATCTTTACATCTCTGGACATGAAGGTGAGAAACTAGTGATGAAGTTGAATATCATTACTTCCTCCTTAGTGTTGACCTGCACTGAAACAAGCTGTTAAAAGACTGTCAGTTGCAACAGCAATTTGAACGAAAGAACAGAGAGCAGGTGGTGCTGCCTGTGTTGTCTCACTCCTTCCTATGCAGTCTATGTTCCACTGGAGAAAACTCTCAACAGATGATCATTTCAACAGAAAGCACAACCTTCTTCAGACAGTCATGGAGTTAAGTGTCTAAGCAATAGAAGTGAAATAGAAAGACCACGGAGAAGGTATAAACACCTGAGATACATCTGCATTAAAATGTGGAAAAGTCATGCATACTGTGCTGCTCCTTTTTGGTTCTAGATTTGTCATGAGTCTCCATGTAACATAGTGCTGGACTATGTGGATTTCTTTGTATCATCTAACCATAAATGATGAAGGCAGGAGTGGACCTCAGGAAATCTCTGGTCCAACCTCCACAGGGGCAGCTCTGGGATCAGACCAGGTTGCTCAGGGTTTGACCTAGGTGACCCTGAAAACCCCAAGGATGGAGATGGTACAACCTTGCAGTGCCTCAGAATGACCAAGCCTTGCTCCAGAGGCCTCTCCTCCCGGGGCAAATGCTCCAGCCCTGACAGCCCTGTAGCCTCACAGACCTCATTCCCTGTTTTTGAAACCTTATCTATACTTGAGGCCACAGATCCGTATACAGTAAAACAGGGATGGCCTAATGAGCGCCTGGTAAAAGGTAATAATAATTTACCTTTATCTGTGCTCTTGTGGGCACAGCCTGGCATGGTGCCAGACTTCATCAGTTCTGTGGGGCATTGTTGGTTAATTTTTAATGAGGTGTTCACCTCATCAGGCAAGCACAGCCTGCACCAGGTCCATCCCAGAGGTGGGTCTTCTCCCTTTTCTTGTTGAATTCCATGAGGTCCCTCTCAGCACATTCCTCCAGACTGTTGAGGTATGTAAAATAATTCAGCTTTTTTTTGGGGGGGGAAGACTTGGTCTTAGCATCATAGGATCATAATGGTTGGAAAAGACGTCCAAAATTATCAGGTCCAACCGTCCCCCTGCTACCAATATCACTCAATTAACCATTTCCCTAAGCACCATGTCCATACTTTCCTTCAACACCTCCAGGAATGGTGACTCCACCTCTTCTGTGGGCAACCCATTCCAAAGCCTGATGACTTTCAGAGAAGAAAACCTCCCCTGGCAGAACCTGAGGTCATTTCCTCTAGTTCTATCACTAGTTATCTGTGAGAAGAGGCTGACACCCAGCTCCCCACACCTTTCTTTCACGGAGTTGGAGAGAACAATAAGGTCTCCCCTGATCCTCCTCTTCTCCGGACTAAAAAATAAAATAAAATAAAATAAATAAATAAAAATAATAATAAAAAAATAAATAACAAACAGTTCCCTCAGTTGCTCCTCACAGGACTTGAATCCCAGGCCCTTCACCAGCTTCATAGCCCTGCTCTGGATATGCTCCAGGGCCTTAATGTCCTTCTTGTAGTGAGGGGCCCAAAACTGAACACGATATTTGAGATGTGGCTTCACCAAAACAGAGTAGAGGGGGGACAATCGCCTCCTTGGTCCTGCTGGTTACACTATTCCTGATATAGGCCAGGATGCCGTTGGTCTTCTTGGCCGCCTGGGCACACTGCTGGCTCATGTTCAGGTGAGCATCAACCAGCACCCCCAGATCCTATTCCTCTGCACAGCTTTCCAGCCACTCTGCCCCAAGCCTGTAGCACTGATGCATGGGGTTGTTGTGGCCAAAGTGCAGGACCCAGCTCTTTGTCATGTTGAAGCTCATCCAATTGGCCTCTGCCCATCGACCCATCCTGTCCACATCCCCCTGCAGGGCCTCTCTACCCTCTGTCAGATCAACACTTCCCCCCAACTTGGTGTCATCTGCAAACTTACTGAGGATGCACTCAATTCCCTCATACAAATCATCAATAAAGATATTAAAATGTATGGGCCTCAACACCGACCCCTTTGGAACACTGGTGACAGGTCACCACCTGGATTTCACTCCATTCACTACCACTCTCTGGGCCCAACTGTCCAGCTAGTTTTTAACCCAGCAAAGAGTGTACATGTCCAAGCCATGGGCTGCCAGCTTCTCCAGGAGAATGCTGTGGGAGACTGTGTCAAAGGCCTTGCCAGAGTCTAGGTAGACTATATCCACAGACTTTCCTTCATCCACAAGGCAGGTCACCTGGTCAGAGAAAGAGATGAGGTTGGTCAGGCAGGACTTGCCTTTCACGAACCCATGCTGAATGGGCCTGATCCCCCTGTAGTCCTGCATACATTGATTGCATTCATGATGACCTGTTCCATCACCTTCCCTAGCATCGAGGTCAGGCTGACAGGCCTTTAATGCCCTGGATCCTCTTTACAACTCTTATACATGGGCATCACATTAGGAAGTCTCCAGTCATCTGGGACTGGATCCGGATGACCATGACCACTGACAAATGATGGATAGTGGCCCAACAATCACATCCAGCAACTCCCTTGACACCCCTGAGTGGATCTCATTTGGCCTCATGGACTTGTGACAGTCCAGGTGGAGCAGCAGGTCTCTAACTCTTTCCACCTAAAATGTGAGGGGGGTTCTTCTTCTCCCTGTCCCAGATATTTCCAGGCTGGGAGGCTTAGTACCCCAAGGAAAAATGTTCTGGCTAGTAAAGACAGATGTAAAAAAGGCATGAAGAACCTCAGCATTTTCCTTATCCTCTGCAGTCATGTCCCCCCTCTGTCCAGTAAAGGATGGAGATTCTTCTTGGCCCTCCTCTTGCTGCTAATATATTTATAAAAACATTTTTTCATTATCCTTAATCATAGTGGCCAGGTTGATCTTGTTCGGGGCTTTGGCCTTCCTGACTTTTTCTCTGCTTATACTGGCAACTTCCTTGTACTCTCCATGAGTTACGTGCCCCTTCTTCCACCGGACATAAAGCCACACCACCTCCACTCCTGAGTTTCCTGTCCTTTCTGAAGAGCTTGTAGCCATCCATGGCAGCACTCCAGTCATGGGAGTGGTCCTACCACATTTCAGTGATGGTGACTAGGTCATAGTTCACCTGCTGCACAATGGCTTCTAGATCCTCCTATTTGTTGCACATGCTGCGTGCAGTGATGTAGATGCACTTCAGTTGCACTATTGTCCTCACCCCTAACCCTGGGACTGCTCTCCCAGGCCCATCTCTATTAAGCCTCATATCCCCCTGTCCTTCTTTGTACTTAGTTTAAAGCCCTCTCAATGAGCCCTGCAAGTTCCTGGGCCAGAATCCATTTTCCTGTTTGTGACAGGTGGGACCCATTGGCAACCATCAGGCCAGGTGCCAAATAAACCTCCCCATGATCAAAAAAAACAAAATTCCTGTGACAGCACCAGCCTCTCAGCCATGTACTGATGAGCTGGGCCTTCCAGGTCTGCTCAGTATCCCTCCCCACCACTGAAGGGTTAGAGGAAAACAGCAACTGCGCACCCACTCCATCTGGTAACTGCCCCAGTCCCTTGAAGTCCCTTTTTTATAGCCTTCAGGCTTCTCTCAGCAATTTCATCACTTCTAGACTGAATGATCACTAAGAGGTAATAATCAGAGGGGTGAACAAGGCCAGGAAGTTTCCTGGTATTGTCCCTGACCTGGGTCCCAGGGAGGCAGAAGACACCCAGGCTCCAGGGAGGCAGAGACAGAGCAGGGGTTCCATCAGTATTTGGTGTGTGTCACCCTGGTGCCTTTCTGTCAGGCATGGCAGGGAGCTGCTCCAGCAGTCTGACTCCTGCTCATGCTCCCTGACAGTCTTTCATCTCTCCACCCCCCTCCTTGAGCTCTGCCACCAGGCTGACCGGATCACACCTCACACAGGCAAGTATCTCTGCCACCCTCCTTTGGCAGCAACAGGCTCAGGCACTCCCTGCAGCCAGGGACCTGAACAGCCACATCTTTGGGCAGGCACTCGATCTGGGCTGCCACAGTCTTTTTGTTGAGTGCTTTGGTGAGTGCTTGCAGCCTGGCTGGGTTTGCTGTCTGGGAGGCAGCCAGCAGGCAAGCCAGTCTCCTCAGTGGGGAGGGATATACTGCCCTCCCTGGTTGCCCTGCCAGAGTACTGTTGTGCCATGTCCTGACTGATGCGCCATGCCCTGTATTGCCCGTCCTGTTCATCCTTGCTCCTGGTCGTCCTCACTCCCTTATGGGCTGCCTTTGTACAGCAGGGAGGGGGCTTCTGGCTCTGCCAAATCCTCCTCAGCCTCCCTTGTGAGGACTGCTGGGGCCTGGTGGCTCCCTCATCTGTCTCGAGTGCCCTTGATGCAGAAAAGCATCTGCCCACCTCAATCCCCTGCTCTGCTGCAGAATGCATCTGCCTCAGAACTGATCACCTGTCAAGTGTTCTGAACTCTTTAGATAACATTGATTCAAAGATGTTTCTAATGAGCTTCAGACTAGAATTTCCAAAACTTATTAGCATAGTAAATACAGGTTGTTCCTGTAAAAAATGATACATGAATTTGGTCACAGAAATATGTGAAACAATTACAAATTTAGCTCTTTGAGATTATTATTATCACTGACTGTAGAGGGGGTGGTAACCTATAGATGTTGATTGCTATATAAGAAGGCAGCATTTTGGAAATTGTACTTTTATGACTTTTATCTCTCTATCTGTAATACAATTATAATACATTATTATATTATAATACAATATTACTATGTGTATTATAACATGCTTATATGTAATGTAATGATATATGTGTAATATGTAATAAATCACATATACATATTAAAAATAGTATTGCATAATAGAGCAGCACTATCTTTGGTGAAAGGTCTAGATTCCACGTGGCTTATAAGAACTTATCTTCATAGCTACATGTGAAGTTTGATAGGGATATGAAAAAACAACAAACATACTTCAGAACCATTGCCCTCTACCTTGTCCACAATAATGCTGACCAGATATAATCATATATGAAAGCCCTAAAAAAAGTTAGGAAGGACTATTTTTGTGAACGGTAGTAAGAATGGACATGAGAGCAGTGAAACAAAGTGATATTAAGATTGCAAAGGACCCACACCAGCATGTTCAAGTTGCAAAAGTATGGAAAATATATACAAATGTTTTTCATAGTCACTGTGAATGGATAGTGGCACTTGTTTTTCTTAATTAAGGAACCTGCATTTGAAGTTAGAGGATGTAAAATATTCCTTTAAAGACAGATACTGTTAATTAAATTAGATCTGAGAAGAACTTTGTATGGCCATATTCTCTTATCTTCAAAAGGACTAAAATTATGAACTGATCTTCTTATCTGAGAGTCATGTTCTTTGAAAGGGACTGGTATGAAGAAAAAATGTAAACTATAGTATTATAGATATTTATGTGAGTTTTGATAGTTAACTATACCATGTGAAATGTAAAACAGTTTTTGTAATTAGAGCTTTCTTGCTTTTTTGAAGTCTGGTAACAGGAAACAAGTACTGCTTGGAGAAGTGTAATTTCCTTTATATAAAGATGAAGGATGCTCAACAACTTAATTTTTAAGGGCATGTGGAAGCAAAGAAGATCACTTGACATAGGGATTAGGGGAGGGAGAGAACATGCTGCGGGGAGCCCTAACTGTTTAAGGTATTTCAATTAAGAGAGCAAACGAAAGATAATTTGAAGGAGTTTTGAAGAATTATACCTTCAAAAGAGAGAACTCCAAAGAAAAGAATTGTTCTGCTTCACTGCAGAACATTTACTGTAATGCAAAACAGCTATAGGGGAACAGATATTACAAAATATTGTAATAGGGGATTTGCACACCTTATTCCAAGCTTTTCCAAGCTCATTTTTTTTCCATCAGAACATGGGCCATCTAGAAATATTTATCTATCAACTTTTCTTTCCCCCAAGCAGAGTGAATAATGATGAGGAGTAATTGTTTGGGGTTTTTTATTTGTTTGTTTTTCATCATATTAGCAATAATAATCGTAACTGCCACATTAACAAAAAGTCGTTTTGTCTGCCTATTACTCTGCTGATATACAGCTGCAATAAATCTAATGTAATAATATAAATTTTGCTTCTATATGATAATTTTAATCTTTTATTCATCATTCTGAGATAACCACTCCGAACAAATTCTGGAAGGGATTTTTTTTTTTTTTTTTTTTTTTTTTTCCCCAGTTCACTCCCTGTTAAAATGTATATATGCTAGGGCTGAATGCAGATACAATTTCAGAGTGAACTGAGTCTACACTATTAAATATATGCCAGACTTTCTGAAGTTATGGTATCTAGCCCATTTTCTGTAGACCAGATATATATGTTTTCCAGTCTGTATAAAATAATCATGAACTTCATAGTCCACTTTACTTATGACTTCCTTCTGAATATTTCAGGAGATATAGTGTCATACTTATTTGTTGTGCTAGCCAACTAGTTCAGCTTGTGTTAGGGTTTAAACTAAAGCATAAAACAAAAAATGAAACACAAAACATTCCACTTAAAAATAAAATTTCTTTACTGTGAGGGTGATCAAACACTGACACAGGTTGGACAGAGAGGTTGTGGAGTCTTCCACCACGGTGAAATTCAAAACCCAGCTGGATGCAGTCCTGGGCTTTTGCTGATCCTGCCTCAGCAGGACTGTTGGACTAGGTGATCTTCAGACCTGCCTTCCCTTTTCACCTGTTTTGTGGTATTGTCAGAAAAGTCAGATTTTAGAAGACATCAGTACAGGGTGTGTCTTACAAGACACTCCAAAGGTCCACATTTTTCCAACACAATTTCAGACAGTTTAAATAAACACACAGGTCCTTTTACAGTTAATACCAATGGAGAGAGATGTAAGTCCAGATGAAAGTTCAAATATGCCTCAGTGTAAGCACTCCAAGTGCAAGTACAACAAAAGCAGCAACATGATGTTACAATTTTGGAATGCCTTAAATATATATATATATCTAAAAAAGTTACTTTCTGCAAGACAAGAATTTGAGGTTTTGATCTCATTTCTATGTTGTGAAACAAGACACATAAATCCCTTCTTTTTTCTATTTCCATATGCTCTGAATGCTTTCTTGTTAAGGTTCTGGAGCTGTGTTTTCAATGGGTACATGAATGCAAGCTATGTATCAAGGTAACATCATGAGCATTGCATATCACAAATGCTTCTCTGTTTTTGAAATTGCACCACTTAACTGACAACCCAGATCAACTTAATCCACAATCCAAAGCCACTTAATTGACATGTAGGAAAGATTTTTTTTTTTTTTTCGTATCACTACACATCTTGACATAATTTTAAAATATCATCTTTTAAAATAATTTTTTAAATTTTCTTAAGGAAAGAGGTATGACATTGACAGACAGAATATGTCATTTTCTTTAGGCTGTTTTGTCACCATCAGATTTTATATAAGACAGGTGTGAAGGATAAAAATAATCATTTACTAGAAAATAATGAACAATGCAATGACAGCTTCCCTGTGTTATAGCCCACAGCTGCTGTTGCATATCATGAAAAATAACTGTCTCAAATATCAACTTGGCACAAAGAATGATGTTTGTGAGTCATAATTCACAGAATCATAGAATCATTTAGGTTGGAAGAGACCTCCAAGATCACCTAGTCCAACCTCTGACCTCACACTAACAAGTCCTCCACTAAACCATATCACTGAGCTCTACATCTAAACATTTTTTAAAACCACTTCCCTGGGCAGCCTATTCCAATGCCTAACAACCCTTTTGATAAAGAAGTTTTTCCTGATATCCAGCCTAAACCTCCCCTGGTGCAACTTTAGCCCATTCCCCCTTGTCCTGTCACCAGGCACGTGGGAGAACAACCGCCACCTCTCTACAGCCTCCTTTCAGGTACCTGTAGAGTGCAATAAGGTCGCCCCTGAGCCTCCTCTTCTTCAGGCTAAACAATCCCAGCTCCCTCAGCCACTCCTCCTAAGACTTGTTCTCCAGACCCCTCACCAGCTTCATTGCCCTTACTTTGCTAGGACCCAAAAGACGGTGAACTACGCCTGGGCAGGGCAAAGCCAGAGGAAATTCTGGTGGAGGTCCATAGCAGTCCTGATGGGCAAATCAGTTGCTGACCCGGGTATAGAGGTGAAAGACTAATTGAATTAAAACAAGTTGTTTCAACTGATTTTGCTGTGCTTTCTGACCAGTAACCTGAAGGTGAACATGAAGTTCCACTTTTAAGACCTACTTCATAATTTAGACTGGATTAACATTTAACATACACTTCCTGCTCCTTTGTAAATTTAGCAAAGACTTGGCTGTCTTGTTCTAATGAGGAAGAAAAATGCAGAAGAAAGGACCCATCAGCTTGAAGGAGATATTTTTAGAAGCCTCTCATTCTGTCATATTTATTCATGTTACATTTTTATGACATTAACAACTTTAAAAAGTCGTTTGCACTGCTCTACTCTATTTGTCTAATTACCTGCTTTTCTGCAGTGAGTTAGAAATATAAGACATACTCCAAGAACTGGAATGGAGTCATTAATCAAATAGCAATTTAACTGTCACAAGGACCAACAAAAATTGGCAGGAAGAGATTGTGGAAACTATGAAAGTGTTTTGGCAAAACTTGACTTGACTTATGATACTTTGCAAACAAGTCACTACTTAATGTGATTGCTGTTCCCATCTCTTTTCTCTCAGGTATTTGGGTGGCTACCAATAGGAAAAGATTGAATCAGCTACCAGGGCTGCCCAGGCTTGCAAACTTATTCAGGGCTAGTGGTGTTGCTTCTGCCACCCCATACAGGATTGATGGAAGCTTATAACTTCAATTGAAATTAAAACACAGCCCTCCCACCTCCAAAACAATTCACCTGTCTACAAATGACTGTAATAGCAGTAATGCTTTCCCAACTGGGAAACATAGCTTTATTTTTAACATCTTTGACGTGGCACAAAGCTCTGCAAAAAGGGATAAAAATGCTTATTTCAGAAAAAGGCTTACAATATCATTAACTTTGGGTAGACACACACTTCTGCTTCTTTCAGGTAACTGAAGAGTCAGGACCTAAATGTATGGATGTAAGGATAGGTTAAAAAAAAAAAAAAAAAAAAAAAATCTGTCTTCCCATGGTATTGTGCAGATCATGTGTTGAGACTACAGAGCAGTATATTTTTATACACTTTTCATTATTTGAAAATGTCTTTGAGTTTTTCATCTTTCTGGCAAACATGAATGAAATTAACTAGAAAGGTTAAGAATTTTATTAGATCCAGACAAGCAAATATTTGTAAACATTCCATTTCCTTAGAAAATCAGGCTAAAAAATTACCAGTATATATGGAACCACCACAAATATTACTAACATTTAATGTGTTTCACTTCCTTCTGAAACATTGCCACTCTGTCATCTGTATGTTGTCCACCTTTTTTTGTTCCATCCTCCTTCTTCCATAATTAAAAATGTGAACTGGTAGTCTGCATAGAGTTTAGCTTTCTGGTGCCAAGTTATCTTTCTTTAAGAAAGCAGTATTTCCCATATAATACAAAGGAAATTGATACTTAATATTTAATCACTTTTCCAGTCTATTTTCAGATATTTTAGAAATCCACTCAAATAAAACATGCATTGTAGCTTAAAAGGAAATGTATTTCAAGGAGTTTTCATTTATACACACACTTGTCTCTATATTGTTAATATAGTGCTCTGAAATCAATATATTGAATAATATATGCTTAATTCAGTACAACTGTGTTAATCCTTTAGGAATGGTCCATTAGGAGTCTTGTTTAGATTGAATATTCTTTGCATGAACATTATTCAGTCAAAGCA
Organism: Nettapus auritus; assembly: GCA_011076525.1. Taxonomy (NCBI): domain Eukaryota; kingdom Metazoa; phylum Chordata; class Aves; order Anseriformes; family Anatidae; genus Nettapus; species Nettapus auritus. Next base: position 13,755,453 of record CM021772.1, read on the forward strand.
CGTCATTCACAGTTCATGTCAGATATCTGGTATCGAGTAACAGGCATGAACTCACTTAAAACAAAAGAGCTGGGTATATGATGAATCTTTTTTTGTCTCCTAAGGAAATGAAAATTGTATGATAATATGTCTGATTCTAATGAGTTTTAATCTAGTTTAGGCTTAACTGAATTCAACCAAATTTTCAGAACATAAAGGTCTAGCAGATTCAATCTGCTGCAACTTGAGGGGCAGGTTGGTTGTGGCTCTAAGTCTTGAATTTTGTTTTATCAAAATATTTATTGCTGAAAATTTGGTGAATAGTGAAATAGTGAGATATTCCTGAAAAAAAAAAAAAAAAAAAAAAAAGCCCTTGATCTCCAGCAAGACTGAATCATGGAGGGCTTGGTTTGCTGTTAGGAATGTGTGGGAGAGGAAAAAGTGAAACAGAAAGAAAGCTTGCAACTTGTGAAGGATCCTTTCAAAACATACACATTTGCTGTCCAAGAGATTGAATAGCAGGCTGGTCATCGGCAATGTCATGACATTTTTTTAGCATCATTGTTTTGAAAGACTCAGATTACATTGCCTGTCACCAGTCCTCAGTGTCTTTGATGCAGGCTTGCTTTAGAGTAAAATAAGAAGTAGCAGACAGAGACTCAAAGCCCTGTTGTCCATATAAAGACATGTTTTCAAGATGAAGCAACACATACGGATACCTAGGCCAATTCTGTCTTCGAACTGAGAAAAGCAGGAGTATGGTTTTGAAAAGATTTCAAATTCTTTTTTTCCCCTCAACAGCAGGATGATTTTGGTGTTCAGAGAGTAACCTGAATCACGTTATTTGAATGATGGGAAAAGTGGTGTTATGTAATTGAAAGATGGTGGAATGCAGAGCAGCACAGATATGAAGTAGCATCACACAGGCACCAGTGGTGACAAAATGAAAGTCCGTAAAACTGTTAAGATGATGGAAAAACTGAATCAGGATGAATTGGCTAGTGTAATCTACAGCAGGTCTTATCTTCTTAGTAAAATGTAAGGTCCTGGTTATATTGCAGAGCTGGATTCAGACTTGCATTTTACATTACTCTTTAGTAATGCCATGTATGTTTGTGCAGGAGTTAGTAACATCCCTATGTGATTTCACAATGGTACAGGAGGGAGCTTCACAATATGATCACACTATGACAATAAACTTCATCTGTCCAATTTTTGCAGGATGCTGTCCTCATTGTATCATGCAAATGTTTTTGGCTAGGAGTGTTTTAGTGGTTCTCCACTGCCTTAGTTGCTGGCTATGCAAAAGGAAAAGGGCATGTCTCTGTTCTCTGCTGGAAAAGAAGGTTGCAAGAGAATTATGATCTACATGCAGAGGTTAACAACAGGACCACAAGGAAGGAATGAAGGAAAATGCACTGGACTTGCTAAGGGGCAAGTAAAGTGGGAAAGATGTACATGCAGTAACCATTCTGAGACAAACTCCAAATTCAAATCCATTTAAGGATGATCCTTCTCCAGGATAGTTGGAAAATGTTTGATCTAGAACATCTTTAAAGGGTGGTATTTCTTTGTGCTATTTGATTATGATGATTATATGGTCAACAGAAGGCATGCCCCCAACCACCTACCCCCCCAGTTGCATACTGGGTATAAATAAAGAAATCTGATTATTTTTGAAAATTCAAAGGTGGCATTGATATTTTTGATTTCTCATTCAATAAATTAAGATCTTAATTTTTCCTTCTCCTCACATTCTTATTTTCTGGCCAAAAGTAGCATATTTGCTCACTACCCAGACTACCTGAGCCAGTATACAGCACTGGCTGTACTATTGATTATCCTTGTGCTGATCTGTGTCAATGTAAATTTACTACTGCCCAGAAGCAAGAAGAAGAACTACAATTGCAAGATGTGTCTGCTTTGTGCTGAATGCACTCACAGAGATTAATTATTATGGCTGGGTCTGGGATGTGTCTTAAACCTCACTCAAGGTCATTATGCTACAGCTGGAAATCATGTTAGATTTACAATCAAGTCTATTTTTTTTCTCAACTCCATCCACCCCAACACACCTCACATTCCCCAAGTTTTCTAACTAAAGCCAAGCTGCCATATGTTCAATATCATACCTGTAAAGAATAATGGAAATAGAAAACTGTGGACTGTGTAAATAAAAGAAAAAAATGTCTCCCTTTACAGATAATAGATGAACATTTATTTGAATTAAACATTTAAGTGTGGTTAATTAAGTCACTAACATTTACTTTAAAAATTATATTTCACACTGTGCACTACACTGCTGCTCTGCTGTGCTTCATGGGATTCTTAATTAAATCTAAGTCCACCGGTATTTCAAAAATTTGCCATTAATTTAACTACATCCACAAACTGGAGGAAAATGTTTCTCAAGAGTTTGTCTTTTAGTAGCATTTGTTGTTAAGCTCATCCACACAAGAGAAGTGGTTCACCTTTAGTTATTCCATTAGAATTTCATAATCCTCTGGAATTTTATTAGGGAGTCTATTTAAAGAGTTTATGAAACAAAAGACATAGGAAGACTTCTGTGACAGTGGTTAAGGTTTCCACTAGTGAAAGGTGCTTGCTTGTATTCTCCTCTGCCATCTCACAACAAGTCTTCTGGGGACTTTGCAGAGCTCTGTAGTGCTGAATTCCTATTAAAATTCCAGTCTTAACTTCTAACTTCTGTGTGTCTGCCTTTCATTTTTAAATGAACTTATAGATGAGGATCAGGATACTTTAATATTTTGAAATATTTTGAAACCTTTTTTGATTAAAAAAAAAAAAATCTGCTGTAATTATTTGAGCTGCAAAATATCTGGTGCTGTATGTATTAAATTTGTCTCATGTTTTGGCCTCAAGTAATTACACAATGCCTGTTAGTAAGCAGTATAACTGCCCTTGCTAAACTAGTATAAATATCAGATAGCTCAAGTTTTATAGTTCAGCACTGATCAGTCTCCTCCTCTGGGACATGACCCCTGGGCAATATTTGCAGCACATTAAAGCACAAGTTTTTCTACAAGAATGTTAACCAAGTTTAAAATTCTAACATATTCTAACACTGTTCCTCAGATGTGAACTTTGTCAGCTCTGTCTCAAGACACAAAGCTGCTTAAATCATTTTTTCCTGGAATCACAAAAAAAAAAAAAAAAAGATAATTATTGAAGTTCAAGATATATGATAGTCTTCCAAGTACAACTATTCAATGACAGAAGCAATGTAAGGAGTTATTGCAAAAATGATCACATTAGATTTATGTCCTCTCATTTTTTTCTCTTTCTCTTTTGACTTTCATCCAATTCATCAGGTGCAGTTTATTGCCAGACTATCAGTCTGTATCAGTCTGTTTCATTATCTATCTTATCTAAATATGATGTCATAAAGTCATAGAATATCCCAAGTTGGAAGGGACCCAGCTCCTGGCACCACATAGCTCTACCCAAAAATTCAGACCATATGACAGAGCATGATCCAAACGCTTCTTAAACTCTGAAAGGCTTGGTGGCATGACTATGTCCCTGGGGAGCCTGTTCCAGTGTGTGACAACCCTCTCAGTGAAGAACCTCTTCCTGATATCCAACCTGAACCTCCCTTGTCACAGCTTGACACCATTCTCTCAGGTCCTATCACTGGTTACTAAAGAGAGTAGATCAGCACCTGCTCCTCCACTCCCCCTCATGAGGAAGCTGGAGACCACAATGAGGTCTACATCCTCCCTCCTCCTCCCATCATCCTCCTCTTTTCCAGGCAGAACAGGCCAAGTGACCTCAGCTGCTCCTCATACATCTTCCCCTCTAGGCCCTTCACCATTTTTATAGCCCTTCTCTGGACACTCTCCAATAGTTTCATGTCCTTTTTGTACTGTGGTGCCCAGAACTGCACACAGTACTCAAGGTGAGGCTGCACCAGCTCAGAGTGGGACAATCACTTCCCTCAACCGATTATCAATGCCATGCTTGGTGTACCCCAGGATACGGTTGGCCCTCCTGGCTGCCAGGGCACACTGCTGGCTCATATTCACCTTTCTATCCACCAAAACACCCGGATCCCTAACTGTGGGGCTGCTGTCCAGTGTCTCGTTGCCCAGTCTGTACAACCCAGCCAGGGCTGCCCCGTCCCACCTGCAGGACCTGGCACTTGCTCTTGTTAAACTTCATGCAGTTGGTGATTCCCCATCTCACCAGTTTGTCCAGATGTCTCTGCAAGGGCTTTCCACCCTCAACAGAGTCAACAACTGCTCCCAGTTTAGTATCATCAGCAAATTTGCTCAAAACACCTTCAAGTCCTACATCCAAATAATTTCTGAAACCATTGAAAATAACTGGCCCTCAAATGGAGCCATGGATGACCCCACTGGTGACTGACCGCCAGCCTGATGTATCCCCATTTACCATAACCCTTTGAGCTCTACCTGTCAGCTAATTGTTCACCCATTGAATGATGTTTTTATCTAGCTGTATGCTGGACATTTTGTTCAATAGGATCCTATGGGAAACTGTGTCAAAAGCTTTACTGAAATCCAAAAGGATTACATCAGTTGGCTTCCCTTGGTCAACTAGATGGTGATCTTATCATAAAAGGAAATCAAATTAGTCATATAGGACCTACCCCTCATGAACTTCGTGATGTGGGACACTGATTCATAAAACATCAAAGGCATCCTACTTCCACCATATAATCATCCTTCCACTTCTTGTAATTAACCAGTGATACTTCTTCAGGTTTATGAATCTTTACATCCATCAAAAGTGTATAACAAACAGTGCCTGAATTTGGAAAAGAGATAGGAGTTTTTACACTTGCGCCTTATATTTCATCACTTCTGTGTGAGGGAAAAAAATACTCTGTTTTGAGGTTCTAAACCAGAATCCCAGAATTGCACATAGAGAGAGCGTATCTTGTTGAAACTGTCAATGTGTTGAAATAAAATAAGACATTCATAGAAAAGCATAGACATGGACTCAATGTAATATTTTATATGAAAAATGATAAGCATCATTAATGGCATGTTCAGACATCGGTGTGGACCACATGCCCAAGGAAAAATTATCCCCTAGGAGCACTGCTGACTATTCAGAAATGCTAAACACCAGCCCTTGTTTCGTAGAATAAAGCTGCTGATGTTCCCTTGACCTAGCTTGACCTACATTCTCATAGTCGTCATACAGATATACTGAAAAGTAAAGCTTGTGATAATAGGACAGCTTAAACCAATGCTTTCAAAGGGATCCTCAGGTTTCTGGGAAAAGACCTTTACTTTCATATACTGCAATGGTCTTGCATTATTTGAATTTTACATCAAGTTACTGACAACCCACTTACATGTGTTTTTTTTTTTCACTAATAGAGTCCCTTCACAAATTTTTCTTCTCTGTGTGACATCCAGAAGAGCATAGTGAAATAAATGATAAGGCACAGTTACAGTCTTACTTTGCAAAGGTTCCAGATGTGACCAGCCTTCAGTTTTGCTAATCAACATATTCCCATTTTTCCCTGCCTCATCTTTCCAACATTTATAGCAGAAACCTATTGTCCATCTTATGTTGTTACTAAAGAGTTACTAAGTAATATATCTTTGTGACAGACTAATGAACTAATGCCAAGTAGAAACACTTATGTTTATTCATACAGTGTTGCCCCTTTTAACAGTCTCATTCAGTTTGTGTAACATTGATGAATGTATTCTGTGTATAACTGTGTAAGTCTGTTGCCAGAAGGTTCTTTTTATTAGTACATTTTTTTCTATTTTCCAGGAGAGCTGGAGAAGATTGTCTGGCTTTCTCTCTCTCTCTCTCTTTTTTTTTTTTTTTTTTGTTTTGTTTTGTTTTGTTTTGTTTTGTTTTGTTTGTTTGTTTGTTTGTTTTTTATCCTTGTTTCATTTAGGCATTGAACAGAAGCACTGAAACAGTAATAAGGAGGCAGTTGCATTTTAGGAGCGATAGACAGATTGACCTCTGTCTTTTGTAGAAACAAAGAACTTTAATTTGCTTTGAAGTTGCAATAAACTATTTTCAGGAAAAAGCATAGAGAAACTGACTTTGAGAGCCTGCAGCAACCTGACCTCACACTGATCATTATCCCAAAAGAAAAAGAAAACTTTCCTGTACATGACCCCAAATATCCTACCCTTCCTGATGAAATGTACCATACCTTTTTCTCGGCTGAGATCTAATGACAAAAATTCTTAACATTCAACCCAAGCTTCAAGATGACTCTGGTATTTCATAACCTGATCAACAGTTTATGAAGCTGCAGATCACAGAATCACAGAATAGGTGAGGTTGGAAGAGACCTTTGAAGAGCATCTAGTCCAAAACCCTGCCAGGCAGAATCACGTAGAGCACTTTATGCAGGATGGTTTCCAGACAGGTTTTGAATATCTTCAGAAAAGGAGACTCCACAACATCTCAGGGCAAACTGTGCTCTGTCACCCTCACAGTAAAGAAGTGCCCTCCCATATCCAGCTGGAACTCCCTGTGCTTCAGTTTGTGCCAATTGCCTCTCATCCTATTGCTGGGCACAACTGAATATAGACTGGTTCCATCCTCTTTACACCTTCCCTTCAGATATTTCAGGATTCAGGCTGCTTATATAATCCTGGGTTTGCTCCCACCTTTTTCCAGGCAAACATTATTCTTTCTTTTTATTCTTGTCCACACATTTTCCATTTCAAATTCAATAGAACAGCAAGTAATTTTCCTTTATTTCTTCCCAAGTCTTATACAGTAAATGTAGTTTTCCTCCTGAGGCCGTCCATAGAAAATTTTCTGATCATCAAACGAACATGGGCTATTATGCCAAAAGGAAGAAGGAAAATTGAATTGAAGCAAAGGAAACAACATATGTAGTACACCTAAATCTGACCTAAACCTGTGCTTAGTGAATATTTTTTCCCCTTTTTGAGATTCTCTCTGGCAAGACTGCACATGAAAACTCCAGTCTGTACTCCCAGGGCAACTGCTGTTCCCCTCCATTTTCTTCTTTCAGTCCCTACCTTTCATTTCAGGTTACTGTCATCTGCTTCTTTTCTTCTCCCTTAGATATCACAAAGCTATACTCATTATACAATAAATGTGTACTCTCTCAATAAACAGTCTTTTTCTTTTCTTTTCTTTTTTCTTTTCTTTTCTTTTCTTTTCTTTTCTTTTCTTTTCTTTTCTTTTCTTTTCTTTTCTTTTCTTTTCTTTTTTCTCTTCTCTTCTCTTCTCTTCTCTTCTCTTCTCTTCTCTTCTCTTCTCTTCTCTTCTCTTCTCT
>CM021772.1:13764545-13790390 GCA_011076525.1 Nettapus auritus
TTCTTTCTTTCTTTCTTTCTTTCTTTCTTTCTTTCTTTCTTTCTTTCCCTTTTTATATGGATATCTTGAAGTTATTTCAGGAAAATATCTGATTGTGAATGATTTCCAATAGCCTTACTTCATTTAACCTGTGAAAATATGTCTCTGCTATGATTTCCATATTAACAAGTTTACTCATATTTCACTCTTTCTCACTACAGTATCATTATCGATTGATTTTATGTGGATGCAGAAGTGAAATGTATCCTTATCAATTTTGCTGATGATACTAAACTGGGAGGTGCTGTTTACTCTCTGTAGGAATGAAGGATGAACTTCATGGGGTGGCTTCATGGGTGAACTTAATGGGCACCTGGGATGGAGTAATGCTGGATACAGGTACAGACTGGGAGACAAGAAGCTGGAGAATGGCTCAGCAGAAAGGGATCTGAGGGTGCTGGTGAATGGTAGGTTCAATGTGGGTCAGCATTGTGCCATTGCAGCCAAGAAGGCAAACCACATTTTGGGGTTCATTAAAGGCAGCATAGCCAGCCAGTCAGAAGTGATGATTCTGTCATTATATTTAACAATGGTATGGCCTCACCTTGAATATGTGTAGTTCTGGACTCCATAAAATAAAATGGATGTTAGGATACTTGAAAAGCATCCGGAGGAGGGCAACAAAGCTGGTAAAAGGGCTGGAAGCCATGTCCTATGAGGCGAGGAGGCTGTGGATACTGAGTTTGTCTAGTTTGGAGAGGAGGAGGCAAAGGGGTGACCTCATTGCTCTCTACAACATAATGAAGAGATGAAGCAGAGAGGGAGGTGCCAATCTCTTCTCCCCGGTGACTAGTGACAGGACCTAAAAGAATGGCACAAAGTTGCAACAAGGAAGGTTCAAGCTACATGTTAGGAAAAGTTTCATTACTATGAGGGTAGTTAAACACTGCAACATACTTCTTAGAGAAGTGGTTGATGTCCCATGCCTGTAAGTGTGTAAGACACATTTCGATAATGCTCTAAATAGCCTGCTTTATCTTTTTTTTTTAGGTCTGGAGTGGTCAGTATGTTGGATTTGATGATCTCTGTAGGTCCCTTCCAAATGAACGTAACTATTCCTGTTCATATTCCTTTTCCTATTCTTTTTCCTATTCCTATTCCTATTCTTATTCCTACTCCTATTCCTATTCTTACTCCCATTCCTATTCCTACTCCTATTCCCATTCTATTCTAGTCTAGCCTAGTCTAGTCTAGTCTAGTCTATGCTATGTATGCTATGCTATTCTAAATACACCTAATACACCTTATGGTTTAGTAGTTTAAACTAAAAGTTTGTTGAGGATGTTCATACCTTTTACCATATTGCTGGATTACTAGGATACCAGTCTTCAATATTTCACAGATCTTTGGGGTCACATGTTTAAAGAATGGCAATTAAAACAGCTTCCTTTAATTTGGAACCTGGATTTGATCTGTATGACTGAAAGTAAAAATAAACAACAAACAAAGATACAAAAAAACTCTATTAAGTACCTTTCACAAGATCAAATATATTATTAGATATAGTTATCTTTTATGTATCAATGGAAATGCAAAGGATAATTACTGTCAATGATGTAGGTTTCTTCTCACTATTACATTTACCTTAATTATTGTAAACTTGATTTTTAATACTATATTTGACCTACTGCTCCTGGAAAGCATTTTTCTGCCAATGAGCAAAGTGGCATGAAATATATTTTCTCCAGATTCACTGTGATTCTGATGGAAGATATTGCCTTGCACTAAATTAGAAGAAAAGAACAAAATTATTTTTGGCACAATATATCTGTATAAAAGACGTTTAGGTTTTTATATAGCTACTAGTGCTGATCTTATAAGAGGTATTCATGTGATACCTATGGGACATATCTAAGGTCTGATAATGTCTTATTTTATTTCTTCTAGAATAGATGGGTCAATATTATTTTGTTTTGCATCATGAGACACCTGGAGTCTTGCATAGGAAAGGCTGATATATATTCATATGTAAAGTTCTTGTTTTCATTGTGAGAAAAATTGATCTATAACTCAAGATTTTGAGTCTTTTACTTGAGAATATACATCTGTAGAAGTGAAAACTAATGGACAAGATGCTCAGCCTAGGCCCTCCATTTTGAATCTGGGGTCTCCTGTATTTTCAGAAATACAAGCAGGTTTTCTGCTTGACTTTTATCTTGACTTTCCTTATCAAACTGGCCAAGCATGAAAAGCACAGCTCCACCTGTTCTACAGATTATTCACCATGGTTTAGATACTGTAAATTCATCAGCTTACCCTCTGTTCTTCTTCTCAAGCATAATGAATACCCTCTAGGAATCCTAGAGTGGATCAATACTACACTTTGAAATCACACAATAGTCTGTGAGAGTACAACCTTTACAAATGTTGTGTGGGTAAGGACCACAACTCAGGTGGAGTCTTATGATGATGATGAAGACCTCTTTCTCTAAGGAGAAAGAGATTTGAGTCCAAACTCCCTCTGGAAGTGGACCCAAACACAGTTGGTACTATTATCACACCTCCATGCATGTCTCCTCTCTGTGGCAGCATTGCATGATTGATACCTCAAGGTTTAGACATGAATTTCCTCCAGCTGGTGATTTGAATTCACAGTCCTTGTCATGGATTTAACCCTACCTACAGTCAAACATATCCCTGATATCTAAGGATATCTCATTGTTCTCTACAATTACCTTAAAGGAGGCTATAGCAAGGTGGGAATCAGTCTCTTCTACCAAGCACCAAGTGCTAAGACAAGAGAAAATGGCCTTACTTTGCACCAGGGTAGGTTTAGGTTGGATATTATGAAAAATTTCTTCACTGCAAGTGTTGTGAAGTATTGGAACAGACTGCCCAGGGAAGTAGCTGAGTCACCATCCCTGGAGTCTTCAAAAAATGTGTAAATGTAGAGCTTAGTGACATTGTTTAATGGTGGACTTGGAAGTGCTAGATGAAGGGCTGGACTAGATGATCTTAGAGTTTTTTTTCCAACCTAAATGATTCCATGAGTCTATAATTATACTGCTGTCTTCACACATTGGGATTATTATTTTTTTATCAGTACATCACCATACATTTATATGTTATGAATATTATCTAATCAGGGTCACTAGGAAACTGCCTGAGACAAGAATGTGCCCTGAAGAAATTGTCATGCTTCTCAGACACAAGTCCTAATTGCTGACGATTTCCTTCTTGCATGTTGTATCAGTTATGAAATATTCACTGTGATATTCACTGTGATTATCAGTCATGACAGATCTTTCCTATTTTAACATGAAATAGGGAATTTGTTATATAGAAATTATAAAAGAGATGGAGTGAAAATGAAGAAAAATTTAAATAAGAGTAGAGGTTCATTAAAATTAATTTTTTACCAGTTTCCTCTCCATAAACTCTCTAAAATAGTTATCCATACATTTCTGTAAAATTTAACTTTACTACCCAAAAATAAATAAATAAATAAAAGTCATTTTCAGAAAATGCATTCAGCTGGGTAAGACTTTGTAGTCATTCTGAATAGACAAACTCCAGAGTTTCAAAGTACAGGAACAAGGTTAAAACACCTCAGCAAGTTAGATTAGTTATGAATTTATGGTAAATTTAGAATATTGTATTCAAACATGACATTTAGAAATGGGGTTATCCAAATGTGTATATGCAGGGCCTTGTAAGAATATAAGGTAGGGAAAATTGTTGACTTAAACCTGATGCCTTTCCTTTGAACTATCTTTCAATACTAACTACTAATTACTAATAACAATACTAACTTTTCAAACCTCTTGAATATAATTATGTAAGAAAATCAATCTTATACGTACTGGTCTTGGACTGTAGACCTGTCTGTATGCAGTAAGTAATATACAGTGCAATGCTCTGGGATCCTGTGCAAAAAGGGATGGCTTAAAATTAAAGTACTTGTAACTTACCTGTATGGTTATTCTTTGGCAAAAACAATATATTTCCGAATACAAACTGCATGATATGATTTATTAGACGGAAGTTCTTTTACTTATTATAATATTAATAATTAAGTCATTATAAAACAATGTCTCTACGAAATTAAAAACTAAATTATTGTGATTATGAGGTGTGCAAAGACTTCATGGTTCAGATGTTCTGGTTAGTAAGAATATAGATTGTATGTCAATCCACAGAGATAAGGTGAGAATTGATATTCAGGAGGACATCTGATTTAGGAGCCTGAATTGAAGCCCAGGAAATTTACATGCTTGGAGGCTTTGCTACTGCTGACCTAAATTAAATGACCTTTGCTGGCTTTGGGAAAAAGAAATACAATTCTAAAACAAACCATCATGGGATCTCAGTTTCAAACCTAAATTCTGAGTTTATTTTTTTAATCTTTACTCATTTTAATAGGTTTCTAGATATTACTATGGGACAGAAAATTGGATTTCTAACTAGCCACAGTAAATAAATAATACACTCTAATTTTTTTAAAAAGAGCTTTTGGAAAAAGAAAAAAGAAAAAAAAAAAGAAAAAAAAAAAAGAAGACAGATGAAAACAGAAAAAAGAAAAAAGAAAAAAAAAGAAAAAAGAAAAAAAAAAAGAAAAAAGAAAAAAGAGAAAAGAAAAGAGAAAAATTAATTGTCCTTATGAAGGCTGAAAGTAGAAGAGAAGCCTGGGAAAGGTGCACACACTGAAACATTCTTCTACAAAGCATCTGGATGGCAGCATATTTTATGATCTTCACAACAAATTATAGTATTCTTTCCCCATCTTTTTATTAAAAAATAAATGATTAAAAACCTCAGCTGGGTGGGATGGTATGGATCACACAGAAAAGTGATCAGTGCACTGTGAGGTTTGATTCTCAGGGTGCCATTGTGACAATGAAGGAAGCTAAGTTACAACCAGATCAATGTCCAACACGCAGCTTTGCTTGCTACTCAGGAGCACCAAGTATAAATCGTAGCACATTCCACAGAACTACACTTTTGCCACAGCCTTATGAATCTCTCAAGCATGTAGTCCACAGTAGGCTTAAATACAGTGATGATACTCAGACCATTAGAGAGGTAGCTTAGGTAGACTTGATGAAGATGAATATTCATTAATTATCATTAAAAAAATCTGGGATCTTGATTGTGCGACGTATAATAAGATATTTATTACTGCTTGGAGTATTTTGGAGAATTACTGTTTTATAATATGAATATTCATTGAATAAAATACGTTTTTATCCGTAGAAACCACTCCAGTAATCCAACTCCAGTGTACACAATAACATTGTGAGTAATAACATTCCATAAAATATAACTGATTTCAAACACTAGCAACTATATAACCCCAGAGATAATATTTTAAAGTCTATTATAGATACTCTTGTCTGCAGGCAGTGAAAAAAGCCTAATTAAAATGAACTGCAATGGTGTTTGTCCAGTATGTGATGTGACATATTATAAATTCATTCATGTATAAATTGAGAATACTCTTTTTTGTGTGTTTTCAGGATTAATTAGAAAGGGGGAAAAAGATATGAAGGTAACATATTTGTTCTTTTTGCAGTACTGACATTTTTCACACTAATGAACACTTTTAAATTGTACAATCAGCTTAAAAAATAGAACAAAAAATGTTTGAGGCTTTTTCTTAATTTTCACATCAAAAATTAGCTGCAGTTATGATAAAAAATGTCTATTGTTCCAAAACAGGCTTTGCCCAAAGTGCTGGGCATCATGAAATATCCAGAAACATTGAGGGCTCTAGTTGATATTGTCCTTGATTTACAACTGAAAGTTATGAACATATTTTTGATATTAGCTGAAGAAAAACATAAGGTTCTGAAGATAGAAGCCTAAATCAAGAATACATTTTAAGTATTTCCTTTAATACTTTTGTTTGTTTGTTTGCTTGCTTGCTTTTTTGGCTTTGTTTGTTTGTTTTCCTTCCTTCCAGATAACAATGTTTTATTGAACCTAGTCCTTGTATCTCCTACTATAGTCTTGATGAACAGAACTATCCTCAGGGAAGTCGCTTAACCTCCCCACCTACAACCTGACTAACTTCTATTATTGACATCCAGCATGTAATTTCTTCATGGTTTATTATAAAGTGCTTTGAGGTATTGAATTGAAAGATGCTTTAGGAATGAAGTGGTGCTGATAGTTATTATTCTGCACTTACTTCATAGATCTCAGAAAGGAAAGATTTGTTTACAACTTCAGCATTTTTCACTGATCTGTAGTTAAAATTAGACCTCAGGGCTCCATAAGGTGGCAATTTCTCCTGACTTCTAATTTATGTTCTACTATCTGGTTTATAAAGAGAAAATGATGCCACCAAAGAATATACATTAAAAGTATCCATTCCAGTAGAAACACTGTAATTATTCCCTGATGTCCTGGTCAGGGACATCCAAAGAAGACTGATCAGAATCTGTTAATTTTGCCTATATTGTACATTCATTTCCCCAATAATATGAAGTCTAATGAAGCAGATTTGCTTTAGAAGATACGAGTCTCTTGAAATTAAGCTAATACATTAAGAAAGAAAGAAAAAATAGTAACTTGTAACACACTGAAAGTTTTTCCAGGGTACTCTTTGTCAAATAACACACAACTAAAGGGACAGTCCTGGAAAGTGGTACTCCTAATCTTGTGATCAAAGCTAATCAAGGATACTTTACTATTCTGATTCTATTTCTTAGCTCTCCCACAGATGTTCCCTACAATTTTGATAAATGACACTTCTTCTCCATGGACAGTTGGTTCCTACTAGTGAAATTCATGTAATCAAATTCCCTTTAACCTTTTACCTTGTGTGTTTAGCTGTTATTATATGGTTATAAAAGCTTAACTGATCCCCTCCAGCAGCTAAATCATAAATCAAATGGTAAATAACAGCAAGCATAACTATATTGATATGACTATGGTTGCTGTAAGAAAAAGGTTGCTGTAAGAAAACTGCACAATTTTCAAGCCTGTTACATTGTATCAACTTTTTTTTTTTTTTTTTTTTTTTTTTTTTTTTTTTTTTCTGCCTTTTCCTCGTTAGGCATGATACATTTCATCTAACACATCCCCATCATTAATGGCACAGTATTTCTAGTGCACTCTATCAAGAAAATAAATCACTGATTTAAACATACCTAAAAATGTATTTCAGAGTATATTCAAGATATATCTTTAGTATTGCTCTGATATTCTCCCTTCTTAAATTTCACTGGAGATGCACTAAGTAACGGGGGAACTCATCAAATGAGGGTATTAAAAATAATAATTATAAAGAAAATAAAATCTATTGTTTCTTATAAATCTCAGAATTATTTACATTTTCAGATCTTTAACCCCCATTTTCATATAAATATATTCATACTGTTTAATTGCTGTTTCATATTAAACATTTATTGAAATAACTGAAATCAGAATTTCATTAAGTTTTATAACACAGTTTTATTTCCAAATTAACTTTTTGAGAAAATGTGTATTTGCACAGTTTCCTGGCTAAGGGTAGTGTTAATATATTTCATTTATCAAGTCATATTTATATTTTAGCAAACTTAAAAATAAATATAGTTGTTATTCTACAAATATATATATGTTAAGTGTGTGTATGTGCATGTCTGTTGTGTCTGTGTGTTTGTGTGTCTGTGTGTGTCTGGCGGTGGTGGTGGTGGTGGTAGTGGTACATCCACTGCCTTTACCTCAGGCTTGACATTTTTACAAGTACAGGGAGTTGGAATGGTTAGACAGTGCAGCAGAAACTCCTGTATACCAGAACTGGGCAATCTGGAAGGTACTGGAATCATAGGGTTGTCAGGCAACACAAGAATTACCCAACCTGAATTCTGGCCAGGGTGGAAACATACAGACTAAATCCAGTCATGTCCTGTAAATACTGGTCCTAAGTAGAGTCCCTTTGAGCTCTCCAGGACCATAGAGGGCTATGACCTGGGAACTCTCCCTGAGGAGGGATGCCTCTCAGGGCAATATTCCTCAAGGTTCAAAGACTGTCCGCTGAATACACCAATGTAGAGGAGAGTGAGTAATTCACCAAAGGCCTTCTTGAGGTTCCATGATCATCCACTGAATATGCTGTCACAGAGAAGAGTGATTAATTCACCAACAGAGGAGAGGTTCTTGAGCACACAACTGAGTTTATAAATCCTCAATACTTTGCTGTATAGAAACCACTAATACTTTACTGTAAGTCTTGTAAACTTTGCCATTTACAAATCTTTGAAGTCACTGTCTTGATTGTAGCAACCACTACTGAATTATTGTGTTAAGTAGGTTAATGATTAACTGATGATTAAGTGCTGCTAAAAAAAAAAAAAAAAAAAAAATCACCCCAGTGATTTACCATAAATGAATTAATATACTTTAAATTGCTGATACATCAGACCTGTGTAAAAATTTCATCTGTGACAGTGTGTGTATCTATATGTAAATATATTTATAATCCTGCTTCAAACTAATTTGTTTGTATAGCACAAAATACTGCTCAAACAAGTCATGTTATAGAGGAGAAATGCTGTAGAAAGTTTTGGACATTTCTCTAACTCTTCATCTAATGGCTTTCCTCTCTCATTCTGTAGCCATGTTTTTTTTTAGTTGCAGCCATTTTAGGTATTATTATTGTCATTATTATTATTATTGAGCAAACAGTTAATTAGCACTTTCCAGAGCATCCACAGCACAGGGATTAGCTAGTTATCCATCAACACTGTGATAGTGACTGTGTTTATTTTATTCCTAGACTATTACAAGCAAAGACTTGAAGGGAAAATAATGTTCTGTTTTCATAGCAACTTCTATTAAATGTAACAAAAGTTTATTACTATTTTTTTCACTTTTATTTTAGGACATTAATGCAATACCATTTTTTAAAAATGTGTGTCCAAACATATTAGTGCATACATACATAACTTACATGCTTACATATATAGAGACAGACAGTGCTTTAGCCTTCTGTTTCCAAAAACCTCAGAGGCTGCTTAGAACCTTACAAGGTGACAGTCACTAGTATATATCGAATTCCTATAGAAAAAACATTTCCTTTCTGCAAAATTCAGGAATGCCTGCAGGAAGTATTTGTAGAGAGGAGAAAATGGATAGAAAATCTCAGGACATGATCAATGTGCTAATTTCCAGCATGAATGAACTCTCCAGAGTTCTTGAAATGGATGCATAGTTATCTTCTGACTAACACAATATTTGTGTTAGAGAAAACTATTGATAGTCTCAAGATTTTTTTATAATACATTTGTACAGCTTTCAATTACTGTCTTTTTTTGTTGATTTCAAGCTGAAAACATAATTGTTTTTTCATTGATGAATTAAGCTATGAAAATCTCACATAATAAAAAAATATTTTGTATGAGTCTCAGTAAATTTTGCAATGCTTTGCCAAATACCAGTGGCCGGGACTTCCGTGTTAATACATTTCACACAACACCTTATCATTGTTTATGAAGATTTTTCATTATCACTTTTGTGCCTTTATCTGTTTTGAGGTATTGATGTAACCTGGGAGTTGAAACATAGTGCTTATTTTCTGACATATTTATATGCTTGGACAGTTAATTCATGGGTAGCTAACTGTGCTGCTGCTATTTGATCAGTAGACAATTTCTCTCATGCTGTCTTCTCAGGTTAACTAGCAAGAAATAACAAAACTTAAAGTTTGATCCACTTTCTCTTAGTAGGTTTTACCTATAAACTATGTCATAACCTTATGTTTTAAAATATCATAAATCAAAATAAGTTCAGTTGCAGCATACAACATCTTGAATTGCAGGATACAAAATGAAGTAAAATGTATTGATTGCAGGTTGATACTAAATTTTCTTAGTCTTCACATAAAAATATGTCTTTTTTCAGGCTCAGTACTACATGTACACAAAGAATTGTTTGCATTTAAATTCATCTCATTTGTGTTCAGACTGTGTCATAAACTAGCAAAGGCAAAGTCTTTGGAAGTGAGGACTGTCTGTGATTCATCTCACTAAAGACAACATCATCAGGGCAAACACAATGTGCTTTACTATGAAGGTAACCGTGATTCCTAAATTGGCTTCAAGATTTCTTATGGGATTATCACCTAGCGCACAACTCTGAATTCAGTTACACACCTAGAGAAGGACAAAACAACCAAACCAACAAACAAATCTCCCTTAAAAAAAAAAAAAAAAAAAAAAAAAAAAGGAAAAAAGGCTGATTGTAAAGCCTGGAGAAGGGAGTATGAGGGGAATATGATAAAACTCTTTAAGCCAGGATACTGGGCAAATCTTCAGTAACAGGGACACACAGCTTGAAATAAATGATCTACCGTGGGTGATACTGTCTTGGAATTCATATCTGCACTGAGCAACAAAATCACTTATAACAGCTGTGACCTGAGCCACAACATTCTCAAATCCCCTTGACTTAACATCCATGACTGAAGTTTCTGATATTTCTTCTGCTTTTGTTACTACTTAGACACCTCTACAACATTCTAATCCAAGGAGATACTGCTTTGGCATTTCATTTCAAATTGCTTTTGCCCTTGTCTAGTCCCTGTCATCAAGAAAGAATATAAAATAGTGGTTATTTATTTGTCAGCAAAATTGATGGTACTATTGCTGTTTATATCTCCACTGGTTGCAAAGTTACAGCTGTACCATTTCCAGACTTTCATATAAACATACATATAGTCATGCATATACATAGAATTGATTCATTTTCAATAAAATATATCAGAGTTTAAGTTTTCTGTAAGACTCCATCAATTTGATTATGTATATATGTATATACTTTTAAATGTATATATATATGTTGTTGTGGTTTAACCCGGCCGGCAGGTAAACACCACACAGCCGTTCGCTCACCCTCCCCCCTCCCTCTCTGGGATGGGGGAGAGAAACGGAAAAGTGAAACGAGAGTTGAGATAGAAACAGTTTATTAAGATAGGAAATAATAATAATAATAATAATAGTGTATATGAAACAAGTGATGCACAATGCAATTGCTCACCACCCGCTGACCGATGCCCAGTCTATCCCGAGCAGCCGGCCCCCCCATCCCGGCTAGCTACCCCTATATATTGTTTAGCATGACGTCAGATGGTATGGAATACTCCTTTGGCCAGTTTGGGTCAGCTGTCCTGGGTCTGTCCCCTCCCAGCTGTTGCTGTACCCCGAGCCTGCCTGCTGGCAGGACAGAGCGAGGAGCTGAAAAGTCCTTGGCTTGGTACAAGCACTGCTCTGCAACAACCAAAACATCGGCATGTTATCAGCATTCTTCCCATCCTAATCCAAAACACAGCATTCCACCAGCTACTAGGAGGAAACTGTCCTAACTGAAACCAGGACATATGTATATATGTACATATAATTCACATATATATTATTTATATGTATATAATATATAATTAAAATATATAGTGCTTGAATAGGTAATCAATCTGTGCAAGCATCTTTTTTTATTTCTTTGTATAACCTCAGGGGACTAATGGAAAAAATTAGGTGACTAAAGATCATGTAGGTAACATGAAAAATCATCAGTATGGTTCCCTCTTTACTGTGAAACACTATGAAATAATTTTATACATTTAATGTAAAGGTACATTGTAGTTGCCCTTCTGTTAAAAATGTCTATTTGTAACAGAAATATTAAGGTTCAAATGAATGAAAAATGAAGTGTCTGGGTGCAGAAGCACTAGAAAGACCAGCCTAAAATGAGACAATGGTTAAGCTTCAAATTAAAGCTAAGAACAGATCATAGTCACTATGAGGCTCTAGAATGTACAAAAAAAGGACATGCAAAAAACAGCACATAGTTACATAGTCTCCAGTGCAAGCACACAGTCTTGATAATTCTGTATTTGGCGTCACTTTTCCTCTGTACACTTTTCCTCTGCAATTAACACTAACCAAAACACTTAGCTCCACACTTTATGGTTCTTGTGAGTATTGTAGCATGAGACTGAACAAGTGAGTGAAATCAGTTGTTTTAAAATGAAATCGCCTTACTTTGCTCAATCCCACACAGAGCCTTGCAACATGCCTTTTACAATGCTGCAAAATGTAGACTCTGGGGAAAAATAATAATAATAATAATAAATAAGAAAATAAAGAAAAAAAAAAATCTTCTTAGTAGTTTCTTCTTAGTCTACCACATAATTATGCCAGGATATTTTGGATCATTTGGTCCCCGCAATTTAAATTTTTGAGCCTTTCAAGTTTGTGAGCAGTTATGCTTTCTCTGAGAAAAAGGCTACAGATCCCTATAAACTCCAGATAGTCATATTCAATTGATATCATTTTAAAAGTCTGTTCTAAGTGAGAAATAAATTGAGTTAAAAATGTTTTCTTGTCAGGACACTGCTTCAGAAATAACCTAATCTTGCAATCTTAGCTCTGCTCCAGTTCTAAAGCTTGTTATATCAATGGAGTTCACCTAGTTCCATCATTTAAATATTATCATTTTGGTGTGCTAGATGAGAAAATGTCACAGATTTTTGTTTGTTTGTTTGTTTGTTTAAACTCCATCCAGATCAGAATATTTTTCACTTCACCTAATTTCTCATTACACTTGAAAGGTTTTTGTATATAATTATTGGCTACTGAAGATAAGTTGGAAATTTTATTTATTTATTTTTGATATTCTGAATTTTTTTACACTGCTTATCTCTAAAAGGAAGCCAAGGATAAAAATTTTAATGAACTGTGAATATATCATCTATGGGTTTCATTTCCTGATAAAGTAGGTTTTGCGTACTATTTATCTAACATATGACTCTTTCACAAATCCAAAGTATCAAAAAAATAAATAGAAGTCTTCATCAAAGTTTTCTCATATATATTGAACAGCAGGGCTTGCAAGATATGTGTAAAGGTTTGTTATTAAGAAAGGGAGAACAAATTCATATTTCCCTTAGCTTCACATCATTCTACAGCATCTGTCCCTTGAAGGAAAATAAATAAAGAAAATGTGCAGTTTGGCAATGAATACTTTTTCTAATTATCAGAATTAAACTTTTTTGATTTATTTTATTTTTTTTTTTTTTTTTTACTTTTTGGCTAAAATGGTAAGTATCATTACCATGGACTAATTACTAAAAGAGTATGCTGTTGCACTTAAAGTTTGATGTAATATAATATAAAAAAGCTGCTCATTAAGTGGAAAAAAAAAAAAAAAAAAAAAAATCAGTTACTAGTTTGGTAATATTGTATCAGATAAAACCACTTTCTTTAAATGGGAAAAAAATCACATAAATTCAGAACAATAATTTATTTTGAGAGACCAATCTTTCCTGAAGTAGTTGGAGACAGGTGGCAGTGCTCCCTAGCAATGAATTTATTTGTTCAGGGAACAATGCTTTTTCATGATATCTCTCCATCTAGGAAATTCATCCTCCAGGGAGGACATGACAGTATGTTTCATTTGGATTGCAATCCTTCTCCACTGAGCCCTCACTCCTCCTAAGGATAAGCATTTCACTTCTCTAGCACCTACTTATCCTCCTTAGTATGAGTTTTTCATTACAGCCTTCAATTCAATTACTTTCAAGGTTTGGGGGTTTTGAGGGAGAGTGTTTGGTTTGGATTTTTTTTTTTTTTCCATCAGTTAGGTTCATGCTGACTGAAACTAAAAAAAAAAAAAAAACAGCAGCATTATATAAAACAAATAAAGGAGGGAATAGTAAGATGTGGACAAAAAAAGAGTCATTAGGCTAGTGGGAAAAAAAAAAAAATAAAAAATAAAAAGAATTTTGTTCAGTTTTCTGGACAAATGATGATGGCCAGCTCATAGTTGTGCCCTCCAAATTTCTTCCATATTTTCTGAGTAACTCTGTTTTCATGAGTATTCAGAAATATCCCCAAACACTTACTAGAAATTCCATACAACAAGGTATATTACCTACTACAACACACATACAAGAAGCTCTCCATCCACAAGTTAAACCGAGACTGTCTCAAAAATGCCAAATTTACAGTAACCAAAAAATAAACTTTCTCACAGCTAATGTTATGTTAAGAAAATAAAAATGTTGCACATATGCAGACCTCCCATAAATATACTTAAAATAAGGAACAGGGCTCAAGGAATCTATAGGTATGAGATTAAGTGATATTGCTGTGGATGTTCAGTTTTTTTTCCTCATGAATGGGTGTGCCCACACCAGCAGTGTACATGGTCTATAATTGGTAGGATATAATAATGAGCTGAAACAATTATGTGAGTGTTTTGGCAAATTATGTGAGAGTCAAGTACTAAGAGAATGAATGGGCAGTTTTTCCAGGGTTACTGGATCATGATTCTACATAGCTCATTTCTTAGATTCAAGACTGTCATCCACAGTGAGTGAGACTGAACTGGCATCAGTGTAAAAATTCAGAAATTTCTCTTTTAATTAGGCAGCTTAAATCCTTAGAAAGTCTTGGATTCAGAAAGTTTTGACCATTAGCTCTTTCTTGAAACATAGTCTCAAGATAAATGGGAGTCTTAGAAAAGATGTATCTGAAACTAGCTTACGTGAAAGATAAGTAAGCTGCCAGGTAACATGTTGAATTATTTAATGACACGCATTGAACCCATTTGAGTTGAAGGTCTGTCTGTAGAGTGATATTCTATCCAGTGTGGTCAGCTACAGTATATAAGCATTTTAAATATCTTGATAGTGTAAGCCAACAAAACAATTGCCTATCAGTACTAACTCCATGTCATCAGCTTCACAGTTTCACATACTTTACAAATGTAGAGGATTAAAATCTTTTTATATGTATTGATAAGTAGTAGCGATGCTCCACAAAGTGTGTTGTTAATGAATGTTTAAGAAAGTTTTATATTTAGTTGCAGCAGTTCCATGTAGACTTTCTTCAAACACAAACACTAAATCACATTAAATGCACACTAGGGGTCATTATGCCATTCTGAGAGAATTGTGTGTGTGTTTGTTTGTCCTATATAGTGAATAAAAAGAGGATTAAAATGAAAATATGAAATATTTAGTCTTGTCACTCACTTTAAAAAATATTTTTAAGTTCACTTCACATTGAGGAAAAAAAAAATAATATTCTTAATTGAGTTTTTATCTTTTTAACTATATTTTAAAAGCTTTAATGTTGCATTCTTTTACATTTACAAAGTCAATTAACTGACATTAATAACTCAGTCAAGCTTTCTTTTTTATAGCTTAGCCAGATTGTATTACAAAGGAGAGAGCAAATTACACCTGCCAATATTCCACACTTGTCAAAATTATTTTCTGTTAAGAACTTGAGGACTTCAATGGAAGTTGTTGGGGCTCCTGAGGACATAGAGGTGATTGTTGCCAGCAGAAAAGAACTAAGCAAAGACAATTACAGGAGGTCTTAACACCTCCTAGAGAAACTCTGGCTAGGTGTGGTTGCTGTTAACGAGCTCTCTTGGTAGTCCCCTGGCCAGAGGGAGGTGGGGCCACTGATCCAGGTGGCCTTTATATTGGGTGGGTCAAGCACCCTCTGAGTAAGTGCTAGGAGGAGGTTTATATAATAATCATGCCTAGCACACAGTTCCTAGACCATAGGGAACAGAGGCAGCAGTTTGCACAGGAGGATGTAGAGGACACCTTTGTTTCTAATCCAAGTAGTGAATGCTTCCACAGATATGGTTGTGATGTGCTGCATAGCTTATTTTCAAGTAGGTGCTGGAGTTACTGCATCAATTATGTAGGCGGTCTTGACCCAGACAGACCCTCTGACAGCAGATGCAGCTCTTCAGATCTTGGGCTGCAGGGAGTGTTTGGGGCCTCTTTAGGAGACCTGGCATGACAGTCTTCTCTTCTGCAGAAGGTGTGCTGTTGTCTGTGAGCTGTGTCCTAAGGTAAGGCAGGTCAACCAGAGTAGTTCATCAGATTGTAAGCATCCAAGGTGAGTAAGGGATAGGCAGGGTGTTCATGGAGAACGTACAGTATTAGAGTTTTCAGAGGGCTATTTACTGCATCATAGCACTGTAGAAGAGTGATGGAAGCTAGTCACTTCTCACAGGAAGAAATTCTTATTCCTCCTGAAGCCAGAAGAAATATGGGTGGACCATTCAGTGTATAAGAAATTGTCTTGAAGGTTGCACCTAGAGAGTGGTGGCTGTTAAACTATGTCCAGGTGGAGGCTGGTATTGAGCGGTGTCCCTCAGTGGTCTGTCTTGGGACTGGTACTGTTTCAAATATTCATCAATGACATAGGCAGTGGGATCATGTGCACCATCAACAAGTTTTTTGATGACACAAAACTGGGAGGAGTGGCTAATACCTCAGAGGGCTGTACTGCCTTTCAGAGGGACCTGGACAGGCTGGAGAGTTGGGTGGTGAGGAATTTAACAAAGTTCAGCAAAGGTAAGTGCAGGATCCTTCACACAGGGAGGAATAACACCATGCACCAGTACAGGTTGGAGGCTGACCTGCTGAACAGCAGCTCTGTGGAGAAGGTTAACCTGGTGGACAAGCAGGTTAACCTTGAACCAGCATTGTTCCCTTGTGGCAAAGAAGGACAACTGTGTCCTGGGGCGCATCAATAGAGGAGTAGCCAGCAGGCTGAATGAGGTTATTGTCCCCCTCTACTCTGCCCTTGTGAGGCTCCACTTGGAAACATACCATCTGGGGTACCCAGCACAAGAAGGATGTGTATGTCTGTTAATACAGGTCCAAAGGAGGGCCAAGAGACGATCAGAGGGCTGCAGCACCTCTCCTATGAAGAAAGGCTGAGACAGCTATCAATGTTCAGCCTGAAGAACAGAAGACTGATAGGAGATCTTATCTATGTGCATAAATATCTGAAGGAAGAGTGGGGCCAGATTCTTTTCAATGGGGTAAGAGGCATGAAAGGGCATAAACTGAAACTCAGGAAGTTCCATCTCACTATGAGAAAGCACTTTACTTTGAGGGTGACAGAGCACTGGAATGGGTTGCTCCTTGGAGTCTCCTCTGGAGATATTCAAAACCTGCCTGGATGCGATCCTGTGCAACATGCGCTAAGTGAGCCTGCTTGGCAGGGGGAATGGAATAGATGATTTCCAGAGGTCTCTTCCAAACTCAACTGTTCTTTGGCTGTCATTTATATCATTATTATCACAATATTATCTGATTATTTTTATTATTGTCAGTCACTTGCATATTAACAGCATGTTCCATGTTAACAGTTAAATTTTACATGTCATCATCATCAGTAGGTATACCAAAGGCTTACTTTTGGACGCTCACATTCTAAAATGTCTCCACATTCTGCATAGAGTTGATACTACACAGTTGGTGTTAGCGGCTGTGGTCCTTGTTGGCTCTTATTTTTGGTGCTTAAGGTGCTCAGGCTGGAATGCTTTGGTGAGAAATGTTGAAAACAAAATGGGATTATCTTTTTCTTTCTCTGTTGTTCTTCTTTGGACTTAGTATTTTTATGGTAATTGCTCCCCTTACAAAAGGGAGAGTTGCATCTTCTGATGTTACTTTCCTTGTTGTGTTTTTGTTTTGTTTTGTTTTTTTTCCCTTGTTTGTCATCTCTCTTGTGTAACCCTGGGAGTGCCTGTTTGTAGTCCCTTGTACCTAACTGATGTGACAACTTTTTGTCGTTGGATGCCTCTTACATGCAACCACATACGTTTTTCTTTGTTCCTTTTGTGGTTACGTTACTCACACATATGTTAAATACTTACTCAATATGTCCGTTTATGCCATCGCATTGCTATGAAATGCTTGTTTGTACTTGAGTTCAAGTCAAGTTAATACTTCTGTTATCCTCATCAGTGCTCTTATAATTTAGTCAGAGTTTGAGTATGTTGAAACAAATATCAAAGTAACACAAACATTTTAAAAGGAAATGTGAACTCCAGCTTCTCAAAACCAGAAGCAATGTATATCTGGTATGTAATAATCTACATAGAATCAATGAATTTTGCAGTCAAAAGCACAAAGTTGTCTGTGTTTTAATGCCACTAATTATATAACTCTCCTGGGGCTTCTGTCCACTTAATAGTCTTTTTCAAGGCAGAACTTCCTGAATAGAAATGTGCTTTCCATGAGGCATGTTTTATGTAGCTTGAAAATAGTAAAGTCCAGTAATGTGTCCCAGCAAATCTAGGAACACATCAGTCCTCCTGTTAATGGCTATTCTGTACAGATGTTATCCCTAATAGGCCCAGAGTTATACACTGACAGATACAATCTCTTTTAAAAAAACAAAAACAAAAAAAAAAAAAACAAAAAAAAAAAAAAACAAAAACAAAAACAAAAAAAAAACGCTGGATTTCATGTTTGCAAGTAACTACATAAAAGTGCATATCTTTTTTTTCCCTAGTGTTATAAATATTATAAAGTATAAGTAATAAAGATTGAGACATTAGAGTAGTAGTTAATCACAGTGTACAATGTATAATATTCAAATAGGACCTATCTTAGCATTATTTGGCACATAGTTTCTACTCGTTTCCTTGAAATCTTTTCTGAGGAGTCAAATTTTCTTTAGGAGCTATGAGATCAGCAAATTGTGTCTATTTTTTTCAACATATAAAACACCAATTCACTCTCAACAGCAAGCACAGAACTTGAGTAGTTATGGAGACATAATCTGATAACCTTTGAACTTTTGGACTTGAAAAAATCCAGAGGGGAAAAAAGTCCTAAAATTTAGTATTAAATGTTATGCCAATGTGAGGCTGACTTATGCTACTTTGATCTTTTTTGGTGTTTTCCTTTAATAGAGGTCAGTCTCTGTCCCCTCATTTTGATGATGAAAAATAATGAGGCACAGAGAAATAGAATTGACTTGTTTAAACCCACCTAGCAGGTGCAGGTGGGTTTGGAGGCCAAGTTCATAAGGTCCCGTGTTACCAATTTATTGCATCCAAGTTAGGGAATGGGCTGCTTGAATTCCTACAAGTTTCTTATGCCTATAGTCTTTCTCAGGACAAAAGAAACAAACCTTGTATACAAAGCTAAGAATTTATTCCTGCTCTAAATTCAAATAAGAATTGCCACTAGTACAGTTACAGTGATGTTAAAACTAGCTGGTCAAATTGTATGTACACTCAAGTATAATGATCATAATACACAGATTTAACTTTCTCCTGGTATTATGCTTGCTCTTTCTGTGCGATTCTGGGTCCTAGTCTCAATGGCTTCAGACTGGGGCTGGGCTGGAGAGCATTATGGTCAGTTTTTATCACTCTGAAACCCTTGCCAAGAGAAAGTTCTTGTTGAGAGCTTCTTCCTCTTTGCAGTAGTAATGTTTGAGATGATTTTTGTGTTGGTCTTTACGTATTCTTACAATCTCTAATGTGCTTTTATAGTTTCACTAATGTTTGTTTGTTTTTTTTTATGTGCAGGTGCATATTACATCTGAATTTAATCTATAGAGCATTTTAGCCAGCTCTCAAGGCTGAAATTGTTTGAATACAGTGAGTGTCACACCACAAAATTATTTTTAAGTCAGGTAAAGAAAAACAAGGCAATGGTGACCTGGTGATTAGACAATTCTTGCAGGCAAACAAGCTCAAACAAGTCTCCAGGAAGGCCTATACATGCTAAGAATCCGTCCTGTATTTTTGGCTTAACAACAATAAGTCTGTGTCCTGTTATAAGACGCTACAATCCCATGTTTACTGGCCTATATAGCTACCATGAGTCCCCGGTCTGTGGAGTTCACTTAAGAAGCCGAAGATAATATTTTGCTTAATTTATCTGGAGTAAAACTAGAAAGTAGGCCAACACAGGCTGTTAATGCAACATGTTGAGGAGACACAAAAATCCAAAAATATTTTGTGCACCACTTTTCCTTGTGCCCTTTTTAATTTGCCACTCTCACTCTTACTTCACTGCATTTATTCTATATTTCAGTGACTGGTGCATCTTCCTTTTCTTCCTATCACAAGCCCCTTTTTTATTGAAGGACTGCTGCATGTTTTGAAATTTCTGGACCCAGGTGACTCTGTAAGCTGTAGAATTCACCCTTCCTGGCCAGCAGAACATACATGCTGTGACTCTCCAAATACACAAACACACCAATATTCATACCAACACATCTTGCAAATATCAGCATGGGCTTTAAGTCCAATTAACATTCATGCCTGAAACAAAAGTCCTTTACCCAGTAGCAAGCTCAGACCTGGGTTCTTTCCAGACATGGATCTCCTGCTGCTCAGATCAGAGTCTTGTCACTTACTTGCATGCCTTAACACTTTAGAACTTTATCTCACACACTTAACAGTTAACAACACTTTATCTGATAAGAAATCTGACATTACATTCACCTTTCATCGGTGTAATAAAGGCCAACAAATAAAATTGAATTACTCCTTTCCCACATCTGTTGCAGAGAGGATAAGAACTAATGAACCTGCAATCACAAAGTAAAGCTGCAGGCTAGAAAGCAGGAAAACTCTGCTCAAAATGAAGGTAGCAGCTGATAATAAATACATTTTCTTGGAAGGCTGAAAATTTTGTAGCATTATCTTAAAATAATTGGCACAAAAATCTGCCTAGAATTGCATAGACATAACAAAACCTTACTCTGAACCTAAACATGAATTCAGTCACTGCTTATTGTCCTTTTCAGACATGTTGTTATCATTCTATACCAAATATTACGTTTTCTAATTGTCAGCTTTGATGACACTGAAATTGGTGGTAAACCAACAGAATGATAATAATCTCCTTTTATGCACCAAACCCAGAATTACCTTTTCTTTCTAACTCAATTTTGAAATGTCTACATTTAATATAGAGTCAGTATTTAGAAGAGGTAGCTTAATCTTCAAGTCTGAATAATGCATAGGGTAGCACTGGCTGAACTGTAAAACTTGGATGACCTGCAGACAATTGCACTGGGAGGTCTTATGATAACAAGCAAAGCCGATCTTCTATTTAGCGTAGTTATTTCATATTAGCTTTTAATACTGATGGAATGCATAAAAAGAAAATATCAGCCTAAAGCGTGCAAAATCAATGTCAATAAAATATTATTTGTTATATTCCTCACCATAAAATTCTTTTTAAAAAAAAAAAAAAAAAATTCTTCCTGGAATCTCTCAAAGCACAATTCTCAAATTCTCTCAAAGCACAATATCCAAAGCACACATTTTTCCATTCAGGGCTATTTACCCCTTCTCCCAGTTTATCACTAGTTCTACGAAATTTTAACAGGAGTCTCCATCTGAAGATCTTAGTTTAATGATCTTGGAGGTCAAATAATATTAGTCTGTTGCCTTCAAAGAGTGTTTTTTGTTGTTGTTTTTTGTTTTTGTTTTTGCTTGTTTATGCTTTTTGTTTGTTTTGTTTTGTTTTAAATATGCAGCACAACTGGGATTGGTGTTCTTTCCAGTGCTGCTAATTAAAATTGCATGTATTTTGAGAATACCCAGAAAAAGGCTCTATTAGCTGGGCTTATTAATTTACCATTAATCAAAGGCTAAAAAAAAAAACCTTAATTTATATTTATCAAGGCTTCAGATTAAGAAAAGATGGCAGTCATATTTGCTGAAATTCTTGTTAATGCTTCCATCTTAAGTAAGCAGAGTAGAGTAAATGCCATATGGATGAAATCCAGTTTCTCCTCGTTATTAGAGTTCTTGGCTGGTTATTATGTAAACAATGTAATAAGTACACATAATATGAATCACCCTGCCTTAGTCATTTGGCCATATAGTAAAAGGACTATAGTAGTTTATATAGTTCTCACAGCTGTTGTTAATTGAATTGGCAAAATCATGGTGCTTAACCTCCAGCAATCTGTCTTACAGAATCACAGCAATAAAGCTTTAACCTTACACATGAAAACATAGTGTGTTGACTAGATTTTCTGCTGGGCTGTCTGGCTGCAAGGAGGAAAGCTACATCTGCAAGGTAATTACGTATATCTGACGAAAAGTTTCGTAGCCCTCCACCTCTTCAAAGGAAGGCTCACTCCCCAAAAACAGCTGGTCATATCTGACCTTGATCTTTCAGCTGCAACAGGAGATAAATATATCAAAGCAGTGACATTTTTTTCCCCAGGCACTACATCAGTTTATTTCAGAGTCCACTGAGGTCAGTAGGAACGTTAATTTTAAGCATTCAGCAGACATTAAACACATCTTTCTATGAACAATCTAATTAAGCCTATATACTTATTATAATGTAAAGGAGCCTCTGTTCATAATAAAGAATTATAATTAGGGTAGTTGCAATATTTAAGTTATTGTTTGGGTTATTAGCTGGCAGCCAGGAAGAAAGACAAGAGTAACAATTATTTGTGGGACATAATTTTTGTGTCTGAAAAAGACAGGGACTTTAGAATACTTCTGTGGACTAATCAAAGCAATCAGTAAATAAATTTGACTTCTAATATATACTCTCCCAAAATCAGGAATACCAAAGTTAAACAAAATGTTTAATTCTTTTTAACTCATGCCTCTCTGAAGAACAGCTTTGATAAACCATTTGCCAAAAAAAAAAAAAAAAAAAAAAAAAGCTGAATCACTAAGAAATTTGCTGCTATATTTTAACAGACAACAATTTAAACCATCATGTATCATAGCATAAGAATTTCTGCTTTAATGAGCAAAGCAATGTCCACCTGAATGAGAGAAGGGACTGTCAAAGCAAGGGAAGGCTTTACATCTACATGGGCAGATATAGCAGAATTGAGACTCCCTTGCCTGAAAAAAATATCATATATCTCAGATTGCAGTTGTGGATTTCTCTCTTACATAGTTGCTTTTCAACATAGTTCTGTTCCTACTGTTGCAGAAAGAAATCTCCTTTCCTTTTCTTTACCTGACAAACTCTCTTGAGCAGGATATTCTTTATTCTTCTACAGGATATAAGGGATTTACCTGAACGTTTCAGTCTTTTCTTCTTAATATAGGATATAGAGGCCACTTAGAAAATTGAAAGGACAAATTCTTAGTTGTTTTGGTTTATTTAGCCCTTTGGTCTTTGTTCAGGGTGGCCTGATTCTGTGCAAAATTATGAAATTAAATATAGACAACCTGGAGAGACATTTTTCCCACTCAGGAACATGTTCTCTGTATGTTGTTTGTGGACTTACAATCCCTATGAATGGCTGAGTCCATTCCTCCTCACAATCCCTGTCATAAATGACAAGGAAGAGCTGAAACAGAGCAAAGGTCAGCAGAAGGTATGGTAAAGATACATTGTAATCCACCCAGTGAGAGAAAGAATGGTATTTTGTTTTTTATAACTCACATCAACTGTTGCAGCGTTTATTGCCAATGGTGAAACTCCAGGACATGATAATGCTTGGCTGCATAATTTTAAAACAGAAAGTATGCCCATTACGACAGCCCATGACCAAACATCCTGAAACTCCCTCACTAGCACTCACGGAAGGGAGGGTGTCCAATAACACGAGAGGATAGAAGATGGCAAGGATAAGGACCAGCAGGAGGAAGAGACTTTCCCCAAAACCACTTCATTCCTCTGCAGATGGAAAAGGAAATGTTCATGGCAGGGTGTGGAGCTGGGTAAGACAGCCCGGTCTGCTCCCTGCATAACAACCAGTCCCACTAAGAAAAGGCGATGGGTGGTAGTAGGAGGAGACTCCCTTCTGAGAGGTACAGATGCGCCCATCTGCAGGCCTGATCTGCTCTTGAGGGAAGTCTGCTGCTTACTGGGGGCTCTTGTCAAGGCTTAAGGACTATTATCTGCTGCTGCTGTTTTACACGGGCACCAGTGATGATCAGACCAGTTATCTTTGGGGTACTCAGCCTCCAGACCTAGAGATTTGGGATGTGGGAGCAGAATACACCCCCCACAATTCAGGTGGAAACTGTTATAGACCTGCTGCTCCACCTGGACGGTCAAAAGTCCATGGGGCCAAATGGGATCCACCCATGGGTGTTGAGGGAGCTGGCAGATGTGATTGTCAAGCTATTTTCCATCAAGTTGCCTCAAGTTGCACCAGAGAAGGTTTAGATTTGAAATTTGGGGAAATTTCTTCTGCAAAAGAGTGTTTAGGCGTTAGAATGGGTTGCCCAGGAGGGTGCTGGAGTCACTGTGCCTGGGGGTGTTAGAGGAAAGGTTGGATGTGGTACTTAGGAACATGGTTTAGTGGGTAATATTGCTGGTAAGTGGATGGTAAGAACAGATGATCTTGGAGGTCTTTTCCAATCTTAATGACTCTATGATGCATCCAGGAGCAGTCTGAGGAGTGTCAGGAGGAATTACTGAGCCCTGGGAGCAGCTGTAAGGGACTCAGAAGTGCAGGCAGTCTTTTCATCATTCCTACCAGTCAAAGGGAAGAGAATTGAAAGGGCCAGTCTAACTTGAGGAACCTGGGCTGATGAGGGCTGATGGAGTCCACCTGTCAGAAAAGGGGAAGAAAAAAGATGATGTCAGAAAAAGGTCCACAAAGATGATCATGGAGCTTGAGCTCTTCTCTTGTGAAGACACGCTGAGGGAGTTGGGCTTGTTTGGCCTGGGGAAGAGGAGACTCCAGGGAGACCTTATAGCTGCCTTCCAGTACCTAAAGAGGAATGGCTTTAAACTGAAAGACGGTAGGTTTACCTTAGATATAAGGGAGCGATTATTTATGCAGGGGTTTGTCAGGCACTGGAACAGTCTGTCCAGAAGAGCTGTGAATGCTCCATCCCTAGAAGGTTCACGGCCAGGTTGGATGGGGCTTTGAGCAGCCTGGTCCATTGGAAGGTATCTGTGCCCACGGCAGCAGGGTTGGAACTAGATGATCTTTAAGTTCCCTTACAACTATTCTATGATTCTATTATTCTAAGTTGATGGGTGACTTGGTTGCACTCGGTGCATTTGAAATAAGGTATGACTTAGATTTTGGAAAGGATAATGATTTTGTGATGAGGTTTGGAGGTAATTTTGCCATGTTATAAACGTACTTAATATGACAAGAGATTATCTGAGTGCACTAATGTTTAAAGAACTGGGGAAACAAGCAGAACAATGAGTAAAGCCTAAATAATTATGGCATTATTTTCTCTTAAGTCATTAAAAAAAAAAAAAAAAAATATGTAATAAATAGCATTCACTTTGAGATACCAGACCACGCTGATAAACTTCTGCAGGCTTATGGTTTTTGGTTTTCCTTCAGGATCCCTGTTGTTCATGGTGGGAACAGAAGTCAAACCTACCTCCTGATTTCTTCATGTCCATTGTAAATGTAGAAAGAAAAGCACAGACACACACAGTCATGCCTATATCTGTGTTAAACCTTGGGTTATGCTCATAAAGAAGTCTAAAATGTTTGTATACCTTGTATTCACTGCTGTTTCTCAGAGGAAAAGGATGCATTTACATGAACCTAATTTACTATAGATGTAAATTTGGTAATAGCACTTGAGGCTAAAGAGGGATCTGAAGCTAGTAATAAAACTTTAAAATTATATAATTAAAGCTACACTGAAGATATGAAATAAATATAGGCGTATATCTTCATGCATGTGTTTAGATACTATGTACATCACTGTCTATATCACATATGAGCTACCAAAATAAAATGTAAATGCTGTCTTGTTGCATAAGGGAGAGAATTAAATCTTTGTAGCTGGATTTAGTAGAGATGCATTGAAATCAATCTCTTTAAAAGACATTTTAAGGACATAAACAAGTGTTGTATATAGTCAGAGTCAAATTAAACACAAAAATGTATTGCCTCTGAGGCAGAACAATACAGTTTATTGCGATGAACAATATTGCAGAGCCTCAGTATGCGTTTTGAATTCTATTTCAGTGAAGAAGTTCCATAAAGGAAAACACATTAATAATAAGCTTCTGTCTGTGATTATGGAAGTTTTGAAATTCTTGATTTTAGTGTGCTAAGTGAGGACTGACTTTCTTTTCTTCCCTTCTTCCCTTCTTCCCTTCTTCCCTTCTTCCCTTCTTCC
>CM021772.1:13790400-13843157 GCA_011076525.1 Nettapus auritus
TCCCTTCTTCCCTTCTTCCCTTCTTCCCTTCTTCCCTTCTTCCCTTCCTCTCTCTCTCTTCCCCCATTGCATCAAACAATCCATAACTTTAGAGAATCAAATAGAGAAAGAATCATCATTTCTTTTTAATATGTTTCCCATATGGGAAATCAGAATCTTTGTAAGATGAGAGAATCTTGGTATGACAGCACAGAACTACAGTGTATTTCCATAAAACCTCATAATCCTTTGTCCTTTATTTTATCTGTGCATATACATATGCACATACACATGTAGGTGAGTTATTCAGGAATAAGCACGGCCTCTGAGATTTTACAGCCCCCATTTAATCTTCTTGCAACAGGACATGGGAAATAGTCAAAACGGCATTCAATTTCAAACCAGAATGCAATTTCATTATTGTAGCACCCAGATGGATGGTTTGAATACAGTATATGTTTTTTTTTGTTTCCTAATGGCAGTTTTTCCAGCTTTCAAGATAATGAGGAAGAGGAATTGTGATATCCAGAGAAAGAGCTGAATACACTTAATCATCATGGAACTTCACATTGATAAATTATCTTGATACTTGACTCAGCAGATGTTCTGCATTTAATCTTTTTTTTTTTTTTTTTTTTTTTTTTTTTTTTTTTTTTTTCCCCTTAAAGATTCTCTTGCTTTTATGCCCTTTTTAAAATCATTGTTGCTCCTTTGAGTACAATGTCATCTTCAGTGTTCTTTCACTGAAGAAACCTTGAATTTTAATGTCTGCAAAGCATGTTAAAATGGATCCAACAAGGAGAATAAAGGTTTTATAATCAAGCTTGGATTCCTTCCAAACAAAAACAATTTGTTAATCTTAATCTATACTGGGTTTTCTTTGTTTGTTTGAGTTTGTATTTTCAATACATTTTTTCCAAAGTCTCAGTTCTATTTGTATTTGGCTAGCTAAATGTTTTTCATCTACTTTCCTTCTGTGTGTTCTACATATTTCTCTTAGTAATACTAATATTTGCCAGTGGAAAGAAAGCTGCTGAACAGCAGTTTCCTTTGTGCTGAACTAAATTAGGATGGTATTCACCTATAACTTCAACTTTGCTAAACTAACTAATGGTTGGAGGTGTTGACCTTTAATTTCTAAATATAAAAATAAAAATTCAGTGCAACTGTAGGGAACTGATTATAAAAAGAGTATTAAGAGTAGAAGATAAGTAGAGTAGAAGCATATTCTGTTTTCTTCCTCTTTCCTTTTACAGTTGAGTCAATTATAGACTCATTACACTATCTAATACCTAGAAGTCATGAGGAAGAACACAGACAAATTCCTATAGAAGATGATAGCAAAGTATTGTATAATTACTAATTAAATTCAATAAGGTTACTAAAGGATCACTTTCTGGGACTTATGAGGCTCCTTGGCTTGATTTCCTAATTTAGTTTTACTTGGTAAATGGTCAAAAATCAAGGGAAAGGATTCAAGGTAGCTCTGACAGAAGGGGAATTACTTTAGAGACATCAATTTGGAAAGATATACTGAACTAGAATTTTGAAGCATTCATACAGGGTAGGAAAAGATGGCTGCAGCAAAAGTGAAAAGGACTAAATATTGGTAGGAATTTCAGAATCATTCAATCATAGAATCATTAGGGTTGGAAAAGCCCTCCAAGATCATCTCATCCAACCATCTCCCTGCTACCAATGTCACCCACTAAACCATGTCTCTCACCATCAAGTCCAACGTTTCCTTCAAAATCCCCAGGGATGTCGACACCACCACCTCTCTGGGCAACCCATCCCAATGCCTGACTACTCTTTCTGAGAAGCAATGTCTCCTAATTTCCAACCTGAAGCTCCCCTGGTGCAACTTGAGGCCATTCCCTCTAGTCCTAGTTATCTGCGAGAAGAGGCCGACCCCCAGCTCCTCACAACTTCCTTTCAGGTACCTGTGGAGAAAAATAAGGTCTCCCCTAATCCTCCTCTTCTCCAGACTAAAAAAAAAAAAAAAAAAAAAAAAAAAAACGCAAACAGTTCCCTCAGCTGCTCCACACAAGACTTGTATTCCAGATCTTTCACTAGCTTTGTGGCCCTTCTCTGAGCTCATGGTTCCAGGGCCTCGATGTCTTTCTTGTATTGAGGGGCCCAAAGCTGAACACAGTACTTGAGGTGCGGCCTCACCAGAGCAGAGTACAAGGGAACGATCACCTCCCTGATCCTTCTGGCTACACTATTCCTGATACAAGCCAGAATGCTCTTGGCCTTCTTGTCCATCTCTGCATACTGCTGGTTCATTTTCAGGTGAGCATTGATTAACACCCCCAGATCCTTTTCCTCTGCACAGCTTTCCAGATACTCTGCCCCACGCCTGTAGCACTGCTGCATGGGGTTGTTGTGGCCAAAGTGCAGGACCGAGCACCTGGTTTTGTTCCTATTGACCTCTGCCCATTGACCCATCCTGTCCAGGTCCCTGTGCAGGGCCTTCCTACCCTCCAGCAGATCGACACTTCTCCCCAGCTTGGTGTCATCTGCACATCAAGGGTGCACTCAACTCCCTTATCCAAATCCTCAATAAAGATATTAAAGAGGATGAGCCCCAACACCGACCCCTGTGGAACACCACTGGTGACAGGTTGCCAGCTGGATTTCACTCCATTCACCATTACTCTCTGGGCGGTAGTGGTGAATGGAGTGAAATATACCATAGGAGACGGTGTCAAAGGCTTTGCTGGAGTTTAGTTAGACTACATCAACAGCCTTTCCCTCATCCATCATGTGGGTCACCTGGTCATGGAAGGAGATGAGGTTAGTCAGGCAGGACCTGCCTTTCATGAACCCATGCTGACTAGTATTAGTACTTTATGTGGCCATCATTCTTGCATTTCAGGAGCCTTATCAGGGAAACTATTAAAAAGTACACACTTTACTCCAGATGAGTTCAAATATATTTTGAAAACTTTGTATGTTCTTGGAATGTTCAAATTATCATTATTCATTTGTATGTCTCCTACATGTATTCCTGGTTTAGTCTAAGGTTAGATGACTGTTTAAAAATACCACCCGGAGATCTGTCCTGAGGTGTGATGGTTATGAGTGGCAGTTTCTGTGGGAGATACCTATCATGATTTTCACCACCGATGGTTTTGGAATTCATCTCTGAACAGATGCAGAATCCTACAATGTTGAGAGAATGTTTTAAAAAGATATGTCCTGATCCTGGCAATGACAGAGATTTACAGCTCACCTCACTGTGCTGGAGTCTAGCCTGTATCTGTCAAACACTATTGAACAGTATTCAGCACGTTCAAGAAGAAGAAAATGCCTCTGGATCTGATCCAACTCTTGTAACAGGAACTGTGGACTCTCCAAGCCCCACAAAAGGCACTGCAGGTGAACCAAGGAACTCACCCATGCCAGTATCAGTTGCGCTTACATAGAAGCCAAATCAATGGTTTTAAATTCAGGTTATCTAGTTAGGGAAGAAACTTCTACTAATGAGGGGCAAGAGGACGAAGTGGATGAGGCAGTCTACACCAAAGCAGGGCCATCATGGAAACAAGAGGAGGAAGAAGCAGAAATAAACAATGCAGTAACCACACGATCCTTTATCCCTAATTGAGCTGTGAGATATATGAAAAAAAAAAAAAAAAAAAAAAAAAAAAAAAAGAACTTTTTTTCAGGGACATCATGCTGAACAATAAAACTAGGGGGACTTGGCCATGGGCAGTCACAGTCTCTGCTTGGGGACTTGCAGGACTCTCTTGGGGACAGGTCAGTGGGTGGTGAGCAATTACATTGTGCATCACTTGTTTTGTTTATTATTACTATTATTATTATATTCCTTTTCTGATTTTTTATCCTATTAAACCATCCCATTAAACCACTAGTTCAACCTATGAGTTTAACCTTTTTTCCGATCCTCTCCCCCATTCCATGGAGGGGGAGTAAGAGATCAGTTATGTGGTGCTCAGCTTCCTTATGGGTTAAAACACAAGAGTAGACAATGGTTTTCATAAATGAAGCAAAACGTAACCATAGGAACAGATGATTTTTTTCCGTTTAAAAGTCTTCCTTTTTCTAAGTTAGGACTCAATATTCACTTGGAAAAAAAAAAAAAAATCTTGTAGCGAATTCAGGGGAAGCCAAGGACAGATGAAAAATGGGCAGAACATTTGCAAGCAAAACACATCACCGTGTTCTGTGGACATAAAAAGCATATCTATCAGTCTGGCAATTCATTCCTTCCTAAGACTATTAATGACTTGAGCTAATGAAAAACGTAGAGTTCTACATATAGTAGTGATGTGCCTTCAGTTCTTTCTTTATGGCACTAATGAGGCATTTCTTTGCTGCTGAAGAGAAAAGATTTTAATTCTTGACTCTAAAATCATGGCTGGGATCTGTAGCTGCAGATCCCAAGCATCTGGTAGATTATTTTCTGACTTTCAGCAAAAAAGACTGTCTTCTGGATCAAACCATCAGAATATCACAACACTTTATTTGGGGCTCTGATAAAAATAAAACTTGGAGGGTTGTAAACTTTTATTCAGTTGTACTACAAAATAGACTAAATGATAAGCACATTTGCCCAAAATCAGAACAGTCTCTAACCTTCTCCTTTAATTAATAGGTTATTTTTTTGTTGTTGCAGTTGCAAGGCATTAGTGTATTATATATTAGTGTATATATATACTAACTCCTGGAGATATTCAGTAGCTTAAAATGCATTGATTTTCCACAACATTTTTTCATCTGTAAAAACACTGGTAGGAACAGTAGATCTAATCATTGTCTGAAAACTCCATAAAAATATTTGAGTGCTCACTATTAAAAACCTGCTCTGATGGGAAGCTACAGCAAATGAATTCTTTTCTCAACTTTTTCAATGTTGTGTCTCATCTTCCTTTTTCTATCCAGTTCCAACTGGGAAGTATCAGTGTCAGAGGAAATGAGAGCTGCTATGTATTGAATAGAGATAACTGAAAACTGAATAGCTGGAAATTTCATTTTGAAAAAAAAATATTTTGGTCTTATTTTTAAGACCTTTGTATTATTATTACCTCCTCGGAAGCTCTTGGTGCTTGCTGAAGTTGGTCCTTTGGTAGTTATGCTTTGCAACACACAGCGATGATGATGGTTTCCCACTTTCTGCTCACAGATCTAATGCATCCTCTAACTGTCTCTGCCCGCTTACTGAGATCTGGGATAGAAACCTGCTTCATCCCCAGACTGAGGAAAGACATTTCTCAAATCTGACACATTCTGCCTCAAAATTCAACTGCAAAAATTGGCTTTGATATTTTTTGTCTTTAGAAAATTAAGTATAAACTCCTCTAATAATTATTTTTGTCTATTCTTGAATTGCAATTTGAGGATGAAATTACATTAACATTGTATGACTGTGCTCTGAAAATATTCCCAACAGATTATTTCTCTATATACAGCTACATAAGTAATGTAAATCTTAATGTAAGAGTTGTTCATATGTGGGTTCATAATATATTGTAACTTAGTAACCTTCTATTTTACAAGTCATAGGATAGAACAAACTTGATCAAATAGATAGAGCCTGAATTTCACCTCATTTAAGTGCACTGTGGATTATTCATTACTCTATGTAAAAATACTTTCATTTAGTTAAATGATCAAATTTCATTTTACAAAAACTTTGTCTTTAATCTATCAGAATGTTGTCACCAAAAATTGTAATTATCACTTTGGAATGTCATATCACAATACTGACCAACCTGGTTTTCCCACACAACCATTTTTTTAGTGTTTTGTGCTTTTCCTCATTTAAAAGTTTTCTGTTGCATTAGCCCTCTGCCAGAGGCTGCTGAACACTACAGCAGCTTTCATTATCAAGTGTGTCAAAAGACTCATTACAAAAGAGGCAGCAGCAGCTCACACTCACAGACTGCTATCACCATGACAATAGGCAAAACTGCCTAGATTAATGTCACATTTACACGGCTAACCACCCTGCTGGGAAAGATACTGCTTTGATTGTGAGTCAGTAGCTGGAGCTTGCTTTTCTATTCAGAAAAAAAAAAACCTAAAAAAAAAAAAAAAAAAAAATCTGAAAATGGACTTGCCAGCTCTGAAGTCGAGATAACTCTTGAGTGTGTGCATGCATAAAAGGCAATATTCTGAATTTCAAAAGAGTGTTTGTGTGCGTATATATATAAATACATTTCAACATAACTATCTCAGCACTATCTACTCTCATCTACAGCAAAAAGCCAATTCTTAAACCTTTTTTATCTTCTCACTTCTCATCTTCTCCTGGACTGGACTTCTTTGAACTTTTAAACTTTCATTATCTTGAATTTGAAGGAATGATCTCCCATTTTGAAACTGCAGGATACTTAGGAGAAATAAACTGACTTATAAAGAGACATTCCAGTTTCTATTAAACAAAATCCAGCTCTAATTGCTTTGTTTATATTAGAAAAATTTTAGATTAGTATGATGTGTTCTTTTGTGTTTGGGATGAAAGACAGGGAAATGTTATCACTTTGCATATATTTCCTTCCAAATTTTTAGATTAGAGATACTCTATAGTTAAAATGATGTAGTGTACAAGAGAAACACATGGATCATTACTCAAGCAGACTAAAAGCTCATTTGTGTTTGACCAATATTTTTACTTTATAGACAGTTTTAGTAATGACATGAGACATGAGACTATTGTTGCAGTCAGAATAATCCTGTATTCAAATATTATCAAAAATTATATCTTGTTCATATATGTATTCAGCTTATGTTTTCACCACAGCTGGAAAAATTGTATTTCATGCTTCTCAAAGCATTTTGTCAAATATCTACTTACCAACTTACCAGTTATTTTAGTAAAGACCAATTGTCACTTATGAGATTTGACAAATAAATGAGATTTTTCAATAAACTAATAAACTTCATGCAATTCAGAATGTAGATTATAGCTTTGCATTCATGCTCCTTTGAAAATAGGAATCCAAATACTCAGATAATGAAACTAGGAAAAGAAAAAATAAAAAAGGAAAAAAAAGAAAAAGTCACTCTCA
Organism: Nettapus auritus; assembly: GCA_011076525.1. Classification (NCBI taxonomy): domain Eukaryota; kingdom Metazoa; phylum Chordata; class Aves; order Anseriformes; family Anatidae; genus Nettapus; species Nettapus auritus. The sequence goes on from CM021772.1 coordinate 13,797,420, forward strand.
CTTGATCTCCTTTAATAAAGACACATTATAATTTCTCTCATACAATCATAGAATAGCCTGTGTTAGAAGGGAAAGGGACTTCAAGGATCATCTCGTTCCAACCCCCCTGCCATAGACAGGAATGCCACCCGCTAAACCAGTTCGCTCAGGGCTTCATCTAACCTGGTCTTGAACACCTCCAGGGACAGGGCATCCACAACCTTTCTGGGCAACCTGTTCCAGTGCCTCACTACCTTCTGAGTGAAAAACTTCTTTCTAACGTCCAATCTAAATCTCCCCTCTTTTAGGTTAAAACCATTCCCCTTTGTCCTATCATTATCTACCCAAGTAAAGAGTCCTTCTCCATACTTTTTATAAGACCCCTTTATGTATTGGAAGGCTGTGATGTGGTCATCCCAGGTCCTTCTCTTCTGTAGGCTGAACAGCCCCAGCTCTCTCAGCCTATTTTTATAAGAGAGGTGCTGCAGCCTCTTGATCATCTTTGTGGCCCTCCTCTGGACCCACTGTAACAGCTCCACCTCCTTCTTGTGCTGGGGGCTCTAGACCAGGATGCAGTACACCAAGTGGGGCCTCACCAGGGCTGAGTAGAGGGGGACAATCAACTCCCTCGACCTGCTGGCCACTGATTTTTTAATGCAGCCCAGGATGCAGCTGGCCTTTTAGGCTACAAGCGTGTACTGCCAACTTATTTCTCTCTCTTTTAGGTTTTTATTAATGCTTTACATGCAACGTTACAGTCTATAAAGGAGGCAAAATGACCTTTAATTCTGTTTACCTACTCAGGTGTAGTTTCTGTCAATTAAGAAGTAGTTATAGAAGGAGCAGCAGTCAAGTAATTAAGAAGCAGGTGTACAATATGAAATGTCAAGCTTAAAAATTTTAATTTCGGTTTATTGCTGAATAATGGACATTTTTGCCTGCCAGTTCTCATCATTTAATTTAGCTTATAAAATGCAATACCCTGTAACTGTCCCTTCAGGGTGCTCTTATTATTTCATATTTTGTACAGGAAAGTGTTGTCTCATCATCTGTTCTGTTGTCTCATTCCAATTTTTTTGCTACAACTGTTCTTTCATTAAAATCACTCCAGATATTTTGACTTCGAACCAATTCTGTTTACCTTGTACTCCTGAAATAGCCTATATGTGATAATACTTCTGAATTTCTGTTTCATTAGCATCACTTATTCTTTTCAGCATGAGTGTATTCACAAGATATATGACCATGTTAATTTGATTTAATTCTGCTAGTCTGGAAACAGTGATGTGGCATGGACAAATGACTCTGTTGTTTCCTCTCTTTACTGGGCAGACTTCATGTTTACTTCTGTATGGCCCTTAAAAAAAAAATGATAAATAATTAAATAAATAAATACGGGGTTGGGAAGCAGGGTCTATCACTGATGTAAGTAATAATATAGAAGAAACATAAATAACATAAATAACACAATAGATTAATTGCAAGTATCTCCACAAATTAAGGAAGAGTCAGCATTCACAATCCTTAGGTTGAGAGGATACTACCATAAAGACAAATTGTTTGCTTTATCGTGTGACAAAGACGAACAATTACAGCCATTTCTTGGAAACTTGTTCCCCAAAAATATATCACTGAGAAGATGAACTCAGTAAATACGCCAAAAAGAGGAACTAATTAGCAAATAAGTTGCTTCCACTGAGATGAATGGGCATCAATCACACGACAACTGGGGCAAATCCACAGCCAGCAGACCTGCTCATCTGTTAATATTTGGTTAGTGTGCTCCTGAGATGTTCAATGAGCTGCTAGCTGTAGCGTGATGTAGAGGTAGCATGGCATTTGTCTTGCAGGGGTTTAGTATATTTAATTTACTCCCATTACTTTTTTATTATTATTTTGTTTTGTTTTGTTTTTAAACTAACTGCAGTTCTGTGAATAATACTCAATCTAATGCTGATCCAGATCAGCCAGCAATGCAAATATGATTTCGATCAAAGTACCTTCCTGTTAAATGAGCTACATCACACAACTGAGACTTCATGTTACTTACACCATTATGATGACTTTGTGCCAGCTACTGCAGAATGGATGATATCTGATCAGTCAGACAATCTGTTGGCACAAAATTAATCCATCAAAATTTTTGAACAAATTTGAACCACTAATGTGGATTTATAACATAGCAATGCCTTGTGTCATGTGATCATGACATTTTTATGTGATATTAAAGCCTTAGAATGCACTTACTATTTTGTCAAACAGCACTCAGTACCACTCAGTGGAGTTCACCCTTGCACAGCAGTGGCAACAAGTTGTGATGGAGGGGGAAGCTGATTGACAGCACACTATGAATGAAAAGGTGAAAACCAATGTTTCTGAAATGAATCAAGCATATGTCCACTTCTGGCTCCACCTCTGTCAAACATTATTCAACGTGTAATTGATACAGTAGCTGAACAGTAGCTTGATCAATAGTCCAGTATAAGTATTTCCCTTGTAACTCAATAGACTCTTCAAAAACTCACTTCTGCTCCTATTAAAATCTCATCCACCTCAATAGGAGCAGAAGCAAGCTTTGCATCTTAAAGACATCCAGCTTGTTTTCCAGAGTGAAAAGGATATATGAGAAGGTGTTACAAAGAACCATCGTGAACCACACAGTGGAATTAGAATAAAGAAGCATATTCTATGAAATGCAGCAGTCTGCATGTGGGCAGGTAGATTTTGGGGGGGGGAAGTATTTCTCTGCTGTTGAATGGTTTCTTGCTCTACATTGTCATGCAATTTTCAAGTTGAGGTGATGAAATATTTAAATTGGCAGTGAAATATTTTTTTGTGCTGAGACAGGGAACAAGATAAGGATGTTGATTCTGCAGGTCTTAGCTAACACAATTGTATGTTAACGACCCCAGAGATAAGGGAGTAAAAGACTGTATGCATAGATAATGGAACCAGCAAGAACTAGCTTAACTGCTGAAGACTGTCAAAGAAAGGAAAGGTCAGAAGTTTAGCAGCAAGGAAGACTTCTGGCCTTCATCAAAAGACCACCAGAGTACGCCGGACCACCACCCAAGGACTCCAGTACGAATGCAAATAGGAGCGGGAACCTATGTTAATGATTCTTCGGAGACTTGATGAATATGCAAGAGACTTACAGGAAATAAATCAAATACGCATATATCCCACTAAAATAAGCACACCGTCAGTAATCCTTGGTGTGTGTGTTAGGTGGAGCGATCCCCCACACAGCTGGCGCCGTAATAAAGAATACCTGCTTAATAGCCTTGGTTGTTGAGTTTTCACTGTGTCAGTGCAAAATCCCTGCTTTATTTCTATGAACGCTGTCAATGACTACTGACTCCATCGTTGCTTTACATTCACAAAAGAAGGAAATCCTGTCTCCTCCAAATACTGGCACCATCATTTGCAACCGAATATAATGTCTGCATTCTCTGCAATTAGCCATTGTCAGATTACATTTCCTAGAGCCCCACTCCTGAATATAAAAGAGAAAACCTCATTTTTTCCAACCCGTAATGAACCTCTCATCTAAAGCAAAAATCTCCAACAGAGTCCACACCTATGCTTGCACAGGATTTCTGATTTTACTTTAAATGTCCCTGGTAGCCAGTTTACAATGCAAGATTAGTTCTAAACAGGCAGTTCGTTTGTTTCTCATTGAAGTGCATCCGTGGGTTTCAGTCTGTTTTGACTTATGTTTTTAAATAAATGTCTTATTTATGATTGACACAAAACTACTTCCCTCTTTATGAATGTATCAAAGTCAAAGATATTGCAATGGCTTTCTTTCATTCAACTTAGGCAAAATTAGAAAGCTTTAGAGGTGTTTCTAAACAGTTACATGGTAAATGCTTTCCTTTCTACTGTAAATAAAATAAAATAAAATAAATAAAACCAGGATTTCAGAAGATTTCTAGGGTTCTTTTTCTTTCTTTCCTTCTTTGTTTTTTTTTTTTTTTCTGCACTTTTTCAACTTGTTAAATAAACATCAAGGATTACATGCAGAGGCAGCATAAAAATACATTTTTCTGATACTGGCTATAATGCTTATGAAAAGTATCAGATGGATAGCCTGGAAAAATGATTTTTTAACTATTCCTTAGAAACGGTGTGGACCAGACTTTGTCGATGTGGATAATGATATTGTATGAACTCACTTTAGCATAGAATAAATCTTGTAGTTAAAATATAATGAGAATAAGACATCCTCATGTATATTGTGTCTGCTAGCATCTTGTTGAAACTTGAGCTGAAACACACCAAAGAGGGGAAAGACAGATAACAGGATGCTGGCTGAGGCTGAAACTTGAGATAAAAACACACCAAATGGGGAAAGACAGATAACAGGTTGTCAGCTGAAACTGGTTCTACAGCTTGGAAAACAGCTAACCCTGCTGACTCAGCATTTTTAAGCAAAAGGTGAAAAGTGCACTGTGAGGAAGACCTATGGTCTTCCTCCCAAAGACCACTGCCCACATCCCGAAGACCCCTGCCCACAATTCTTGGAAGAATCTGCGCAAGTGCAAAGGGCTGATAAGCTAATTAGCATACGAAGCGAGAGTGGGCGGGGTTAGGTAATGAATATGTATATGCGTTAATTGAATATTCATTGTTTTGCTGTATAAATATGAGAAAGTTTGTCACTTCAGGTATGCACGTTAGGCGGAAGGATCCCCCGTGCATCCAGCGCTGCCAATAAAGAATACTTTGTCACTAAGAAAATTTCTGACTTCGTTCTTCAAATCAATAATGTCTTGCTGCTGCAAGCCAGTTATCTTCTGGACCTGGAGGATAAACCCTGCTTTTGGGGTAGTCATTTTGTCTACGTAGTCCTTCTGCTGAGATAGTTTGTGCAAGTGGCTGGGTAGTTAGTGGTGATGTGCTTATATAGGTATGTAAATTGTCTCATTACAGACTGGTCAGGAAATGCCAATCAGATGATAAATTTTGTGTTTTGATACAGCCAGACAGGCTTTTGATTAGTACCCTTCCAACAGAAAATGTTTGTAGTCAGCAGTCACAAAAGGTTACCAACATGTGAGCTTCAAATTTTTGAGACTGACACAGTAACTGAAATAACTGAAAATCTGGATGAGATTCATTGTGATAATTCTGGTCTCCTGGAGTCTACTGAAATATTTTAAGGAGATACAAGCTGGAAAAGGTTGAAAACTGCTGCTCAGTCTCCACAGAAGATAATTGTCTGCACCTTAGGTGACTCATAAGTTCTTTTTTATCCCCCAAAGAAGAAACCTTTCATAAAATATAAGTAATCCCCTTTTTCACCTGTCATCTATACTTTACACTTGACAGTTGAACTACTGTGAAAATTCATTTTTAAAAAAAACATCTGTTCAAGTTCCCACTCTATCTTCCCTTAGAATATGTGTGCAAAACATCCCAGAGAAATAATAACAATAATAATAATAATCATCATCATCATCATCATCATCCCAGTATTGGCTCTGAAGTAACAAACAAACAAACAAACAAACACGTAAATACATTCCCAAAGTCTTCATTTTCCCTTGTGAAAAGACACAGATCTTTCAGTGGAAGAATTTTTACATTAAGACAATAACAATCGTCTTGCCTTTTACGGATCATTGACCACTCAAACTGCAATCAAGTAAAAGAAGATTCTCATCTTCATTCCACTGTTGGGTCCTCTCCCCCCTTCTGTTCCTGGTCCTCCCCCCCAAAAAAAAATGTTACTTTAGAGATATCTTTGGTACAGTCAGCCAGAGCTGAATGAGACCACAGTATCTCCTGTACAACACCAAAAGTTGAACATTAAATTTCTGCCAGAAATCAAACAAAGTCAAGACAGTATTTGAAATGTTGACTATTGTCCTGGTTTCAGTTAGGACAGTTTTCCTCCTAGTAGAGTGCTGTGTTTTGGATTAGGATGAAAAGAATGCTGATAACATGCCAATGTTTTGGTTGTTGTAGAGCAGTGCTTGTACCAAGCCAAAGACTTTTCAGCTCCTCGCTCTGTCCTGCCAGTGGGCAGGCTGGGGGTGCAGGAAGAGCTGGGAGAGGACAGACCCAGGACAGCTGACCCAAACTGGCCAAAGGAGTATTCCATACCATCTGTCTTCATGCTAAACAATATGTAGGGGCGGCTAGCTGGGATGGGGGGGCCGGCTGTTCAGAATAGACTGGGCATCGGTCAGCAGGTGGTGAGTAATTGCATTGTGCATCATTTGTTTAATACACATTATTATTATTATTATTATTATTAATATTATTATTATTATTGTTTCCTATCTTAATAAACTGTTTCTATCTCAACTTTCGTTTCACTTTTCCGTTTCTCTCCCCCATCCCAGAGAGGGAGGGGGCAGGGTGAGAGAACGGCTGTGTGGTGTTTAGTTGCTGGCCAGGTTAAACCACAACAACTATAAAATATTAAACTGCTGTGAATTGAGTGGAATGATAGAGAAAAAGCCACTTTACCAAGGTGCTTTTTGGCAGGTAGAAAAAGACAAAAAGTTAGATCTCTCAACTGGGAGAATGTATTGGAGGTAAATTGAAGTCAATGGGATTTGGTACACAGATCTGCAACACCTAAGGGGAAAAGGGCAACAAAAAGAAACTCATCCAATAGTTCTGTATTTTAACACAAGAATTTGTGGAGTTTCGCAATGACCCAGGGTTGAGGCGTGCGGTTAAGCAAACAGACCATGGTATCACAAGGTTGGGTAAACTTCCTGATTAACACAGAGAGCCTTGTGATCTCATGCTGAAACAATTTGCCGCAGGACATCCTGCTTCACTGCTTCGCTTCCCCCACCTTTGAATAAACGAAACTGAAACAGAGGAAGAGCACGGCCTTCCTCTTCATGACCACCTGAGGGAAGAAAACGACCCCCTAGCAACAAGACCTTATCAGAATATGCCACGTCGACCCACAACTACGAGACTATAAAACTGGGACTAAAAAAGGGGAAGGTGCGCGCCGTTGGTGGAGCTGAGACTCCCCTGCCGCCCAGCGCTGTTTTGCTTGTGTCTGCTTACTTAATTAATAAATGATTTCGATAGACCAATAAATTGTGTGGTCTAATTTATAACAGAGACCTTATCCTAAGGTCACCCTTAGCCTTCTTTTCTCCAAACTAGAAAAACCCATTATCCATGGCCTCCTCTCCTCATAGGACATGCCTTCCAGCCCTTTTTTACAGCTTTTTTGTGCTCCTCTGAATGTTTTCAAGTATCTTAACACCCTTTTTATATTTTAGAGCCCAGAACTCCAAAATATATGGCTGCCTATGCTGTGTTTAATACATCCCAAAATGTAGTTTACCTTCTTGGCTGCCAGGGCACACTGCTGACTCCTGTTGAGCCTACTGTCGATCAGGACCCCCAGAACTTTTTCTGAGCTGCTCTCCAGCTACTCATCTCCTAGTCTGTACCTGTGTCCAGCATTACTCCACCCAGGTGCATTTTGCTTTGTTGAACTAAATGTCACTGGTGATTGTCCAGTGCTCCAGTATATCTAGATCCCTCTGCTAGGCCTCTCATCTTTACAGAGAGTAAACAGCACTTCCCAGCTTAGTATCATCAGCAAACTTGATAAGGATGCATTTCACTCCTGCATCCAGATCATTTACAAAAATGTTGTACAGGACTGACCCTACAATTGAACCTTGGGGAACTTTACTAGTGACCATCCACAAGCCAGATGTAGCCCCTTTCACTACTGCACTTGAGGTCTAATATTAGACCAGTTCACCACCCAGTGTGAACCCAGTCCAGTGTTTCACAGTTGGACAATTTGTCCAGAAGAATGCTGTTAGGGATAGTATCAAAGGCCTTACTGAAATACAGGAAGATAACATCTGCTGCCTTCAGTTCATCCACTAAGTGTGTGACCTTATCACAGAAATAATTGCTTAGTTCTTTAACCAACTTTCAGTAGCACCCAGGATAATCTTCTCCCTAACTTTTCCAGGCACTGAGGTTAAAATAAGGTCTGCAGTTTCCTGGGTCTTCTCTCATGCCCTTTTTGTAGATGGGGTTAACACCGGCTACCTTCCAGTCAGCTGGGACTTCCCCAGACTTCCATGATCTTTGGTAAATTGTTGAGAGGGGTCCAGCTATAATGTCTGCTAACTCCCTCAGTACTCTGGGGGAAACCCCATCAAGCCCCATGGAATTACAAACATTCAGTTGATAAAAGTGGTCCCTTACAATTTCAGGAGCTAGGGATGGAAAAACACTGCTTTTCCAGTCATATTTTTCCAACTCTGAGGACTGGGCAGTACAAGATATGTCATTAATATTAAAAACCCCTTAACTGCTGGGACAGGCAAAAGCTGTTGGACCTCGAATAATGCCCCATAAAATGTAACTAAGTACCTGAATATTAGCTTTATGGTAGTGCTTAGAAATTCCACAGTAGAATCTGTAAGCAAGAAGGGGATACTTCTGAGATAATAAAATATTTAGGACTATAGAAAAAGATGTGAAAGGTATGAACAAACCAGAAAGCAGTGTTTTGATGAAAAATTCACCCTTTCAAGGAAGCAACACTGTTATTCAGAACAGAGAACAGTTTCTCTTCTGTGTCTTTGCAGTATTTGGGAATTCTATTGTTTTATTAAAGCACAGTCCTAACTGATTTGGTTTAATGCTAAAGAGGACAGAACACGTTAGATATTCATGGAGAAATAAAAGTATTATGGATGGGTTAATAGATCAAAATGAAAAATACTTGGGCTAAAGCTTCCAAAATTATTCACCGGAACTATTAATCCAATTTACATTAAGGGTGAGTGATAAATAGAAATTTCATACCCTTAAGAAGTTTGGAAAATCCCATTGGTGGTACGCAATAATTTATAACAATTAAGAAGTTGATACTATAATATTTCTTCAATGTGTTCACTTGAATATGGAGTTCTGTACTGGGTCTGGCTGGGATGTTAACTTTCCCTGCAGCAGCCCATACAGTGCCATGCTCTGCACTTGTGGCTAGAACAGCAGTGGTATCACACCAGTGTTGTGTCTGCTGCTGAACAGTGCTGGCACAGCATCAGGACTTTCTCTAACCCTCCTTCAGGGTGGGCAAAAAAGTGAGAAAGAAACATCACTAGGGCAGCTGACCTAAACCAACCAAAGGAATATTCCATGCCATATGATGTCACACTCAGCAATAAAAGGTGGAAAAAGAGGAAGAGGGGAGGGGTGGGCTTTCATTGCGAAAACGTCTGTCCTCATGAACACCAGCTATGTGCGTTGAGGCCCTGCTTCAAGGACGTGGTCAGTAATCACTCATTTGTGGGAAGTAGTTTCCTCTGCTCTTCTACATAGCCTTTACTTGTTTTGTTTTGCTGTTCCCTTTCCCCCTCCCTTTCCCTTTGCCCTTTTTCCCTTTAGTTGAATTGTTAATTAATAATATTTCCTTAATATATATATATATATATCCCTTTAATTAAATTATCCTTATCTCAACCCGTGAGTTGTTCTTTCCTTTACTTCTTCCCCTCCTCATCTGAGGAGGGGGAATGAGAGAGCGGTTGTGGTGTTCAGTTGCCCAGCATAGTAAAACCACCACAAGTTCCTATGGAGACATGAAGGACAGAAATGCTTGAAGTAACACCATTTTGTATGTTTTTTTTCTGTTTGTTTGTTTGTTTGTTTGTTTGTTTTTCACTTAGGAAAAGAATTGGACCTTATGTTTTCAGTAGGTTTCCAGCATAAATTATTGAAAATCTTACAATGTATAAGTGTGATTGTAGAAAACATCTAAAAAAAAAAAAAAAAGAAAAGAAAAGAAAACAACTCTCCCTGAGAAGAATGTGCTAAGTGCAACATTATTTCCTTAGTAATAGTTTTAATTATCCACTTTAGAATAACCTGTTTCTCCTCATTTAAGCAGTTTTTAAATTCTTTAATTCTTTTTTTTTAATTATTATTTTATTTTGACTAACTGTTGCGTTGGAGATTAAAAATCAAAGTCATCGGGCCTCATTTTCCAATGTCTTTAAACATAAAAAGTAAGGTGGTGAAGAGGATAAAAGAAATATGAGTTGAAACTTAGGAAATATGTTTCTTTTTACAGTGGTTACAGAGATTAATATTATCAGCACTTTTTAAAAATGAAGAAAATCTTTGCTAGGCAAGGCTGTGATGTATATGTAAATATATATACACATGCATTTAGCAGAAAATGTTGCTTTTAGAAAACTATGAATTTCAATGCATAGACTCAGCAAGATTAGCGATAAACCACCATCTAAAAACTAATGCATAATATATATATATTACTTTTTGCACAAACTAATCAGGTACAGCAAAGTCCTATCCTCTGACAGGTTTGGAAAAACTCAGAGGTTGCTCCACAGAAGATAAAATCATCTGTATTTCTTAGGTATGTAAGAAGGTTTGACTTCCCATAAAGTACTAAATAATAATAATAATAATAATAATAATAATAATAAATTGCTGACTCATCTAGCCAAGCTCATTAGAATAATAATGAATGTGGCCCAATTTCTGTCTCCTTGTCTAAAAAATACATCCCTCAGTAAATTACTTCTAACTACGCTGTATTATTGCAAGAATCCATCAGTCTATGGCCAGAATTCATAAATAAATGGATTAAGATGGCCATAAGGAATTATGTTGTTGCATGTACAGACAGTTTTATAATTATAGCTACAGGTAATTTATGATATAAATCAAGTAAGTGCAGATTTATATATCACATAATAAGAATTCCGTATCAATGTTTAGCATTGCTTCTCATGTCTTGGAAATTTTAAATGTTTATATTGATTTAGGACCAAAAAAAAAAAGAGTGTTGATGTATCAGAGTTCCTACAGATATATATTCTGGATATGATGCCATCTGGTACTTGAGGAAGTACTTTAGTTTCCCCAGTATGATGTTTGCAGGGATGCTATTGGGGAAGAGTGTAGGAAGATAGAAGAAGATGTTTGTTTTATTGTCTTATCTGAGACTTTTGGCCTCTGTTACTGCTAACCCCTCATGTGAGGCAGTTTTTTTTTTTTTTTTTTTTTGGTTTGTTTGTTTTTTGTTTTTTTGTAGTAGTTTTTATCTTAAAAAAAAATTAAATGTGAGAATTATTTTTCCCATTGTGACTCTATCTGAAAGAGTTGTCTTCTAAACATTGAGATAACTGGAAATCTTTGATGTTTGGTGCTTTCCGAGCCTTTGCATTTTGCTGAGACAGAGGAGTCACTCTGGCTTTCAATGCCAATAAAAACAGTGACAAAATTCTGGAGTTGCCTTTGCATGGACTTAAAAATTATGGAGAAAAGAACACCACTAATGGCATGTGCTGTGTCAAAAAACTGGGGTATCTGCATGATTTAACAATAACTTAGTAATTCTCTCTTTACTCCAAACACTGAAGGAACTGAAAATTCAGTGTTTGCAAACTAATGCATGATATATAATGTTCTGATTTTTTATATGCTTACTGTAGTTTTAATTAAACTTTTAAAATAAAATGTTATTAAATATGTGAATTTTATTCATTTTTTATTCCTTAATTACTTACTTAAACTATAATGAATTAAATATGAAAGTTGTGGCCTCATGTGAAAAGGTATTAAAACAACAACCAAACACAGAAGCACATAAGAGTATGCTTCAATTTAAAAGCCAGATATTCAATAAAAGGGCAAACTGAATTTAGTACAATTTAATATATTCATGACAAAGTCAATGAGTAGAAGAAAATCATAGGTTTTTCCAGCAGAAACTAGGTAATGTTTTGTGTTTGCTCACCATAAATAAATAAATAAATAAATAAATAAATGTCTAGGACAAACTTTGGCTGAAGACACTGGTGCAAAAATAATTTGAAAGAGTATCAACACATTGAAAAATAAATATGACACTGCGACTGCAAGAGAAAAATGTCCATGCTCCTGTTTGCAGGTAGTGTGCCTGCACAGAAGTATCATTTTGTCCTGTCTCCTCTTGTCTCTGTCAGTGTCCAACTCTGCAGTGGCTGTGGATGCTCACAGTCTCATTTGTTGAATCTGGGAATGTATTACCTACCTCACTGAGAGTCAAGAAGCAAATTATGTTACATTTTCCTGAAGCACTGTGTTAGAATAGGTTCACAGAGAAGCTGTTCCTAATGGTTTTCATGGCTTTTAAAAAGCAGCCCATTGTAGCTATATTTTAGTGTAAAAAATTGTGATCTTGACTTTCTAAGGAAGGACTTATGACCTGAAGCAAAATTTATTATATGTGGTAGGTTCCTAGTAGAGCACCAGAGACCAAAATGCACAGCTTTTGCTGCTCAACAAAGAAATGAAAGGATAGAAAGGTCCAAACAGATGTCTGGTGCTTGGCAAACTCAGATAGTCATGTATTTATTTCACTTAGGGCCTATGCAGTCAGAACAAGAAAGATTTAGTGGACACAGTCAGAAATAACTTGTTATAACAGGGTGACTAATGTCGTCACTAAAATAGAATCAATGTGGATTTGACCAAAATTGCAGCAACTGTAATGAAAATCATACTTATATTTGGGAAATACCATTGAAGGGAACACTGCATATTCTGATGACAAGGGTGAAGTCCAAGCTATCAAATATATCTTATAAATGCATGAATTAATTAAAAGTTACCCAAAATAATAACAATCTCTTATGGACTACAAAACCATATAATAAACTATAATAAACACAATCAAGAAAATGAAAATCAAAATAAAATTATTCCTGAGGAGTGGGATGCTTATCTCGAAAAGATAATTAAGTCATGAATGGTTGCTTGGAAGACCAGAGGTGGTTCATAGGTAGATTAAAATTTCCAATAAAGAAAAAGAGAGAAAAAGAGGAGTTAATATTTTTTGTCTTCCCTCCATAATGTCTATTAAGAACAGACATTTATGGTTTTGTAAATAAGATCTGCATAATGGAACTTCAGATGATGGTGTCAGCACTATAAGTGCATTGTTCTGTATGTGTAAAATCTAGATCAGTTTTCATATGGTGCATCAGCTGTAAAAAACAAACAAACAAACAAAATGATGGCTTTCAGTTTATTTATTTTTGGACAGAATAAAAATACATTTTCTTAAAAAAGAAAAACAAAAGAAAAAAAAAAAAAAAAAAAAGAGTCCTGTCAGTTCTGTTCCTCGCTGTACACATGTGTAAATTAGAAACAGTTTGATCTTTACTTTCCAGTTGACATGATGATCCACCTTTCTTGCCACAGTCTACAGAGAAAACTTCCTGAAAAACAGTAATTCATAATAAACAAAATGTTTATCTTTTGGACAGGAACTAGCAGTTCTATGAAGGGAAGAGTCTCAAGGAATTTTGTTTATGATCAGGGGCAGGATAAGCTGACCTATTATGTTTTTATGAAAATGTAGGTATTTACAAAAGTAATTGTAATTAATTGCTATTTTATTTTACTTGGAATGTGCTGTTCCCATTAATTCACTGCTGCCATGCACTTCGGAATAGGTTTATCAAGTTGTATGTTTGCAGTTAAATACAGATATTTCCAAAAATTAAATATCTCTTTTAGTGGAGATGTGGAAATATGAAAAAAATAGGTTTTAAATTCATATATGCAAAGCATATTCAGAATTTGTCATTTTAAATAGTCTGTTCTTCTTAGGCTCTATGTTCAATGCAGAGGATAATCAAGAAAAGAAGCTAGCTTACAGCTATTGAGAGGGTTATCATCCTGATTTATCCTTTCCATTTACTGTAGAGATAACCCTTGTCAGAAAAAGGTTGGCCATCAGGAATTTTTTTTTAGTATATTTGCATGCATTAATTAAATTAACTCAAACAGTTGTATAAATTTGAGAGTTTCAATTCTTAAAATGATGACTACATCAAAAATACATAGGAAATTACAGTCAAATGTGCTGTACAAACTATTAATATTTTTAGGTTAAATGCAGGCTGTTGAGCTCCTCCCCACTTTTGCCACATGCTTAAAAGAACTTATAGTGATCTCTACAACATACTGGAGGCTTTTATTTGTATTCATCAAATAACAAATAGTATGGAAGAAAGGCAGTCAGAAAGTGAATACAGCTTTGTACACGTCAGTGAAGTTATAGTGATCAATTCTGATTCTACTTAGTTATTCTTCATAATTCATATTATTTAATTTCCATACAACCTTGCAGAACTAAAAATTTATGGATTAAACTATAAAGTTGAACAGGAAAGGAGAGAGAAAGCACAAATATTCAATAAAACAAAACTCAGGAATGTTCTATAAACTCCAGAGATTAAATAATGCAACACATTTGCACACTGAACATCGCTGAGTTACTTCATTTTTGAATCACATTTCAGAATGAGAAAATACCTAGTAGGGCATTTCTGGTGTTAGGTCCTATTTAATAACATAAAAAGGAAGCAGAATCAGAATGACAAGTGTTTTTTACGAGCATTCGTTTGCCAGGATCCCAATTTTAGTATCTTTATTTATTTGTTGTCCACTTGCACATCTTTGTTTGCTCATTAAAATGAAACAGAACTGGAAAACAACTAACAACAGCAGTGAAAAACCTTTTGTTTTTATATCAGATTTTTTATTTATTTTTTTATTTAGAATTTAGCTCATAGAAACTAATTTACATTTTACTGAAATCCCAATAATAAAGATATTAGCAGATTGATCACATGGAAAAAGAAATTGTCTAAGTATTTTCAAAATAGGAAATAAATTTTCTCATTTACAGATTCACCTTTGTTTACAGCATGTATTTTCTTAATGTAATATATAAATGAGCCAAATGTACTTTTATGGATATCTCCAAACTTTCATGCAGCTAAATGAAGATGGAATATTTTAAAGTTCAGTTGGTGTTAAGTTTATTGCACATAGTAGAATTGATGGTCATTCCCTAGGCAGAATTTAAGGTTTGTTAACTGCTGTGGAAAAATAATGAGTGTTACTGTAATTGCTACTCTGTTGGTAAAAGTACTAATATAAAGTGAACCACTCCTACCTGATAAGTGAACAATAGGGAAAAAAAAAAAAAAATAAAATAAAAAATCTGTACAGAGGAATTTAGTATTTGAAGTATTTTTCCAAAGAAAAATACAGAGAAAAAAAATGCTCTGCTCAGAGCCTCATGGCATGTTAACGATATGCTTATAAGTATACACACATGTACCGTCACAGTTTCTTAAGCCTAGAGTGGTTGCTTGAACATGACAGTTTGTAACAGCTTCACTAAGAGATGACCAAGTAGATAAATTTAGCAGCAGCAGGTGTTCATTTCCCTCAGGAAGTAGCTATAAATGCTTACAATCAGTGGGCTCTCTACTTAACCTTGTTCTCAAGGACATATCAGACAGGGAAATAAGTACTTGTTTTTGTATGTTATATAAAATCTTAAAGATACATGTTGCTCATTATAAATTAGCTTTCCTTTTAAAACTGCAAGATATCACCAAGGCCAAGAATTTTGAAATCAATTGGATAATTGCAGTGATCCATGAGTTGTCATATTAAAGCCTAAACAAAGATTCATTTCCTCTTCCTCTGTAAAGAAACACACCTTGGAAGGCATAATAAATTTTCAACCTTCAGGACATAAGCTGACTCTCACTAATAGGGTTTTGGAAGAAATACTCTGAAAGATACACCATACCTTTGATAGACAACAGTTACTGTCTTAATGCAGGAATTACAAGTTGCTGTGCCATTAGCAAATCGGTTTGTAGCTGTATGCAGTAGCTTCTGCAACACCTTTGAGAACTGCCTGGCTACTAATTGCCTTGTGCAGAATTTTTTTACTT
This sequence comes from Nettapus auritus, assembly GCA_011076525.1. Lineage (NCBI taxonomy): Eukaryota > Metazoa > Chordata > Aves > Anseriformes > Anatidae > Nettapus > Nettapus auritus. The sequence goes on from CM021772.1 coordinate 13,813,190, forward strand.
TCTGGATAAAAAGAATATTTCATTACTTTCCTTATCTTCTTACTTCAGGCTCTTTCAAGATCGGAGTGAAAATGCATGGAGATGCTGTGTGAATAAGCCTAAGCATACTGTGGACAGACAGGAATCAGGTCGTAATTACAGTAAATTAGTATTTCAGTGTCTTTTTACAAAAACTGCTTCTGTTAATATGTGGACAGGAGCTCAAATCTTAAAGTTGATATGCACTTAGCAACAGATTTAAGATTAGTGAAAATTTGATTCAAGTTGTGGTGGTTTTACTCAGATTGGCAGCCAAGCTCCACAACAACCACTCTCTCATTCCCCCTCCTTAAAGGGAAAGGGGGAGAAAATACGATAAAAAAGACTCAAAGGTTGAGATAAGAACAGTGAGATCACTAAACAACCATCATGATGGGCAAAACAGACTCAGCACAGGAAGATTAGAGACATTTATCACCTATTACTAACAAGCTAGAGAAGAGAGAAAAAAAGAAAACAAACATAAAAACACCTCCTAATTTTTCTAATTAAAATGTAGATATACAATGTTGAAGCAATAAGGAATTTTTGTGTGCACATGTATGTGTACATACATGTTTACAGATATATTCATATCAGTGTAGTATATCCAAAAGGTTTAGACATATAATTGTGAGTGTAGGTGTGATCTGTAATGACCTTTCTAAATCTTCTTGCTTTCATCCTTGGAAGGAAAAGTGGGCATTGAATGTTGCTGTGATCCATCCGCTGGTCCATTAACAGCAGTAGAAATCTGTGCTAAGTGATGCTGAAAGACAGAGAAATCACAGGACATGAGTCATGCCCATAATGTACCAGATTGGTTGGTTAGACTGTTGTAAGGCTACAGAAATGCCTGGAGAAGAAAGAATACAGGACAGACATAACTCTTTTGCTTGCCATTTGTGACTACTCCCCCAAAGAAATGGGTCACCCCTCTTGCGCTGACAGGCGAGCAGCTAAGACATATTGTTCCTAATGATCTCATGGCAGCCTGTTCTCTTGCAAAGTGAGACCATCATTTCTTGTACTGCAGTGAAACCTGAAAAATAAGCACCAATTTTCCCTTTCAGAAGGTAGACTTCTTTTATGCATGGTGCCATTGAAATTAATTACCTGAAAAATGGTGCATAATGTCTACAGACATGAAAATAATAAAAAGCAATTGACTGAAGGTATTTGTAAAATATTTTAAGCAAAGGTCATTAATTTATGCTGGCTGAAACCTAGAACTGCAAGTCTGAATTGTCAAAATACATGGGTAATAAAATAAATAATAAGCACTTATAAAATAACTGTCTCCTGTTAAAAATCGTACACTTTCTGAGGTTTGGATCCCTGTTCTAGGAGGGCAGCAACCACCAATGTTTGTTTAAATGTTGTTATATGTAGGTACAGCAGGTCAGTGCTATGACCAGAGCTGCTGACAGGATAAATGTCCACCTGTGGGGCTACCTGTTGTAGGAATTTTGAGGAATAAGCCACTCACTTTGCAGACTCTTTGTGATCTGTGTTGCAGAATTTTTTGCAGATGCCTCATGTATAATCACTTTGCTGATCAATTAATCTCTAAGTTACAGGTGAAATCACAGAAAAATGTCATAGGGCAACTAGCAGATTCTGACAGGGACCTTCAAAGAGTTCTTTGTCTTGGTCAAATCCATTTCTGAATAGAAAAAAATAATAATAATAGCCAGAAACTGGTCACTGCAAAACCTGCAGCTAAAATATTATTTTAGAAAAAAAGCATAAATGAAAGGATCATACTTCTATTTCTTTTCCTACATTCAAACAAAACAGTGCTAACATAAGGAAGATCTAAGCTTGAAAACTAATTTTTCTGAAGATAGATTTCTTGCTACTAAGTTAGATCCATTAAATGAACAATTAACAATACTACTTCTTGTTGAAAATCATAGAATCATAGAATCATAGAATATCCTGAGATGGAAGGGACCCATAAGGATCATCAAGTCCAACTCCTCACATCGCACAGGTCTACCCAAAAGTTTAGACCATGTGACTAAGTTCACAGTCCAAATGCTTCTTAAATTCAGACAGGCTTGGTGCAGTGACTACTTCATTGGGAAGCCTGTTCCAGTGCACAACCACCCTCTCAGTGAAGAATCTCCGCCTCATATCTAGTCTAAACTTCCCCTGCCTCAGCTTCACCCCGGGTCCTATCATTGGTGTTTATGGAGAATAGGTCACCTGCCTTTCCACTCCTTCTCGCGAGGAAGTTGTAGACCAATTGCAGATTGAAAAAGCAGATTGTATTCAGCTATACATTGTCAAGTCTAATGGAGGCTGGTATCTATCAAGCCAGTGGAAAAGATACTTTTCTCCCCCCTCTCCAAGAAAATTCCATAGGTGACATTGAATTTTTCTAGGTAGAATCTAATTTTAGGTGCTGAAACTTGAATGTTTTCTGGATCTTCTTAATATGCGCACACACAAACACACACAAACACACACACACTATTTGTCCTACTCCAATAATACAACTACAAAAATACTATTTATTTTCATAGAAATCAAAATTCAACTTTTACCATGGGAAAATATCCTAGATATCTGCTCAGGTTATTTATAAGTAATAATTCTATTATTGTATTATCTGGTTTATTATTGATTGATTTCTCTGTTGCCCTCCTATAGTCTGTGTTTACATCCCCCAGAACCTAAAACCAGTCTTTTAGTCCCAACTTGAAATCCAGAGTAGTTAGACACAGTACTCACTGTTGATTTAAAAAAGCCTTTGATTTTTAAGAGCATTTATGCCTTTCATTTAGTACTTTCCAAAACTTAAAGTACTAGTGCGGTCTGGTCTTACACAGTCACTATGTGGTATTTTCAGACAAGGATTTATACAGTCAATTTTAGGAAAACAATTGTAATACCTGTGTGGTAAATTAGTTAATCATGGTGAGTTTAAAAAGTGTGTGCATTCTCATAAACTTGATAAATGTAATAATTGATATGAAAGGCAAGTCTTTGACCACAGTGGTGCTAACAGTAAATAAATTTTAGTATTATCATTGGATGAATTTTCAGAGGCTGATTATAGATGTTTTTGAGAAGACAAAATAGCCCCATATTTCAGGTTCTGGACTGGAAGCAGGACAATCTGAGAGGTGATGGAAGACAAGCCACTTCATTGGCCTTATTTTTCTTTTGCAGAATTGGGATTAATATATTTATTTTATCACTTCATACAATGAGGTTCTGTTTATAAAGAATTCTGTATGGGAATTATGCATTATTATTCTCTGTATATTACTGTTTATCAATAATATACTTTAAATGCATAATAATTCATTTAGAGTGCCACAATGACGATACAAAAGAGATATTCAGAGAAATTTCTTTTGTATGCAGTTCATGTATAATAATTGCATGTAATTAGCACAAAAACACTGTTAAAGTTTGAATAGACTGTTTTTATTTCCAATGTTCAGATTTGTAATTATCAAAAATAGAAGTATTTCTTGTCTTTAATTTTCTTCTCCCAAATCTTATTCTATTGCATTTTTTTTTATTCTTTTTCCCTACTAACCAAAAATACATAGTTCTAAAATAATAACACTGTTGTGAGGTGTATATTTGAAGAACAGAACTTTAAAGAACTATTCATGAAAGACAAGCATGTAATAATAAAATATGTACTTTTAACATTTTCATGTGGCATTCTTTGCTGTGTATCTTCATAGCTGGATTTGAGGATCTGTGTATTAAGGTACTGCTTTACTATTTCGTTATTTGTTTTCTAAAGCAAAGTGACATGAATATCTCTTTTATTTTGCAGTCCTTTTGTACATATCTTCTCTCAAAAGAAACCCCACAATTTCTGCTATTCCTTTCAGTTACTGAAGGGATAACCCATTTTCTTGAAGCTTTATGTGGTTTTAGTGATTTTTAACTTACTCAGGTCTTCTTGAGCACTGATATTCTTTCTTTTGTACTATTCAGCAGCTGGAAAATATGGTTCCATTTATTTATACAATTTCACCTCAGATTTCCCTCATGAATACTGAGAAGTGCAAAACTCATTTAATTTTTCTACTATATCCTTCTCACTTGTTATTAAGTTTTCCCCTAATCCCTTAGTGGGCTAATTATTTCAGTTTTCCATCCTTTATCTCTTTCCCTTTATCTATTAAAAATATATATATATATATATATATTGTTTTTAGTCACTCCCAAGGTAATAATTCCCTTCTTATTATGTTTTTACGTCACAGCATTTTTGAGACACTGACATCCATTCTGCTCTACTTCTTTTATTAATTTTCAGGGTCATCCATTTACACAGATCAGATACATTTTCTTCCATTATCCTTCCCTTTCTCTGGTGCCTCTTCCCTTTGGGATGGCCTCTTTTTATTTTTATTATTATTTTTTGATTAATATTATTTTTAATTGGCCCAGAGCAATTACAATAAAATTAAAAGGGAGACAATATCAGCAAAATTTTTATTTCCCCTAAATGTTGCCAACCTGCCTTCCAAATCTATGGCAGTTTTTTTCCTCTCTTTTTGTAGTCAAGAAGATATGTCAAAATGCTGAGTTACAGGAGTTCCAGGGTATGTATTCCCAGAAAAAGCCAGGTGTCAGGCATGCACATGCTGTCTTTCTGCCCAATGTCACTCTTGGGATCACCCCCTTCCATGAAACAACCACTTTTCATGTATTATCTTCCATCTGCTACGCTTCTTGTCTAACTTCCAGGCAGTACACTTTAGGTTTCTTACAACCATGAATGCGATGTGCTCAGCATGCTACTTCCATTTGTAATATCAAATTTGGTCCAATAAAGTACTACAGTAACTATATGATGTAAATTCTCTGTCTTGCTTAGACCAATAAAAACAGGAACTTTATACTAAGTGTGTTTGTTTCCAGAGAGATAAAACTCATATAATTAAAGCTTGCATCTCACTCTTAACAAATATCTCTATACATTTATAATTTTATATTCATAAAATTACATACATAAAACATACATAGATATTTTATATTTTTGTGTGTTTTCACTGGAACTAGGTCTGAATTTGGCATTTCAGAGAGCTGGAAAACATTATGAATAAATAATAGATTCCAGATAATACTATTTTTCCTTTTCTATATTTTATTATGTAAAAAAAAAAAAAAAAAAAAAAAAAAAGTAGGTGGCTTAATTCTGCCTTTTGGGGTTTTGTTTTTTAATAATTCAATTTTTTCCTAAGGTTTTCAATTTTGTTGGCTGTCTAATTTCAATTTGAAAGAAATTAGACCAGGCACCTTTTGAGACAGAGAAAAGCCTTAGAATGATTTAGTAGATTACCATTAATTAGTCTGGGTGGAATCCAATCAGTTCCTTAATCTCTAAATGACTAAGTGTTGTTTAGAGCACTACTGATATTCTCTGTATGCAGATGTGTTCAGGACTATTATACTCTTTAGCTCATGTAAATTAGAACAAATAATAATCTTAGCCTCAGTTAAACAAGACTAATAAATATTCCTTAAAATACAGATTTGATTTCCCCAGTTCATTCAGTGTAGAGCCATAAAACTTTTAATATTCATCATTGTTAAAGGCACATAATTGGTATAGCAAAAGAAAAAATCCCTACAGGAAAACTCTGCTTAATATCTGCTTAATATCTGCATGATACACACATACATGATTCAAGGCTTATCCAGCACATGGCATTAAAAAAAAAAAAAAAAAAAAAAAAAAAAAAAAAACATAGGAAAAGAGAGGTAAGATAAGAACATTATTACTTGTGCATCCATTCATGCTCCTCCAAGAGTCTAGGGTTTCAAATTCTATAGGTAATATAGGTAATAGTAAGCATGCTATTTATTCATTTACATTTATTGTAACACATCTGAATATTTCATCAGTTAGATTTCCAAGTCATTTTAGAAATACAAAGGTCTGTTTCCAAGCTACTCTATCTCACTCAGTTACCTTGCACAGGCAAGGCTATTCTAATTAGAAGTACAATGGGTGAAAAATATTGTCTGAACACCTTTTAACCTCCTACTGAACAGGAAGTAAGGAGAAAAAAAATAATGCCAGAAGGCCTGTGTGGATGAATAAGGAGCACCTGGCCAAACTCAAATAGAAAAAGGAAGCAAAGATGAGTAACCTGGGAAGAACAAAGAGACATTGTCCAAACCCAGAGATGAAACTGGGAAAGCCAAAACTCTAATGTAACTGAATCTGGCCAAAGATGTTGTCAAAGACAGCAGAAAGGGCTTCCATAAGGCCACAGTGACAAAAGGAAGACAAGGGAAAATATAGATCCACTGCTGAAAGAAATGGGGGACCTGGTTGCACAGGATGGGGAAAAAGGCTGAATGTCTTCTTTGCCTCAGACTTTACTAACAAGGCTGGCCCTCAGGAATCTCAAGTCCTAGTGACTAGGGAGAAAGTCTGGAGCAAGAAAGACATATCCTTAGTGGAAGAGGATATGGACGTGGAATACTTAAGCTAACTGGACATACATAAATCCATGGGCTCTGGTGGAATGCACCCATGAATGCTGAGGAAGCTGGAAGATGTCATTTCAAAGCCACTCTCAATAATCCTTGATCAATCATGGCAACTGGGAGAAGTGCCCAAAGACTGGAGGAAAGCAGAAGTCACTCTTATCTTCAAGAAGGTTAGGAAGGAGGACACAAGGAACTAGAGGGTGGTCAGCTTTACCTCGATCCCTAGGAGCAGCTCATCCTGGAAGCCATTTCCAAGCAAGTGGAGGAGAAGAAAATCATCATGAGTAGTCAGTATGGATTCACTAAGGGGAAGTCATGCTTGAGCAATTTGATAAGCCTCTATACTTTAATGACTAGTACGGTAGTTGAGGGGAAAGCAGTGGATATTGTCTACTTGGACTTCAGGAAGGCCTTTGACACATCAAATTACATATTGTTTCAAAGAACGGAAAGAGGTGAGGACTACCATTCTAATGTTAACAAAGCCAGGTGTGCGTTCTTGGAAGGAATGGAGCCAGGTGTTCATTCTTGGAGGAATGGACTCCAGACAATCAATTATATGTTAATGAAGCCAAGTACCTATTTCTGGGAGGCTTGGACTTCCTATGTATCTTGTTAACTGCGACAGTTAACGATATGGTGGGGCCTGTAGGAGTGGCACGCCTATTATTATTTTAGCACAGAAGTGTGAGATAGAAACAAACAGACTGCTAGCTTTTGATCTAAAGGAATGTTGCCTTTTTTAGGATAAATTTCTTAGCCAGACTTCTAAAATTTTAAATATTAATAATTTTACCACCACACTCCCTCCTTTGTCTCCCATTTATTCCAGGTTGCAACGTTTAGGCATTTGGATTAAATTTGTCTGCAGATTAACAAAGTGTCCACAACGTTGGGAATGTGCTGCAGGGGTTATTTTTATATGCTGGCCAGTGTTATGGGCCAAGCATATTGAACAATCACTGCAAAACTGCTGTGTGTCCCTTGAAAAGTGTGAAATAAAAATAATCTCACTATATTGAAGCCATCACCCCCCTTTACTTGTGTGTACTACAGAAGATGACACACAAGCAAAGGAGGTTCATAGTGAGGCACTATCAGGTGGACATCATCTGGAGTGCCATAAAGCATCTGCGTGTAATTGGCAACCACTGAGTCAAGTCCTTCTCAGCTGCAAGTGCATTGATTTGCAGCAATGAAAATCCTGAATCAGACTGAGAGACAAATAAGAACAAAATCTGGAACCTGAAGGCCAGGAAGGGCTGTGGTCCTTTCAGAATGCTCAGCCAGGTCATTTCCTTGTGTGACATCATGATAAAGGGTAGCATGGGCCTTATATTTAACAATAGCTAAAGAAGAGGGTAGAAGTCCTTGTAGAAGAGTTGTGTAACAGCTGTTCTTAACAGAGGAACCTGTAGAGGTAAAAAAAAAAAAAATAAATAATAAATAAATAAATAAATCAAAATAATAATTAAAAAAAATGCTGCTTCCAAAGCTGACCAAAATTATATATGACACCAAACACATTGTGTGAGTCAGTACAGAGAGCTGAGGATTCACCCTGAGCCAGAATACCACGTATATATAGCAAAGTCACAGAAAAAAAAAAAAAAAAAAAAAAAAAAGGAGGTGGCTTTGTCCCTGTAAAATGTGTTCATCTGATTCCTGTCAATGTGGAGCAATACTAGGGCCGCATGATAAAATGTGACCTTCTGTTTTACACATCCTTGTATAACCGAAAGACTAAGAAAAATGGTTAATGTATGTATATAGTTTTTGTTCAGTGGTTAATGTATGTATGTAGTTCTTGTGTTCTGCAACGGACATCTGACAGGACCGGCCTCCACCAGTTTTGTTGCTGGACCCATTAGCATTTCTAAACATTCTGTGGGGGAAGCCTGTGTGGGGGCTGGGGTCGAGAAGACCAGTTTTGTTGCTGGCTGTGCAGTGTTAAGCACAAGTCTGTGGGGGGAGCCTGTGTGGGGGCTGGGGTCAAGAAGACTCAAGAAGATGCCAGAAGATGAAGATGACATGCTCGCAAGAGGACATGCCCACTATGAATATGCATTAGTAGAAGAGACATAAACCAGGGATGGGAACTGTAAGGTGTGCGTCTTGGTGGAGCGGAGACTCCTGGTGCACTCAGCACACCCGGCGCTGTTTGCTTGCCTCTATTCAAATAAATTAACTACAATTGGACTATTTATCACATCCCTAAGCAGAGATGGGTTGCCAAATGTGTACACAGAGTAGAGCACATTTCCATCAAAACTGGAATACATCAAAAATATGTCATCTGGGGTGAGTGTGATATGTATTCTCTTTTCTATATTTGGTTTTAGTGATCAGAAAGAGTTATGGGTGTATTTCTGAAAAGAGGGCAGGTTGATGGTACTCATGAGTTATTTACTGTACATATATTTACATTACTTAATTAAGGGAGTAAAACAAGTTAGTGTCATAGTTACATATGATGATTTTTAATTGATTTTTAAAATTTTGCTCAGCACTATTTTCACATGAATATAACCATAAATTATATGAATTTATGTTTATTATTCTTGGACTGTTCCGTGAAATTTTGGAAATATGGAAGAGCTTTTTTGGATGGTGAGCAAGGAAGTTTTAGTCCTATTCTTTGGAATAAATAGACAAATAGAGCTCAGCCAGAACTCAGGAGTCTTAATAACACTAACAGCCCCAAAGAACACAGCCACCCCATGATACACTCCTGTAGAAAGCATCTACATGACTATTTCAGGATTTCTAATGGCTAGATTTTTGAAGTGATTGGTGGCAGAAGGAATCGAGTGACATGTGATCTTTGAGAAATGTTGTAGTGAATGTTTAGAAATATGGATTTTTGCAGGAATTTCTAAATTGGTAGAGATAAAAAAGTAATATATTTAAATTGAAAAACATGATCTGCCTTGAAGCTGCTGGCAGGACTGTCACATGCAATTGTGTTTCTGTGAGTTTCAATACCAGCTTCATGTATAAGTTTAGAAATTGGGTCATTTTCTGGAGGAATATAAAACAATTTCTGCTTACATTGTGGAACGAAGATGAACTTGGTAGATAATATAATACACAATTCTACCTGTTTAAATGACTTACCTGACATAAAAAAGAGTATTTTTTGTATGATTCCAGAGGAACAAGCACTTCCTTAAATTTGTGTTTACAAAAAATCCTGGTGGATGAAACTGGAAGTTTGCCACAGGTCAATATGTAATTTGGAAACACCAGAAGGTTGTGCATATTAATTAACTTTCTGCTCTTTCTCTGGTACCCTTCCACTCTATCTCCTTTCAGCTCATAATGATTAAAAGACAAAATCTTGCCCCAGTTCCATGCTCAGGAATGCCTACTGATTTGTTTTCATTAACTTCTAGTATGCAAACCTCTTTAATTATTTATTTGATTATTTTCACAGGAATTACCACAGAGATATAAGCCTTGTTTGCAGGGTTATCATGTCACCAGGAGACGGAAAATCCAATCATCCACTGTTAAGGGAGTCATTAAAGCATTAATCTACCAGTAAAGGAAGTATACTTCAATTTAGTTTAAAATTTGAGGGTCAGAGACATGTAAAATCGACTGTTACTTCTTCTATAAGCTTGACAGCTTGCCATTAGGGGAGCTGGAAACTACCTCTTTTAATATTGTGGGAAAAGAATGCTACTGTGGTACCTGGATGCAATTGTCTGTGGTCAGGTTCATGTATGGTATATACATCACATATATGATTCCATTCTATAAGCAAAGCAGCCTGAATCCTAGTGGTTAGTGTGGTAGTCTGCCTTTTCTATTGACCCATGAAAACAAATGTTCTCTACCCAGAAAGACACCCTCTGTCTCTGTGGATGATTTTATGCCCACCTCTGCAGAACCTGTAGGACTAGAAAGAGATGTAGGGATGTTGCAGGTGCCAGCTAGCAGCTGTCTTGCTAAAAGAAGAATGTCTGGGATTAGAGCCTTCAGACATTCCATATTACATGCTAAATTAAAAGCTATTTGAATTCAATGGGAATTTCTATTTCTGTCTATAGGCTTTGGCTTCTGGGCCTTGAGTTTACGTTTGAGTTCACAGAGTAAAGTAGCTTGAGCCAATTCATGCACACTACTGATTCTTTCAGTGTGCATACTTTTCCTGTGTCCCATCCTGGTTGCCCTGAGCCTGAGCTTTCCTGTCTAGAGAGTGACTCGGTACCCTCAGGATAAGAGGCAACATGTAAATCCAATCCTGGCTGTGTGAACAGTCAATGAGCTTGGCTTGTATTATGGGACCAATTACAGAGTTATTAGGTGACAACAGCAGTGAATTGAGTTGGCCCTGGGTCAGGCTGCACAAAAGTCAGTTTTTCAACATTTTAAAAATGTCTGCATTTGGTTTTGACAAATCATCTACTAGTAATTTTATTTTCTACTCACTTGGTTAAGATTGCTATTGACAAAAGACAACACTGTTTCACATCTCTACCTTTCTTTTGTTTAACCACACAAAAGAGAGTCAGGATGAGGTATAAGTAACCTACCCTAGCTTCATAGGTTTTAGAAGCAGATAAGATATTTCTAAGGATAAATTGTAATGTGCAATGCTAAATTTCTGGAATTAAAATCTTCACAACGGGGACCTTTATCCAATAGATATGACTGGATAAAACAAACAAGCAACAACAACAAAAACCAACAGCAACTCTTGTGGCTTATCATCCCATCCCATTACATGGAATATCATATCTCATGTACTAACTACTGTCAGAGCAGTTCTGTGTGATATTGATGAGTGCTCTCTGCTGCTCTGGCATATGCTGAAATTTTATTCACATTCTATTGCTATTCCTTTGCATTTTTATTGTCCAAAATATTACTCATTTGAAATATACCAAGTGCAGCACATGTACTGCTTATCTTCCTAAAAATATTCTCAGTTCTGGTTCTGGCGACTGGTCACCAGTGGTGTTCCACAGGGGTCAGTGTTGGGGACCATCTTCTTCAATTTTTCATTGATGATTTCGATGAGGGAATTCACTGTATCATCTGAAAGTTGGCAGATAACACTGAACTGGGGGGAAGTGTTGATCTGCCTGAGGGTAGGTCCCTGCAGAGGGACCTGGGCAGGATGGGTTGATGGGCAGAGGCCAATGGGATGAGGTTCAACATGGCTAAGTGTCTGGTCCTGCACTTTGGCCACAACAACCCCATGCAGCATTGCTACAGGCTGGGGCAGAGAGGCTGGAAAGCTGTGTAGAGGAAAAGGATCTGGGGGTGCTGATTGATGCTCACCTGAACATGAGCTGACAGTGTGCCCAGGTGGCCAAAAAGGCCAACAGCATATTGGCCTTTATCAGGAATAGTGTAGCCAGCAGGACCAGGGAGGTGATTATTCCCCTTGTATTCTGTTCTGATGAGGTGGCACCTCGAGTACTGTGTTCAGCTTTGGGCCCCTCACTACAAGAAGGACATCGAGACCCCTGAGTGTGTCCAGAGAAGGGCTACGAAGCTGGTGGAGGGCCTGGAACACAAGTCCTATGAGGAGTGGCTGAGGAAACGGGTTGTTTAGTCTGCAGAAGAGAAGGCTCAGGCGAAACCTTATTTCTCTCTACAACTACCTGAAAGGAAGGTGTGGGGATCCGGGGGTCAGCTTCTTCTCACAGACAACTAGTGACAGGACTAGAAGGAATGGACTCAGGTTGCACAAGGGGAGCTTCAGGTTGGAAATGAGGAGACGTTTCTTCTCAGAAAGAGCAGTCAGGCTTTGGAATGGGTTGCACAGGGAAGTGGTGGCATCACTGTCCCTGGTGGTGTTCATGGAAAGGTGGAACATGGTACTTGGGGACATGGTTTAGTGGGTGACATTGGTAGTCGGGTGCTGGTTGGACCAGATGATCTTGAATGGCTTTTCCAACCTTAATGATTCTATGGGTCTATGATTCTATAACAAAAGCCAGGACACTAAGCTGAATATCATCACAAACAAAGGTAGTTCAACAAACCACTAAAAACCTCAGAAGATTCTGGACCAAGTTTCAAACTAGTATTCAGGCTGTGCTCTTCAAGTAGTTCATATACTTAATTGTAATTACAACCTGTATTAGATGTTTTATTCAAATGCTGTATTTATACAATGAGGCTTAACTTCGGATTCTTTTCAGTATTAAAAGCACAGAAAATACATAGGGGTTCCTCAAGACTTCAGTAGAATAGCGGATATGAATTAGATCTGGGTCAGAAAATCGGAGTGCAGACAAAGCCAGCTGCATCTAACAGCCTGTAACTCAAATATTGGCATTTGGTATAATTTGGAAATTAGATGAAGCGCACAGAAATAAGCGCTTTAGTGATTCTGGTTTAGGATACACCCAGGAGGAAATTGTGTTTGTTCTTTGGGAACAAATATAATGAAAGAAAGAAAATGAAAGACAGGCTTAGACTACAAAACTAATGGCCATCTATCCCAACACCAACAATGTACTACAAATTATTTCCAAAATAGAATGAGAGGAAGGAGATTAAACTCTCTGTAGTGGGTAGTATTGACTTTTGTGTGTGTGCTATGAACCTTTATGAAAGCAACATCTGCTCCCATTTGTATGTTAATTTTGGGGGGCATTTAAAATTTGGCTTTTAAAAAGCATTCTCTCTGCTTTCCCTCAGATTGAGAAACAGAGATAAAGCAGGTGCTGTACAGGGCTATGAGAGCATCTGAATTAAATTAGAAATAAAATCATCTCAGAGGAATAACTTCAGACATTGCAAAAAGTGAGTGTCAAATGCCAGGCCAGGGCATGCTAATAAAATTTGAAATCATATTGCCAGATTAAGTATCTTCAGGTTTATTTTGTTTGTATTTTATTTTTGAGATTACTCTGTCATTTCCACTCTCCTTATAATGCTCTATATACCTTCACAAGGCAGCCATTTCAAAAGCAATGAAAACTTCTGATTTCCTGCATCCATACTGTTTATATACCCCAAATATGAGTCACGGTGCTTGATACTTCAAAGAGAAAATACATTAGAATATTTTTTTTTCATGCTTTGTTGTTAAAAGGAAAAGACTGCAATACTTTTGCAGGACTTATTTCCATGAGTTCATAAAGATCATAATCTCACAGAAAAATGTAGGTTCAAAGGCATCTCCAGTGGCCATTTGGCCTTGTCTGGGTTACATTCTGAATACATCCAAACACAGAGATTCCACAGTGCCCCCAGACAACTGAAATTTGACCACTCACATGATGAAATTTTCCCCATATCTAATAACAATTTCCCATTTTCCAGCTTGGGTCCACTGCCTCTTTTTCTGTTGTCTTGCACCTCTAAGAACATTCTGCCTCCATCTTCTCTACACTCTTTCATTAGGTAGTCCCTAGACTGAACAAATCCAAATCTCAGCCTCTCCTTGCACATCATGGTTTCCAGACCAGTAATAATCTCGATGGACTTGGTTCAGTCTGACCAACTTTCATGAACTAGGGAGCCCAGAACTGGGTGTGACATCGCAGATGCAACTGGAAGGGTATATCCATCTCCTTTTCTTTGTCAGTTGGACTGTGGCAGGTATTTATTGATTCATGCTGGTCTAACCTGTGATCCTCACCCTCTTAACTTGATCACATTTCCACTTTTTAGCTAATGCTAATGTTTCTCATGACTGTTTAAGAGCTCTGAAAACTTCATTTCTTATTTTAGCTAGAGGACAAATAGCCAAATCTACACACCTCAGGTTTCTCTGCTATTATGTTGCAGAATTGCCCCCTTGAACTCTCATCACTTCTGTGCTCACCACTCATATACACAGGGTACCTGTCTTAAAGGTTAACTATGAAGACATTCCAAGATCACAAATTAAAAGTGACTTTGTTCCAAGTGGTAGAAAAATGTCAAAATGTGTATCAATTTTTCAAGTTGTTCCTCAATTAACAGCAACAATAATAACAGTAATAATTTATTACTAATAGTAATAATAAATTATTAGTTACGGTTAAACAAAAAATAAAAAATAAAAAGAAAGAAAGAAAAGAAATTGTGGATTGATGTCTTGATAATTCCAAGCATCTTCAGGAGCTCTATTTTTAAACTGTTGAACAGTACTAATGCAAATATAGATAAAATGTGTTCATGTCCTGTAGGAGTAAGAGCAGTTATAAATATGTCTGGATTGCCTTCCCATTAGTGATGAATCCTTTTGATTTTATATGTCTTTTTCATTCTCCTCTTTATTTTTTTATTATTTTTTTAAAAATTATTTTTTCTAGTTTTGTTTTGTTCTGTTTCATTTACCTGTTTTTGGTTTTGTTTGTTTTTCTTTGTTTAAACCCTTATGAATGCCAGTTAGAAGACTGCGTACACCACTGAATGATGTGGTCTGTAGACAAGAATGACCTTGCCTTACAGTGCAAATCACTGATTTAAACTGATGACACAGGAAAAGCCTTCAAATGATAGTGTTACATTGTTTTATGTCAGTGTTTACTAGGAGAATTAGAAGGGTCCAAGCTATTTTATTTGAACTTTACTGCTGCCTCTTGCTTCCACGAATTCACTCTCTGGTATTCCAAAGAAAAGTACTCATACAGCTGGAGTGGGTGAGCAGCATCAATTTTACATATTTATTAATTTTGATCTGTGTTTATAACTTCTACAGTGGTAGCAACACATTATACTGTTATGAATTGTAGTGATTTTTTTTAATACTCTTTTCATGGAATAATTTTTCATTTTCAGGCACTTTTCCAAATAACTTAAGGCCCTAAGAATTATTTCGGTCTGAGTTTCCTCTTTTTCTGAGTGTAAATCCAAATCTAATTGGGTTAAACCTGTATTAAAGAGATTATCCCCTCCAGAAACAAAGGTGTTTGCAGGTTGTTTGTCTTGTATAAAGAATGAGGCCTACAGTGAAAAGCAAGAAACTTAATTACAAAACTCTTGTTTTGTTATGGATAAATCCCCTGCTAGGTAAAAGAAGTCTGAGACATCCAGATATGATCTTAATTTTAGGTGTCCTTCAGCACTATAGTCTTCCTGATGCCCAGCAGCCCAGCAGTTACTGTGCAACTTTCAGAAAGTATTTCTTTAGATATGTTTTCCAGATTCCTTTTTTTTTTTTTTTTTTTTTTTTTTTTTAACTTTAGTATTAGCCAACCTGCACTTTGGTTATTCACAGCTGAATTTGAAGAAAATTAAAAAAGTCCCACAGTGATATTTGCTCACCATTTAATTTTGGTCCCAGTGCCTATTTCTGAGACACATTACCGTGTCCCTCTCTCATTTACTCAAGTCATGAGAACTTTATAGTCTCTTCACAATACAATGAAATTCAGTCACCAGAAAAGAAGAGGTACAGGGTTTGACATAGCTGTAATAAATGCTGTAGTCAACTGGTGTTAATCACAAAAATTTGTGTCAGTTGTGGGTAGGGTTGTGTGTTGAGGCAGATGGTGGTGAGGTTGATGACATGATAGTGGGAAATAGAATTATAGCAGGAATCTTATGTACTTAGATATAGATGCATCTATTCCACCCTGACTTCCTTTAAAACTTTTGGAGTACCCTTCCAAGGCTTTCATCTTGTTTTCATCTTTTTTTTTTTGTGTGTGTGTGTGTGTGTGGACTGGTGGGAAGTGCCTCAGCCCCTCAGCCCATGGGACAGGCCCTGCTCAGTGGGGCCAGGCAGGGCAGGACAGGGTGGTGCCAGGGCTGGAGACCAACATCTTACAGTGCCACTGGGATGCCTCTGGGGTCGGACTAAAATGTCATCCTGGGCTGGAGTGGGGACCTGGAGGGGGCTGGTCAGCACCGGGGTGGCCTCTGAGTGCCCTCTGGGCCCTGATAAACTCTGCGGATTTACTCTAGTCCCTCTCATTTGACAGAATTTTTGCACATGCCAAGAAATTTTTATGGTGCTAATGTATTGTAAAATTCACAACCTAGACTGGGGTTTTTTCTTAATAATAAGTTTGTAGGCTTGAAACAAGAACAGCAAAAGAAGGTTGGAAAAAAATCTACAAAAGCTTGTCCTGGCAGGAGTAAGTTTTTAAAAAATTAAATATTCTCTTAGTACATAGTTCTTGAGCTCCTTAGCTTTTAAAAATGGAAATACTTGGAAACCTGTCCTGGTTCCAGATCAAAAATAACTTGAAATATTGGGATTTTCTACTAGACTGAATTACACTCATTACAACCCTGTTGGCTATTACGGCTATAAGACTAGATATGCATTAGAGGGAATTACTTATCTATTTTTCATAAGACTTTTCTCAGTGCAGTCCTGTTCTGGCTGTCCATTAGATGCTTTTATAGTATCTTGTTTATTCATCTTATATCAGTATGTCTCTTCTTTTTTCTTCTCTTTATACCTGATTGTACATCAAGTGTTTTGAGCATCTTGGGTAAGGCCTCCATGGTGAGGTTAAAAGACCATTTCCATGCTTTCACTGTAGCCATGGGGTACTCACTGAAGTAGATTTTGTTGTTGTTGTTTGCTTGTTTTTTTTTTTGTTTGTTTTTGTTTTTTGTTTTTGTTTGTTTGTTTTTGTTTTTTTTTTTTTTTGTTCCCTGTTCTTGTTATTAACTAAAGAACTTAATTTTCCTAACTTCTCAACTTGGATTTTCTACATTCTGTGTGACCTCACTTGCACTGAGGCCTTGCCCGTTCTGAGTTATTCAGGACCATTTAAACTGAGGTTTTACATTTACTAATTAAGCACTTCTGGATTATGGGATCTCAGCCTGGATAAGATATCAAAGCACGACTATTAAATAAAAATGAAGTGAAAGTGCTCCAAGTTTTGTAAGCTACCCCATGCTGCCAAACTTTAAGTGTGTGCTTTCATAACAGTTTTCCTATTTATGTGTTAGCATTCTGTATGTAGTTAAATGGTAGTAGGACTACTTGGACATTTTCAGAAGTGTATATGTAATGTTGGCTATCTATTTACCTTATAAAACAATTCAGATTCACAGAAAGTGAGCATAACACGACTACTCCCTTATTTAATATATCTATAAATCTTGGATGGTTTGTATATGAATGCACATTAAAAATATCCAGCTTCTGGGGGTAGTCATCATCCTCACAGGGAGACTAAGTAAACTGTTAACCCTGACAGGGTTTTAAAATGAATAGTTGTGTAAAATCTAGTAGAAGTAGCTCATTTCTGCTTCTGCTTCTGCAACAGACCGTTTTCGGGAAAGACCATGACTACGCATGCCTACATAAAACAGTCTAAGCTTTGTTTGTGTATGGTGATATACAGGTCCTTTTTCTTGCAATGCTATAATGATAATGATTCACAAATTTACATTTCTCTAAATGTATAGTTTCAAGAAACACAATTCTGTAATTCTTATCTTCCTTTTTGGCTTTAAGAATAATTTTAAAGCCACAATAAAAAAATGGAAAAATAATTAAAAAAAAGAATTCAGTCTTCATGATCAGAAAAGAGAAGTCAATAATAAGAATTTTTTTGAAAAGCAAATAATCTAGAATATGCCTCAAATTCCTAGACTAGTTCTGCAATTGAATCAAAAAGGAGAGACTTCAAAAGGTTTTTTTAAAGAAGTTTCTGAAAACACAGATGCTGGCTTTGTTCCCCTTTTCTGATATGTGTCATTTTTTAATATAACTTCACAAATATTATGTAAATCTACATCATTATAAAGAATTTGATCAGCAAATAATTGACATCTCATTTATTTCTGAGACTATCTTATGGTTTATAATTTTAATTAATTGTACATGGTGCAATGTTGAAGTATTTCTAGAGAAGAAATTTCCTGAAAATTTGGTCCTTAGAACTGTTTTTGTTGTTGTTGTTGTTGTTTTTGTTTGTTTGTTTTTTGTTTTAAATAAATAAATAAAAAAAATAAAATAATAAAAAACACAAATCCCCTCCTCTTTTACCCATTGCCTATGTTAATAAAAAATGAATCCAGTCAGTTCTACGAAAACAAAAATTATTTTGGCAGGTAATGCTCTGAATTCTAAGTGCCAAGAACAGTGCTGAACAGTTTATGATCCTTGTCTCTCTCTTTAGAAAATTAAATTTTTCAGGTTGATATAAACAGGTACTTCAGAGAAAATATGGTTTATCACCTCCATTTACATTAAAAAGAATGCACTGAATTAAACAGGCCTGCATGCTTGATATTCTTGGATTAAACTGACAGATATAGTGTGAAGCTATTAGAACTAATATCATGTTCTGTATGTGTATATATATACATATATAAATGTACTTTTAGCAGTATCCATTCCCTCCCTCCAAAGATACAACACACTGTAACAAGCTTAATACTTAAGTTTTTAAAGACAAAAGTATTCAACACAGCAGAGGCTGGCTTGTGTTTAGCTCAGAGAACTTGTCAAGTTTTGCCATCTCTGAACAGAAGTCAATAAATATTTTCAGGAAAAGCTTCCTCAGACAATCATGAATTACTATGGATGGCATGAACCCTTAGAGGAATGTGTTCAGCAAATGTTACACCCTTTACCTGCCATAGTTGCATGTTGGATGGTCAAATTTCAACTGGAAATATACAGTTCATTCATACTTCACATCATGATCATCACTTACCTCCACACTAGTCGACTGTAGCAGACCACTGTTGTGTTTGGCTGATGATATACGCCACTGAGAGCTTGGAAAAGAGCTCTAGTTTTTGAGGACTAGTATCAAAGTACAAGCCTCTGTGAGCTCCCAGTAGCTGTAGCTTTCTGTTACTAATCTATGTGCAGTTTGTGAGCTCATTGACTGGCTAAACATTTCTACTATTATGTCTGCAGTCCAGCTAAGCTAATTTAGCATGCTGGACAAATACCATATAAAGGTTCCCTCTGACTATTTTATAAAGAACAACATCACTTCTGTCGTCAAGGTCAGATAATAGAAGGCATCTTTGAGATTATTTATCCTTGTTTTGATTTATCAAAGTAGCTCTTTCTGCCAAAACCCATGAAGATCAGGAAGATTGCACACAGTAAATCAAGGCTTATTTGGTTACCTCTCAGTATTTTCAGCACAAACACCCAAACATGGGAAAACCTTTTGGATTGTATGTTCTAACTCATAGTTGAGAGATCAATATTGAGAAGATGTTAATTCTTATTTTCAGACCCTGTAATATTTGCTGCTAATTTCATTCTCTTGATCAGTGGGGAGCGTTCATGTATATTTGGCATGTACATAACATGGCATTCACTGAAACAGAAGCTGAGTAATAATTAGGGAAGTCTCAAACTGTACTTTCAGTGTCTCATCATGCCTTGTTTGGTGTTTTTTTAATATCCCTTGTGATGCCTAATCTAAAGATTAAAATATATTTTGTAGAAGCAGAATTAACAAAAAACTAGAAAATCCTGTATTCCTTATTGCTTGTTCAGGGTCAAAAACAAGGGAATAAGTCTTGGGATAATATTTTCTAGGGGTTGTGGAATTGCTGTAGCTGCTTTTGCATCAGTCATTTGTTCCTCCAATAAATAAATAAATAAAATAAAATAAAACCACCTTTAGAGTGTTGTCCAGTCAATACTGGAGACCCTAGGCTGTTGCATTTTATCTAGACTATTGGGGTTCTTTAGGGCTAATGGAGAACATCCTTTAATTGTGAGATTTGTTTTATAGTGATGTGCTCTAAAAGCAGCAACTTATTTCATTTTAATTGACTTCTTTTGTTTGATCTGTTAAGACTCACGTTTTCCAGCTTTCATCTGCTACCCTGAGGGCTAGATGTACATTTAAAACCAAAATGATGTCTGGATTTTTCTATATCAACCACAAGACTTCCGATTAAAAAGCGTGAAGTAGCTTGAGACTAAGAATAAAATCATAAGCATTGGTAAAACAAAGGCAGCCAAAAGAGAATGGCACACATAATGACACTGGCATGTCTTTGTATTGGCTTTACATAGCAATGTTTTGTAAGTGAGAGGCTGTAGGAGGGTCTCTGTGAGAAGAGACCAGGAGCTGTCCCATGACAGACCTGAATGGTTCCAGCCAGCTACAAAACAGACTAACAGCTGGCCAAAACTGAGCCCACGAGTGATGCTGATGGTGTCTCTGTGATAGTATATTTGAAACAGCAAAAAATTATGTGTAGCAACTTGTACTGGGTTTATGTGGCAAGGTTTTGGTAGTGGGGGGTTGCAGAGTGAACTCTGAGAAGAATCCAGAAGATGCCCCATGTTAGATAACAGACAATTTCAGCCAGCTCCAAAACAGACCCGCTGCTGCCCAGACCTGAGCCAATAAGTGACGTTGTTTGCTCCTCTGCAGTCCACTGAGGACTGTGTGGGAGCAGATATCCACTCTGCAGTCCATGGCGGAGCTCACACTGGAGCAGGTTTTCTGTCAGGAACTGCAGTACATGGGGTAGCCTCATGATGGAGCAAGCCATTCCTGAAGGACTGCAGCCCATGGAAAGAACCCATGCTCGAGCACAGGAAAAATGTGAGGAGGACAAAGCAGCAGAAATGAGGTATTATGAACTGACTGCCACCCCCATGCCCTATCCTCCTTGTGCAGCTTGAGTACTGTGTGCAGAGTACCTTGAGTACTGTGTGCTCACCTCTAGTACTGTGTGCAGTTTTAGGTGACACAGTGTAAAAAAGATATAAAACTGTTAGAGAGTATCTAAAGGAGGGCAACAAAGATGGTAAAAGTTCTAGAGAGCAAGATGTATGAGGAGCAGCTGAAATCACTTGTTTTTTTCAGCCCAGATCAGAGGAGACTGAAGAGAGGCCTCATGGTGGCCTGCAGCTCCCTCGTGGGGAACGGAGGGACAGGCGCTGAGCTCTGGTCTCTGGAGACAGCGACGGGATCCGAGGGAATGGCGTGGAGCTGGGACAGGGGAGCATCAGGCTGGGTGTTAGGAAAAGGTTAAGCCCCAAGAGGGTGATAGGGTACCGGGACAGGCAACCCAGGGACATGGTCACAGCACTGAACCTGCTGGAGTTCAAGGAGTATTTTGTCAATGCTCTCAGTCATATGGTTTGATTTTTGGGTGGTCCTTTGTGGACCCATGTGTTGGACTCGATGATCCTCGTGGGTCCTTTCCAGCTCGGGATATTCTAAGATTATTGATTCTACAAAGAGTCAGGAATGAATGAATGAACTTCTAAGAATAAGAGGGGTTTTTGGAAGGTAGGTTTAATTTTGTCTCATTCTCACCATTTTATTCCATTTGTAATTGGAAGTTAATTAAATAAACCTTCCCTGTGTTAAATCTGTTTTTTCTGTGATGGCAATTGGTGAACAATCTTACTGTCTTTATCTTGTCTCACAAGATTTATCATCTTATTTTTTCCCTCTGCTCTGCTGAAAAGGAGAAGTGAGAGAGCAGTTTGGGTTGGTATCTGGCAGCTGGCAGTCAACACACCACAATCTTCCGTTTTCTTTTTCTAAGGAGTGACAAGATTTAACCTCTCTGAAATGCTGAGCAGCATGTTTGTATTAAACATGTGACTGTAGCTCCATGTGTTGTGCTTTTTTTCCCTACTTTCCCATGATGATCTAGGGTCTTTCCTTGCAGTGTGATGTAAGGCTGGGTAAGGCTGATGGGTCATGTAAGGCTGAGTCACTTGCAAAGAGCATGTTTGCTAGTGTTTGGTTTTGTTTGTTTTGTATGATTACCTGTGCTACATAGTTACTGCCAGCTGGATTATGTCACTCATCGCTTATTTTCTTTCCATGAGGAATTCAGCTTGAAAAGCCTCAGCAGCTTTACAATAGAGAAAATCATTGGAAAATATAAAGGTTATATATATTTTTTGCATAATACAGTGTTCTAATATATAAAATAAAACAATGAGAGTTGGGAAAGGGAGGAGGATAGACTGCCTTTCTTCTCAAAATTCTGTACATTTAAATGCTGGCCATTCATAATTTTTTCCCGTCCAATAGTGCCGCAAGATGCAAATTGTCTTGTCTATAATACAGTTTCTGCAAATTTGTGCTATAACTCTTTGGTTGTTTTTGACCTGAGATTTCCTTTTCCTTCCTTTTAATGGTGTTTCTATGTATTTATCTCATTTCTTAATAGATCAAAGAAATTGTTTCAGAGATGTTTCTGTAGCACAAATTTTAAATTTCCATGCATACTGTACATAAATCTTACAGTTTATATCATGATCTCCAGCAGTCTGTAGTATGGACACAATGGCCTATGGAGGTATATATTTTTTTTTAGCAGAAATGTCTATTCAGTATCTTCTTGGGCAATTTTTCAAAGTTCGTTTAATAAACTACGTCTTCTAAGACTGAAAAGACTGGTACCTTTGAATGAACCCACCTTGCTCACCCATGGTTGAATTGACCACTTAGAAAATAGTCAGCCTTCTGAACATGTCTTTGCTTGTGAGCTCCTGGTTATTTCTTTAATTCTATTTATTTATGCATTTATTTATTTATGTTTATGGAGCAATTTGAGTCAATGTCTATATTACCTAAATTAACACTGTACCTGCTTGTATTTCACCCACACACAGTTCTTTTCCAAATAGAAACTCTTTTAACAGCTCTCTGTCTCCATTCTCAGAGCAATAAAGGAGACAATGATTTTTCTGCAGTATTGAGCAAAACATTTAAATTAAAGAAGGCTGCTGAGAAATCAATCTGTATGTTGTCTGATGCTTTTTGCTAGCTTTCCCTTACCGATTGATGCTTCCAGTCCACCGTAAAGTTAATGAATGCACTCTCTAGCATCCTTAAAAAGTGATCTATACCTTCATCTAAGGATAGTGGCATTTATTACTTTTAATTAGTTTAATTGCTCTCTCAAAGTTTATTTTTTCCAATTTTTTCCAAGTTTCCAAGTTTATTTTTTTCTTTCTAGCAAAATAAAAAATGAAAAAGGAGAACTAACTTTGCATTTAATTATGTCAATAATGTGATTTTCTTGGATATTCTCCTTTCCCTTTGTTTAATTACTTTTGAGAAAGTAATAAATTGTCATAGCTTTCACTTCAATTCCTAGATTTAAAATAAATACATTTCATTGGATGAAATTAGATTTGAGATCAGTTATCATCTCTGTGAGTTCCAGTTACTGTCTAGAAATCAAAATGTAAATATTTTACAAGGAAAATAGCTCAATACTCAGTGTTAATGGTGATAAGTGAGGTCTGTGATATTACTACAGTTGGACACATTCCACTCATGATTCATACCATATCTATCCACTCCCATCACAACCATAATATTATCCAGAGTACTACTCCAGTACATACTTGCAGGAAACAGTCTTTTTTGCTTCTTGCAGTTATGGCTGAGTTCAGACTGAGAGAGTTACTTCAACCAAAAAAAGCCTTTGTCCATCAGAACAGCTAAACATAGAATCACAGAATGGTTTGGATTGAAAGGGACCCTAACGATCATTTAGTTCCAAGTCCCCTGACATGGGCACAGACACCTCCCACTGCACAAACTTGCTCAGAGACCCATCCAACCTGGCCTTGAATGCTTCCAGAGATGGAGCACCCACAACTTCTCTGGGCAGACTGTTCCAGTGCCTCACCAACCCCTGTGTAAATAATTGTTCCCTTATATCAAAACTAAGCCTACCCTCTTTTAAAGTTATCACTCCTTGTCCTATCACTACACCCTCTGACAAAGAGTCTCTCTCCAGCTTTCTTTTAAGAACGCTTTAGGTAATGGAAGACCCCTATGAGGTCTCCCCAGTGTCTTCTTTTCTCCAGGCTGAACAACCTCAAGTCCCTCAGCCTGTCTTCATAGGAGAGATGTTCCAGCCCAACAAGTCTAACAGATGCTCCTTACCCAACAAGTGGTCCATCCATCAAATTCATGCCTCTTCAACTTGACCCTGATCTTAATTTTCTTGATCTTCTCCTTCAGTGGGTGCATCTTCATTCTCCCATTCAGCCCCGAAGAGGCCAAAGTCTGTTCTTTACATAGAGGGTGATTCCCCTTCTTGTCTCCCCATCTGTCCTTCCTAAAGAGCCTATATCTTTCCATACTAACACTACAGCCATGGGAGCCATCCCACCACATCTCTGTAATGCCAATGAGTCATAGCCTAGCAGGCATGCGTACATCTCTAACTCCTCATGTTTATTGCCCATGCTGCATACATTAGCATAGAGATATCGGACAATAGACAAGGACATTGTTATAATTCTTGTTTATCCACATAGTAAAACAATGAAATATCTTTCATTTTAAACACAGTCAGACCTATAGCTATGCATATCGTAACTAAATAGAGTCTGTAAGACACATTAGGGTGTGTTTTTCCTTTCCAGAACCTGTTTGCTTGTAAATACCCCAGATGGTCATCTAAAGATGGAACATACATTTCAACATCAACTGGAAGTTCATTGTTTTGTGCTTAAAAGCCATCCTTGTGAGCTGTTTCCAGAAGCAAGAGACACTGAGGTTTTTCTCTATGAAGGGAAATTACAGGAAATTACAGTATAAGCTGTGTGAGGATATTTTCCCGAGTCCTGTACTTTTATGGTTGTCTCAGGACAATGTTTCCAAAGAGCCATTTTGTCATTACCTTTTGTTTCAAAAGCTCCTTTTGCTAGGGGTACCAGCCACATGCAGGAGGAAACTGTTGCTGCAACCTGTTTATGTTTTTGTTTGTTTAACTATTTGCAGGATAAAATTATATGAAATATGTTATTTTCCTGTGTAATTAATACCTTTCCCCATCATCCCCAATCCCCTACACTCCCTGCTTCCATTCTTAATTCTATATTTTTTACCATTTTCAAGGGACTAAGAGTTTTCAGAGGTTGGCATGCCTAAGAAAAACACCATCAGTTGTTTTTTTGTTTGTTTGTTTGTTGCTGTTTTTTGTTGTTGTTGTTTTTCAAAGGATTTACAAGATTCCTCAACACAGGCTCCTCTTGCCATTTATTACTCTTGGCAAGAGGTGTTCAGGAAATATTAAAAAATAAAAATAAAAAAAAGATAAGGAGTACCATGGTTTATAATAAACACAAACTCCTAGAAATCTAATCCTTGACTGGGAAACTCTACAGATCTATTTTTTATAAGACAAGATTATTTTATAAGCAGAGAGCCAAAAAAAAAAATCTTTTTACATCTACAAAGAAATGTCGTTAACTTGGAGGTGAGAATTTTGGAATGTCAATGTATTCATTTTCTGTAAATTTTCATTCTTTTCATATGAAAACTTTATCAGAAGAATGGTGGCTTATCTTATATGCTGGGGAAAAAATATTAATTGTCCCACATAAGCAGAGTAAAAATCTTAATAACATGAAAGATTATTTTGACCTTTTCAATATTCATAATTTTGTCTGAGTGTTCATACCTTTTCTGCTTAAAAACTTATAAAAACTGGTGAATAATACTCCTAGTATACTTTATCAAGTTTTTATTTGTGAAAAAATATTAAATATTAAATATGTTATGAACATATTTAACAACAATATTCAACAATACTGACCTGTATTGGTATAAGGCCAGTGGTTCAGATTTTACTCACAGCTTCTACTGCTTTAAGTGTTAATTAGCATATTTTTTCTGAGTTTGAAGCCAGACTATGTCAAGGTCTGATCATTTTGCACTGTCTGGTAAGAGTCTTGGGCAGGCAGAGAGAAAGAGAGAGAGAGAGAGAGAAGAGAGAAAGAAAGAGAAAGAAAGAAAGAAGGAAAGAAGGAAAGAAAGAAAGAAAGAAAAGAAAAAAAAATTCTCTCCTTTATTTTATCCTTTTATTTCATACAATTGAGAAGTTAATATATTTCAATAAGCCACAATAAACAATAGAAAACATAATAAGTACATTCCTTTGTCAGCTTTCAATATAAACCAGTCCAGCATTGAAAAATACAGTCAACTGCGTTCTCTCAGGAAAGGTCTACCAATTTCTTCTAAGCTAGAAGATTAATATAACAAGTAGTAGAAGAAAACTTGATAATAAATTTAGTCACAACTCAGAGAGTTTCAGATACAATTAATTTCTAAGGACAGTGGCACAGTTTAGGAATTCTAGGCACTTTTTATTTGAACACTCTGGGTTATTTAGTTTATATACATATTGTACAAAACTGTGACTTTTTGACAACAATAAAATGACAGTACACATGTGCACGTAGTTTGATGACTGTTCCCCATGTCTGCCATGCACAGTGATGATTCTGAGTTCCCAAAGTGCAAATGAGAACATCAGAAAGCCTGAGAGAAGCCAAATGTTGATAAACTTAATAGCTCACTGCTACTGAAAAGAGAAATACATGCTAAATAAAAAACTCTTAATATGTACTTTAAAAGATTTGAATGTAGAATGTAAACCCTAAGCCAAAATGTACTTAGAAAATATGTTCCCTACATAACTTTAGACAAGTGCTCCTTGGTCATGTTAATTACTTGCAGGTTATATTTTTAGACAAATGGAAGTAAAATTACAAAAAGAAGAGACAGACCAAGGATACAAATTCAGTTGTATATTTAATAAGTTTTCTTTAAATATATATAGCGTTCATTCTAATGAACAATAAATTTTCTGAAACTTTAATTTGGTAAATAATATAAACATTTCCATCTCTCATTTGACAAAATGGTACAAGATGGTAGATTTAGTAAAATAAAATACTATGTAAAGCTATAGATATGCAAATAATTAAAGCTTAATTTTGGAAAAGCTTCACATTAAAAAATCTTTCCAGTTTATTTAATCTTGATGTCCTCTATTCAAAGATCAGTTATTTCATAGTAATATTGTGCATGATTTTATGAGCATAGCAGCTGAATGGAAATTTATGGCAGGGAGTATGAAAGTTTAAAGAGTATCCACTACCTCTCAGTATGCAGCACAGCAGAAAAAAATTTAAGAAGCAGAGGAAAAAGAGAAAGCAGTGTATCAAAGCAACAATTGTCTTTATGAGTAAACCACCTAGACATCTAGAGCAAAGACCTTGCATTTTCCTTATATTCCTGTTGATACTATCTGCATTCTGCAAGTGTTTCCTGACTGAGGATCTGTCAATTCACTGTTCACCTCAGTGGATCAGGTGGAGAAACAACCTTCTGTACAAAGAAGATTAGAAAAAAGGTAGCAAGAAATAGGTAAAAAGATTTTCTTCTCTTTTAACTCTAAGAGGGTGGACTGTGGAGACACCACAGTCAGATACTTTTAAATTAACAAACAAACAAACTCCTTCCAAAACAGGAATTAATTGCAAAATTGAAGCAACAGTGTTGCATCAGCACAAACTACAATTACCTTATTCTAGAGCAAATTCTCTGATTCTCAGACTGTCATCTCATTCCTTCTTCCTACTCAGGTTAAATACCTACCTTTTATTCCCCATATCTTCAGCTCAGCTGGACTACAGGTACAAATCTGCTTTCTAAACATAAAAAGTCTATAAGAATCATAATGCAACCTCTGGGTCAGAGGTAGCTCTGGTCATCCTGGTAAAATGTCTTATTAGTGTATGCCTAGGGGAGCATATGAAAATAGGGCTAGCATTCCTCAAAATACTGTCCCATTCTTTGTGAATTTGGGGGGTTTCTCAGCCATAACTACTGACTTTGTGGGGAACCATCTTGGATAGATTTTTCTTTCATGAAAATTAGAAGCCTTGAGATATCGGTGGTAATGACTACTCATGCAAAGACAGCAGGTTTTTATGGGTTTGGAACAAATTTTATGTCATCACCTGATACGTTAGATCTGCTTTGGAACAGGATGCCCAAAGGGGTAGTGGAGTCTCCATCCTGGAGGACATGCAAAACCTGTCTGGGTGCAGTCCTGGGCAACTAGTCTTAGGTGAAACTGTTGACCATGGGATGTTAGAAAAGATAATATCAGCAGGTCCCTTCCAACCTAACAATACCGTGATTTTATGACAGTGATACTGTCTAAGTGTTCTTCTTGCCCATGTAAGCTGCTACACATTTTATTTTGAGCATCTATCATACCAGTAGTCATGGAAGTATTCATCTTCTGATGGGTACAGTCTTGTGAGGAGTTTTTCAAATTGCTCTCTGACTTTACAATATAGCATAGTCAGAGAAAATGACACACAAACGACTATTCTGACCTTTCTTCTATACTGTACACCATGATAACTGATACTGTGGAAATATACACTGTGGGTGAAATAGGATAATCTTTTTTCCTTGATTTTTATATCTCCTGGATTTTAAAGAAATTTTATAGATTCAAGCAAAAAATTCATTTAAAGACATACTGTTTTCATTTGACTTTATGCTGAATGGTGAAACTACAGGCAAGGACTTGATGTCCTTATTTTGCGATTTCTTGGACTGTGGCCTTCAAGTAATCAAAAGTAAGACATCACTGAGCAAACACAAGTCTTTTCCCACACTGGTGATTCATATAAACATGTTCTTCAAAAAGGCCTTAATATTAACAATACCTATAATTCCCAATTGTATCACAGTTAAAATTATCAGCAGTAAGACTAAGCACAGGTGACCTTATGTTACATTGTCACACCAGGACAATTGGCCAATGACTCTGACTGGCTAAGCCTCCTCCTAAACTTCAGTTCCAGGTGTTCTAATTTGAGGGCCCAGATCCTGGTGTGAGGAAAACTAAAGTGTTCCTTCTCACCAAATCACCAAGGGATTTCTTGAGTCCATGTGATAGGTCTGGTTGGGATGGAATTGACTTTCCCTACAGCAGCTCATACAGTGCTATGCTCTGCACTTGTAGGTAGAACAGCATTGGTATCACACCAGTGTTGTGTCTGCTGCTGAACAGTGCTGGCACAGCATCAAAGCTTTCTCCAAACCCGCCAGAGCCAGTAAGCAGAGGGTGAGCAAGAGGTGGCAGGGGACTTCACTGGGGCAGCTGACCTAAACCAACCAAGGGATTATTCTATACCATATCATGTCACACTCAGCAATAAAAGGTGGGAAAGGGAAAGCGGGGGGGGCCCCCGCGCCCCGTCTCTCATTATGAAGACATCTGTCCTCCTAAACAATAAGCTATGTGTATTGAGGCCCTGCTTCCTGGGATCCTGGGATGTGGCAGAACATGTGATCAGAAGTAGAGAATCTTTTTTTTTTTTTTTCTTTATGTTTCTGCCAGGCTTTTGCTTGTTTTTCTCCCTTCTTTTTCCCTTTAATTAAATGATCCCTATCTCAAACTGTGAGTCTTGTTTTTTTCTTTCCAGTATACTTTCTTCTCCCCCTCTTCTTCTGGGGAGGGGGAGTTGAGAGGGTGGTTGTGGTGGAGTTTAACCACTCAGCAAGGTAAAACCACCACAGTCCAGTAAGAGACTGGCTTGTAGCAGGTTTAGGCTCCCTGACCAGAATGCTAACCCTAACCTTCATTATATTCAACTAAAAGACCAGATAAAGTAGTTATCTTATTAGCATCATCTCTTGTCTTCGTTCTCTTTGTCCAGTACAATAGTTAGTTTTAGATTGCAAAATCCTAACCTCAATTAAAATTATCACAGTCTGTAACACTAAATGGTAACATACGGCTTTATATC